>OX467317.1:14888955-16091819 GCA_950108535.1 Agriphila straminella
TTTTATGATCTTCAAAATCAAAAATCAAAATCAAAAAATCATTTATTCAGTCTAGGCTGTTACAAGCACTTGTGAATGTCAAAGAAGCTACGCCATCGGTTCGCAAACCCTGAGCGGGAGACCTTGTAACGAGAAGAACCGGCAAGAAACTCGTCAAGGGCTGCTTTTTTCTCCCTGTATATTTCATACAGAGTCGTCAACATTGAAAAATGAGCTCCACATTTAAAGTGAGGTAATTTTCCATCACAATAATTAACAAAAGTTTGTACACAATGGGTAGGTAGGTTGAAATTAAATACCTACTACATATCGGATAGGTAATTGTGAGAGTAAATAACTTTCAACTAGTTGAGAAATCAGTAATCACTATGTCTGCTACTCGAAAGTGCACCTAAGTAGGCAAAATTTACCAAAAATACTTGAGACAAGACATAAAAAATAACAATAAAAAACGCAATTCTTTCAATTCAATATGCGTTAAGATAGGTAC
This sequence comes from Agriphila straminella, assembly GCA_950108535.1. Lineage (NCBI taxonomy): Eukaryota > Metazoa > Arthropoda > Insecta > Lepidoptera > Crambidae > Agriphila > Agriphila straminella. Next base: position 14,889,446 of record OX467317.1, read on the forward strand.
TCAGAAGCAGACCCATTCCCACTGGCAGCACCCGTTCACGAGCATGACGCGTGGACCAGCCATCGCTTCGCTCAACCATATTTGAGGGAACGTAACGACCCGCCCCACACGACACCACCGCAGAAATGATTAAAGAGAGCATGACGTTCTTAGGCTACCCATCCTAAGGCACTGAATTGAAAACTAATATCCAAAAGCTTTTCATAGGCCTTTACTGTGGAAAATTAGTCGTCAAATATTTGCAGGCCTTTTTTTATGATCTTCGAAAATGGAATGCGTATTGCAAATTCACAATGCGTTTCAAAATATAATACAAATTTACGGCATCCTACGGAGAAAGTTGTCCGATAATAGACCTTCACAGCAATTTACCTAAGAATTGAAAGTAGATTTCAATTCGGATGCAACGAAAGCCTTTATACGCTGCGTAACACGCGAGTTTGGATAAAGAATAACCAAAGCACTTTCTAATTCGTTTTCGATGGAATTGTCATTATGTGTTTGAACTTCGAATCAATTTACAATATAATTTTGATCTTACTTTTCTTTTTGTTTTCATTCATGTCTTGTACTATCAAGATACGTTTGGTTGGAATGGAATGGATAGTAAATTATATTAGTTTTTATAATGGACGGAATTATTTCAGTCTGTTATCATCGATTCATTAGCCAGTTTAGTTTCCACTGTAAGAACACAGTCTTCTGAAGCATGGATGAGCTCGAGATAATACATTTTTGGTCACCCATTCCAGTCGCTAACTGCCGCGCCTAAGGCCAAGCTACTGCGCTATAATAAAGCACTCAAGGTGCCTTCATATTTTTTTTTAGTAATAGTGATGCCATTCTTATTAACCATTCAATAGAATATGTTGCAACTCACTTAAAACAAAGTAGATATTTCTGTGCTTGACGATGACTTGCCTATGCAGGAGGTCAAGATTGTTCTTTCATTCGACAGTGATACGATACGCATGTGAATTGACAGTATGTTATAATTACATAACAAAAGTCATTATAATCTATATGAGAATGAGGTACCGAATGTCACAGAAGTTTGTACCTATAAATACTTAAATAAAAATGTGAAAGAACGATTGGTTGCTTTGAAATATTTGTACTTTGGAGTCTGGAGTCTTAATCACAGAATACATTCTAGGCACAATGACAAGAAAAATGCATATTAATATTATGAAATGTACAAATTCTAAAAACCTTGTGAGAAGTGAATAGATTTCTTTTATTATTATTATTTCATTGTCTAATTCTACAGAATTAATTTTAATATTCGCAGTCACAGCGTCTTTTTATGAGCTAGATTTTAAATTATACTTGATATTAAATTTCACGTTAAGTATCTTTTAGTACTTAGCTGAATTTCTCGGATCGTTAACTTGTACAACTTCTTCGCTTTTCGCTATTTAGTACTTAGCAGCACGGAATAAATAAGTACGTATAGAATAAATAGTTGTTTGCAAACAGTAGCAGGCTGCATCTGGAAGATGGATTACTTACAAACAAAAAATATACAAATTATAAACTATTTGAAATGTTACAATTACAAGTTACATTGTCTTTAACTAAAATATACTATTTTTTAAATTTGAGATTTTTGCATTCAAAATGCTATTTTTACACAAAACTAAATAATATACTAGAAAAAATACGACTCGCACTACTATTTAGTATTGTGTAAAAATAGCATTGTGAATGCAAAAATCTCAAATTTAAAACTTATATAGCTATTTCATCTTAATCGATTGCCAAATATCTGGAAAGATATTTCAATTGAATGTCGAGGTAATTCCTCACATTGGTGAAATAACGCTGGCTTGCAGCGTAAGAGTGGGATATACTAGAAGAAATTCGGCGATGTCACTAGTGACTCGGTAGCTCAACGGTCAGAGCATTGGACCGGATATCCAAAGGTCGCGGGTTCGATTCCCGTCTGAGTATTGATCTGGTGCGAGTCTTTCTAGTATATTATTTAGTATTGTGTAAAATATACTATTTTGTACATAATCCATTAAGTAAGAGAGAACTCTTGAATTTATATTGTCATGGCGAATTAAAGTGAGTAGCGATTATTAAAATATAAACAACACCAGTATTTAGATACGCATAAATAGCCATAAAAATTTACAACTGGAATGACCTCGAATTGAATTTGTAAAATATTAAAAAAATGAACGGCAACGTAATAAAATTCGCAGTAATGCTACTGCTGTGTTAAACTGGCATCTTTAAAGGTAAACCGGGTCCTCAGAATCGAAGGGACAAGTGGACCTTGAGGTGACTACTGTACTGAGTTACTGACTCTGTCTCGGCCGACCGCAGAGGCATTATACCTATATCTGGTGTAGAGCCTTCAACTAAACAAGGTTATCGAAAACCGACACGCTTTTAGTGGATATATTGTGATTTTAATCAGTAGTTTCAAATAAGTTATGGTACGATACGCTAAAACCAATTATTATGGTGTAGTGTGTACCTATGTTTAAACGATTAAAAGTTAAATAGTAAAATTTTACTTAAGGTAGGTTTAGACTACGACACATTAGTCTCAGACACTCAAGTGTCGGTGTGTGATCGAACACCACTGTTTTTGCTTTTATATGGAACAGACTGAATGTTAAGACTTCATGTCGCAAGTATCGTAAATAATTTGGACCATTAGTTTTGTTCCTATAACTGAGGCAATAAAATGATTATTGATTTTTTAAGGTATCTATGATATTATTCAAGTAGTACTTCATACTCGTACTTCCACGGTGTGCCGTGCAGTCCGTGTACAATCATGCATCAATTTGTGTTCCAGTTTGAGTTAATTCTTTAAATAGTAAATCTATAAACTATCTTCACCCATTGGCGTCACCAGGGTAGTTTAATTCCAGACGTTGTCAATTCTGATTTACAAGCTCTTAACAACAAAGTTTAACCGTAAATCACCACTACCAAACCAACTGATCAGTCAGTGGTCTTCTGTAAGGTGCAGGCACTTACTAACCCGTTCATTGACCATAATACCTCTTTCGTAGAATGACAAGCCTAATATTGTACAACTATCATCGCTCAGTCACGATTTAGGGTTTCTAAATCGTATATGGTTCGATGTAATCTCATTTCCAATTCGCCAAACTGCATCGAGTCGAGAGATTCTGTAAGTACATTACCGTTAATTGGATGTTACCGTTCACCAAATCTTTACTGCACTGTCTAGTCACCGCTTATAGACTTTTATCGTCATCGTTGTTTTTGAGAAATTCTAAATGATAACTATCTCGGTCATCACGAGCGTGTACTGCTATAAAACATCAACTTGCACAATTCACAATTCGATTACTTCTTTCTTACTCGCGCATGAAGCTAATCTTAAAAATTGTGATGAAAATCAAATTCAATAATTGCTTCCATAACAATAACGCATGGAGTCCATGGGAAAGGCAAAGTAAGGAACGCTTATTACGATATTACCTTTGTTTGATATAAATGAAAATAAGTGCGTCTATTGAAATTCCGAGGATATTCGAACTAAAGGCGTTACGTGTTGTCAAACTGATTCATAGAAAGATCACGTTTCTAAGTTACAATGTATTTATGTATCTGTCTTATTGCTGTTATCTTCACTCGATAAGTGGAGTGTATGACATTATTTGACAAAGTGTTTAATTAATCAATTAATTAAATGATGACAAATTAACTTATTTTGCAAAGTTGCATTTGCAATATTAAAAGTGCGGGCGCACGTCGCGTGCGCCTTGCGGGGGCGTCGCCCCAGTGAAAGTGTGAAAGTGAGGCGAATGCGCTTGCGCATTCACACTACCTATAGCAGTATAATCGATATAACGCACTTATGCACTCCTATGATTTATAGCGGGCGTGTTAGGTGATAATTATTATTATTTATTATTATTATTAAGACTACCTATACTATTATTAATTTAATATACTTAGGTGATCCGTGGGTGAGGACCTGGAGACCTGAAATATAGGGTCGCCCTAGTTTAGGCTCCAGATCACACACTCGAAGCACTTTATGATGTAATATGCTGTTATGTTGTTATTTGTGTGTGAAACGTCTTTTATTATTTATTTTATTTATTAATGTTGTATAATGAACTTTGAAAAACCATATGTAAGTACTTATAGGTATTAAATACTATTAAAGTTGTTCTTTTTGTAGTAAATATTTTCACTTAAGTATTTTATTTTCAAATTTTCTGGAATAGCAATCTTTCAGCTGATAAGTAATCAATAACCACTTCCAGCATTTCGAATGGACAATTCACCACTGTTTATTGAAAAAAATAAGAGTGACGTAAATGAGTCTCGCAAGTTAAATAGTATTTTAAGTTTTTTGCCGCTTTTTATTTTCTACCATAGCGAAGCGGTGCGGTTTTGCATTAGTAATTCACTCCGGGCTTCCTTTAAGAAATAAAGCAGTCACGTCCGTCACTAACAAGAGATGGTAAAAAATTAACGAGCCTCGCAAATAATGCATCTGGAGCGTGGTGGCTAACAGTCAACCGTTGTTTCCGCGTGCGGCCAACCTAACTAACGTGCGCTAGATGAGAGGACGTGAAATATACTTCCTATCGCGGCCTGCATTTTTGCCCTAAGCCTCTGTTTCTGTCTTCATCAGCTATAAAGTGGGTCTCTTGAAAGCCTCATTTCAGACTACGATGCCAATTAATGTCTTAATGGAATCGTGAATTCTATTATTTCTCCCTTTGTGTTGTCTGTGGAAAATATTCTGCTACACTTATCATTTTCGTTAAGACTTCAATTCGGCTGTTAAATAGGTACTGTTGATACTACAATGTTCTCGAGATGTCACAATATGACTTACTGAACATCATTATACGTTTCGAAATGTTTAATGCGACACATTTTCTATTTTCTATCTATTTTCTTTCAGTTTCGCAAGAGTAATGACACTAAATTATCAGTTCGTCGAACCGTGTAATTGTACAGCAATCGTTGTTATGTATTCAGATACATCCTCGATACCAGTTTATCCCTCATCTCCTGCCAAACAATAAAATAATGTTCAGCAGCTATCGTAAAGTTACTCAATATTTTTAAAAACATCGACGAGCTTGTGTGGTATGTAATATGGATATGTGCAATGAACCACAAAGCCATTGTGACATCTCAGAACTCGACCGTAAACTTTAATGATCGTAAATATGCTGCCGGTAGTCTAGTTATATTGGGATTAGAACACATTTGTATTTATGGGTACCATATGCTTTTATATTAAACGAAGTAAATGGTATGGTTGTTTTTACAAAATTGCTTTTTTGTTTGTGGTGTAGCTAGCTTAGCAAAATCAATTTCTTTAATAGCTTCGATATTGCTATGCCGATTTATATTTAATCTTTTACTTGAACGTTATTCAATGTGATAAAATTTTGAACATTTCACAAATCGAAAAATATTTAATTGCTGAAAGAAGTGTGAACTAGTATTTGGTATTTAATTATACCAAGCCACAATGTCAAAATGAAGAGACGAAGTCTCACTTGAATTTCATATGAATAATCTCAGATAACCATAGAAGTATGCTACCATGATTAGTAATGCATGATGCTCACGCTTCGTGTCGCTCTCTCTATTGTGCGCCGTATGACGTTTCACAATCTTTTGTACCACCGCAGAACTCATCATTCTTTCATTGTAGACCATGGTTGAACTTTTTGTACATCACGTCTTATCTGTCCCGCTTTGTGTTGGTTCTAGAGCATTAACTAATGTCCCCTGTCTGTCAGATGATATCGGGCTCTCGTTAGTAGCATTGTAGCGCCCACGCGATGTCCACTGCAGGCCTAATGGAACCCTGACAGGATTACCTATAAACGGCCAGATGAAGCGTTTCCTTTCAGTTTGTGAAATTGCAATTTTGTAACGCAACATTTACCTGTAACTTATTAACACTTGCACTCTTAGGAACGTTACTACGACGACGCCGTATTTTCAGATGATATATCTATATATTATTAGTTATTGTGTTAGTCTTGTTTATGGCTATCATGAGTAAGTACTATAGCCGGGAAATCCAAGGTGGTTTTATAGATGCCTGTGACAAAAAGGAAAATTCCCAAGAGCGTGTGAACAGATGCGCTAAGAATATTCGTCCACGACAGAACAACGTTACACATCGATCTCACGCACAGCTAGAGATATTATCGGTCACTTGCCGACCTTTATCGTCCAATCTTTACGTGTGGGTTGTGATGTGATACATTACTGTTACTGAGAATATTTGAAAGAATTTGTTGTCTAAATGAAACCGCTTTCACTCTTTCCGAATGCTAAATCATTGCCATTGTTCCTTATGCGCTCTCGCAAACGTGTTATCTAATATACTTCCCACAAAGGTTCAGCAAGCTCAGCACTCCGGCACAATGCTTCCACTGGCATCAGTTCCGCTCTCTTGAATTGGGTAAGTGGTGCATTTGACGAAACTTCACTTTTTCTCTGACCCACTTTACCCAGCGTTGTTGAATTTACCAATCGGCGATCAGTTGTTTACAGTCGATTATCAACGCAGTTGGCCATAAAGTCGATTTCCACGCCGTCTCTCAGGTACATTAGAGAGTTCAGTAAATTCGGTCTGGGGACTCACGAGGTCTTTTCACACGACAATCGGGAGCGAGACGGGCTCGTCTCGCTCCCGATTGTTGCAAAATTGCAGCAAAATTTGGATCATTCTAGTATTAATCGCTCTAGTTGGCTAACTAGAGCGATTAATACTAGAATGATCCAAATTTTGTATAATTTAATAGTGATTGTTTATGAATGTCAAAGAAGCTGAATCTTTTATTTTATTTGAATTTTACTTTTGGGTCGGTGCTCGGTACCTATCCATTCTCTGGAAATTTACGACTTTTCCACTGTATAGTCGCGACTTTTTATGTAAGTCGGTAAAATGATTTGGAAATGTGTACTACAGCATTATTATTGAAGCTATAGGTAGGAACTACCATTACCCAGTAATTGTCTCATCTACCGCAGGCACTTTCACCTCGATTCCAACAATTTCTCTCGTCTCTGAATAGCGTCCTGTGGTATCTTTACAATATTATGTACTCATATGGCCATACAGTCGCAACGTTCACCCAGTAATGTGTGGGAAACGGGCGTTCCGACTTTTTTAATTGCCCTGTGTTGGTTGTATGGTATGTTATTATTGCGGGGCGTAATGCAACGCGGGCCACAGAAGTAAGGCGTCTAGCTGTCTCCGGCCAATTTCGTTGTTAATTATCTTCCACCGGCTGGCTGACTGCTCGCGGCATGTCTGGCCCGGTAACTGCTGCCACGAAAGTAGGCAATGCGTATATCGCCTGGACTGATGCACAACGCCTATTCTTGGAGCCGTATTTTCGATGCACAGCTGTTGGAGGTTGGTGAACTCTCTTGATCTATTTCAGTCAATTCACGAGAAAATCTTATTAAGACACTAACGTCTTTATTATTGCTGATCGATTGATTATTTTATTACTTTCATTATCCATGCCAAATTGAGCTAAAGACGCAAGACGAAGGTAGCCCTAATTATTTTATACAAATTCAACTACGACCTAGTGACGGCATAGGTACTTCATCCGGAATTGTCTGTGGCGAGATTGCTTCATTCAACCTCGTTGCCCGTTGGATTCTGTTTGTGTAGCGAATCCGGGTTCCATCCCATTTCACTTCAGCGATCTCGTTTTCATGCGTTCTCTTCCTTTTTACTTTAAGGTCAGTGCGACCAAGTTATAATCTCAAGCAGTTAAAAGTAGAACTATGCAAAAGCAACAAATGTTTAAAGTATTACGATTCACTGTTATCAAAGTGCCAAATAAATATGCAGTTAATAATTTAATTTTATAGTTCACGGTAATGTAAGCGCAATAAGTGGTAAAAATTCATCATGTTAGCAAATTCTGATTTCAACCCGTTATTTGCAGACCTACATGGTAATGCGGTTGGAAACACCAGGCTTTATAGGCTTGTTTAACTCGATGTTAAAGATTTACTGTAGGATTAAATGTATACTTTACTTATAGATTAGTTTTAGCATACATTAATTATTATGCTCATCTGCATCGCTTTATCACTGCTGTTTAGAAGTGGTCCTGGCACAGCTCTTAAAAAGTTAGCAATATTCAGTTTAAAATTATTATTTGCACCTTTGACTTAAAAACAATGATTTTTTTAATTATTGTGTTGTTTTTCATCTGTTTCAAAATGAGCGTATGTCTATATCGTTTTTAAACGCGCTAATCATCGTATGTTACTTTTTATTAACTCTCTTTTCCTAGACAGTGAGTCATTCATTGTTAATAACAATAATACTCGTACAACCTGTAATTTTGTCTACGATTTATGGGATGATGTTCTAGCAACAAATAATTACAGTAATTTTGATAGTTGTTTGCGAATGAAGAGGTTATGCCTTATACCTAAACCATACGTGTAAGTAAACTCTTCATTAGGTGGTCTTGTAAATCTAATGTTTTTAGATGTCAGTGCTCGCGTGAGAATTATTTGATTTGGGGTCTCTTTTTATAACGATTCTGTCAACAAAAACTTATAAATGGTGCAATTATATTATCATCACACTCGTTAGCTTTTGAGCATCCATTTCTTACACGATACTTATTCTAATTTGAAAACGATTATGCCTTGTTAAGGAATTTTATTCTAGTGTCATCAAACTGAGATTGCTTGGTACAACTTAAGAAGTTGCAATGGAATTATTCGTACTTACAGGAATCATTACGGGCTACTTATTTTGAATGAATTAAACATAAACATGTCTTCTTTTCCAATGTATTGTATTTACATCGAAACATAATCTAAAGAGGACTGTAAAATTATATTATCTTCCAATTTTTTACCACCGTTGCTGAGAGGTGCCGTCATGGTCATGATTTTAACGCCCCTTTGTAAAAAAACACATGGTACCCGATATAAATAATATAAACCGTTCACCGGCACTTGTCTAGAAATTATTTAATGATGAGCTTTCAAATCGCCTTTCAATCTGAATCACCAACGATTTAAATGTTTAATTTTTTGCGTCAAATTATTATAGACGCTTTTTCAGTCACGTCACGACCAGTATGTGTTGCTTTGCTAGACTTTTTTTAGTAATTGACGTCTCCGTAAAAGGCTTGCCCTGCCTGCACCTTACGTCGCGATTATCATTCTTCTGACAGCACATTATTTACTGCAGAGTCAAGAAAAAATCTCAACAGTTTTTTTTCTTAATTTGGCTATTGGCAAACTTGAACCCTTTTCAGGAGCAAACATATTGTTGTTTAATCGATCGATAACAGGCTCTCCCGCTTCATTGTATTGCCTATATATCTTGTTTTTTATATTAATACCTACTAAAGAAGTAAGTGAAGTAATTCCTGTAAGCAACAATATCAGTAACGAACATTAAAATAGCCGTTTACCTTACCCGAAAAAAATTACATCAATTATGGCTTTAAGTCATCTGCTGCATACTGCAATAAATTAGAAAACAAATAAAGATATTGCTTATAAATGCTTTTGTTAAAGATTTAAAAGCAGGGTGTCAACTAGGGTTGCCAACATGTCTTTGGCGAAATATAGTATTTTTCAAATTAAGCCATAAAAAATATAGTACACTTTAAAAAATATAGTATTTAATAGGCAATTTTTTTTAACTTATTTATTTATATAAAAACTATTTTTTTTTCAGTTTTTGCAAATTGTGAATATTTTTGGAGTCTTTTTTGTATCTTTCGCTTTTTAATCGCACTTGAATTGAACTTGACGCACTTTCGTTATCGCTACCACTTTCTGTAACTAATTTATAATACTAGTTTATAAGACTTGAGTTATATTTCTCAAAGAAAGACTAATGTTATATTTTGCAGATGATTACCAACAAAAATAAAGCAGACCAACCAATGACCAAACTGTCGTTTGAAGCTTTTGAATTTGACTTTGATGCAATAAGATAGATACTTTCAGAATTCAGATACGATAAACACACTACACGCTATCGCATCAGTCAAAATGCACGATCACAAATTTAAAAAAATTAAAGCTTTGTTTCTTAGCGTTCGATGTTAAAAATATAGTATTTTGCGTACTATATATTTCTTTAACAGTATATAGTACGCAGACCCGAAATATAGTACAATACTATACATTATAGTACGGTTGGCAACCCTAGTGTCAACGTTCTTTAATATTCGCCCGGGTGTCAATGTGGCCATCGACTGCCGGCGAACCCTCGTCAAACCTCGTAGCAATACCGACGTCTTTACTACCAGGCGACGTTTGTAGACGTTTTTGTTGCCGTTACTCCGTGAGGTGCCTCCATTTAGCCATTACTCTCAGTAATTGAAGAAAAAGAATAAAGAGATGCCCCGCTTTGTAAGTGAACAAATAAGGAAAAAGTTATTTTGAAACACGAGCGTACTGCAGATTTAATAGTCAAAGACTAATTTAATAGTCTCGATGGATTTAGTAATCTTATTTTTGATAAAAAAAACCTTTAGAAAGAATGTTCAAGATTGGATTTGATGTTATCAAAAGAATAAGGCAATGACTTTTTGAACGCATTACACGAGACTTATTGCTTCAACAGAGGAATGTTCTGTTTACTGATAAAAGGCAACAAAAACAGGATAGCAGATAGGCGTTTATAATACTCGTTCAATAATGATGTCACACGTCTAATATACTGTGTCTACTTACGAAGATAACACGCAGTCAGGTTATTCACCTCGTCGCGTAGGTACATCGAACATGGCATGACAGAATACAATGACGAGCTTAGCCTATTTTGAAAGCCAAAAGTACGCTGCAGGTAGGTAAGTAAGTACGTGACCTTTTGTGTAACTTTGATAGGTGAGGTTAGTGAGATCCACGTTGTACTAAAGATAATATTTGCTTAAAAGGTTGAACATGACGTTAACAACGCTGCCAGTAAGGCTACTAAATAAAATACGACTACTTTAGGAATGTGACAGTAAACATCTTAGTTAGATAGACAATCAGTACATAGTTAAGTATCTGTGAAGGTTATTAACGCCGGAGTCCGCTATTTTACCACTTTCTCACACTAGAGGTGGTTTTCTAAATATTTCACGCTGACTACGACTGTGGCGTTAGAATAATTAATGATATATAATTTACGAGTCGAGGCGAGGAGTTCAGTCAGACCAGACTACAAGTTCTTCGACGATTATGACCTCGTTAAAGTTGTAAATTATTACGTCTGTGTACGGAAACTTATGAATAAACTAAATGGAATTGCCTTTCAATATAGCTGATTTCATTATTGCTAAATATGTTAGTAATGTAGGTACAGGTGTCTCAGTAACAGTGCACTTTTTCATTTTAAAATAAATGTAGTATTTTGAGAGGGTTGTGATATTTTTATTGGATTGTAAAGAAAAAATATTATGCAAATGGCACCCACGGCTCTGATGACAGACCATTACTCTTTTTATGATATTTTGCATGTCTTCCATTTTCCTCTTCAAAAAGTAATGCCCAGTCACGCCGCCTGGTCAATATACTAGACAGTTGCTCGTTGTGTGTCGTCGTTGTCGTTATGCGACACCAGAAACAGTGGCGAATTTTCTTTTAATGTATGGAGCTTTTCAAATCGTGACGAGTTTACATAAGTGGCGAGTTTACACAGACCCAAAAATTAAAAGAGTAATAAGATGTTCCCCAGAATCCACAATAATGTTTTGTTTGAATTTGAACTAAAACTACCAAACATTAATAAAACACCCACATACATAGACTTCACGACAGGGATATTATTCACAATCCACTCTCAGTATTCACTTTCACTAGCGATCGATCAATCTTTAATCGCATCACGCCTTAATAGGTACCTAAATGTTCATCGAGGTAGCGTTTGGTTTGGTTAAAGCTGTTTGTTTTCTTTAGAAATTCATTATTTGGTGCATTGATAAATTTCGAGAAATGAAACTAAGCCACGATTGCAAAACAACATTGATTCGTGTCCTGGTTACTGTGACAAAATTTTTGATATTCAATATAAAACCAGTGGGTCTACCGCCCAAGTTTCGTCGACTTCGCCGTCGGCATCATTTGACAGATGGTTGTAATGTAATAGGTACATTGCTACTTTCTTTGGTAAGTTTTTATTTGTAATAAAAAGAAATAGCAATGTATTTCATCCATCTGTCAAATGAAGCCGACGGCGAAGTCGACGACACTTGGGCGGTAGTAGGGCCCCAATTTTCCTGGTCATATCATCGAATTCTGAAAGAAAAGAAAACAAGTTATTCAAAGAACAAAGTAACTACCCCATTTCACATAACGGTGAATGAATGGTCTATAACTCCCATAGCGAGGCAACCGTGTGTCGGTACTATCATCTGTAATTACAGTGTATATCCTAGATTAATTGAATGCATTAAAAGGTTCTTTGCATGTCATCTATTACAACAAATTATCAGCACCATCTCGCTGGTAAGTTAATTGAATTCTGTGTAGGCAGTACATACAACTCTAGGCAAGCCGTCTATCAGAATTTAACTTTGCAATCTATTGTTTTTTTTACCTTTGGTTGGTATTTGAACTTCCACATGAGTATAAGTAGCAACATAACACAATGTTTGTAAGCGTTCATTAGAGTTTGAATTTTTTGTTTATATTATTATGATTTTGGGCTTAGGTATAACAGCTTCTGACCTTTCATACCATTTACACAAACGTGGTACACTGTACAAACTTTGCATATTGTAGTTTAATTACTCACAACTCACAGTGGTGAAAATTCACTGTATCTGGGGTAAACCCCGTGATTCATAGCAGTGCCAATTCCTTTCGAAATCTAACACGGCATTACAAATTTTATGTATTGTAATAAATAGAATACCTACGGTAACTTAAAATTCTTGCTTGTTATGTTTTTTATAGTGATCAAAATTTCAATTTCTTACATCTTTTTTTCTTGATCGATTCCCCATTTCATTTATTATTCATCGGGCACAGATTTTCTAAATGACAGTAATTTGGATACTTCGAATGGTTTCTCGAAACAGCCTCTTTTTCCACTTTCTAGTCACTACCATAATTCACGACGTCATTACACTAGATTCTCTTTTTATCCTAAATCCACTAACAATAGCTTACAAGATTGGGTAAAGTAAAAGTTTCAAATGCATACTAAACTAATGTTCCATTGTTATTAAATGTGAAATGATTGTATGTAATGTGTCGACATAAAAATGATTGGAGGCCGTATTCAGCGACCGGAAAATGAATAGATGATTGTTGCAATGTTTACTTTCAATGTTTCTATGGATCGATGGCTATTAGCTGTTTGAAGAGAAAGTAAACGTGAAAATGCAAGAAAGCTTATAAACAAATAGGCGGCAATGGTTTTTAAATCGTGTACACTTATAATGAGGCTATGTGTTTTCAAGAGATAAGATTTCTAAGTTCCGAAGTATAGAAAGAGTGATGAGTGACAAAGAAGAGTAGTGGAAAGAGTGATTGAGAATCGATTACAATACGCGAGACATCCGATACGCTATTGCTTATCATCAGAACTTGTTTGTTAATGATAATTAATTAGTCCTTACATTTTGTAGATTTAATTAAGAAGTGACAATAATTATTTAAAAAGCGTTTGTTGTAAAATAAATTATTATAAAAATACGGCAAGACAGCACGCATCAGCCAGTGTAGGTACGACGTTCACTATTTACAGTTTTTGTTATTTTCCGCTGGAAGCAACAAAGTTGATAACGACCATCTTAAACAACAGCATCCCTCTCCTATACACCTTCAAAGACAGCATACTTAATCTTGATCTCTTAATCCTCGCCTCGTGAACTAAAGTTGATGACTTTCGAACTATCAAGTTTGAAAAGGTATTATTTAGTAATCAATCGTTATAAATCGCAACACGACCATTACGTAGCCGTCAGGTCCGCATGCGAGCGTTACATGAATACATGATTCTGACCTGAGTGTATTAATCCCTTGGTATAATATAAAGTGAGGTCTGCGGGCGGGCTCGGCCGTTGTGCTAGCCGTGGCGTGTTTGATAGCAATCTGCAGCGAGCAATTGCCTTGTTTGTCGTACCCGGTGACAACGGACTTTAATTGAAGAACCTCGAAGGAGGTGGCATCATATCCATATTCATTATATTTTGAGTTATTATGAACTAGCTAGTATGGTGTAGTATGGTGTCTGGCTTCGCTCAGGGTAGTTAATATGTTATCAGTTGAGCAGTTACTGAGCAGTTGAGCAGGGGTATAACAGGATTATTACGGAAGTGGGTTACGGGGTTGGAAGGAAACGACGGGGGTTGCAAAGACGACGCTTTATTTCACTACTCAAGCAGTCTTTCTCGTTTAACGTTGGTGGTCTTCCTTCGAGTGACGTAGCCACCCGGTGCTGTTACTCGTCGACATTCTCTTTCCATTACTTGTCCGTCCAACCAACTACTGCTAGACCTCACCTCCATTCTTCTTCTCTTCACGTACTTCATCTTCCTTTCTCTTCTTCTCCTTGCCCTTCCTTTATCTTGAACATACTATTTCCAACTAAATTCGTTGGTGTTTCGCCTGCTTATATTATACCCATTAGAATATCCTTGTAACTTGAATTTCGATAGTCTATTCGCTTTTCTTTATTATATTGATTATAATTTTAAGTCTTATAGTTTTTGTAGGAAGAAACAATAAAATTTGCACTATGTCAGGGGGGTATCACTCCGCGCTTAAACTTTTATATTAGCCTACTGCTCGCGGCCCACTCCAAGAGGGCCATTGTCGAGGGATATCACTGCGCCGACCGAAACGCGCGGCGTGTGCAAGCGACGAGAGCGCAGCGCGTGAACGTCACGAACGAAACCAGTCAGTCAAGCGCCGAATGCGAAACTGCATGCACTTCGTTTTTGATACTTAATTACTAACGTACCTACCTACCTACCAAAGTTTATTGTATTTTTTGTATACATATTTACATACTTAGTTGTATCGAAGTTCCAAATATGGCACCAGTAAAGAAAAAAGCTAAATACTATTTTTTTTTCACCCATCCCATAACCGACCCTTGCAAAAGTTGCTTAACCTCCGCAATCGTTGGGCCAGGCGCTATACCACTGCGCCATCGAGCTTCTCTAACTATTTAGAAATACTTATTATTTATGCTCTTTAAATATGCTCAGCTCACCTATTAGGTAGATTTATTTTATTTTATAATTACTACCTATTAGTAATTTCATTGTTTATTCATGTGCATAACGAATGTTTTCTATGATATCAGTAACTAGCGAGTAGCAACCCCGAAATGTGTCGGTTGAGACAGAGCTATGCGACAGATAGAGACGCCTCTCTTTCTTCTTCGTAGGTGCATATAATTTTATCCACGCAGCGTTGTGCAGTTTGAAATTGTACTTTATTGCCATGCAGCGAGAGTAGCTTATTATTTGATGGTCCTCGCGGGGACGGACTTCTGTACGTTAGTACTATTATATATTCTGTGACTATGTGTTACGGCTTCTGATAAAGAAATGTGTTGTTTGATAAACGTTTTATTAATAAATAGGACTATAATATTATGTTTAATCGACGTTTAGCATATTAGTAACAAAAATAATTTATTGTATTTACCTGTCACAACTTCATAATTACAATGGTGTGTTATTTTTTCGTCTTTTTCATTTTGACATATTTCCCAGTAAGTAGGTATAGTCAGGAGTCAGGATATAATAATGCACAGGCGGGCATACTATCGACTTTAGAATGAAATGACGGAGCCGTTTTCGACCTGGCCCTACGTCTGCTAATAAACCCACATCGCCATTTATGACATTTGATGGAAGATTGTACTGTTTACATGCATGCTCTTCGGCCCTCTTCTCTAAACCTGAGAGTATTTATACGGCTTATCCTATGCGTACATCTTGAGTATTTCTACCTCATGATTCATTGTTGTTGTTTCTCAAAAAGATCGTTGATATACTTGGACTGTGCTTATATAAAAATTACGTTAGCATTTTTGTTAAATCTGAAAATGGATAAACACTTGACTATTAAGAAAGATCACCTCTCACTCACGAAGATCGTTACTCGTTAGCCGTTGAATCGGGTAATCTATCAGCCAAGTGTTTACCTATCATTAGTTCATTCACCGCAACTTTCAAGGTTCTGTGACTGTGGCTTTATTTTTGCGTCCAAGGCGACCCACACATGCACCATCTTGATGCACATTTCCAAGTACAATGCACTAGGTTGGTGGAATCAGAGCGCGTGATAGGAATACGAAAACCCCCACAGACTTTGATTTTATCTGGACGTAAAATCCTTCATAAATTCTAACCACTCCCTGGAGATACGAAGCGGACAAATTGAATTCTCTCATAAGACGCTGTAATCATTTCTGTAGCAAGTATTAACTCAGGCAGGACCGAATTACTGTAATAAAGAGATGAGTTTTGGCTGGCATGCTTCATTTAACAGTATATTTTCTTTTTCCGAATATAATTCTTGTTGGTTGTTGCTTAATGATTAATTGTTACAAGGAGTAATATAACATTTCTTTTTATTATTTCTCTAATCCAATTTATTTCTACATGTTTTCAATGTAGGTAGCAGTAGTTGCGTCTAGATTTACGATTACAAGATTAGGACCTTCCATTCCATTAGTAATAAAGTGGAAACTGGAAATACCATTGTGATTTATGGGGAACATTGCTATTACGTAGTATTATTGTATGGTCTGCGATTTCTATAAACGACACTTCCTTTGAATGAAACAAACCGTCGAGATGTATGATTCAATAAACTTCAGCTTTCTATCAGTTAATACAAATCTGTCAATCAGTTTTATGAAGGATCTTTTCTTTTATACCTTAGGTCGGTAGCGTTGTAATTTTCCGAACCATTAAATCTTGTCAGAGGCTCATAAAGACTCCCCACGTGGGCATGCGCGCGCGCTTGTTTTTTGCTCGGCAGCACATCGTTCATCATTACGCGTTTATTATCTCTGTGGCCTTGGCCGTGAACGGTCGCACTGAGGACATAGTACCGCGTCACCGCGTGGGCAAATGATCAGACTTTGCAAATCATGATAATAATAAAAGTTTGGATTGACAGTACCAAAAAACTAATCAAAAGAAACATCATTGTCGCTGTTTATCAAAGTCGTTTTAATTAGGCTTACACATAATATGATACCTAATCTACAGAAATCTTAAATACATACCGAGCAGAAATTTCCCGAGTAAGAGTAATAACTTTTCTAGTCTAGAAAAGAGATTCTTCTTTAATGATGGAATCTATAAGCTTGATCATGATTTTGAAATTAATTGCTCTAGCTAGATAATGCCAGTCATAAGAGCAGCAGACACGTGCGTGAAAAATTGGGTTCTATCGGGTATGCAAAAACATCTAACACCCCTGCTGCGATTTCAACCAACGCGAGTGAGTATTGACTATCAAAATTCACGATAGAGACGGACGCAACGCAACGCAACCATGATGTCATCCTTCCTCTGTTTATATGAAAAGCTCGTAAACACACTGATTTCCCCGTAAATGTACCTATCGGGCAGTCTATTAGTTTCAATAATGTTCTAAATCTAAGAGAATTGAAGTTCAGTTTTCTGCGAAGTGTACTTGTGGACTATCAAAGGTTTAGATTGGCTGTTAACTGTTTATTGGTCCATAAAATCCCAGTGTACAGTCCATATGGCCAATTGCATCAATCGACAAATCGTCCAATTCGCCTTTTGCGCGTCAGTGATTAGTTCAAGGCGAACGTACATCTATTCCCAGCATGAGGTAGGTAGGTACTGTTAGGTACTTTAAAACCAAATAAACAGTGTCACAAAAAGTGGTAACTCACTGGTAACCGACTACTTAACTATTTCTAATAATGGTTTGTTTTTCTTCTAAATTCATTGTAATCTTGATCAGTATGTATGACTAAATATGATTAAAATGACAAAACATGTAAAATTTACAGATTGCAAAAATGAATGTTTATTATGTTGTAGGTCCACTTTATGATTCTCATCTCCGCAATGGGTCAATGCACTGATCTCTAAAAGATTATGACATTCTTGGAAAGATTTATGATGCTCGCTGTGTTTCTGGGAGTATCTCATTTTTCACAACCATAGCTTTAAAAGGACCAAAGAAATCTCATCGATAAAAATATTGCCTCTAAAAACTAGGTAACTATAATCCTCTTATTAGTAGAGTCGTTTGTTACTAAAACACAGTTATCCATTGTTGTAATAAAGTAATGAATAAAAGACAAAGCAATGCGATCTTCATTTCAATTAAATTTTCTTTTTATGTTATGACTTCGCAACGTTTTTAAAAGCCAGACTGAGCAGTTTTAAGGAGCTATAAAATGCATTAATGTCATAATAACTGTACGCAAAACCTACAGAAATGTGCACGCAGGAGTGTATGTTATTAATGTACTTTAACAGTCTTCTCACGCAAATCAACGCGACAACGTATTGTACATATTAATATTAACGTACGAAGATTTAAGAATGAAGCCGATGAGTTTCAAATGCAGGTGACCGCGTACGTATAGACTAGATAGGTAATTATTCGGACACGGAAATAAATAAATCTAACGACAACAAAAAACTTGTGGGACAGTACAAAGGCTTGTAAGAAAACAAGTCGACAATAATCCCTGTTATTAAAACAGGTGCTAGTATAGTAATATTTCTGGGCGAATAATCTTTGCTCCAGAATGTGATGCAACAGGCTTTCAACCGGTTTTTGCTCGGCTCCATCACGTCTGGCTGGAGAAGGGTGTCCAGCGAATGGTTTGAAAATGAGGAGCATTTAATCTACCTCATCCTAAATAAAGTTGCAACATTATTGCACGTGTCAAGAGTTGTGTAGACTATGCATTGTCTATGACTAAATAAAAACACATCTAACCGAAAATGACAAAACATGTAAACGATTCGGAAGTGTGCAAATATGTACGTACATACTCAATTTAATGCTGTGGTAATGGAAATGTAAATAACTTTTATCTTACTCAAGAATTTCCAGAAATATTGGCAGTATATGGAAACATACTTTTAGTGTCAAGTTTTATTTAACATTATGACAGCGAACGCTTCTGTAAAAAAGACGACAAATCCTATCTTTTCATAGTAGATTTCATTTTTATGCAGATAGGATCTGAGATAAAAGAAGCTCCTGTTTTGCAAATGTCAACTCGTACATTCAAGAGGCGTTCTCACGGTAGCTCTCGAGATGAACAGAGAAAGCCTTATCTCATGTATCGGTGCGCGAACAATGTGAAGAGCGTGTCGATGCTTATCACCGTCCGCCTTTACAAAGTGCACTGCTTCTAGTGCTCATTCGACTTTCACTCGACTCTAGTCTGTTGTTTCTAACACCACCTTGTTTGTCTCGTCTAGTCTTGTTAGCATTGTCGGAAGTTGTGACAGCCGAACAGATTTCTCTGTGAAAGCGTTCATCTATTTTGGTTTGGATAGCACCTTTGTTCTCGGTTAATTTTTGCTTCCGATGTTGTTTATGTTGTCAGTTTCCAATTTACATGTTTACGTGGTGGATGTGAAAATGCTGAGGGTAACATTGCCTATCCATCACGTTTAGTCCATTCTTAACGCATATGTTAGGCAAAAGGCCGACAACAGACCATATTTACCCAAAACAATAAAGTCTAAACGAAGCTGTCCCTAAAGTACGGTATGGCGTTTAAATATTCAATAACGTCGACATGAGCTTGTATTGTATCGGGTTATGGCTGTTGGGGGCCGGTCGCATGTTAAGCCCGTCGTGATTTAGTGCAGGGCCGTCGGCGCAGGCGCTGCCCACGGCCCTAATTACAAAGTGTAATGAGGTGACGAGCTCACTGCACGCGCTCACACCTCCTCTCCAAGAACCCTAAGGCTGCCACCAGACGATAACACACGACCTGACCTCAACCCGAACTCAACTCAAACTCCTCAACCGCAGCCCACCTTGAAAAACATCGCTTACAATTTTGAGTCTTATGACACATTATTAAGCTCCCGAGTTCTTTGTAATTTTCAGGTGAGATTGAGGTGAGTTGTGCATCGTCAAAATATAACAAAACTCAAAAATGTAATGTAAGTGATGTATTTCAATGAGTGGGCTGCGGTTGAGTTGAGTTCGGGTTGAGGTCGGGTCGTGTCGTGTGTTATCGTCTGTAAGCAGCCTAAGAAAATGCTCGCAAGAATCATTGCGCTTTTTTGTGATTTTGCAAAAAAAGTCAATATTTGAATTTTAAATCACGTTAGCAATATTAGTTGGTAACCGTTTGTGGCTGTGTATTTTTTTATTTTTACATTTCCCAGACACTTCGTTTAGTGTGCAAGTACTGTTATGATGTGTCGTTAAAAGTTTCATATTAGAAATAAACCTGTGAAATCTAAGTAACTACTTTTTAAAGTTATCGCTTTTGGATGGTCCTATCCAATTAGGTACTTCTTATGGATAGGTTTTTGTAGTGTCTGACAGGGACCGGAACCCTTTCGATTTTGATCTACGATACGATATCTCGTATTCTTATGATGTTATGATCATTTTGTTTGCATATCGAATAGGGTTTCTATATTGAAGAATCTTTTTATTCTATTTTTATTTTTATTTTCATTCTGTAAATACTCAAAACCCAAACGCACGAATGGGTTTTGAAGCGCTTAATCCGGTCCCTGGTCTGAACATCAAGCTGCTAGATAACTTTAAGTCAAAGATGCTATGCTTTAACATATAAATCGAAACGACTGTAAATAACTCCCACTACTAGGAATTATTCAATAGCGATCCCGCCAGCTGTGGTGAAAATTTGTAACTGCAGTAATAAACTAGAAAACAAAACGACTTGAAAACAAATTTTATCACTATGGCGATATAGCCAAGTTGTTTCTGAAAAAAAAAATCCAATTAGTATAATGGACTTTTTTCATTACGCACTGGTTCATATACCTACATTGTACGTAATGGTTATAATAAATTGAATAAGAGAGATTGAATCACTTTTTACTAGCTTAGCATACTCGACTATTAAGAACCGCAAAGTAAAAATACCAGCCTGGATTTCATTCATATTAGGAGAACTAGTTAAAACGTACTTATACACAGTGGTGGACGGAAAAATTAGAAACACTAGTCAATTTTAATACAGATGAGGTAACTTTGAAATCTTGGTTATCGGCCAGAGGTTGATCGCGCTGTGATCCGATGATGACCATCCAGGTAGTGCATGGAGGAGATCCAAATCGCTTTACGCACCCAACTGTTCTGATCAGCAAAGATAATGTTTGGTTAACTTTAAAAAGCCCGCGAAAATAGCATTAAATTAAAATGTACGGAAAACCTGAAACTGAGAACTATGATCTTTACAGCTCCTAAAATTCTGATCACTCCAGTTGGGTGGGTGTATTGCGATCTGGATTTCCTCCATACACTCCCTGGACAACCATGATAGCTCGATTAATCCTTGGCGGAGACCCAAACCTTTAAAGTTACCTCATTTGTTAGCAAAATTTACTGATGTTTCTAATTTATCCGTCCACCACTGTATATCTAAAGTGACTTAACAGACGTGAGTGTGACCACATTATATCTTTGATCTAATCGTGACTAGCTGTAACTCATTAACTCACAAGTGATCTATTCAAATTGATTTTTTGTTACATCATTTTAAATTAATTTTATGGCTCTGAAAATTAAGCGTGATCTATTTCATGATGCTAATCTTGATGAAGTTTTTCGCATGGATAATTAGTACCGTATCTAGACTCACCGTGTCGAAATTCTTTTATAGATACCATCTCAATTGTTATCAACATAAAAAACAGGCATAAAAACTCTGATTTTCCTATAAATATATTTTAGTCGGTTCCGTATACTTTAATGACTTTCAACCAAACTATGTGCGTGCTATGATGAAAGGTTTCACATAAAACAGCAAATGGAATTTTAATTGCTTTCAGCGTCTCCAAAGTTCTGCACTGATGTCATTCGGTCTTTCGTTTCTTTTTTAGCGGTCACGTCATTAAGTTTTTACCGCAGTAATATTTGCAAATGCGGTTCCAATACCGTTGCCGACGAGCCGACTGTTTCGAGACTTCTGGGCGCCTGCTGATTCTCGCTCGAATTCATGTCTCGGGCGTTGCGTACCTATACTCAGCAGAACAATGAAATCCACTTTTTTGCTAGCCTGTTCGCACACCGACGTAAATAATTGATCTTAGAGATGTTGAGCAACCAATACCCGCGAACAAATAGTGGCAACGTCCTACAAACATCACAATATCTTTGAGCTTTTGTATTTATTTTTCACTATGAGATGATCGAAACTAACACGCACGTACGACAATTTTCTGTAACGGCTTGCATCAAATTATAATTTTTTGCTAATCATAAGTTTCCACCATTATTGAATCTCGCCTTTACCTAACGCTCTGTCTGACTACAATATTTTTTCGTTTTTTACAGTTACTGCCACACAACCACCACAGAGGCCTTGGATACCCTTGACACGACCGAACAGGAGTCGTCCGACATGTAAGTATTGGCCCGGTTCTACTACCTACCTGTGGCCTTACCATGAGTTGATGCAAACTGTTTACGTTACCGTAAACTATCGTTTTGTCTCTTTCACTCGCACTGATTGTGAGCAGTATATCCGATAGTTTACGGTAACGTAAACAGTTTGCATCAACTCATGGTATGGCCACTGAGCACTGTTTTATTCATCAGCGAAATTAAATCGAATGAGGGTAATCGGTTCCATCCTCCTTTTTTGTTTTCAAACTAAACGATCAACACCGAAATTCAAAAAGCTTCGCAAACAGCTCGTCATTAATAAAGTGTCGTAGTGGCGTGTATGGGCGCGGCGCGCGAGCTCTCTCATAAATAATCAAGTGGAGACCGCCCCACCATCGCAACGATACGTAATGTTTCCACCCGTGGGAGACCCTCAGGATGCGGGCCCGTCCCTGGCACAGCCCAACACGCCATGTTTCATCCTGTACCGTTACACTCTTTGACATTTGAATAATTTGATACGCTGAAGCTTCCTTATAGTACACTAACGCTAGTTTATTATCACTGCCGCATTACAAACTTACTTACAACCGAATATTAACGACGTTTTGTTAATTTCTGCGGCTTTGCTCAAAGTGCAAGCTCTGTAATTGCTTGCCTCTCTGTTGATATTATAGGGTGTAAATTAATTTAATAAATTTAAAAGCGTGACTCCATTAATCAAGGTATTGTTGTTCCTCCGATTTATAATTTGTTTCGACGTTTAGTTACAAGTTCCCGTCATACGCGTTCCCGGCTAGAATTCATTCCGTTGCCTAACGCACGACGCCGCCCAATTTACATAAATCAAACCAGACGCTCAGCCGTGCCAAACGCTTGGAAGAACCTTGCACCTATCGCATAATAATTATTTCTCTAGCTGCAATGCTTTATTCACTGGAACAAGTCTTTGAATACTCTCACATCGTGTCGTTCCGGTCGATCGCCTATTAACGCGATACCGAACACTTGTACAACTTCTTTTAGCCTCGTTCGACCTTGAGGTTACGTGATTGACAAATCCTGGACTAGCCGAAAAACTGTCTTACTAATAAGGAAGCACTTGTTTGGTTGCCGAAGCGTTTCTGTCGAATTGTACTCATGGCTGGGGGTTACAGGAAGTGAGGAAATGCCCTTCGTCTCGCCATTCGTGGTCGAACAATGCACAATAAGAGACATTGGCTGCGGCCTCCTTGCATCCATGAAATATTTGGTCGTGAAATATCGTAAGTTTATTAAGCTATTAACTAATAATTTAGCTATCTAGCTATTTTCGGTATAAAACCTAACGGAGAACGGTAATCGAGAAATCAACAATCCCAATATCAATTTTGCCCGAAATATCATCTTACTTGGACTATTGCCAGCAGTGCTTGTTTTTCTTGAAGTCGCAATAATATTCTGTTACTGTCATCGCATAATGTAATGTGATAAGGTGGCACTGGCAATATTTTGAGACAATAACAAATTTTAAACCTTAAGATGATTTTGGTCATCAAACTAATAAAGTTCTATACAACATGCATTATTTTTTTACTTTACGAACCTACATATTTAAAATATCTGATTTACACACAACAGCGAGCAAAAATGTCAAGGTACGATGGAAAACAGGTCGCGGACGCATATTATTTTGTGTATTACAAGGCTTAAGTGCTTGTGTAACGCTTTTACTGTAACTGTAATTAACACCACTTAATTTACCGTAAAGACGTCATTTTCTTGTTTTTTTACTTGTAAACATGGCATGACTATTATTGTCAACTTTTCGTTAACAGCTTGCAGATGACAATAATGGTTCTTGTTAAAAGTACTATATTCACACCAAGCTTAATTTGGCCACTGTCTGTTTAATTTAAAATCCTTTAATGGTTAAAGTTAAATTTGACAAGTTAAACATCAACTATCTGGACCAATCAATAGAAGAGGTTCAAAGTACAAAATTCTTAGGTACAAAATTCTTAGTTTACACACCGAAAACATATGTACAAGGTTAAATCAGCACGCATATGCTTTATATATGCTACGAAAGGTTGCAAGTATTAATACTTTGCTTTGTGCCTACCATGCTCATGTAGTTTAAATTTTGAGATATGGTGTTTTGTTTTGGGGAAACTCTGTTGATAAAGAATGTATATTTAAAACACAAAAAAAATGCATTCGATCAATGTGCTCCACCAAACTGATTCTGGTAAGCCATTCTTTATCAAATTGAAGATACTAACGCTCCCTTCGCTATATATTTATAAGGCAGCATTATACATCAGAAGCAATCTGAAAAATTATGAGACTCTAAACAGTAATAGACATAAGTATACTTTAAAAATGATAGGCTGTAAAACTAGCAACCATAGGAAAAGCATTTTTTTATTAAACTACCTCAGAATTTGAAATCAGAAGCATCGTTCAATTGATTTAAATATAAACTAAAGCAAATTTTACTGGATAATGCTTACCGCTGACGGGCGCTTTTTTGTAGCTGCGATAAGCGCGGCGTTAATCGCGGCGATATCGCTGCGATAAACGCGGCGATAATCGCGGCGACAATCACGGCGCTTTTTAGTCGCTGACGTAGGTTAACCCTAAAAGGCACCCGGTAATAATATTATAGAACAATCACTTTTATTATTGCTAAGCTCTATAAAATAAAGTTTATGATTTATTTATGTCAGTAATTATATACTTTTCACAAATGAAGCAAACAATGTATACGATTCAAATGTCTTCAGTACCCTTAGCACGAACAGCTATCGAGAAAAAAACGCACGTAAAATTACTCGATAGACAATTCTCTATGGAAAATTTCATTTCGCTTATCGGAGATAGATGGCGTTGTACAAATTTCCAATACAAAATTTATCTATCGAATGATTATTTTTTTGATAGCTGTTCGTGCTAAGGGTACAGATCCTTTTATCGTCAAAATAGTGTGAAGAACAAAAATTCTGCATTTACTTTATATGCGCAAATTCAAGAATTATATAAATTGGTAAGCATATCATGTAATAATAATTCTCTTACTTTTTATTGCAAACTCTACCATTACAAAAATAATTATGTCAGCCAGCGAAAAAAATTGTGGTGTCTTTTAGGGTTAAAGCCGCTTGTCACTCTTGTCAGTGTCATTTCGTGGGCGATTAGTCGCCGAGCTATGTGTGAGCTACTTTTTGTAGCTCGTGGGCGTTTACGTATTGAACTCCATATGTTCTATTCTGGGCTACAAAAAATCGCTCGGCGATTAAGCGCCCGTGAGCGGTGGCGCTAAGGCCTACTACTCTGTAAATGAATTTCTTAATGATGATAGCATAAATTAGCCATTTGACATAGAATTGTTGACATTTGATTGTGGTATGAAAACATTATTTTATATTAATTTATTTTGACATTATACTTGCAATTATATATATTTATTAATTATGATGATTATTATTATTAAGTTAAAAATATATTAATGTTTTAAATGATGATGATATTTCTTAATGAATGATTAATAATGTTGAAATTTACTAATTGAAATGTAATTAAATTTATTAGATTATTAACGAATTTTGCACGCCTAGTAAGGTTGAATATGGAGAGCCAAAAATTTTTCTACATCACATTTATTGTAATCCACCCATAATCACGCAAATAAATGATTTGATTTGATTTGATTTGAAAAAGTTTAAAACCATTACCTACATAGTATGTCACTGAGACTAAAGATTTTATTCCTATTTGAATGCGATTTAATGTAAACCAATTCGTGATGCTGAGTTCGTAACTACGTCCGCAACGCTCAACTATTATGAAATTATGTAGCTTCGCCTGTCATGTTCATATGAAATGTATTGTAATATATACAAACACGGACGATTTGTCCGCCTGTGCCATAACCGTTGCACCGGTGCCCACGTAATGGCGTATACCGATAAACCTGCCCGCTCCTCCTTCCATTATATTCAGATGTGACACGGTAGCATCAGCTATATTTCTTTTATCAGCGTGCCAAACGCCTGCACCGGAGTGAGACGTTCAGTTGAATGCATCCATGTTCCAACTATTTTTATTTAGGTCTTTTTATAAAATTCTATATCCGATCCTCTTAACACTAAGCCACTTTATATTTAGTTTTTCATATACTGTGACTGACTAAGCTTACCTCATCACAATGATCCAATTTCGAGATAACATTTTTCAAAACAACAATTACGACTGTTATAGATGCGGTTTATGATGTTGTCATTTGTTGCGGTTTAATTAACTCAATTCAGCCACAATGAGTCACTTTGTTTACCGATTCTATTGTTTTATTACCGTCTTTATTGCTTTAGCGTCTAATTGAAGTACTTGGGTTATAAAACAGAAGTACCTATGTCGCCACAAAAGTTTAGCAACTAAGTTTTATATAATAGGGCAATGTTAAAAAAAGAACAGATGGTTGTTCTCGCACAACCGTGCCATATGCCGCAAAATGGGCCTCAATGCACGACGACGTAATGACTCCACTCACTGCAATTATGGACTTTCTTATGCAAATTGTCGTGAGCTCAATATTCTACTTTCTAATGCCCTTACATATTGATTGGAACTCTACTAACTACACTCCGAGCCTCACCATGACAGTCATATCATGACGTTTAAACTAGCAATAGCAATAAACGAATAAAAATGAACAGTCATCATTTCTATTGGCTGAAGGTGAAATCTATAAAAGACATTCGCTAACAAGCTTTATTTTACGTTTCAACTTGCCATTTACGATAAGTTAGATAGAGAGAATATTGAGAATATTTTAGTACTATACTACTGTACTGTACTGTGGTACCTATTGAAAATATTAAACGGTTTAGTTCCAGATCATTGAGCTCAAGATTCACAATCCAGTTGCTCAGAAACCTTGCATGTTCAATAGGAATATCACTAATATTTAACCTATGTATTTACTAACGGGACTAAACCAAAGACTCTTGGATTAAACCAGATATAATTGGTAGGTAATTCCAAGGCTCATTCCATTTCTACGTGCTACTCATCTACCAGCGGGATATAATAAATCTGAAGCGTAGTATGCGCCAGATTAAAACTAGTGTGTTGCGGTCCAGCACAATCACAGGGCTCGGTGTCCCCGCAGTTTGCATGCGTCGTGACTAGGGCTTGAAGTCCGGAACTCCGGTTTTGGTCTAGCTCCGGAGTTTCGAAGAATTTCAGCATCGGTTTATAAAACCGGAGTTTCACAACCAAAATCGGAGTTTCGATTTTCAAAAAAAAATAAAAGTAAGCATTTTAATTGCCGTGGCCATTATACCCCTGGGCGGTGTTACAGTCTCTCCAGATTTGCCAAGTGGATTACAGGTATATCGAGGTGCTGACTGAGGTACATAAGTATACGAAAAATGCCACCATGTCGATCCGATTACAGAACCAGAGCACAAATCCCAATCCAACTGCAGCGATGTGAGAAACAGGAAGACGTCATTTCTTAGAAGCTGTTTACAGCTGAATGATACTATAAGCTCTTGAACTGTTAAGGACTTGGCAGCAACATTAATGTCGAGTACCTAACACACCTTCGTTTTGCAGATCAGTTCTCACGGCTGAGGCTTTGTATAACCTGAACATACTCGTAATGATCGAATATTTCCGTAGTGTTTTCGAAAAGAGTGTCTCTTAGGGTGAACATGGATGGATAGATGGAACATGAACATAAGACAAAAATCATGTCGAATGGCCATGTTGTATTTACCCGCTCCTTCATGTTGGGAACAAACACAATACTCGAAGTTCTAGACCATTACCTAGGATAAGACAGACAGAAAATATATCTCTCGTTGAATTATTTAGCTCGAATGGGCAGCATACGGGAAGCTTTAAAAAAATCTTCGCGTCTAACTTACTTCAGTGTTTCTAGACGAAAAGGCCTTGATCAGCGTGTGTTGCCAGTGATGGATGACTTAAGGCAGTGAAACGTGCTCGCTAACTAAGGGTCTCATATAAAGGCTCAAGATCACCCAGCGACCCAGCGTGCCAATGGAGAGAGCCATGCTCGGCGTTTTCCTGCGTGATCGAATCAGAAATCAGTAGAACTAAAGTAACCGACATCTCTCAAAGGATTGATCAGCTGAAGTGGCAGTGGCCGAGGCACTTAACAAGTAGGGATATTAGATTAGAGAATAGAGAACCGATCGCCATTGGGGAAGAAAGGTTCTCGAATGGCGACCGTACACGAAACGCTTCGTGGGTCCTGACAAGGTGGACCAATGATCTGGTGACTAGTGAAGGTCGCGGGCTCGTGGGGGCGCCGCTGGATGCGAGCAGAGCAAGATATATAGAGGCCATAACCAGCAGTGGATGTCGTGTGACTGATATGATGATGAACCAACACTCGGCAAATTTGAGTAGCGTGAAATGTAAGAAAAATGTATTTTAGTCGAATTATTTGCGCAATAAGCAAGTAAGTTCCTAAGTGATTCAACTTATTAATTTATCGATGACAAAAGTACGAGTATATCTTGATTTTCGGTTAGTTAATAACCTCTATAAACACGCTAAAACACCACTGCAATTTTATTTAAATAAAGACTGAAAACTCCGGAACTCCGGAACTCCGGAGTTGGAACTCTGAAAATCGAAACCCAACTCCGGAGCTGAAAAAGACTCCGATTTTCAAGCCCTAGTCGTGACATGCCTCGCTAGCCGACATCCGTCGAGCCGTCGACACGCCTTTTCCGATCCCTTTTTTGTTGTCACACCAACAGCGCTTGTACCTATATTTATTATTATCGAGCTATCTACTTCGCTCATGCACCCACATGCACCTACATATTCGACTATAAAATTTGAGAACAATGGTGATCTGAAAACGTGGTTTATGTCAGTGTCACCTTGCCTCATTGTTTTCCAGACTCACTAAACCACATGACCATGCCATCATCGCCTCGAATATATAAAATGGAGACACGAGTCCAAGAGTTAGACCTCCCATTTATTTATTATGTTGTATCGGTGCTTTCATTTGGTTTCGCCTGTAGTTCCTTAAACAACGGACGATTATCGATGCGCGTATTGTTTTGCAACGTTTAGCATGTACGCCGCGTCCGCGCGTTCGCATCGGGCATACAATGGACGTATTTGAAGCACGTGCTGCGGCCACATTGATCGACGCTCGCCGGCTGTCGCCAAGTGACTCGCGAAGAAAGATTAGCCTGCATTCGCGATAGTTATCAATTTGTCCGGAGTGCGGCTCTGCGCCCGACCTCGCGGCATTGTCTTGTCCTTCCAAATGTCATTCGCCCGTCAACTATACTTTGTCTTGCAAAGTTTGCCTCTTTGTCCGTTGATAGGCTGAAATCCAGGCCGATTAAATCTAGCTAGATAATTGCATCGTCAAGGTCTGCCACGATTGACATTTAGTGGAGGTCTCTCATCTTTAGGCGCACCTTTTGATCATTATAATGAGACACGTGCGTATTCCCATAAATTCGAATAATGTTATAGAACGTGAGAGAGCACAGTCGTGCCACGTTAGTTTACGTAATAGGTGGATACGTGGAAGTGACTCCGTCGTGATTCTAGCTCGACTCCCTGAAAACACCTAATTTCCTATCGCAAAAGGTTAAAATGAGAACACGTCCGCCTACCTTCATTATTTCAATTGTTTTTGTTACCTAGATGTAGATGTGTAATGTGTAAGACTTTATTTAGGAGTTTATCGTTGATCGCAACCACTTTACGTATTCTATGATCAACAATGATCCTTATGCATTTTACACGACTCGCTTGAGGCTTTCAATCTTTAGTGTTAGTAAATGGCTTATCTTGTACTCGACAAAAGAGAAGATGTGAAGTGAAAGGAAGTCAAATCAGTCAATTTAACTGGAGAGATACACTTGAGAGAGGCGAAGGCGTGGCGAAGGATACATCTAGGCGGATGCTGCTGGGTATAATATGATTAGAAAAACAAAAGCTTTTGTGTCGCGTGTCTGACGCATGTAGAGCGTATTACGAGTCTCAATTTAATTGGATCATTTTTTATCTGACACGCGACGTGTCCCAGCCGATGGTAACAAAGCGTTCGCGTCAACTAATTGCCATCTAGTGCTGGCTTGACATGGGACCGAGATAAATGAAAACAATCGTCGTAGAAACTAGAAACGTTTCAAAGTTGTATTCATGAGTATTTTTTTCTTTCAGGTATTTTCACCGTAATGTGCTATAACGTCCTCTGCGACAAGTATGCGACGAGACAGATGTATGGCTACTGTCCCAGTTGGGCGTTGGAATGGGACTACCGAAAGAAGGGGATTTTGGATGAGATTAGACATTACTCTGCAGACATCATTAGTTTACAGGTTAGTATTCTAACAGTAAACAGAGCTAATGTTAATGTAGATATAAAACTACCAAATTACCCACGGGATTTAGTCATTCGAAGTATTTATTCATATTGAACAACTAACTCTTGATCCAAATATTACATTATGTGGAATGAAAATGACTTTTTCATAGAAAATGCAATGTATATTGAGTTTGTAAGGTTCAACATTAAAATGATCAATAACACCTATAGTAAATTACCATATATACCTAGTATTTATTCCTATGAAATAGATTATACGATAGGAAAGCGGTATACTACAAGTACTACATAATTCTGCTGCTTTCACCTGTACTTTCACGTGTACTTAAGCAGTTAAAGGAAAGTTAGGAAAATTACATTTTAATACCTTTTCACAGGAAGTGGAGACCGATCAGTTTTATAATTTCTTCCTACCAGAGCTCAAACAAGACGGTTATGACGGCATTTTCTCGCCTAAATCTCGGGCGAAAACCATGGCTGAATCAGAAAGGAAATATGTCGATGGATGTGCCATTTTCTTTAGATCTGCGAAGTATGTTTCTTGTTCATGTGCTCATTTCATTTTGTACACTTTTTCTTGGATATTTATTACAATGTCTATTTTATTTCAGGTTTGCATTAGTAAAAGAGCACCTAATAGAGTTCAATCAATTGGCTATGGCTAATAGTGAAGGTTCAGATAACATGTTGAATCGTGTGATGCCGAAAGATAACATTGGTTTAGCCGCCTTACTTAAAACTAAGGAGGCGGCATGGGAGAACGGTAAGGATGGTTCTAGTAAGTAATGCATTTAATTTCATCTTTGTTGTGAACAGTGAACGTCAATATAATATGGAAGAACTTTCATAGGTATCAGTTGAACTGATGATCAATTACAACGAACATATTTGAAGTGAGGTTTGTTGTTGCTATTAATAATAATCTCTGATGTATTTATTTTGCTTAAATCATTGGATTGGAATACTTCCATACTTTACTTGACTTCACTGGTTGTGATTTGTGAAATAAAATAATTGCTGATTTGAGTAACATTGCTGAATCGTTACCTTCGTAGTTGCCATAGATGTTGTAGATAATGTAGATAATCCAACAGCTACCAATGATGCTTGACCATGACAAATCATTGATAAGAATCTATAGCATTTTGTGTCTTTTTTAGGTATACCGACGGATTCAGCGATTCTAGGGCAACCTATACTAGTGTGCACGGCCCATGTACACTGGGACCCGGAGTTCTGTGACGTGAAACTGATTCAGACTATGATGTTAAGCAACGAACTGCGGTCGATACTGGACGACTCGGCGCGGACGCTGCGACTTTCCGGTCAACGTGACAATGTACAACTGCTTCTCTGCGGAGATTTCAATTCGCTGCCTGATAGCGGTATGTTGTTAAGTCATAATGCCTAATTCGCGAAATGGCACCCGAGTCTGGAATGGACTAATTCTTAAAAAGACTAATTCGCGAAATGGCTAATTCTGAAAAGGACTAATTCGTGAAATGGTAATTCTTAAAAAGACCTATTCGGGAAATGTCTAATTCTCAAAAGGACTAATTAGCTAAATGGTCAACTTTTACCAACGCATGACAGCACAAGCAAAACATTTCAAAACATTTTAATATTATTTTTATAAATGAAATGTAAACAAATTTTAGGCATTTCATAAATAAAACAAACAAAATAAAAACTGATTATTTTAATTTAAATGTAACTAAAAAGCAGTTTTTGTTGGCATTTCATTTATTAATATGTGAGATCAAAACTATGTGTAGGAGGATCTGTTGAATTCATGATATGAAACTACCTACCTAAACGATTACTTATAAGTGATCAGGTTGGGTAAAATAACTATAAACGGTCTGAGAATAATTGATTTATTTAATTAAACTTAGAAAGTGAGTTCTTTTGCTCGTCTATATTTTCCTACCACCCATTCGAGACTTTTTTAGCTGACAAGAAGAATGGGCGCAAGAAACTTATCAGCTTTAATGCTTTTCAATAATTTTATAATCGAACAATCAGTTAATTTTATAATCAGTCCGCACTAGTGCTAATTGCACTACGTACGTACGTAGCCTGGACAAAGCAAAGCAGTCAGTCAGAATTCGGACAATATCGGATTATTCTTATCAAGTGGATTTTAGCGAGAAACAGCAGCGTAGCTAGTAAGGAATCGGACAATCTGTAGCGATCGGTCCTTTCCCTATTGATTGAGTCGACTTAACAAGGATTCGGACAATCTGAGACGATCGGTCCTATCCTAGGCGACTCCGTGATTGATTAAGTCGGCTTAACAAGGATTCGGACAATCTGAGACGATCGGTCCTATCCTAGGCGACTCCAGCCACACCAAGTAGCGGATTTTAGTAGTTATGCGAGTTGCGGACGATCCAGAAGATCAAGTCCTTATTGAGTCGACTCCGAAGAGCGACTGCTTGCTATGCTTTTTTTTTTTTTTTTTTTTTCACTCTCAGCCT
This sequence comes from Agriphila straminella, assembly GCA_950108535.1. Lineage (NCBI taxonomy): Eukaryota > Metazoa > Arthropoda > Insecta > Lepidoptera > Crambidae > Agriphila > Agriphila straminella. The sequence continues at coordinate 14,922,854 of OX467317.1, forward strand.
GAGGGGCTCGGAGTAACCTTCCCGGACACCGAGGGGAAGGAGGCGGAAATCCCTCATTGGATACCACATAGCCGCCGTGCTATGCTGGTTATGTCAGACTCGACTGACTATGCTATGCGCCGGCGCAGGCTTTATATAGTGTTCGGCTCGACGGGGCGGGGCGGCGAGACAATGGCGATCGATCGATGGCGCTGGCGCCGGCGTGTCGCGCAGGTCGCGCCGCCTGGCTGGCGCCATGCGCTTGCTCGGTTTGTTATGATTTTGCGCCGACACGGCCATTCTGGCATCTGTTGCGTGCTCTGCAACAGCAGTATCCTGAAAGTCGAAAATATTCTGGAAGTATCTCTAACTTGTGAAGCCTTAACGGCTCGATTTCAATTTTTCATGACAAATAACATTTTATTAATCTTTAAATAATTTTATTAGGTATTTGAAAATATTCTGGGGGTACTTTCTAACTTGTAAAGCCTTAAGGGCTCGATATAAAAATTTTCATGACAAATGACACATTATTACACTTCAGAGAATTTTATTAGGTACTGTGCTCTAGACTTATCAGCCGTGTTACACAAGTAGCTACTGTGCTCTGGGTTTGGGAACACAGGAAGTTAGAAAAATATGGAAGGGTGATACTGTGCTCTGGGTTCTTTGACCGTGTTACACAGGTAGTCAAGTCACTGTGCTCTGGGTTTCGGAACCGTGTTACACAGGAGGTTAGGAAAATTGAGAAGACTGATGCTGTGCTCTGGGTTCTTGACCGTGTTACACGTGTAGTCATTGTGCTCTGGGTTTCGCAACCGATTTACACAGGAGGTTAGAAACATTGGACAACTGATGCTGTGCTCTGGGTTTCAGTACCGTGTTACACAGGGGCTTTAAGGAATAAGGTGGGTTGATGCTGTGCTCTGGGTTCTATAACCGTGTTACACAGGGGCTCTAAAAAGGAAGGAAAATAAGTTGTTAAGTAAAAATAACTAAATACGCTCACCGCGATGGAAGCTATTGCGTCTCCAAGACTGTGTCTGTAGATTCATCAACATCTGGTGTGGTATCAGTGGAACTCGTGGCAGCGTTCTCTGGGTTTGGCACATCATCTTGGATAAAGTCGAAAGATATAGCCTCAGGTGCTGTGTCTGTAAAAGATCGTTGAAGAAGAAAAAGTCGTTGCTGAAAATGAAAACTTTTTTTTTCTTTTTTTCTTTCTTTCTTCTTTCTTTCTTTTTCTTTTATTTCTTTCTTCTTTCTTTCTTTCTTCTAGTCGTGCTACTTTCATTATGGCGTACTGTAGTCATGATTATCTGCGTGTACTTCAGCCGACACGGTTATTTGCTGACCAAGATTTACAGTGTGTTGAAGTTGATCATGAGCAATTTTTCGTGGTCCAACACGTACAAGGTACCGATCATTTTCTAAGTTCCTTAAAACCTCAAAAAGTGCATTTTTTCGACTTGACAATTTGCTCGGCCGACACCTGACGTAATTGTATGAATTTCTAAGTAGCTTTTGAAATTTATTGATCAATGACATAAGTTTTAGATCACGATATTGTTCTTCTATTAGCTATTCATGATCTTTGTTAATAACATGAACAGAAAATGTCAGAAGAGAAGGATTTCAACTAAAGAAATCTGCATGACGGATGCGTTTCTCTTTCCTATATTGTATTTCTAAATTTTAAACTCATGCACAGAAAAAGTTAGAGGAGAAAGATTTCGACTAAAGAAATCTGCACGATGGATGCTTTCCTCTTTCTAATATTCTATTTGAAACTCATGAACAGAAAAAGTCATAAGAGAAAGATTTCAACTAAAGAAATCTGCACGATGGATGCGTTCCTCTTTCCAATATTCTATTTCTAAGTTGAAACTCATAAACAGAAAAAACAGAGGAGAAAGATTTCGACTAAAGAAATCTGCATGATGGATGCTCCTATTTCCAATATTCTATTTCTAAGTTGAAACTCATGAAATTCGGTGAATTTTAGTTAAACGTGCAACTCGTGTGTGCAATGTGTGCATGCACTACCTACTTGACTACTGTAGAATAGATGACAATCAGTAAGTCAAAAGAAAATCAACGTCGGAAAGTATGAGATTGTAATTCACCATTAATGCCATTATATGATTGAAAAAAATAACAATTCAGGGGCGCGACAGCAGCCAGACTAACCTCGGCTGTTCCTGGAGGTTCAGAAATAAAGGATCAAGGATTGCGATCCCACTTCTGATGTGAGATCAAAACTATGTGTAGGAGGATCTGTTGAATTCATGATATGAAACTACCTACCTAAACGATTACTTATAAGTGATCAGGTTGGGTAAAATAACTATAAACGGTCTGAGAATAATTGATTTATTTAATTAAACTTAGAAAGTGAGTTCTTTTGCTCGTCTATATTTTCCTACCACCCATTCGAGACTTTTTTAGCTGACAAGAAGAATGGGCGCAAGAAACTTATCAGCTTTAATGCTTTTCAATAATTTTATAATCGAACAATCAGTTAATTTTATAATCAGTCCGCACTAGTGCTAATTGCACTACGTACGTACGTAGCCTGGACAAAGCAAAGCAGTCAGTCAGAATTCGGACAATATCGGATTATTCTTATCAAGTGGATTTTAGCGAGAAACAGCAGCGTAGCTAGTAAGGAATCGGACAATCTGTAGCGATCGGTCCTTTCCCTATTGATTGAGTCGACTTAACAAGGATTCGGACAATCTGAGACGATCGGTCCTATCCTAGGCGACTCCGTGATTGATTAAGTCGGCTTAACAAGGATTCGGACAATCTGAGACGATCGGTCCTATCCTAGGCGACTCCAGCCACACCAAGTAGCGGATTTTAGTAGTTATGCGAGTTGCGGACGATCCAGAAGATCAAGTCCTTATTGAGTCGACTCCGAAGAGCGACTGCTTGCTATGCGCCGGCGCAGGCTTTATATAGTGTTCGGCTCGACGGGGCGGGGCGGCGAGACAATGGCGATCGATCGATGGCGCTGGCGCCGGCGTGTCGCGCAGGTCGCGCCGCCTGGCTGGCGCCATGCGCTTGCTCGGTTTGTTATGATTTTGCGCCGACAAATATAATAATATCCATTAACATAATAAAATGTTTTGTTTGTGCTGTCATGCATTGGTAAAAGTTGGCCATTTTGCAAATTAGTCCTTTTGAGAATTAGCCATTTCGCCAATCAGTCTTTTTTTTAATAATTACTCATTTCACGAATTAGTCCTTTTCAGAATTAGCCATTTCGCGAATTAGTCTTTTTAAGAATTAGTCCATTCGCGAATTAGTCCTTTCCAGACTCATCCGAGTCTGGAAAGGACTAATTCGCGAATTCGCCATGTCGCGAATTAGGCATTATGCGACTGTTTAGTCGCATAATGCCTAATTCGCGACATGGTATGTTGTGCGTTATTTAACTTCTATATCACTTTCTCTTTCTTCAATATATTTATCTTAGTGACCTTGACCATCATTTTTAATGTCCCCACTTCTGGGGCACAGGCCTTCCTCATTGGTGGATAAGGCGGATTGGCCATAATCTACCACGCGGTCCCAATGCGGATTGGTGAGTGTTAACGACTGCAAATGCACCAGGGACCAACGGCTTAACGTGCCTTCCGAAGCACGAAGGAGCTCGAGATAATACATTTTTGGTCACCCATCCCATGACCGACCTTTACGAAAGTTACTTAACCTCCGCAATTGCTGGGCAAGTCGCTAAACCACTGCGCCATCGAGCTCCTCCAGTGAGCTCCTTATCTTAGTGATGAGCAAATAATTTGTTCTCGAATGATGATTGTTTTTTTATTCTTTTCAAGTATTCTCTCAGTTCAATCTGCCTCTTGAGCATAAGTAAGATCCCAGGTTCGAATCCTGGTAGACGTGTTTCTGTGATGATCATAAGCATTTGTTATTAAGATATTAATATTTATATTATTATTCACCATAATAAGAGCTCGGATTAGTTTGAAATTAAATGATTGGTGTTAAATGTCCATATTTAATTGATTTTTAAAAATGATAAGTGGACGAAGGAGCAACTCTATCTCACGCATTTTTATCTTTTATGCCGTTCATACTTCCAGGCGTGGTAGAGTTCCTATCTTCTGGGCGTGTGTCGTCCGAACACCGGGACTTCAAAGAGCTCGGATACGCGTCGACATTACGCCGCATGCCCGGCTCCGAGCACGAGTTCACGCACAACTTCAAACTCGCCTCCGCCTACAGCGAAGACATCATGCCTTACACCAACTACACGTGAGTTTGTGATCATGTTCATTGTCTACACGCGAGTCGGTGATTATGATGATCACTGACTCGCGTATTCATGTTCATTGTATTGATTACACATGAGTATGATCTCATCATGTTAAAAGTCTTTACGTGAGTCTGTGATCATGTTCATTGTCTAACACGTGAGTCTATGATCATGTTCATTGTCTAACACGTGAGTCTATGATCATGTTGTTCATTATATACACACGAGTCAGTGCAGTGCAGTACTTTACCACAGGGTTGGAAAAAAATATGTTTTTTTGCAAAAAATAAAAATAAAATTTTTTCTTGAGCCTTTAAAATCCACTCAATACAGTGCGTAAAACCACAACGCGCTTTTGTTTTACTTATTTAACACTTTAATTCGGAAGAAACACAAGTAAAGATCAATACAGTTCAAAATAAAAATGCCTGGTGAAAGCAGACTTTAACAATTTGATAAAATGGTGCCATGATGTAGGTCTAGTCCTTAATTCTAATAAAACAAAATTAGTAGTAATAAAATCACCATACATGAAACTCTCACCTGTAATAAATAATATCACGGCACACGACCACAGCTGTCTACACACGTCATTGGCAAAATGTAGCTGCCCAAATATAGAAATAGTTGACTCCCATACTTACCTTGGATTAACCGTAGACAGCAAATTTAACTGGAGTAAACACATTGAACACGTATTTAATAATGCGTTTCTAGCGAATATTACTATTATTAAAGATCGAGTCCCTTTCAAGGTCAAGTTAATGCTGTATCATTCTCTAGCTGAATCACATGTACAATACGGTCTTAGCAGTTATGGACGTACCTACAATTCTTATCTTAATGACATTTTTAATCTCCAAAGAAAAATAATTCGGAAACTAGTATCCCCCAAAATTAAACAACAATTTTACAATGACGACAAAGGACTATTTACGCATTGTAATGTTTTGCCTGTACAAACGCAATTTAAAAATGCAATATTAAAAGAAAACTTTTTTAATGACAGTTACAGACAATTGGTAAGCCACCCTGTATGCACGCGGGCTATCGCTCGGAAACGGGTCTGTGTGAGTGCGACACGGGTAAACAATTGTTACGGAAAGCGAACATCTGATTACCTCGTTCCTAGGTTCATTAACGAACTACCTCCCGAATTACGCGAGAATATTAATGATCAAAACATAAAATCAAAATTAAAAGGATATTTTTTATCCATATAATTTATAATTTTATATTATTTTTTCTTTTCATTTCAATTTTCTTGCATTTCATTTCAATGATATCTCGATGTGACAACAAGTAACACTTATGATAAATCTTTGTGGTTTCTTAGTGTTATTTAAGTAATTCTGTTATATATATCTTGTAATTATGTTAAATGGATAAATAATAAAAAAAAAGTTAAATATTAGGACAGATGATTTAGCAGATTTTTTGAAGAAAAAACAGTTTAAAGCTGTAATTCTAAAACAAAGTTACATTTAATCACAGATAATGATACTATACTAGTAATTTAATATACCTTTTTATGTGTCTATCAATTATTTAAAATTAAGAATTTTATATTTTTATACAAATAGGAAAGAAATAAGGCAATTTGATTTAATCAATTATTTTTATTTAAAAAATCACTTGATTTAAATCGTGATTTTATCATGCCAACCCTGCTTTACCATGAGTTGATGTAAACTGTTTCCACTACCGTAAACTGTCGGATATACTGCTCACAGTCAATACGAATGAAAGAGAGAAAACGATAGTTTACGGTAGCGAAGACAGTTTGGATCAACTCATGGTAGGGCCACAGGTTCATTGTCTACACATGATCATGTTGATTGTCTATACGCGAGTCATTGATCATGGTCATTGTCTACACATAAGACTATGATCATATTAATTGTCTATATGTGAGTCTATGATCTTGATCTTGATGATTGACACCAACTACGTGTGACTCTAGGATTTTTAATTAATACTTATTGTGCGCCAATTTCCAGGTTCGACTTCAAAGGCATCATCGACTACATATTCTACAGCAAGCAGTCCATGACACCGCTAGGGTTGTTGGGCCCGCTCTCCCAGGAGTGGTTCCGGGAACACAAGGTGGTGGGGTGCCCCCACCCGCATGTACCTTCAGGTGAGAAATCATAATAAAAAAAACAATAAAAAAATGAAAAATTATTTATTCAAATAAGCTCACATAATGAGCATTTTTAAATCGTCAATTATTTTACCCTACCATCCATTATGACGTCTTTTAGCTGACAAGAAAAATTGGCGCAAAAAACTTATCCACCGTTCACGAGCATGACGCATAAACCAGCCATCGCTTCGCTCAACCATATTTGAGGGAACGTAACGACGCGCCTCACACGACACCACCGCAGAAATGATTAAAGAGAGCATGACATACTTAGTGTGAATTGCACCAAAACGCTGTCAAATTTATAGTAATCGTCAAATGATATGCTACCTATTTGCCACGTCAAACTTGTCAAAGGACATTATGCTGAATGGCAACCTCTTTTTTGGCTAACTTGTGCTTAACCGGTAGGTACTTTAACAAGCTTATTATCGTTAAAGTTAGATGGTGCAACTCAGCCTTAGTCTACCCAGTACACCCATGTTAACGCACCGAATTGAAAACTGATACCCAAAAGCTTTTCATAGGCCTTTAATTACAAAACTACTGACTGACTATAGAAAGTAAAAAGATTGCAATTTAAAGAAATGCATTGCATCATCATCATCATATCAGCCGCACGACATCCACTGTTGGGTATAGGCCCCCCCCCAAGGATCTCCAGGGCCATTGGTCCTGCTTGGCCCGCATCCAGCGGCGCACCACGACCTTCCCCCTCACGTCGGTGCACCTTGTCGGGGGCCTACCCACGGAGCCAAATCCGGTGCTCGCAAGCTATTCAAGAACCTTTCCGCCTCAACGGCTATCGGTTCTTCTCGCTATGTGTCCCGCCCATTGCCACTTCAGCTGAGCAATCCTTCGAGCGATGTCGGTTACTTTAGTTCTCCTGCATTTGTCATGTCATAACTTAATTCAGTTTAACTTACTAATTTTTTGCGCCTATTTTTCTTGTTGGTAAAAATGTTGAAGTTTATTAAAAATATATATAAACAGGCTTTGCTAATTTAATAGTGCTCATCAGGATGTGTGATTAGATCAGAGACAAAATAGAAAAGGTATTATTATTTACATCACCCGAACTGGGGAAAGATATTTCAATTGGATGTCGAGAGTAATTCCTTAAATTGATGAAATAACGCTGGCACGCAGCGTAAGAGTAGGATATTACTAGAAAAATTTCGACGATGCCGCTAGTGACTCGGTAGCTCAGTCGGAAGAGCATCGGACCGGACCGGACTACCAAAGGTCGCGGGTTCAATTCCAGCCTGAGAAAATGATCTGGTGAAGAGTCTATTTTTTTCTAGTATAATACCAGTGTAGCAGGTCCCTCGCTTGCTGTTCACACTGAGCTTGGCATATTTTGGCATCACGCCACGACGCACGTGCAATGTGTTAGGGTCCCCGCACACGGGCGGCACGACACTACCACAAGTGGTCGGTAGCCGACACAAATTTCCTTCGAGAAGCGGGAAGCGACGACGTTTGTAGCGTGTAGCAACCACCGGTGTTTACCGTGTGCGGCAATGTATGAACACTATAAAGTTGCATTACTAATTTCCCAGCAAAAATGTAAACAAAGGTGTTGCCAGAACAAAACAACACAAAAGAAAATAGTATATTGCTAAGTCAAGAAATAAACACACTTACATGTTTTTTCATCACAAACCTAATAAAAATAGATTTGATAAATACTCTGAATCATGAGTTTTGCGGCAAAAACAGTAATATAATTTAACATTTGATAATAACAGTTTTATAGTAGAAATAATTTTTATGATGCTGTGCACACATCAACTGCAAACCGTACACATCAACCTTTGGTCATTTTATAAAATTTCATAAAAAATAGTATTACGAGTAGTAGCTGTAGTAGTAACATTTAATTTTGTCTTTTGGTATTGGGGGGGAACAGGCGAAGAAGATACGTTTGATCGTTTACACACAGTCAATATTAAAGTAAAGTTTTTTTATCAGTTCGTTTCAAGAACTTTTAACATCAAAAATTATGATAGGTTATAAAGATAACATTTCTAATACCATCCTACTTTAAAATTACCCTGGATGACATTATATTTATTATGACTCAAAATATAATTTCAATATCTGAAAATGTCACTATCAGGGTCAGTTTGTCAATTTGACAGTGACGTTTCTTTGTTTACATTTTTTGGGAAATTAGTAATGCGACTTTAGGAATAAGTCAGTGGCGGCGTTTTGTGGTTGTGGCGTGTCGCCCGTGTGTGGGGACTCGTTTATTTTTGTTTTCCGGAAATTTTTGTTAAAATTGTGTATCGTTGTATTGTCTTAAATAAATGTATTTTCTCTCTTTCATTTTTAACCCCCTTCCCCCTCGACGCAAAAAGAGAGGGGTGTTCTAAGTTTAACGTGTCTGTGGTATCGTAGCTCCTAAACTGATGAACCGATTATCGTTTAGTTTTTTTGTGTCATAGATAATTTTATCACGAGTGTTCTTAGCCATGTTTCATGAAAATCTGTTCAGCCGTTTGAAGGTCATCAGCTCTTTAATAGCTGATGAGGGGATCTGACTACCTTCCATATGTCCTATCGATTAGAAATTTGGTACCGTGTTACTTCAATGAGATTGGGTATATTGTAAAGTAACCATGACCTGATCAGCCGTTTGTCGGGGGGTTTTTTTTATTTTTTTATTTTTGTTATTTCAATCTGTAATTAATATCGAATTGTCGTTCCCCAGATCACTTCCCCCTACTAGTAGAGTTGGAGATGAGCCCTACGACGAGTGGCAACTCCAACGGGCTGATCGGGCGCAGGTAGCACGCGTCCCCGCGCGCCCGCCGCCCGCGGCCCCGCACGCGCGCCGCCCGCCCGCCCAGCGACCACTCCGGGAATAGGTAAGGCCTACGTGGGGAATAGTACGGACGCTAACGACAGCCGGAGACCCAGCACGCCGCCGCCGAAACAAACACTAGGAAGCTCTGGAAAAAACCACTGTTCAGAAACAAACACTTTTGGAAGCCCTGGAAAACAGTAAGGGACGCAAACGAGAACCAACGCCCCGCCGCCAAATAACCACTTTCGGAAGCCATGACCACGACCACTTTTGGGAGCCTTGGAAAATAATAGGGGACGCAAACGAGGGCCGACGAAATAACCACATTTGGAAGCCCTGGAAACAATAACTTTTGTAAGCCCTGAAAAAAAAATATTTGGAAGCACTAGAAACAACCACTTTTGGAAGCACTAGAAACAACCACTTCTGGAAGCCCTGGAAACAACCACTTTTGGAAGTCCTAGAAACAACCACTTTTGGAAACCTTGTAAAAAACACTTTTGGAAGCCCTGGAAACAACCACTTTTGGAAACCTTGTAAAAAACACTTGGATGCCCTGGAAACAACCACTTTTGGTAACCTTGTAAAAAAACACTTTTGGAAGCCCTGGAAACAACCACTTTAGGATGTCCTGGAAACGACTACTTTAGCCCTGGAAATAACCACTTTTGGATGCACTGGAAACATAATTTTCGGAAACCCTGAAACAAAGTAGGGGACTCAAACAAGAGCCTGGAAAATAGTAGGGGTCGCCACAAAACCGCGGGAGTAACGCGGCCTTCCGGCCTCTCCCTATACACGTAGAGATTTGGCCGGAAGGCCGCACATCTACGTTCAATCCTGCAGGTCGAGCCTGAGTATGTCCACATACTCGAGCCTGAGTATGTGGAGGGTCCATAACATAGTAGTGATTGAAACAACTACATTCAAAACTGCTTATAAAATGTCATAAGGTAAATGCACTAATACCTTGTAACGTTTGAATATTACATACGTATGTTTGTATGACACTTATTTTACGGCCAAATAATGCTTAGAAAAATTAACATTTAAAATTGGTTTTTAATCATCTTAAAGCAAGGACCGGAACCGCTTACCGTTAAAGGGGTTTTTGATTGGGTATTTCATAGACTTGTTTTCAAAAACCCTATCAATACGGTAACCCTATCGAAAGGGTTACCCAAGTAAGCACTTACCGAATACGAAAACCCTATCGAGGAAACCCTACGAAGGCTTTATGAAGGGGTTTTAAAACGTGTTCAAGCAATTTATACCTAGTTCCACCTTGGCCGAAGGACCAGAACCGCTTACCGTTAAAAGAGTTTTTGATTGGGTATTTCATAGACTTGTTTTCAAAAATCCTATCGATACGGTAAGCATAACGTCGACTAACCCTATCGAAAGGGAAATCCTATCATTTGGTAAGTTTTTAATAGGGATTCCCTATCAATTGTGTTAACCAAAAAAAGGGGTTTTCCGGTCCCTGTCTTAAAGTTACATGTTTTGTTTTATAATAAAAAAAATACTTTCTTACATATCTCGATAATAAACAAAGCAATAAGTGCATTTACTTTAACTCGAATTAGTTACATAATTGTTTGTAAGGAAGTCGCCAGGACGACAAATATCAATTATCCTAAAAACTGTATGAAAACCTCAGAAACTAGACCAAAACTTATCAATATTATTATATTTGCCAACTATGTTAAAGCAATAAGTACTGTCATTACTATATATTTTGTCAAAATAATACAGAAACAGTTAAAACGGCAATAATTGCAAAAAATCGTAGAATACCTTTAAATTATAATATAGCAATACCAAATTTTCAAATGTTAACAAACAACGATTTCGGATTTATTAAAGCAAAAAATATATTTTCAAGAGCGAAGCTAGCTTATAGTATTAATTTTTATGTTAAGTTTACAAATTAACAAAGTTTTACCTTTATGAATAAATTAAAAATATTGTCAAATTGTTTATAACAAGCAACAGCGAACATATAACTAAAATCTAATATTTAAACCTTCATGCTTGGTCAACATTTTTAATGTGCATACGTGGGATCTGTAATCGTTTTATATTCAAGGCATTAAAAAAAACATTCATGGCGACTTCGTGGCATATTGTAAGGATACGATGTGGAAAATTTAATACTGTTGACACCTCTTTCTTCGTTGTATAGGGGTAAACCACAGTTCACAGTTTCTGTGTTCTGAGGGGTAAACATAGGTGCATTTTGGTTGTCATCGTTTGTCATTAGATATTGAACCTTAGGGGATGTGTATTTAGGACGTATTGCAGTGGCGTGAATGTGGTCGAATGCCGAGTGTGTTCCGAACGTCGTTGTCTCTTCACTGGATGTAGTCTGTTTATTAGTCGTTCGTTTGACTTATTATTTTGCTCAACTGTTTGTAGTCTTTAGTGACGCGTATACTTTCGAACAAATGTTTAATATTTCTCTTAATAATAAAATTATCCGTACCTAGTTCCAGTGAGAAGAAAACGGTTTTTTGGCATGTTTTATAAATAAAATCAATGAGACTTAGAATTAAGTTCAATCCAAGTTATGAATGTATGTCGGAGTGATACGGTGTAAATGTTAGACTAGTGTTGTGTATGCTGTGCAATCATAGTTTTCCATTCACATTTCATAGTATTTTAAAGGGGAACTTTTTTTTTCAAAGTTTGACTATTTCTACAAATTAATGTGTATAGTAGTGAATTCGGTATTACGCTTATTGTGTCAATAAAATTTGATGACTTTTAAAATTCGGAGATATACAATATTTTTTCGTTATAGTTTGTCGGCAGATTCGCTTAGTTATTGTGTATTATACAGTTGAGGAATCGTACTGCAAATCATCGAATGTGGAACCGTAAACAAAAGAACGAAAGGTGCGAATGGGTGCAATTTATTAAATGCTGGTAGCTAAAGAAAACGTGCTCTCTTGCGTTAAGTAGTTTTTCGTTATCTCACATCTTTTCGCACTGAAACGTGTCTCAGTATAATAACAGTGTTGATGATGCAGTCCCGTAATATCTTTGTTACTTCCCAAAAATTTACAAGTCTTGATCAGCTTCAAGTTTTCTTTGGCAAACCGTTATTAGACTCGTGGCTTTATAAAGTGGCGTGTGAAGAGTCCTAGCCACCGGTTTCACATTCGACGTTACAAAAGTATGATATTCAAAAATAATTACAAAGTTGAGAATGTTTTCGTCCTTGTGAGATGATGAGAGTATGTCAAACGTCCATTTACCAATTAGTGTATAAAATTCCTCCACTGTATATTATTTAGGTAATATAATTGGGGTAATAATGCAATGTGTGTGTTTTTCGATCGAGCCTGAAAACGTATCAATTGACCAAGAGTCGTTAAGTGTTTCCGTCTCGATCGCTCTAGTGTTGGATCAGCGAGACAGCTTTATGTTGCAAGTAATGATTGTATAAATTTTTCGTTTCAGACCATTAATTCAGTATTTCACATAAAGACTTGTTCTTCTTTCATAATTTACGACTTTGATAGTTTTTTTATGTTTCGTGCCAATTGATAGTTCGTGTCGTATAAAAGTCTAGCGTCGTTTTTACTGCCTTCATTCTAGGACTGTTAACTTTCCCATTTAAATATCTCAATTTCCTGCCTCTTGTAAAATCTTCTTAAAAATCTGATCGTACCTACTCAAACATTTCTACGTACTATTTGCGATATGGCGAAACGTAATTTAAATTCGTATTTCGTAGCAATTACGGCCGGGTGTGTAAGATATGTCAAAAATCTTTATAAAGTAATAGATATTGGAATTATTTTTGATACTTAATTAACTATTTAAATTTTATAGAGATCATTACATTATTAATCGAGCACTGCCTGTCGTGTGAAATCACATGTGTGCAATAAATATAGCTGAATAGAGATTAATCATAATAGAGTATCGTTGAATACTTATAGCGGTGAAAGCTGAGTGTGAGTCGATCGTACCTGTTTATTTGACCGTTCGATTCTGTCACAGCATCCTGTAGAATTATTCGCATCGTATCCCTCATCGAGATCGTCTACAATGTGTAGTGTGTTTATTGTCCGTGGTGTGGGTCTGGAGTCTCACTGGTCGACGGGCGTAGGCAGTAGGATGGTAGTGTACAGTTGATGACGTTCGGTTCGGCGCCGGCGGCGAATAGCGGGCGGAGCTGTTAGGTTAATGTTGCATAGTGTGTACCAACAAACTTCTCAGCGAGACATTATTTACAATTTATACCCCCTCCCCAACCTCTGATGTGTTTTATATAGATGTGAAGTGAGAGTTGTGTAGTTTAGTGTAAGTCTTGAGTTCTTTTTTACGAATGTGGTACCCTTCTACGGCCGGTCGCCGTCGGACAACGCCTCTAGTTGTAAGTAGGATATATTTTTGACGATCGTGACCTTTCCCCCCCTTTTTATTAAGTAAATCGGAACTCACAAATTTTAAATTAATTCTAGTTCGTCAAAGTCAGTATTCGTCCCCTCTCGGTCCGATCAAAATTTGCTAAACGTTAGTTGCATTTCATTTTTAGTTTAAGTTTTTTTTAAATTGACGTCTTGGCGTTGTTCGACGGCGAGTGGGCGTCTCTTTAGTGATAGCGGGTAGCATACTGGCGTAGTACAAATGTATGTGTGTGTCGGTGGCGCTTGCGGGCGCGTGCACTGCGTCGCCTTCAGTCGGTCGGAACAGTTCCACTCTGCGGCAGGGTATGAGCGGAAACATGCTTGGTTCGTGCAACTATAAGCTTAGGTACTCTATGGGGCCTTCAAAATACTGGAAACGTCATTATATTTTTTTTACTTTGACTTGGTTTAATTTTGTTTGACTGAGATTTCTATTTACTTCTAGGAGATGAATTTCCGTTTATCCGCACTTTTACACATGACTGACGAAGCTAGATATTTCTCTGTGACACACTTTCATCTGAAAGTTACCGCCGTTATGGTTTTGATTAAGTGTGAGTTGCACCAAAACGCTGTCAAAGTTAAAGTTATCGTCAAATGATAATGCCACCTATTTGTCACGTCAAACTTGTCAAAGGACATCATGCTGGCTGGCAACAACTTTTTTGGCTAACTTGTGCTTAACCGGTACTTTAACAAGCTTGTTATTGTTAAAGTTAGATGGTGCAACTCAGCCTAAAAATTTCAAAGCGTTCATTTGTTTTGCGGGCCTCATACAGTTTACTGTTCATCCAAGCATGTTTTCTCTGAGACCGCCAATGTCAGGTGTATGACTTGTGCGGACTCGGGCTGATGGACTGTGACCCAAACTCAGTCGCATCCCCGAAGCTGTATCGGGCTGCGTCGATCAGCTATGTATATATCCTAGTCATAATCAGAGTTGATAGCTGCACTGGTGCTTTTCAACAAATCTGCTTTTGGGAGACTTTTGAAACCCAAAAGTTAATTTATTTGGAAGCGTCGAGTGTCGCGATCAATCGTGCGTTAAGTCCTCGTTGTGAAGCGTTAGTTGTCTTATCGGAATAAGTAGTGATATTTGGAAAATCATTTATATTATATACTTAATTAACAAAACTATTTGGACCATTTTGCATAGTTGTATCTACGCTTATTTTTATTTGTCCTCACCATCGGAATTATTTAAATCGAATAATTATTAATTTTGTCAATTTTTTTATTCCGTATATTATATTATTATTATGTGTATCAAACGATAGGTGCTGTTGTATTTAATTTTTAATGTTACTAACGCGTTTGTGATAGAGATAATGTCTCTCTGTAATCTATCAGATGAATTGTGAAAAAAATTTAAGCCAAATCATGAAAGGGTATATTGAATTATTACTTTTAGGATAAATGGAGTTAAAATGAAGTTTTATACTAATCAAACTTTACTACTGATTCTGTATAATTTTTCTAAGTACAGATAGATTTTAAAGTCATATCATGATGATCTTTTTCTAGTACCTACTTGTGTAAATTAATGTAGGATTTTAAGACTTTTGAGTTGATTGGAGTTGATTTTGATTTATACAGGGTGTAACAAGACCTTCAACGAAGCCGAGGTCTACGTATTCTGCCCATCATCAGGACAATTTCTGTTCAAAATTATTACTGGGAAACCATTTTGATTTTTGGTGTTAAAAAAGCATTGCATGCATTACCACGCAATGTGACGCGTACAACAGGCCGCGCCTGCGAGTGTATGCGACACAGCTGCGTGCGGCCGAGTTGAAAGGCAGCGTTTATGTGCGTGCTCATGAGATACATCGAGTGACGACGTTTTGAAGCCATTGTTTGTTACGAAATACTTAAAATTTTGATGATGTTTCTTTAGTCAAAAAGTAGGAAATAACGAATATAATAAGATTTCATAAAAAAATTGAAAATAAAAATTTTACTTTGACCTTCAATAACTTCGTAACTATTGGTTTCCCAGGTATAGTCTAAAAGATAAAAATGATCCTGATGATGGGCGGAATACGTGGACTTCGGCTTCGTTAAAGATCTTGTTACACCCGTTATGAGCTGCGAGTTAAGCACAAAATATGAGAATTTCGCAAGGAAGCCGTTCGCGCTCATAGCAAAGTGCTTCAACTCCATGATACCGATTTGCCTTCACAATGCTCTACAATACAACTTGTATATTAAACTTAATTTGATGTCACTCTCAAAAACATAAATACTTGTAGTGATTAATATCGCATTTAAGCTTTCATCAGTAATTTACGAAGCATAATAATGTCTACATTAGCCTTTGAACAATTACATCAATAGCAATACAATTGAGGAGCAAGAATTTAACACTAAGTATGTGGTAAGATTTAAGATTTGGCTTTACTGGACTCGACAGAATTCTGAGTTATACTTACGCTATATTCAGATTATATTTATCGATACATACAAGTACACACTATCCCTTTTAGAGTATGATTAAAAATCGCAGTATTGAACTTAAACCAATAGAACACAGTACTTTGCGTAAGTATCGCTTATGAATAATGAGAGCTTTATTGTAACAAGTTTATCTTATTTGTAGTAGAACATATATGATCTCTTTATTTTTAATAGATTTTTGATGGACATTTTTACTTAATAGTTATAGCAGTGTGTAGTATTGATTGACATAGGATTTTATATTATCGCACATATACATTTGGTGTACCCTCGCGCGCAAAGAAACTGCCTACAAAATTTTAATAATAAATCGCCTAAATAATATATTTTTTTAATGTACAACATTGACTCTTGAAATTTTTAAATTCAGTGTGAAAATACTCAATATATTTAATGTATGTATTTAGTTTCTTTGATTGCGAGATTATTTCAACGTCAATAAAATCATTATACAAATCTGCATCCATCCAATTTGTGACTTTGTTTATGTTTGCGTTGAAGAAACTTCTCACTCACTGAGCTTTCTTACTTGTCCACTCGGTACTTGCATGTTTTCATTGATTCTTTATTCCTGTAGTTGGAATATCAGTGTTTTATTTGTACATAATATTTGTATTATAGTTTCATGTTTATGTATATGTAAATACGTCATCATTTTCACATTAATTTTATCCAATTAACTGCCGGTGAGAAGTTTCGCCAGCGCTCGTGTGCGTTAACATTTTGGATAGTGATTTGACGAATACCACGAGAAGCCTTCATGTTGTCTGTACATTTAATTTGTAAATATGTAATTTCGATAGCAATTAATGCTAAACAACGAGCGAGCCGTCGCATATTGTCAGCCATTTGGACTTCTGCGCACACTAATGTCAAACCATCTTTGCAAGGGAACCGCTAGTGTTAAATAAAATAAGGTGTTACAAACAGACATTCCACAGGCCCTATCGAATTAGCTCAATAAAAAGACTGTTTGAGACTTTAAAAAAATAATGATATCATGATATTTTCTGAAGCACCTTAACGACTTTACAAAATGTGTTATATGGTGATTTAATGATAAGATCCAATGTTTAACTCACTAGTATGTAAGGACAAATGCTTTACGTCACTGTGATAGACAATACAAATTTACCTGAGAGACCCCATAGGCATTTATGAGAAATTTAGATGATTGTCTTTAGAGGGGAATTTTGCATCACTCTCAGTACGTGCGCCACTAGATTTTGAGTGAAACAGTGTACAATGGATTGTAAAAAATAAAGTGGCGTATTGAAAATGTGTATAAAAGTACAAAGCGCAGAAGTTCGGTGTCGGCTCGGTATTGTCGAGCGGTATAGTGCGCGCGCCCGCGTCTCGCTGTTCTGTTTGTTGATACATTATGTATATTTGAATGAATCAAATTATAAAAGAATATGAATTTTATACTTGAGTTTTATTTGTTCAATTTTATACTCCTGCTATAATATATCAACGTAAGTGTAATGACCACCTATCTACATAAAAAGGTGTTTTTTGAGGAAATTTAAAAAAAAACGCTCATTTTTCAACTATAAAAACATAGTGAATTTATCATCATAGGAACCTTCAATTTATGACATTAGGGTTCCTTTTTTTAATTACAATTAATGTAGGGATAGGTATGGTAGGTATGTTAGATGTAGGTAGTAAGGAGTTAGGTAGGAGGTATCGTAAATAAATTAAATTAAACGTAGATCGCAGATATTGGTAGCACATTTAACGCTACACCAAATATTACGAAATGCAGTTTGGTGGTCTTGTTAGTCCATGCGTCATTGTATTTTAAATAGGTAGGTACATGGCAAAATGACAGGAGGTCATTACACTACATCGTCGATATACATACCGGGTGTAACAAGACCTTCAACGAAGCCGAGGTCTACGTATTCTGCCCATCATCAGGACCATTTCTGTTTAAAATTATTGCTGGGAAACGATTTTATGTTTTGGTGTTAAAAAAGCATTGCATACATTACAACGCAATGTAACGCGTACAACAGACCGCGCCTGCGAGTGAATGCCAAGTTGAAAGGCAACGTTTATGTGCGTGCTCATGAAATACATTGAGTGATGACGTTTTGAAGCCATTGTTTTTTTACGAAATACATAAAATTTTGATAATTTTTCTGTAGACAAAAATTAGGAAATAACGATTAAAATAAGATTTCATAAAAAATTTGAAAAAATTTTTTTGACTTTGACCTTCAATAACTTCGTAGCTATTGGTTTCCCAGGTATAGTCTAAAAGACTAATATGATCCTGATGATGGGCGGAATGCGTGGACTTCGGCTTCGTTGAGAGTCTTATTACACCCGTTATGAGATGCACAGAAAAATTCTTTGTACTGTGATGAGATGGGAAGTACTAGATCCACCTACATTTGTGATAATACTAACTGACAAAGCTATTATCGCTTTAGACCACCATTATACACTAACTAAGCTATGATCGCTTTAGACTAGCATACCTGCCCTCTGGTGGAATGAAGTTAGTAAATATTATTAAATAGATAGTTGAATTAATACAAAGATAGTTCACAATGGGCATTTACTATAAATAATCCTAACAGCCTAATTAATTACAATCGCTATTTTTAATTATTTTAGATATATTTGAACACAACATCTTTGAAACTATCAACGGTTTGTAATTCTAAAGTGACGGGGCACTGAAGCCAGTTGGCTAATAACTCTTCCGTGTATCCGAGGAGGAAGTACATTTTGGAAGGAGAAACGGCTCGTCTTACTATTGCAGCTACTCTGATGTGGTTGAACTGTCGCTTTATTATTACCTGCAAATAAAGTCATCTTTTACAATCCCTGATTAAAAAGCACTTACAATAAAAAAGGAGGCTTTTTTGTAAACGCCATGAGATCCTTGTTAGGCATTTGTGAAAGATACGCTCGAATTCACGGTCTTATTTATAATACGATGAAGAGCGAATATTTGGTTTTCAAGGCCTGGGGTAAGTGTATGTATGTACTGTAACTGCTATAAAGTTGAATGGTATCGAACTAAAGTGGGTTCATCAGTTCAAGTATCTTGGTCATTATGTAACCGAGGAGCTTCATGACCAATTAGACGTTGACAGGGAGCGCAGGGCGCTGGCGGTCTGCTCAAATATGCTTGTTCGCAGGTTTGCTCGTTGTAGTCATCATATCAGCCGCACGACACCCACTGCTGGGTATAGGCCTCCCCTAAGGATCTCCACGACGATCGGTCCTGCGCTGCCCGCATCCAGCGGCTTCCCGCGACCTTCACCAGATCGTCGGTCCACCTTGTCGGGGGCCTACCCACGGAGCGCCGTCCGGTGCGTGGTCGCCATTCCAGAACCTTTCCGCCCCAACGGCCATCGGTTCTTCTCGCTATGTGTCCCACCCATTGCCACTTCAGCTGAGCAATCCTTCGAGCGATGTCGGTTACTTTAGTTCTCTTGCGGATCTCTTCGTTTCTGATTCGATCACGCAGGGAAACGCCGAGCATGGCTCTCTCCATTGCACGCTGGGTGACCTTGAGCCTCCTTATGAGACCCATAGTTAGCGACCACGTTTCACTGCCGTAAGTCGTCACTGGCAACACACACTGTTCATAGACTTTCGTCTTGAGACACTGAGGTAAGTCGGACGCGAAGATTTTTCGAAGCTTCCCGAATGCTGCCCACCCGAGTTGGATTCGACGAGAGATCTCTTTCTCGAAGTTGAACTTACCTAACTGGATTGCCTGTCCTAGGTATACGTAATGGTCAACAACTTCAAGTGTAGTGTTCCCAACATGAACTGGAGAGAGTACAACATGGGCATTTGACATAATTTTCGTCTTATCCATGTTCATCCTGAGACCCACTCTTTGGGAAGCACTACGGAGATCTTCGAGCATTGTGTTCAGGTCTTCCATGGTCTCAGCCATAAGGACTATATCATCGGCAAAACGAAGGTGTGTTAGGTACTGGCCATTAATGTTGATGCCGAGTCCTTTCCAGTCCAAGAGCTTAAAGATGTCCTCCAACGCAGCTGTGAACAGTTTCGGAGAAATAACGTCTCCCTGTCTCACACCACGCTGCAGCTGGATAGGATTTGTGCTCTGGTTCTGTACTCGGATCGACATGGTGGCATTTTTGTATAAGTACCTCAACACCTCGATATACCTATAGTCCACTTGGCACCTTTGGAGAGACTGCAGCACCGCCCAGGTTTCGATCGAATCAAAGGCTTTCTCATAGTCCACGAACGCCAAGCAAAGTGGCAGATTATACTCCTCGGTCTTCTGTATAACCTGCCGCAGCGTATGGATGTGGTCTATGGTGCTAAAGCCTTTTCGAAACCCGGCCTGTTCGGGGGGTTGGAAGTCGTCGAACCTGCGAGCAAGACGATTCGTAAGGACTCTCGAAAACAACTTATAGACATGGCTCAGAAGTAAGATGGGTCTGTAGTTCTTTAAGAGGGACTTGTCACCCTTTTTAAAGAACAGAATCACCTCACTTATGTTCCATGCCTTCGGCGTTCTGCCCTCGACGATGACGGAATTGAAAAGCTTCTGGAGGACTTTGAGTATCGGCTTACCGCCCGCTCTCAAAAGTTCTGTAGTGATTCCGTCGTCGCCCGCCGCCTTGTTGTTTTTCAGCTGTTTGAGAGCCATACTAATCTCGTACAGGCTGACGTCCGGGATATCTTGGGTATAGTGTCGGGTAAGCTTGGCTCTGGGGTCTTTAGCCTTGCTTTCAACAGGTGTCTGCGTGGAATCTGCTCGTTGTAGTAATCAAGTTAAAATCACATTGTTTAAAGCTTACTGCCAATCGTTTTATACGAGCAGCCTGTGGTTTTCCTGTACAAAAAGATCACTTAATGCGTTGCGCGTTCAGTATAATAATAGGTTTAGGATGCTGTTGGTGTTGCTCCGCTTCTGTAGTGCCTCGACGATGTTCATGGAGGCGAGGGTTGATGGCTTTCATGCGATATTACGGAAGCGGGTGGCATCATTACTCAATAGAATTCGTAACAGCACCAACAGTATCCTAAATGGCATAGATGAGCTAAGTATAACTCGAATGTTATGAGGGCTTTTATTCGTGTCTTGATGGAATAGCGTCGCAAGACACTGTCCAGTCGGGAGCACGGGTGAAGGTCGTACGTAGCTTTTAATTAAATTATTGTAAATTATTTAATTGAATTCTATTGAAATTTTATTCTAATTGCTTCGCCCTGATATACTAACATAGGATTTAAGTTAATTGTTACTAACAAAATAGATTGTAATATCTGAGTATTAAATAAATTATTATTATTATTTGCTTACACTCAAGATTAATATAATTAGTTATATTAAAATCACAGGTATTCAAATAAATGCTTCTAAACTAAAACAGGTTACATCGGCCGTGGTCATGGGCTGACTGTATATCTAATAAAATGCCACGCGAAACTTTCAAAGTGTATAATTGGATAGATCCTACAATTGCTTACATGTTAAAAATGTATTTACCTATTAGAAAAAATACTCGACTTTTCATCCCTTGAAAATTTTGTGAAGGTTCAAAATTGGCTAATTAAGAAGTGTATACTATTACCTCACTACACATGAGACCATGCCATGTTCCAGACATGAATCTTCGTATGAATTCATCTTCAACCGCTGTTTCAGATTTACGTAGGCCACCTTTCAAACTTGCTGAAATCATAATTTTCAGTGTATTGGTTATTTTATATAATAAATTGTATTGATCAAAGTAGGTAGGTACTTGTATGCAGGTAACCGCATAGTGCGTACAAGCTCTTACATGCATTTAAATACCTTGCTCCATTTGCTTTGACCAAGCTTACACCTATGGGTAGAACCAGTTTTCTTGGTGGTCAGACTAGTCCACTGTCTAGGGATCAGAATTCTTTCGATTTTGATCTATGATATCTTATATTCTCATGATGCTATGATATTGTTTCAATATTGAATAGGGTTTCACTATTAAAGAATTTATTGTTTTTTTTTTATTATTTTCATTCTGGGTTTTTAAGCATTTAATCATGTCCCTGGACTTATGGACTAGTCTGGCCAACATTGCTAATGTACTTAATATGAAGAGTTAATTTTAAGTGTACAGTTTGTTCAATTTAATACCTATAAAATTAAAAAGCAGAACAAAACCAAACTACTTACAAGTATTCCAAGAGTTCCATGATTTGCGATGGGCTATGTAGTGGGGTGGATTTGCCATTTCGTATGTAAGGGGCCTATCTCGTTTCTTCGTTATTCTGTACTTTCCAGAAACCACTCTGCACATAGCCGCTGAAGTATGTATCTGGGAGGCTGCTATTGCTGGCCATGGTGCCGCTGCGAACTGAATCTTTGGAGATAGAAATGACTGGAATGTGAATGAAAATACTGATAGAAAAATGCAAGTTTACAAATTACTCATTTTACTAAGTCATTTGACATTGAATTTAAATTTAACATACCTGGGCTAATTTCATTATAGAACCGTTCATTGTTAGCTAAAAATAAAACAAATTCTTCCTAAAAAAGAAAGATTTAGGTTATTATTTATTTATCTATTATCTTTTTGCATGACTTTTGTCATGTCAAGTCAATCAAAGTCAATGGGTGCATTCCAGCAGGCAAATCGCTGGATCATCGATCGCCATAGAGTGTATTTTAACTAAAGAGAATATAATCACATTTTAACCATGGAATGTAAAATAATACAATCTATAATATATAGTAATAGAATACAATGGTAAATGGAATGAGCGGTTTTCAAAAGGCATGGCAAAAAATAGTTATCCTGATGCAAATCGCCTGAGACGTATTTTGGCCATATCTCCGAGGATTTTGGGAGGATCGAGAATAATCGAGATGGGAATAGTACCAAAAGTTGAGGAATTTATCGAGACACGTTTGAATTTTGAAAACCTACCGGTACCTTTTTTGGAATTTTGTAAAATTCGGGTTTTTGCGGGGTATTTGTTTACTAAGATGCAAATATTCCGGAAAAAACCGACTCAAAACAAAAGAAAAATAGGGGCTTACCATCAGCAAATAAGAAACCGTTCAGTTCAAAAGCAGGCCTTAAACAGGACTGCTTAAGGCCTGCTTTCATACTAACCGTTGAGGTCATAGTACGAAAAAGTAATGCAGTTCAATATAAGCCCTGCTATAAGAGCTCATAGTAAGGCCCCTAGGCTAGGTTTAGCTACAAAATGGCAAAAAAAAATTGAAAATCGGTTAATAATTGTGACTTGTTGTCCGGTGGTCCGTTTAGATTTGAAATTGTAGTAAAACGGGTGTTTCCGTACATAAAAGCGATAGTAGCTTCTATGATTATTGTCCGACCCATCCGATCGTCATGGTAAGCGACGACAAGTGCATTCGTTGGAATTTTGAAATATTTCGGCCGCATCGAGGCAGTCAGCGGGCGCTTTTGTAAAACGGTTAACGTACGTTTTCACAATCGTAAAAATAAAAATAGGTAGGCTATCTAGGTAACTTTAAAAATATGATAGGACTTTGCATTTTATTTGGTTTTGGTTAGTCGTAAATTTTGTATGCATTTTCAATGCTCCGATTCTTGCGGGGACCGCAAAATCTGTGATTTTTTTTACCTCCTAAGCTTCGATCATTTATTCGATCTCCTAAGGGCTTGAATTTCAGAAAACCACATATTTGCTTATTTGGTTTTAGAAGTATGTAAGTACTCCTACGAAGTTTCAAGTTGAAATGTCTATTTAATTTTTTATTCCATACAAACTTTGTAGCCAGGGGTGGAATTTCCAAAAATCCCTTCTTAGTAAATGTTTACACTGTATAAAGTATAATATAAATGTACAAAATTTCAAGTCTCTAGGTGGTTTGGGCTGGGCGTGACTGTCATGTCAGTTACCCCTTCATTGTTATAAAGAGATTTCCTAATCATAGTTTATTTATTGCATTAAAACATGGTACAATTAGGTTTTACAAAATAACAATAGTCTCACATATTTTACTGTTTGATAGCATGCAATATTTTAAATTGAATTTAATTACTCATTAATTGAGATTATTTACTTTCCATGGTCCAAATCCACTCTATGGCGATCGATGGCCCAGCAATTAGCCTGCTGGAATGCACTCAACTTCAAGAGACAGTTTGACAGTATCTGTTTTTAATCGTGTAGCAAAGAAATAATTAGGTATACAGCCTACTTTTTAATAAATTATAAAAAAGCATTGGAATCTAAATCAATGTCCTTATATTATATCACACTTTAATAACTTCAGATTGATGGGTCCGATTCCCATCTGAGTTAGTGAGACATGTTGCAATGCAAGAATCTACAATGCGATTAAATAAACTTTAGACAGTGTGGCGGCATCTAAATACGCCGCACATACCTACTTAGGTAGGTACCACAACCACAACCTTCGAGCATCGCGGCTTAAAACGCGTCTTACTCTAAGACCACAACACACGACACGGTACAACAACGAATCGTCACCGTGTTACATACACTAGATGGCGCTGAGCTGATATCAACAAATTTTTAAGGCAAGTCACGTCTAAAAACATTTTTAAATATCTAATTACCGTATAACACTAGAATTGTATTTAGTCCCTTACTTTAACTACCTATCATATTGAAACTTCGATAACAAGTGTCCGATACATTAATGCCATAAACTAGCCTAAAAAGAGCCTAAAACTAGCCTAAAATCTAGTGGCGATTGCGCATAAAGTGGCGTCCCCACTAGGGCCGCGCGGCTCCGTGACATAGGTAGTAGAATCAAATAATTAATCTACTATGTCCGTGAGGCCGAGCCGCGCGGCCGAGCCTCGCCAGTGTTAGTCACGACGTCACGAGCAATAAGATGTACCTACACACCAAAGAACTTTGTCACATTACGTTTTGAGTAACCTAGGTCACAACTACACTGAGATATATATTGATTGAATGTGACATACCTACATAGTTCTAAAGTGTGTACATATTATTATTGCTCGTGACTGTACGTGAGCGAGGCCTGGGGCCCTATTTTTGAATCGCTCGACTGGCGTCGTGCGCTCTTATCTACTGATTTTCGTTCGACATCTCATACATTTGAGTTGATTTGTCGAACGAAAATTAGTAGAAACGAGCGCTCGTCGCCAGTCGAGCGATTCAAAAATAGGGGCCCAGAGCCGCGCGGGTTCGTACTGTACAAGTCTTGCGGTAACAACAGAAGTAGTTAACCAAAATGATTTTTTCCACAATAATATTTCATGGTTATTCTTTAGTAAGTAATTAAAATTGAATTTAATCGGAACCAGAATCATAAAAACAACGCAATAGGTAGGTAGGTACCTACCTACTTACTTTACTAATATAAAAAATGAGAAAGTTTGAGAGTTCGGTCTAGATGTTTTGTTGTTTAATTTTTTGGATGTTAGTTATTTACTAATCAAATCACGCAAAAACGACTGAATGGTTTCCAGCCGATCAGCCTGATTTATTTTCGGTACATTACGTAAAGTTTATTTCACATCATGAAGTAGGTATAAGTAGTTGAATAAAGCGGTATATTTAAATAATACATTTAGTTTTTAATCCTATAGAATAGAGCAACGCAGCTTGCTCTAGCTGACTAGACTATAAAGTCCCTGTTTGTGTTTACCATCAGCCAGCCTTTTTCGGAAGCGTTCCCCTTACCTTACATTACACCCTTTATTTATTTATGTAGGTATTTATAGTAAATATTTAAGGGGATTGTCAAGCAAACGGTCTCCATACAAACGGCGATAACGTTTCCCACCCTCTAAACCTTAACCTACAGCAAGGGTCTTCAACCTTTTTGAAGTCAAGGGCCTAATATACTCTGATATTGGTTCGGTGGGCCTCAACACAAGAAAAACATATTCTAACTAAATAGGTAGGTAAAATAGGTATAATTTGTAGACATGTGAATTTAGTTTTGTCAATACAATGACGGGCCGCCAAGAACGTAACCGCGGGCCGCATGCGGCCCGCGGGCCGCGGGTTGAAGACCCTTGACCTACAGCAATGAATTTTTGGTATGTTTTTGAAATGCCTAAAAACTAGGGCTGTACGTTTTGATTTTTAAAATATTCATTGTAGATTTGCAAATATTGGCACTATATTGGCAAAATGCAAATATTTCGAAATCTATTATAGATATTTAAAAAATCAAAACGTACCTACAGCCCTAGTATTTAGGCATTTCAAAAAAATACCAAAAATTAATTACTGTAGGTTAAGGCGAGGCCAGTTCACGAAATTTACTCTTTCACTATGTCTTTGAATAATATTGCATAACTTTAATTGACGCTTCGTCAGAAATTTGACGAATTTTAGTACATTTTTATTGATTTCTGAAATACTGGATCATTTTTTAAAAATGTACTCGGTTATTGTGTTAGATCGATAAAAAAGCTATCCTTTTTGCATAAAAAATTGTTTTTAAAAAACAAAAAACCGACTTCAAAAAACCTACCTCTAAAAAGCAAGAAATAATATACAAATCATTAGATACGCATTATCATTGTTATAATAAAACACGTCAATTAAAGTCGGGTGGGGCTGGAGTACATCCACAGAATATATAATAGTACTAACGTGTACATCTTCCTTTTTTTATTTATTCTAAAAGCCCCATCCGACTTCAATTGACGTGTTTTATTATAACAATGATAATGCGTATCTAATGATTTATTTTGTATATTATTTCTTGCTTTTTAGAGGTAGGTTTTTTGAAGTCGGTTTTTTGTTTTTTAAAAACAATTTTTTATTTTTTTATTTTTAGTGTAAGTACCTTCTGTATTAGGTAGTGTAGGTATATTATTTAGGTAGAAAAATCGGCTCAGCCAAACGTGAGATAATCGCGGAGAAACATACATACATACAAACTGAATACCTCCTTTTTTTGAAGTCGGTTAAAAGACTACACAAAGGTATCCCTTCCCCAACAAAAAAAATCATCTAATTCGGCTCATAAATAACAAAATTGTCAAGTTAGTTGATTTAATATCATAGTATTTTCAGGATTACTTGTAAACTACTGAACCGATTTGAAAAAAAAATAAATGGGACCATCTCGCAAAAAAACTCAATCGAACAAAAAAAGAATCATCTAAATCGGTCCATAAATGTCGAAGATACGCGCGAACAACGATAAAAAAAAAAACATACAATCGAATTGAGAACCTCCTCCATTTGATGAAGTCAGTTAAATGAAGTCGGTTAAAAAATCATATCACTGTCGTTGAAAATTACGAAATCTGACGATTTGAAATTTAGTTTTATAAGTTTTTATGGTGTTATTCAGGATTTTTTTACAGAGTTACCATGCCATTTTTCAATATTCTGTTTGGTTAATTTGCTTCTTTGTTTCTTTTTCAGTCTACAGTAATTTTTGTAAAGTAGAATTTTACATCAGTTCTTCACATTGGAAGTTCAAAAAACTTTTCATCAGATCGTGAACTGGCCTCGCCTTAAGCATTATATTTAAGTAAATAGAGTCATATTAAATAATATTTAGTACCTATGTACTTATTGAAATACGCAATTAGTTTAAGGAAAATCGAATTATACCGCAGTATTTTAGTTGTATTTTAGGTCCTACCTAGATTATTAATTAACAATTCCTAAAATATGTGATTGCGGGAGCAAACTAGAGTAAGACGTATTAAAATTTAAGTTTACATCAGTTCTTCACATTGGATGTTCAAAAATCAGACTTTTCATCAGATCGTGAACTGGCCTCGCCTTAAGGTTTAGAGGGTGGGAAACGTTATCGCCGTTTGTATGGAGACCGTTTGCTTGACAATCCTCTTAACCGACTCGATGTCGGTGGGCTGATAGCCAACTTTTTTTAGGCTGAAAAAACTAATAAGCGTTTTTATTTACGCATCCGGGGATGCGGAGATAAAAAATTTTCCCCCGCACGCAGTGAGTGGAATGTAATAAGAAAATTGGATAAATGAGTAAATATAAATACTTAGGTTACCTACCTACCTAGTTTGATAACTAGGTACCACAACAGCACAGTAGCAGCACACCTACCTACCTATAACCAAATTTAAACCTGGTTATAGGCACTGTGATAACAGGCTAATCAACTTTAATTTATTTAAAACTTAATTACGAAATTGTTAAGGTTAATTTCTGTAAATTTTGTATAACTTGATGTGCTGCTGACTGTTCCTACCTCATTTTATTGGTTATATAAGCTGCAATTGAACATTAAGTGTTGCTATTTTACGATGGGTTTGATTAAAACTATAAATGCATTAAAAACATTAATTGTTTTTAACTTCATCATTTGAATTTAATGCATTTTCTTGTATTCTTTGCGAAAAACTCACAAGTTCGATACTTTTATTGGTTTTCAATATACCTAAATCCAATAAAATCGAGCAAAGAAATAAATTCTTTACATGCTTGGCACACTACACAAACAATGATGTGGAGTGTAAATGTAATGGCTTTATGTTTCGCCTTTTTCAGCACGGGTACGTAAGCAAAAGTAGGTACCTACCTACTAACTTGGTTTTTTTATTTTGGCAGATGTAATTTTTGTGTAAACAATGTATAGATAGATAGCCCCTGTTGCAAAAATATATTTAAGTAGGTAGGCTATATTTATTCTTTCTTAAAGGTATGCAAAATTGTTGGGCAAACGTCATCTAAAACTAAGTACCTACCTACCTCCCAGGTAGCAAAACTACGTCTTTATAAC
The DNA here is from genome assembly GCA_950108535.1 of Agriphila straminella. Classification (NCBI taxonomy): domain Eukaryota; kingdom Metazoa; phylum Arthropoda; class Insecta; order Lepidoptera; family Crambidae; genus Agriphila; species Agriphila straminella. Next base: position 14,951,669 of record OX467317.1, read on the forward strand.
GTCCCAATACAGTCATTATCGACGTAAAAGACGTCATATTTTGACGTCTGTAGGTCCAGCATACATAGATATAGTATATTAAAAGGGGCCAGCATAGTACGTACATTTGTCACAGCCTAATGACGTCATCTCAGGACGTCATGATAACGTCAAGGAAAGTCTGCTTGTGACTGTTTTGTGGTCTGAACTGCAGATGTCATTTTAAGACGCAAACTGGACGACAATGGGCAGCGCCGCGAAGCCCTATCTAAACCTGCCCTCTTTAGGGATAAATAGTAATTAAACCCAGCGCTATGATTATACTATTTATTGAGGTACCAAGCAATGGATGCGAAAACCTGGTGAAGCGACAGTTGAGTTGAAGCCTTATTACTACAACAGAGTAAAACCATACTGCGATGTAGCTCAGTACAGTGGCATCTATTGAGAGTTTAGAACACTAAATAAAAAAATACATGGTTCTAAACTGACCACAGAATGACGTCATTCTGACGTAATCTTCCGACCAATATAGTACTGGTCCCAAGCTGACCAAAGAAAGACGTCATTTTGACGATACTTCCGACCAATATGATAATTGTCCTAAACTGACCAAATTATGACGTCATTTTGACGTACGCTTCCGACCAACACAGTACTGACCCTGTATTGACCTTAAAATGACGTACTTTTTTCGTACTCGCCGTCATTTTGCTACCTGGGCTAGGTAGTTACCTCATTCCAAATTTGTTGTTCCAAGTTGATAGCATTAGTACTGGTAGTTCTTGAGATATCCAGCTGTGATGTGACAGATGGACAGACAGACAGAAAGATTGAGTCGACCATAAGTGTTCCTTTTTACCATTTTCGTACGGAACCCTATTATAATGGTACCTAGGTACCTACCTACAAAATAATGCTAAAAGAAAATTAGTAGGTAAGTAGATTAAATTTTATTAAACTTGAGCACTCTCCATATAGGTATCAGTCAGTAATACCTCGCTGACTTTTTTAATCCATTCAGCCCCCTATTTTCTTATTTTCCATAATAAGTAATACATAATTATGTTTTTCATAGGCGCAAATCGCCTGAAACCTAGTTCAGGCACAAACAACGATTTATTACCTAAATAAAACTATATTTGTAATTTTATGTGTTGCTAAACAGAATAATAATATCACATTATTTAGTACCTATTATATAGGTAGAAACTATTTGCTAATTTATTTGTTTATGCATACTAATCTAGTTTTAAAGCATATTTTGTCCATTGTTGATGCGAACGAAATGAATTTGTGAATAAATTATTTATTTTATTTATGATTTATTCCAGCACACGGCAATGAAGCTGAAAAAGTAAAGGGTATACAAGAAATTATAAATAAAGTGTACAAAATTTCTTCAGATGCATTAGCTAAAGCAGCTGATGAGAACGAAAAAAATAATATTTTGAACAACATTGAAAACAAACTGAAAAAATCTAAACTTTACTATGGTGATAAAGGCGATAAATTTGCGCATATTATAATGCATGGAGTAAAAACGCTAATAGCTGAAGGGGCTACTCGAAGAGATTTTCGTAAGCATGACTTTAAACCATTGCTCGAAGTTCTGAGGACAGTTAACAACTCAGACATTCATTGGAAAGATACTCAACACGTTGTTGTTGATAAAATCGCTAGAAAATTGATAGACATAGCAAACAAATATACAAAAGATGCAGCAACTCCAGAACAGAAAATAAATGTAGTAAAAAAAATACGATATAAAGTTTTAGACATGGTTAACTCCAAAGAAGGTGGAAATAAATTATACGTTAATCTTATGACACGTGGCTTAGAGCAGATGATGGAAAAATTTGCTCGGAAAAAAAGGCGATCTGAACTTGTTTATGAAGTAACAAATAAGCCTTTCGAAGAAAAAAAACATCCATACGTCAATTTTGTTGATATTAAGGGTAACAATTTTAATATGAGTACAACAACGCGTGCTAACACTGGGGGGTACACTACTTCACCATTTAAGTCTTGTGACGCAACAATGAACGAAACTTGTGTAGATTTACAAGCTTTACAAAAATATAAATGTTTTGAAAGATTATTACCACTAACTGTACTTTGCAATGGAAACGTTGATTGTAAAGACCACTCTGACGAGGAATACTGTTTAGATAAAGGTAACCAGGAACTATTAGAACTTATTGTGTACTCTAGAGTTTCTCCCAAAAATATTTTATTGAGTGAATTAAAAGAAAATTTATAACTCTTTCAGCCATGGCATCCTTGCACAAAGCTACTCGTATCATGACACATCTTGAGACTTACATATTGGAACGATGTTATTTGTCTAGCGACAATATAGTACTAATTAATCAAAAAGAGATTTTAGATAGTGTGTTACATACACAGCGTACAATCATAAAAAGGTTTTCCAGGCTAAATTCAACTGAACAAATAAAAATAATCAAAGACATAAAGGCAGCTTCTAATGAAGTAGCATCAGTTTTACACACTATAGGCATTACTTTAGAAGCTTTATTATGTACGTACGGAATTCCCGATAGAAACAAAATGAATGCACACAAAGAGTTCCATGTATTTGACGATGACATAATACACCGTAAGAAACCTCTTAAGAAATGCGAATGCCATGAATCATTTTGTGCTGATAAGTTTTGTCCTGAATCATGCAAAATGGTCTGTTGGTACAAGTACAGTCTAGCAAGATGGAGTTGCCAGGCAATAGACGAAACCAATAGTATATCTTTGAATAAAATATGCGATGGACAGCTTGACTGCTACGATGAAAGCGATGAAGTCGGTTGTAATATTGGTAAGGTACCTACCTAAACTATGTGAAATATACAATCTTGGTATAATCTTCTTGGTTCCACTTAGGAAACACTTGTCCAAATGGAATAATAATAGATTATCTATAATGATTGAAAATATTCCAGGTTCTGCAATGAAAAACAAGTTCGAAGCAAACGAAATTTATGATAAGGTCCTCAATATTATAGAATTGAAAGCTAAGTCAAGAGAATATTCATCGATGTACACAAAACTAATGTTATTTTACAACTCTGTCAAGTTGCTACAGAAAACAGCGTTAACCAAGGACATAGATGTGGCATTTGTGAAATCTGCGAGGGATCAATGTTTCTCTTATTTGCTTTCGATATACGAAGACGTAGTAAAAAGTGCAACTCTTGTAGGGGAGTTGGATGATGCTCAAATGTTTTTAAAATTAGTGAACGAGAAATTAGTTTCCGCTCTAAAACATTCGTATGTAGATATTAACAAGACGATCCCGAGAGACGGATGCGTGTGTCGAAAAAATAAGTGTATAACGCTGAACTGTTCAAATCATTGCCAACAAGCTTGCAAAGTTCGTCAACATTTTACTAAATATTGGTGTAAAGGCTCTAAGAGCAATATAAGCATACCCATAGAATGGATTTGCAACAGCAGACCAGATTGCCCTTTTGAGGACGACGAGGCCCAATGCAAAGTTGGTAAGTCATCAACATAGGTACGGAGGGCTTTAAAGTACAATTTTAAAGCCCTCCGACTACTGCATGACGCCATTTTGTAATGATTTTTTATTATTATATTGCATAGGCCCTTGTTGAGGACATTCCAAAACTTGTAATTCTTCTGAATTCCGTAAGAAACAAATCACATCAGCTCTTATTTTTATTTTTAACCGACTTCAAAAAAGGAGGAGGTTTTCAATTCGAACGATTTTTTTTTATGTATGTTCCTTGATATCTGCTCGAATTGTGAACCGATGTTCTAAATTCTTTTTTCATTCGAAAGGGTAAAATATATATGCTCTAGATGGTGCCATATAATTTTCATACTAATCGGTTGATGCTAATCGGTTTAGTAGTTTTCAAGTAATCCTGAAAGAAGTCAGTAAAAAACAGCTTCAAACAGCTTCAGCTCGGGTGGGGCTGGAGGACAACTTCATTTTCCTTCTAAAAGCCCCACCCGACTTCATTAGACGTGTTTTATTAATATTGATAATGTGTAACGAATTAATCGAATATTATTTCTTGCTTTTTAGAGGTATTTAATTTTGAAGCTGTTTTTGTTTTTAGGTTTTTTTGAAGGAGGTTTTTACTTTTTTTAAAAACCTTTTTATTTTCAACTTTTTAGTGGTAGGTAGGTATGTAAGCGCAGCGTGTAAATAGTTTTTAACTTTATATTATAATATTTTCAATGGTAAAATGCCTAGAACTCAATTTCCAAATTTACGCTGATTGTTTTTGTGTCTTCATATTCCAAGTCTAGTCGAGAACGTTGCATCGCAGAACATGGTTTGGTTTGTTTTGGATTATCATAAACCTACCAAAATCTAAATCACTTTACATATACTATTTGACTTTGAGGAGTTCCCTTGTGTCGTCTTCGAAGTTCAAAGTCCAATACCGATAAAATTAAAATGTGACTATTCTTGAAGTATGCCCTATTAAACAAAAAAATAATCATCTAAATCGGTTCATAAACAAAGATGTTATGTTCGAAATTCCGTAAAAACTCGTGCGACGGCAAGCTAAATAATTGATATTTTCAGGATTATGAAAAAACTACTAACCAGATCTCTTTACATTTTTAATGGGACCACACACGAACTATGTTCTTTCAGATAAAAAAAGAATTGTACTTATAAATCGTAAAAATTTGTAATTGTAAAAATACATTAAAAAAACCGTCGACTTGAGAACCTCCTCCTTTTTTTGAAGTCGGTTAAAAACTATGATTGTGTATGAATTACCTTGACGTCTTTGTAATTTTTTTATAAACCGAATATTAATATTTTTTTGTTGGGAAAGATGGCATAGTATAAAAATGAGTACTAGCGTACCTTAAGTTAACGTTAACATACCACAAAAAAAAACATAAAACTGACTTCAAAAAACCTGCCTCTAGAATGAAAGAAATAATATACAAATCATTAGATACGCATTATCATTGTTAAAATAAAACACGTCTATTGAAGTCGGGTGGGGCTGGAGTACAACTTTCTTTTTTAATTCTAAAAGCCCTACCCGACTTCAATAGACGTGTTTTATTATAACAATGATAATGCGTATCTAATGATTTGTATATTATTTCTTGCTTTTTAGAGGCAGGTTTTTTTAGGTCGCATTTTTTGTTTTTTAAATTTTTATTTTATTTTTAGTGTAAGTACCTTCTGTATTAGGTAGTGTAGGTAATGTAGGTATATTATTTAGGTAGAAAAATCGGCTCAGCCAAACGTGAGATAATCGCGGAGAAACATACATACATACAAACTGAACACCTCCTTCAAAGGTATCCCTTTCCCAAAAAAATCATCTAATTCGGTTCATAAATAACAAAGTCGTCAAGGTAATTGATGTAAAATCATAGTATTTTTAGGATTACTTGAAAACTACTGAACCGATTTGAAAAAAAAAATGGGACCATCTCGCAAGAAAACTCAATCGAACAAAAAAAGAATCATCAAAATCGGTCCATAAAATGTCGAAGATACGCGCGAACAACGATAAAAAAAATATACAACCGAAATGAGAACCTCCTGATTTTGATGAAGTGGGTTAAAAAAGTTGAAAATAAAAAAAAGCTTTAAAAAAAAGAAAAGCCTCTTTCAAAAAACCTGAAAATAAAAACAGAAACTTAAAATACTTACCTCTGAAAAACAAGAAATAATATTCAAATATTTAGATACGCATAGGTATCAATTTTAATGAAACACGTCTTGAGGTCGGGTGGGGCTTTTAGAATATTTTTCTTTTATTCCTAAAGCCCCACCCGACTTTTTTTAAATTTAATCATAGAGTTGTTTTTAATTTGATTTATTGCATTTACAGAGGTTTGCAGAAAGCACCACTTCTTACTAGTGAAGAAGAGCCTTCTTCGTATTGGTGATCATAAAAAAGGGACTGCCTTGGGCGAAACTCTTAGAGACTGGAGGAAAAAGGTGAAAAAATATAAAGTTATAGATAGGTGACACACTTTGATAATCGTCTAATAACAAGTAAAATAACTCGCAAAATCGCAAGTCGCAACTCAATTCACTTTGGGATTTTTAAAGAGTTATTACGTCAGCTAGTTTAGTAGTGTACCTACCTCCTATTTTGCTATTTTCTCCAAAAACTCCAAAAAAGCCCATCGAAGGGAAAAAAACTTTTAGTAAATAATAAAAAATAACTTTGTCTTTGATTCAGGTGATCTCTACATTGGAGGTAGCTGAAAAAAATTACAGGCCCACTCCCATCACACTTCAAGGCATCATCGGTGACATTCTCAATGAGTTGGTGATGACGTACGCCACCCTCGAAACCAAATATAGAAGGAATAATGAGGATAATTATTTCAAGACCTTTTTGAAAGTTTCACAGAAAGTTATAGGATACTTGAAGTTGTGCAATCAATGAAAGTGAACATGGCTATCGACCATGTAGAGGGAACTTTAAGAAGCATAGATATTATTATCTGAAGTAGAGGACCGACTAATGAGTAGGGTTTTTAACATAAAAGTACTTAATTATGAAAAACATTTAGCGACGGACTAAATTTATCAAAATATTTTAAAGTGACACCTCTACATATCGAATTGGCCTTGTAAGTAACTTTTCTATAACATAGTACCTATGTAGCTTGGGTTTATAATATTGGGTACCTTTTCTTTATATAGCTGTTGATTTATGAGGGTTTTCAGAATAAACTTTGATCATGATAAAATATAGTAGGTATTTATTTGACCCTTTTTTGCAATCCCAACTCTCGGCGTCTTCACATGAAGGAGTAATCGGCGCTGGTGATGGCGACACGGCGAGAGAAATCTTTCTTCATTGTGCGAATTTTAATTGGTATGCCATCTTATTAGAAATTCCTTCCTTTCGCCGATCGTCCCTTTCCGTGGCTTGGGGCGTATTACTGAATTGCCTGAAAACAGGCTGGTTTTTCAAAACGATCGTATATATGTCTTTTTAGGGTTCCGTACCAAAATGGTGAAAAGGAACCCTTATGGTGTGACTAAGTCCGTCCGTCTGTCTGTCACAGCTGGATATCTCGAGAACTACTAATGGTATCAACTTGAAATTTGGAATAGTTAAAGATGACCTTTGTCCAACTATTTTGCAAATAAGAAAACTGAAAATGGGTCTTAAAAATTTTAAGTTGGGCGACTAGGGCATGTGGGGTATCACATAAAAGAGCGCCGTTTGCACATTTTAAAACATTTTTTTCTTTTTTTTTAGGCCGCATAGTTTTCGACTTATGATGAAAAATGTAAACAAAAATACCGTTCCCCCCCTTTATCTCCGAAGTTTGCAAAGAGAAAAATCAGAAATAATTCTATGTGATAGTAGTTTATGTACAGATTACAAGAAAAATAAAACTATGTCTCAATATAACACACTTTTTTAGAAATTCAAAAAACAAACAAAAAATTATTTAGTTCCTCTACCAGTCAACAGATGGCCCTGACCTAAGAAAAATTATTTAGTTCTACTTTCGGTCAAGAGATGGCGCTGGCCTAACAAAAAATAATAGTTCCACTATCGGCCAAGAGACTGATGGTGCTGACCTCATACTGCAATAATAATTTTATTATTTTACAGCTCTGCAGTGTATTTATTATGATTCAAAATTCAAAAATAATTTATTCAGTCTAGGCTGTTACAAGCACTTGTGAATGTCAAAGATGATGGTACGGAAACCCTCGGTGCGCGAGTTCGACTTGCTCTTGCTTGACCGGTTTTTTTATATTTTTACCACCATTACCATTACAATTCCACCTATTTGGAAGTTAAACCCCAAGGCCCTTCATATCAGGTGCAGTGTTCATGTAATTTTTCACTGTTACAAATAAGCGTTTCGTTGATACGTTTAATACGTTCAAATGCAGGTTGCATTAGATACGATATAATAATTCCAAAAAATATTTAACTAGGTATATTTTTACATGAGTGTTTACAAATTAGAGAGAATAAAATTTTCCTTTTTCCATTAATTAGTTACAGAGCCAAAAGACGGATCAACTTACATAGGTACCTAAGTACTTGTTTACATAAGTGGAAAACCTACCTACTTAGAGTCTGTACGGAAAGAGGACCGACTTGGGATTTGTGCTTGATCATTGATTTCAGAGTTGGTCCCATAGTAAAAGTTGTTAAGTCTGATGGTCCCTATAATCTACCATATTGGGCTTCAGGGGTTAATTAGTAACACGTTGTACCTATATTGCCTAACTTATAGTCATTCCTTAAATTCCCAAGTAAGTATTAAAGTTCTTCCTTTATTAATAATAATTAGTATTGACTGACACCGGCCGTAAAACAATAAGGTAGGTATACGATCTTATCATTTTCAACGAAAATAATGATTCAGTTTTCGACGACAACTGATACACCTTAGTGACTGATAACATCATTTTAGCAACTTTAAAGTAAATGTTGAAGGAGGGCGCCACTTTCCAAATTTAGTTCTTGTTATCGCTGTTTCTTCACACAGGCACCTGCATGAATAAATTTGTTTTACCTAAAATATATAGGTGATTGCAGACGTGACTACGTCGCAGTCCGATAATAGTGCTCAACGGAATAACAAGATGGCTGGTAAGTGATAGTGGCTGATAACAATGATAACAATAGTGCTAGAAATGTAGCGAAAAGGTGTGACAATGTGGTGGATTAATATAATAACTAGGAACTTAAAAAACTCATAGCATTTTCCTGCAAAATTGCATCATGTTTTTTTTTCCTTTTCATGCTAATTATTAATGCTTAATTAAATTATAACAAAATCAGCATTCATTGTAACTAACACTTACATAAGATAAAACCCATATGACTTTTTTCTTATTTTAATATTCACAAAGTTACTGTAATTTGACATCATAAAATAATAAGTGAATAATATATAAAATTAGGTACATGGGGAATCACCATTAGGTTCATGAAATATTTCTTTGTTTTTAAGTTTAGATACTTACTAAAGTAGGTCCTACTTTGTGCTGGAAAACAAGGATCTTGAAAATGTATGCCTTGACGTATTTACGTCTAAAATAAACGTGTTCATTACGATGCAGGCTTATTATTATGCAAATTATTTTTGCACTCAAAGACTTTCCAATGTTACTCTCTGTGTACATAGGTGCTGATTAGCTGCGTATATTTTTTTATTACCTACCTACAACAACAAAAATTACCAAAGCGTTTTGTTTCTCCTATACTCTAGAATACTCTAAAATCTAGAGTATTCTAGCTAGACCATTGTCTGATTAAACAATTTTTTTAAATATTAGTTTCAATTTTAAGAGGAATGCAGGGAAAAACAGTAGTATACAAGGTGTTTAGTAAAAGCCTTATAAAGCCGAATATGGTAGATAGGGACCATCAAACTGAACAACTTCTACTATGGGAATCGCGAAAAAAAAAATCAGCTGTTTCATACAAAAATGTATAAGTAACGAAAATATCAAAATGTATGAAACAGCTGATTTTTTTTCGTGATTTCAGAGTTGGTCCCATAGTAAAAGTTAAGTACAGTTTGATGGTACCTTCGGCTTTATAAGGCTTTTACCAAACACCTTGTATAGAGTCAGTTATTGGGTTACTATTAATACTTCCCAATAGCTATCAAATTTAATTATAAAACAATGTGGCGTGGCGTGGCGTGGCCATGACGTGGCTTATTTCCCCAACGAAAAATGTATGATAAAGATAAAAATTTGAAAGGATTGTGGGTTACTAATCAAAACCTGATAAGTACTATGGCAGTATTTGTTATCAGCTAAATCCCTCGACAGTGACTGATATATACTTTTATTCAATTTAAAAATACCAAGAAAATTATTAAGTCTTCCTGTTTTTATTTTTTTATTACCAATACTTACCTATGTCTATGATTTTGTCATTCTCAATGGTTTGAACGGCATGTCGATTTTTTTATGACTGATCTACCTGGCTAGGCTACTGAAGCATCTAATCAATTTCCTAAGTTATCTTTTCTTAGATTTGTTATGTGTAGTTATCAGAACCTGTACTCTGCTGTTATTTTGTACCAACCTAGTTACTTTGAGTAACATTGTTTAGTAAATAAAGTACCTACCGAAAGTACTTACTTCTTTTTATAAGTATTCGATTACTTTAATACACCTTACTCTTATCGATGATACTTATCTGTTTGTTTTGTTAGTAGGTCCTTCATTTATCTAAATGCCTTTATATAAGGAGTACCTACGTGTAGGTAATAATATACAAGCTTCATAATAAGTAATTTTCGAAATGACTTATACTATTGGCCCTATTAGGTATAGGGCTTAGCAATTACTCGAGATAAGTAGTAGAGTTATTATTTTTAGTTTAATATTATCAGTCAAAAGAGTAGTCAATATGAAAACCACATTGAACTTGAATTGCTTGAACTTTATGGAATGTTTCTTACTATAATGGATAATAATTTAATGAACGCACAACCCTGAAAGGTGCTGAAAGGCAGAATAGTAACAGAGAATGATCTCTTGGTAAAAAGTAATAGAATGTAAAGGACATTTTAGGACATTTTATGTTCGACATATTTTTTGAATTGATAAAAATATAAAGATGCATTTACTTATACGATTTTCATTCTAGTTACTTCAGTTCAGTGTAAAATGTCGCCAGCAAACAATGAGCTGTAAAACAAATAGAACTGATATTGAAACGGTATGGTACCTATTGTTAAACTGTAAGACGACGCCAGGTGTTTGCTGTCTGGTAATAAATAAGTAATTATACCTAGGTAGGTATAGTGCACACAAGTAGAACGTAATTATGCGTTCGGATGAAGTGACCGCACCTACTGGGCAATAAATGATACATAAAGGCAAAGACATCTTGTCGCAAAAAAGGAGAAAAATATAGTTCGCGTTGTTAGACAAAAGAGCAAAAAGTGGCCACTTTAGTCATAACTTAGGGTTATTGTTATAATAATTATGATAATAATACACTAAATTAAGGTTATAATTTAAGCCTTATAAAAGTAAGCTTTAAGTATGCCTTTGTGGTAGGCCACACCACGAAATTCGACTGTTTTCGATTTCATATTGTAGAAATTGAAATCTGTCGTCAATAAGGAACAAAGAAAACAATCTTTTAATGTGATCAAATTGTAAATAAGTATTTTTTCAGAATTTCACAATACAATTAATAATTTTTAAAATATCTATATTTTATGATAGGCTATGATAAACCATATCGGAATGATTAAAAAAGGCGATTACTTAGAAATACCCAAAGTAAATAGATAAAAAATATTGTGTCGCAAAAATAATCTAGTGCCAAAAGGCCAAAAGTAACAATTTTTAGTTCGGAATCTTTATTTCAAAACACAAAAATGCTAATTGATGTTAAATTATAAACTCAACGATGTTGACACACAGGGTATACTATATGCAGAGGTTGACATTTAAATTTTATAAAAAAAAACAAAAGAAAGTAATCGATGAAAAACTTATTCAGGACGACCTTATTACGGCTTTGGCCATCAACCGCCCCCCCCTGGCGCTCCACCTGGCGGAATGCCACCGGGATACCCTCCCCACATGGTAGCGGCACCTGGACTAGTCTACTACCCCATGCATCCCGCCTACTTCTACCCGTACCCTCATCACCCTCCACCTGATGGCGGCGGCGGCGGCGTTAGCATCGTGGAACAGTCGGAACCCTCGGAGCCGACTCTCCCGGGAGAGACGGTCGAGCTGCCCTGGAGTAAGTCTGGATGGTGGGGAGATAACACCTTCTAGAGCGCCTGATCATTCATGGCACTTTATCTCATCCTTTGTTATCACAAAGAGTTGCTTAAGCCACCTTAAACTCTCGTTCTCGATGACTCCCGTCCTCGTATTATTTGACACGTACTTTGGAGTCTTCTGCATGGAAATATAAAAAAATTCGCCATAGCTTTTGTAGAAGTTTATAAGTCAGAAGTTTGTGTTTGCCAGGGTTCCTACGTAAACATTAGATAGAGAAAATATTTAGTCAATCAATAGATTTTTCATTTTTTTTTTCAAATGCTGGTGGACTAAAAAAATACATGTTTTAGATAGATGTACGCAAGGAAATACATTAATTACTGCTAAGAGAAGGTGTTATCTCGCTTCTAGCTTCTGTTCAGTCTGCCAATGCTGGGCCAATCCTCTCTATGGTTGCTCTATCCAGACTTACTCTTAGGATTAAGGGCTGTTCGAAATTAAGGAGTTGGAAGTCAGAAAAAAATATTTCAGAAATGTTAACTCTACATTTCCTCTTATATTGCGGAATATTTTGATATGGAAAATTTTTCTTATTCTCATTTTTTTCGAACAATATTCTATATGATATGAATTTTTGTAATATGATTTTCGCTGTTCCCTTATTCAATTCTCACTTAAAATATACCATACAGAGTATTGGCCGAAGCTTCGTGTGTTTGCTTATTTCTGGAAACTTCTATAGGAATGTTTATTAAATACTTGAGGTAGTTATTTAATAAACATTTAAAATGATTAAACATTTTCAATACCTACTAATTGACTCACCGAAGCATGAAAGCAATTAGTTGTGCCTGTTTTATATAACCTCCATGTTTTTCATATTGTTCATTGCAATCAGTAGAGCTTCAAAGGTAATTAACAAAAAAACTAACACTTTGTAAGATAAAATTTTCCTTTCTTTTTAACTAAAAATATCAATAATCTTTCATTTTATTTCACAAGCTCCACATTGCTAATGATCTTCAATTTCTTGTTAATCATTAAACTTATGGTTGACTTCAATTCAATTCTTATTAAGAAAGATAATTCAGATTTCTAATAAAATGTTATTTCTAGGTACATACAAGTGGGTTCCCGCGTGCTTGAGCCAACAGAGCATCCCTCCCGGTGCGCTGAGGGTGGGCACTGACGCAGATGGCGAGCCGATCTTTGCTGGCAGGGCCCCACACTCTGGAGACATCTTGCCCGCTAAGGTCATCCCCTCGAAGAACGCCTGCTACGTCAGTCATGATGGACAGGAGGTCCTAGTCGATCAATTTGAGGTAATTAAATTAATACTTCTACATTATCTTAGTTTTGGATGAGACGAGACCAATCTCTTTTGGGGTGTTTAGAATGTGATTCTGACGAGATTGGTGCTAAGTAAAATTAATTGGGTATGACGGATGATAGACTACCTATTATTCTATTCAATAAAGAATTTAACGTGATTATACTTAATAGTGATTCACTGTGATTTTGTGCTTATTTTTATTTTAGTGGTTATTTTTTCAAGGGTCCATGACAGTAATTTTTTTCAGACTTAACTTTCCCTCTGATGAACAGGAATATTAAGTAAATAAGTACATTAAGTTTGAATACGCTGATCTGGAAGTAGATTTTTTGTATAATATTGTTATCTAGTGATATATAGCTCTTTTCATGGGCGTACCCAGGTTCTAGGCTAGGGGGGCAAATCTATTGTATCGCCCCCAGGGGTTAGTTGGAGGTAAACATAATCCAGGGGGGCTGCTGCCCCTCCCTGCCCCCCCCCCCCCTCGGTACGCCCATGGCTCTTTTTACTATTTGGGAATTGAATCTAATTTTAGGTTACAAATGTCGCATGATCAATCTCAGTCTTTGTTTATCTCGCTTTTCAGGTGTTGGTGCCGTCTATGTTCTCCTGGCAGTTCAGCACCAACGGCGAGGTGCCACCTGGTGCGATTTCCGCAGGATCCACTGCTGACGGAGAGAAACTCTACTACGGCAGGGTTACCCACGACGGCTGCACCACTCCTGGCAAGGTAATGACCTTGATGCTTGTGGAAATTGGCAGCACTTTTCATGATGTTTTCTTTTTTTTCCACAACGGGTCACAGCTTGGCCTTCATCTCTCCTGATGTTAAGTGACGATAAGGCCGAATATGGAAGCGCACTACACCCGGAATCCTTAACCACTGAGGATTCCGGGTGTAGTGAGTTTCCATTCTGATGGACTTCTATTAAATACTGGACCTGGAATGTAACTATTTTGGATCTTGTTATTTAAAATTTAACATAGTATAGGGCTTAAAAGTTTTATTTATTTACAATTTTACATCGTGAGTATAATTATGTCTTGCATTGTATTCTCTGGGTTTTTCATACGCAATAGCTGTTTGATTTTGTATGACAAAAGCCTTTAGAACCGGTAGCCCTTTCACTTACAATGAGCAAGATAGATGGTATCTTATGATGTGTGATTATAATAAAGCGATTGATCGATCAGTAACGACTTTTGATGCAACCGTTCTAATGACTATAAAAATAAATTTGAAAAATCCCTAGTCTGTGTTGTTTTGGCCGTATTTCTACTGTTTTTTTTTTTTTTTTTTAAGAATAAGAATCATTTATTTGCTGATTTTTTTACTGTGATTTGTGATTGTTTTTAATAGCAGTTACTTAAATAGCAGGAACCCAATTACACTATTTTTTATAGAATTCGGTGCAGTAGCGTTGTCGGTTGTGGTTGTACCTTTATGGTACCTACATGCAGTACCTACCTGCACTATGTCATGAAAATTATTAAATGCGAAATGAGTCATTAACCTTTTATATTTTTTTATTAACTAGGTATCATTTTCTTGTTACAGATCCATCCTAGCCACGCGTGTTGCTACTATCCCTTCGACGGAGAAGAGAGGACCTCAACAGAATACGAAGTTCTAGTACTTTTATAAGTCTTTAAGAACATAATTTATTATTACCCAAGGGAGCAAATAAAGACACTTTTGCATCTTATAAATATTAAAATGTTTAATTGTGTGGTTATTAATATTTTTTTTATTGAAGTTATTGAAACGTTATTTTTATCTTGCTTTGTTAATCAAATATTTGGTACCAAAATGATATCTTTATAATTATTGTTGATGATGTTGAAAGTGTAGATAAAGATTATTTGTGTTTAGAGGTTATGACTGCATTTTAATAATTAAATATTGTTAAAATATTTTTGGTTTTATTTCTTTTTTATTATAATTTGTGTCAAATCTTACTAGTCTTGTAGGTAACTTGATAAAAAAACTACGAATAATCTTTACTCTTGGCTTTAGGGGGTTATCATCTAGCGGGAAATTCTTTTAACTTTAATAAACATAAACATAAATAAAAGGTAGTTAGTGATTAGTTGACTAATGTTGTTAGTTATACTAGCCTGAAACACAAGTTTTTCCTAGTTAAGGCAATCCAATCTTACTATATTTCGATAAAATGTATATTATATGGCTATCAAAATAGTTAATAAACTACCGCTAGACATTATTAATCAACCAATAGAGAAAAATATTTTCAGGAATTAATTATTTAATTGGCTCTTTCAGCACAGTTTTTACTCGACCGAGGAATATTTGGAAAAAAATTACATCTCTACTTAATCTGACTTAAATGATAATTTTGCATAGTGGACATTTAACTTTAAATATGAGATTTCTGTTAACAATTTTGTAATTATTATAATTGACGTCTTAAAATAATAATACTTAGTAGTAATCATGTAATAATATTCACTATAGATAGCTGACACTTACTAACATTTGCATGCCTACAGACTTAAGGCAGAATATTGTTGAAACTTGTGTAAAAAATGTACACAATATTGTGCAAATAAATATTCTGATTTCTGATATAATATTTGCCTTTTCAATGGAAATTTTGTAATGATTGTAACTTTTTGTAAAAATAAATAATTATTCTATTCTAGCTTACATTACGGATAATCTAGCCATTGTTATAGGTACTCGTCGGCATATTCGGTAAGAATATTCTAAGTAATTTAATAAATAATATTTTATACTTACTCAAAATAAAATAACCCTAGACAACCGGAATTCTAATTTGAAAAACTGCTCATCAAATTGAACTAAAGGTGATAATTATTAGTTTTCCTTATCTTGTCAACGAAAAAGTTCTCAAAGTCAAGCTCAAGAAGGAAGCAATCGAGAAGCTTTTCGCAACAAACTTCAAAAATAGTGCAGAAAGTGAATGTGAACTAAAAAAAAGCGAAAGTTTATAATTTCTGAAACGTACCTAGGTGTCGCTTTCAACAAAAGTGCATTAGCTTCCCATG
Organism: Agriphila straminella; assembly: GCA_950108535.1. Classification (NCBI taxonomy): domain Eukaryota; kingdom Metazoa; phylum Arthropoda; class Insecta; order Lepidoptera; family Crambidae; genus Agriphila; species Agriphila straminella. The sequence goes on from OX467317.1 coordinate 14,967,739, forward strand.
TTGTCTAGTAATCCGACCGTGTGTCATTTGTATTGTAAACAACTACACAATCTCGTAAAACATAATTAGTATCCTAGACAGGTAAGTCTCACGCGCAGCTTAAATTACGACCATTCAAGTTACAAACGCGCTCGGAAGTAAACGTATACCAAAACATTGCACAGTTCGTTCGATGAAATAAAAACAAATTGTCTCTGAAAAAAAGTGCTGGTTAAAGTAAATAATTAGTTGATCTACCATGAAGGCTGTGATTTATTTGGTGGTGCTATGTAAGTATGAGTTTAGTGAATATAACTAGAGAAGTAACTTTAGTAATCTAAGCCAACTAGGATAATGTGCTATTACTTACTAATACAAAAAACAGGAAAGTTTATAAGCTTGTGATTTGCTTATCACATTCTTGATTTTTAAGTCATTGCATCCAATAACTAAAAAAGTCTAACTGTAATTCATAATCCTAAAAAAAATAACTAAGTAGGTACATCTTCCTTTTCAGAATTTAGGGCTTCGATTGGTAAATTAAAAATTTTCACGACACTTAGTGTCGTCGTTGCTAAAATTAAAAATTTCCGAAATCCCAAAAAAATAGCAATACCTATAAGTTTACATATCTATGATTTTCAGAATTATGAATTACCTACCTGTATAACTGAAATATTTAGATAATTTAATATTTATATAAATGTGAAACACTCCTTGAATTTTGAGTCTTATAGAAGATAAACTGCCATCAATCTTAAACGTATCAGATTATTACCGGGACAAGATAAAAATCTCTACCTCTACTTCCGTCAAAAACAGTTCTTTTTTTTCGTTCGGCAATTGTTTGATTGTTTTATTTCGTTTCCTCAGTTAAATCAATTTTTATATGAAGCTTTAGGTGTTTTGTAGCAGTAGCATGATTTCACTTTTCATTGGATAGTATTTTCTAATCAGTTATGAAAAATGAATAAAAAAAATCATCCATTTTGCGGTTGAAACATAGCTTTACTTACTTTTACCTCTGTTTTGCATTTTTTTATCATACTATCTTGGAGCCCTAAATATTTGCCATGTTTCCGTTTTGTGTGCTGTTGCGACAAAGGTACCCTTTTGTTTGTTTAAAAAAATAACAAGTCTCCATTGTGCGAGAAGAAATTAATGAATATTTTTTTATGATCTCAGTGGTAGAGTACAATTTTTTATTTATTTATTTTATTTTATATATACATAATTATACGGGATAGACCCAATTACATAATTATGTGGTGGTACTACAAACATAACTGTACATAAATTTTCTCGTATTTGTAGAACAAGTACGCTACAATTTTTTTCTACACTATATTAATCTCGTTTATTTATGTAAATAACTAATCCGGAATTAAAATCTAGTGTCCCTTATGAACCACGTAAATAATTATATTTAGTTATCTTCTCGTAATTTTACAATTAGATCGCAATCAGGTGGTAGGTTGTTCTATAAAATAATATAGATCCAATGTTACACAGTATGCAAATGCAAACGATATTACTTATCTCGATAAGGATGTGGGCATTGGATGTGGGTAAGTAAGTAAATTGACAATATTATTATAGGTAGTTACATCTAGCAACCTTCAACGTAGGACTTATCGATTTACACTACCTATGCATTTCGTTTATTACAAATTGCTTACCAAGTATAAGGTGAATAAAGGAAATGGGTAGTTCTTCGGAAAAGTGTTCTCCGTGTAATTTCCACAGCATTTTTGAAATCACTAAATTAAAGGGAATTACACAAAAAAATTGAAAGCTTATGCAAATTCAAACATTATATCAAAATTCGCCACGTAGCGAATGCATACTTTTGCTAAAAAAAAATATAGAAAATTTGCGATCCATGGAAATTACAGTAAAGACCACGGAAATTACCCAGCAGATAAAATTTTGCTCAACATCATGTCAGATATGAAATTAAAGCTCAAATAAAAGTTAGTTGGGGTAGTATTAAGAACTACATTGTATTATAATTATATTTAACAAAAATAGTAGACTAATAAAAAAAACTTACAAAGGAACTCAATGTAGAAACATGAAGGTAATAAATAATAATGTTATTAATTAATAAATGTCTTTAAGAGTATATTATTGATTGCATATTATGGATGAGCATCATAATAATAAAAATAACAAATATTTGGTAAAAAGTATCAACAATCTGTACGACCTAGGTCAATACTCGTTTACTAAAGACTAGTTTTCACTAATTATGTATGGTCTTCAAACAATAACGCTGACTAAGTTTACCAACCTGCTCTGTATAACGAACACAACACTCTGTACAACAAGTTCTAATGCAGATCAGTTGGACTGCAAGTCCCGGGCACAGACTCCTAGTCCTGCAGAAGTACATACTTCCCTTTTCGCTGAATATACGACGTGACCTGCCGTCCTCAACAATGGTGACCTGACCACCGACACTGGACAGCAGCAAGGTATGCCACCCCTCATGAGTGAAGATTGGAGTTAGCTTTCTAGGTCTGCAATCAAATGCAACTAAGCCCTGCAGCAGCAACTCGGCAACTGGCGGACGACGGTAACACGGCAGCCCACAGCCAGGTGATAATGCGACCTACACCGGTGTGGCAGTTCTGCATACGAAGCCAAACCGCCCATAGAGTAGAGTAACCACCAGCACATATCGTCATATCGGGAGACTGGAGTGTAACTGACCTATGTACGAGTATTTCAATCAAAAGCAAAGCCACTTGCTTTGCTTTTGATTTTCTTTTTTGAGTAACGAAGAAATTAATACAGGATCGACGAAAGCCAAGCTCACCCGACACTTTACCAAAGATATCCAGGACGCCAGCCTGAGAATAGTATGGCCCTCAAACAGCTAAAAAACAACAAGGTGGCGGGTGACGATGGAATCACTAGAGAACTTCTAAGAGCTGACGGAAAGCCGATACTCAGAGTTTTCTAGAAGCTTTAGGAACAGTGTACTCAAATTATCCAGACTATTAATTATACCTAGGACAGACAGTCCTAGTAAAGTGAGTCCAATTTCGAGGAAGAGATCTCTCGTCAGATCCAACTCAAAGCTTCGAAAATTGTTTGCTTCCAACTTACTTCAGTGTCTCAAAACGACAGTGTGTGTGTTGTTGCCAACTTGCCTTGTTTGGCGACAGAAATGAAGAGATCCGTAGAAGAACTTAAGTAACCGACATCACTTGAAGAATTGCACAGCTGAAGAGAAACCGACATCACTTCAAGGATTGCACAGCTGAAGTGGCAGTGGGCGGACATAGCGAGACAAACCGGTGGCTCTGGAATAGTGATCGCGCACCGGATGCCCCCACCCCCTGACAAAGTAGTCCGACGATCTGGTGAAGGTCGGAGGAAGCTGCTGGATGTGGGCAGGACAGGGCCAATCGTTGTGGAGAACCTTGGGGAAGGCCTACACCCAACAGTAAGTGTCGAGCGGCTGATATAATAAACCAAAAATAAAACAAAGTAATTTCCATGGGCTTTATGTAATTTCCATGGTGTTTTATACATGGAAATTACGCCATGGAAATTACCAAAAAGCATTAATTTTGAAATTTATCGGCATTGAAAAGATATAACCTGCTACTTTGTTACTGGTTAAGTACATTTGGGAGTAAGGTATTGCACCTCAGAACCCGTTTACAAAAAATAGCACAATTATATTGCAAAAATGTGACATGGAAATACATTAGAAATGAGAACCAAAATTTTTAAAATCGTAGAACTTAGTCTTGCACCAAAAGCGTGGGAAACAGCAACACAGTCATCTTACCTGTCAGTAGCGGTGTAACTGTCGATTCGAAAACATCAATCACTATTTGTCTGTGCCTAGCCAGTCCAGAGCAATGGCCTTCGCAAGAGGGCGCAGTGAAAAAGTAGCTAGGCGTGTGACATACTTACTTAGGTCCATAAAATCAAAAGTTTCCCTCCGATAGGATTTAAAATTTGATCAGTATATAACGTGATATGTCTATTTTAAATGTGTGTACAAAACTGATTAAAAACGTAGGTGATTTCAAAAATATCCGCGATTTCTCATAAGCCGGCGCCCGTGTGACACGTAAAAACGTGCAAAAAAACCCCGTTTTTGAGGTGTTGAGGGTGAGTTACTCCGATCTACGTAGTTTTTAACCAGTGAAATCTATATGACACGATGCTTAATGAAATGTAGAAACGATTTAATGATAGTTTTAATCATAATTATTTGTTTTTATAGGAGATGTGAGTCTGTGACACTCAAAAATTGCTCTCCCAAGAACTACCCAAATAAAGACAATACTAATAATAATTAAAAATCCTACACTAATTTTGTGATGACTCAGGAAAAAACGCATCTCTATATCCTCACCATGATTCGAACCCAGGACATTTGATGAATAGGCAGGATTACTACCTTCGGAGCTAGGTGGCGCAGTGGTTTAGCGCCCGGCCCAGCGATTGCGGAAGTAAAGCAACGTTCGCAAGGGTCGGTCATGGGATGGGTGACCAAAAATTTATTATCTCGAGCTCCTCCGTGCTTCGGAAGGCACGTTAAGCCGTTGGTCCCGGCTGCATTTGCAGTTGTTAACACCCACCAATCCGCATTGGGCCCGCGTGGTGGGTTATGGCCCATCCTCCTTACCACCCATAAGGAAGGCCTGTGCCCCAGCAGTGGGGACATCAAAAATGGCTGATGGACACTACCTTCGCATCAATCGATCGCTATCGTTTAAGACAGCCCTCTACTCAAATGGCCAATTTTCTATTCGTTCGCTAACTAAAAGCTTAAAAATAAGCAATTAGACGATCAAATCACATGTCGCAAGTTTATGTAAATCACAGACATTGTTGTATTGTATGGAATTGACAATAAAATTGACGACCCGTAATTTTAGAATTTAAGGCTTATTTTTATTTAATTTTTAAGTTAGCGAACGAATAGAAAATTATCCATTTGAGTAGGGGGCAGGACAAAAAAATCTCTGAAAGTTTTCATACTTGAACGATCCCTGTTCCCAGTGTTGGGCTGCGCATACGCCGACATGCTGGGCGAGTGCGACCTGGCTGGCTTCTACATGGAGCTGGGTTGTACGCCCAACCCTCAGACTGACAACTCTACCATCTGTCCAGACACGTTCACATGTCCTGACCTGCATCCTGACCCTACTATGTGCTATTATAGGTAAGGACGACAACGGCAACGGCTCTTGACGTTAATCTTACTACAATACAAATATGTATAGTACAGGTTAATTTTTGGCTGATTTGATTTCAATTGATCTGATAAATTTTGGCTGATCACCCTGATCACACTTGTCGGATTAATCTAACTGGTGCGGGTAATCTTAACTCTTATGCAAAAGAAAATTCTCCGAGGCTTTTCAATACAATACAGCTATAGGTTTCTCAGTCAATCAAGAAGTAGAGATCAATCAAACTAAAGATGGGTTGGCTGCAGACTTCAAATAGACTGCCAGTGACTGGATTACTTGCATTTAGACACTTTATGTATGTATATTATCTTATCAATACATAACAGCCTCAATGTAAGTAAAAGTGTTGGTTATGTTGCTCTTAAATGGTGGTAAAACTGCCCAGGAACATGCTTGCTCAACAAAAAGACAGCCTGGGCTTAACCAGTTAATTTAGAAAATAAATAAAATAAACAAAAAACAATGACATTGTAGAAGTAATTGATAAAGATCTCGTGAAATATGCAATAAAACACAACGTTAACATAATAAGGATGCAGATTTATTATTTATTTTGGACAGCAGACCTTCAGAGGATAAAAACGAGCACCAATTCTTAAAATTATTGTCCTTTTGTATGCCCGTCGCCTTGACCTCGCCTTCCAAGAAAAGTCCAGTGTTTTTGCTAACAAGAGGGCAAGCAAAAAGACAGTTGGGACAGTCAGCGTGACCGCATCGTTTGGCCTTCAGGGTTCTTGTCGCAATAATATTATGATTGTTACATAACCCTGCAAGCTTGGTCACTGACACAGTTATGTCTTCGTGGGTGTGTGATAGATGACTATTTTTGGGTTTAGTGACTTAGATACTTTTATCTTTCGATTGGGAAAACCACTCAAAAATGGCAACGCCTCTGTCTGCCTTGAGGTAACCATATCATTTAGTGGCCGCATTACGTTAAATATAAATTGTCTTTAATTTTCTACTAAATAAGTAATTTTGTTTTTAAAAATTAAATAACTTACTTTTAAACTTTCGCGTTGCATTTTATTAGATTAGGAACACAGGTTTTAAACACGTTTTTAACTAAACATAGGTGAGTCAGCCCGTGACCACGGCCGATGCAACTCGGTCGAAACGTCGGGACAAGGTAGGTGTGGAACACCTACCTTGTCCCGACGTTTCGACGTTTTGACAACTGCTGACACGGGCCGATGCAACTCGGTCGAAACGTCGGGACAAGGTATTAGGTGTTTCACACCTATGTTTAGTTAAAAACGTGTTTAAAACCTGTGTTCCTAATCTAATTAAATAACTTGTCCAAATTCTCGGTGTTGTGCGCTGAAGTGGCAAAGGTGGCCTTCGGCCTTATCGTCACTAACATCAGGTGAGGTGAAGGCCAAGCACTATCCCGTTGTGCATAAAAAAAATAACTTGAAATGCTGGGGAAACAGCTTAGATCTTACTAGAAGGGTATTAAATATGCAAGAGTAGACGAATACAGTGATTTTCCCGCTAGTTTTTTATAGAGGTTGAATACGGTGGTCAAAACACACTATTTTATTTGACAAAAGTACCATTAATTTCCAGAGGTGTCGCATATGCCGACAAATCTACCCTACCGCAGAACTTAATCAAGAACCCATGTTCGCAAGCATGCCGGTGCCTTGTCTCCGGCGCACCCAAGTTCGAGTGTGCAGCGATCGACTGCGTGGAGGTGTTTGATGACGACCTGCGGCAGTGCGTCAGCACTTTTGAGCTGGAGGATTGCTGCAGCACTGGGAATGTCTGTGGTAAGCAGCAGGTCAAATCTTATACTTCTCATGTTTTACGGGGCTGGTAAAGTTAGGTATTTTAGATATAATAGATCATCTGTGCAGAGATAGAACTTCCCTATATAGGACAGGTGCCATATATCACATTCGTCTGCAGTAGCTAGCTCTTTACCCATTTATACCTAAAAATCTTTAATATTTTGTGATGCTTTTAAGTTTGTTGTTCAGCCGATTGTGCTTGCCTCCTTATTGTCTTTTAATATACGTCCATGTCGTGTCCTTTAGAGTCTACTCAGATTTGTTTCCTTAGTAAACAAACACACCATATACGACACTCTACCTGCTATTAACAGACTACTTAGACAGTTAATTGTTATGAACAGGATGTAAATATGATGTATTGTTTCCTGATCATTATTGTAACGTTTATAAGTTCAGCATATCAGAACGGAAAAAAGGAATAGGATTTCTTAGGCATCATTGCTTCTTACTAGGCCATTTTTATTTGGGGTCAATGAAAGTGAAAGTGAAATAAGCTTTATTCAAATAAACTTAATTGTAAAATCGTCTATATTTTCCTACCACCCGGTCCAGACTTTTTTTATTTAGCTCTACAATATAATCTTATTTTTATATTTTTTTATTTAGCTCTACAATATAATCTCCTCTATAACACGGTCACAATATTTGTGAATCTTGCTTGAATGCGATCCCCTCCCGCTTCCTCCTAATCCGCTCCGAAGAATAAAATAAAATTCGTACTTGATTTGGAAAAGTCAGCTTTTATTATTTAAGTGGGTCCTTGCTCCAGCACCAGGTCCACAGATATTGTGACGGACGACTGTCTCCTAACCTAACCCAATCCAATATTTGGATACAATGATCATGTGACCCTATAGTAAACAATAGTTTGAATGAATTTACTTTGGCATTGAAATTGTTCGACCTTGGCTTACAAGAATGTTCCGCGTAAACTTTCAAGGTTAGTGAAATAGATAATCATGAGGATATTTTAACAAATTAGTTTTTAGCGAGCAATAATAGTTGAATTTAATGTCCCCAGTAGGTAATTGTAACTATAAATTACATAAAAAAATAAAATCTTGCACATGTAACTTAACTTTAATGACATGTTGGGCTGAGCCCTGAGGCCATTCATAATTGAAACTGAAAAATTATCTTCAATGTTTTTAACTTGTCTGAGGTCTAACTAAATCTCTAAACTTCCAAAGAGAGGCGTCTCATAAATTTGTATTGTTATGTAACTAAGAAAATAACTGATTATTATAAAAACTTTTTTGACCATTTACCTAGGTAACGACGCAATAGCCAACTTGAAGTCTTGTGATGTAGACGGTAAGACGTACCGAGAAGGCGAGTTATTCGAGCCCAAAAACACACAAAAGCTTTGTATCTGCACTCCTGCATGGAACGGTTCCACCGACAACCCGTCGACCTGTCGCGACATCAACTGTGGCATCGAGATCCATTATCAGGACAAACTGTTGGAGAACTGCGCTCCGGTGTTCGTGGGCAGTAAGAGGAACTGCCCTATCAGTTTTGCGTGCCGTAAGTTTAACATTTTTAACAATAACAGCAGTTTTGCTGTCAGTTTAACCACAGTCACGGCTGTGATGTGACTGACGATTAACCTACCGTGTAATGTAGTGACTGATGGTTGCATGAAGTTGATTTGTTCTTTCATCAGTCAAACGTAATTCATGAGTGATGGAATTGAATGGCGCTTGCATGAGCATGTAATGGCTGCCTCAGGGGTTTATTTACAAGTCAAGTCAATAGGTATGTCTTCATTCGAATAAACTTAAAAATAAGTGCTTTTGAACTTCGATTGATCTATACCTGTGGATATTGCATGACAATGGCATTTGTGGGACACCTCAAACTCCCCCAAAACGCAGCCCACTATGAAATTCCGCCACGACTTATCATACAACTTGACAAATAATTTGTCAATCGCCATGTGCCACATTTCAGCTTTGCTATTGTATGACGTGCTACATCCTCAGGTATAGATGATCGATGTTTTGAATCGTCTAAATTGTCATGACAATTTGGTTTACGTTGCGTTGTAGCTATGAGTAGTTTGTTCTATTTTCAAATTGGTTGACTTAAATGGATATAAAAATGTCATGACAGGTGACAAATTGTCACGTTTATTGAATAGGGCCCTGTAATCTTGGAACATTGTCTTTGGGAACTAATGGACGGTTTTTATTTTGACAGCGACAGTAACGTCAAAAGTGGTCCGAGGAGTGAACCTGCGGGGCATCAACATGCAGTGCATATTCGGCAACACGACCCTCGCAGTTGGTGACGAAGTGACAGTCGACGAAAAATGCACCACGTGCTCCTGCGATGTTCCGCCGCTGGTGTCATGCACGATGAAGGCTGCTTGCAACTAATGCCCAACTGACAGACCCGTATTATAAACCGCTCTCAACGTTGAGAGCTATCTTGAGATCATAGCTGAGATGCTGTTCCTATTCTCAAGTACCTATATGATCTCAAGATAGCTTTCAACGTTGGTTGAGAGCGCTTTATAAATACGGGCCTTAGATCGTCAGTCAGAGAGCTTTTCCATACCTTCTTACTTGATTTTTAACAAGGTACTTTGGTTCTATAAGGAAATCGAGAAAACTTCTCATGATTGATTGATTGATTCTTAAAATTGGACAAACAAAATATTACAACCTAGGTACCCAGATATTGACTTTTCAAGTTTTCGTCTTTACTATCAGTACCGCAGTAAAATAACGCGCGTAAAATCATTCGATAGATAAATTTTGTACTTATTGGAAATTTGTACAGCGCCATCTATCGCCGATAAGCGAAATTAAATTATCCATAGAGAATTGTCTATCGAGTAGTTTTACGCGCGTTATTTTTTTCGATAGCTGTTCGTGCTAAGGGTACAGTATTCGCTGAACGACTTAGGTAAGTACCTACTAAGAAGTTTTTACTTGAAAAATGCGATTGTAACAAATAGTCCAGTATTTGTTACAATCGCATTTTTCAAGTAAAAACTTTTGTCGCCTGAAAGTACGGGGTACCTTGCGTCAAATCCGAAAGTTCTGAATTATTGCAGACTTGTTTATGATGTTGGCCGAATGAATAATCCAAGTTTGTGACCTCGAGAGCCGAACGCAACTACTTATGCCTAAGATGCGAGAATCGCAGCAGTTTGTTGCGATTGCAGGCTAGTATTTGATAAACTGCTCTCAACGTAGAGAGCTATGAGAACTATAACATAAGAACAGCATCTCAAGAAGAGCTAACTTTTAATAACACACATTTAGGCCCGTATTTATTAACCGCTTTCAAGAGCTATCTTCTCCTCCTCTTATAGGAACAGCATCTCAGGTATGATCACAAGATAGCTCTCAACCTTGAGAGCGGTTAATAAATACGGGTAGGGTTGCCAGATCGCCCAGACAAAAAAACCGAACATTTTTTTGTCAAAGGGTCCCCTTTTGATTTTTTTTGTTACAATTTGACGAAAACTCAAAGGAGAACCTTTAAATTTTGACCAGATCAAACAGAGAACGCTGAGCGAGCGGCCGTGCGTGGGTAGGCGAATCGCGCGGCTAGGAGCGGGCGGAGAGCGCCCCTTTCCCCGCCCGCAAGTCTTGCTTACTACCCGCCAGAATAACTCACAGCTTTTGCTCTGTAAATTCTCTCGTGAGTGAGATATATAATCGTGTATTTAAAAAAAAAAACGGACTTTCTATTGTCCGGTTTTCTTAAATTTTCTAGATCGGACAGCCGATCAAAAAACCGTACTGTCCGGTCTAAAACCGGACATCTGGCAACCCTAAATACGGGCCTAAATGTGTGTTAGTAAAAGTTAGCTCTTTCTCTCTCTCATTACTACTTAGTTGCTCTAAAGATTTGTTTGTTTCCAAGAGCACGTTGTAGCTTTGTCTCGGGTAATAAAAGAAATCTCATAATTCTTATGAAATTTAATAAAATCATTAAAATATTTTTATTTATACATATAATTATAATTGGTACACAATAGTATTGTACTTAAAGACAAAGTACTTATTCGTTAAGTTATTCTACGACTAAAATTAAGTATGGCAGTTCTTGTTTTTATATTAAGGATATATTTACATTATGTACATAGAACACAGCCTAAGTGGACCCTTGTAACTTATTTTAACAAAAATTGTGACGACTCATTAAAACTAAGTAAGTACTAAGTAAGCATAGCATATAGGTAATTTTATCTTTGGCAATAAATTGTTTAAACTGAACTTAAATTTTAATACGTCTTACTCTAGTTTGCTTCAGCAATCACATATTTTAGGAATTGTTAATTAATAATCTAGGTAGGACCTAAAATTACAACTAAAATACTGCGGTATTTTAATAAGTACATAGGTACTAAATATTATTTAATATGACTCTATTTACTTAAATATAATGCTTAATTGTGCGTTCCTACGGTATAATTATTAAAATCTTAATTATATTACTTAATTTAATCAATTGAACTATAATTTCATGTTTGTAAATGCATTATTTCTCTTAATGCAAAATAATTAAATTTATTTATTAAATCGATAAATAATAGAATTTCTTAAAAAAATACTATAATTATTTTATTACTGAATTTAAGTAATAATTACAATGAATGCAGTGATAAAAATTCAAGCGCAAAGGTTTGGATTAAGTATTTTTTTAAAGATTTGCTTCAAAAGCGGATCCAGGAACCGTCAGAGAGCTCCAGGAATCATTAATTGGTTCAATGTTATTTCTTTGGAATTCCGTTATTCATTATTCATTACTCGATCGACATTATTCGATCATATCACAAATAACGGACGATAAAATTATTGAGCACTGTACTTAAAAAAATATTCCAACTGATAGACCTTTGTCTTAAATAATCTTAATGAACAACTGTGGTCTTCTTACTTTGTTGTGGTCTTTGTTATTTGTTTTGGTCTTCATTCTTCGTAGGTCTTCATACTTCATTGAGGACTTGAGGTCTTCGTTCGTCATAGTGGTCTTCGTACTTTATTTAGGTCTACGTAAAGCAGGCGAGGCCTAACTCGACGCGGAACTGCTGGTTCCGACGGCCTAGGTCTCTGATGGCCACATCCAGCAGAGGCAAGCGTCCAGATTTGTCTGTTTCGAACTCCACGATAGTGCGGGCCCAGGTGTCTTTCTTGTACTGGTTGAAATAATTTAAATAAATAATTATAATAATAATTTATTATGATTCTGTCTGTATTGATGCACACGACGGTACTTACGTTAGCCCCTCTACTCAAATGGCCAACTTTTTATTCGTTCGTTAACTTAAAAATAAAACTAACCCACAAACTTTTTTTTTTGGCTCGTACGAAACCCATAAACTATAAAATTACGTGGCTTAAAGAGACTTATCAATTCCACATGTAGCGGCGCGATCATACTTCAGTGAAGAGATGTTGCCTCAACACCATACAATACAACATTATCTGTGATTTACACATTACAAGCTTGCGACAGTGACTTGATCGTTTTAAGCTTTAAGTTAGCGAACGAATAGAATTTTGGCCATATGAGTAGGGGGACAGATGTATCAGATGTACTGCCAACATGTTACGTCTGATATGCTGTCGTCTGTCCATTAGAAACGAGTTACACTACTAATCTTCATGAAACTATCGAAACCTACCTGACATTCATCCAGCAGCGCCTTATACCTCAGCCGATTGTTAGCCTTCGGCAGTATCTCCGCATCGTTGTATGCGAGCAGCTTCAACCCGTGTCGGTGGTTGTTGGTCGAAGGGTCGAAGTAACCGATGGTGTTGCGGCAGTGGAGGGTTACGTTTTGTACTGCGCGGGCTGATAGCAGCTGGAGATACGTCAATTGGGAGTGGTCTGCTTTGTATGTTACCTGGGGGGTACATTTTTCGTTAATGATCTAAATATAGGTAAAAAAATAAGTTTTGAGTCTCATCATTTACTACATAAAGGTTATTATTAGCAAAAATGCATTATATGTTGTAAACGAGACTTTTTGAAACAAATTACAACATAGAAGTCATAGTTTTTGTAACGAGGGTGTCATCAGATTCTCTTGATGGTAAACGGTCACAGAAACTTGAAAACATAAATCACGCGTTATTAATGTTACTCTAACTAAATAGTTTTAAAATTAATAGGATAACTGCATTTGCATATCATGCCAGATTGTTAAAAACTAAACAAACTTATAAAAAATAAATTGGTGTTTGGGAGAAAACTGGTAAGTTTAAAAGGAACATTTTACAGTATGAGACAAGGGTACCTATATATTATGTTTGCTGCTTTCTTGAAAAAAAGTTTGAAAAAAAGATCACTTAGCTTCCTCTTACTCACCGTAAATCCATCTTCCATCTCACTTAGCCAGACCTCCTTCTCCTTGCCCTGGTATACGATATCCTTAGACGACATGGGTTTGGGATAAATGCAGCTGCTTCCAGTTTGCATATCGCAGTGAACTAGTATAGCGTCGTTCATGTCACCGCCATTAGGATCTATCCAGTACTGACCTTAATTATGAGTAGCTTGATTAATATGTATAGCTGTTGTTATATCTCACGAAGACCCTATTGCTATGGATGTGGTAGGCGTGCACATACACAATGTTCTAGTATGCGTCTGCACGCACTCGTATTACCCACATCAGTAAAACAATTTGTTTGTGCACGCCTAATAACATTCATAGCAAAAGGGTCTTCGTGACTCCGTGAGATAGAACAACTATACTTTGAGTACCTATGCTCCTTTTTAATAATGGCCTAGTTGTGTAGAATTTGGATATTATGAGTAGATTTAATGCTTCATCAAAAATATTCACAAAAACATAGTACACTAGCATCTACGTCATCTTTCTCAACGCTCAATCCTTCTTCTGAGTTTTGTTAGAGTAAAATTTAATGCTATCCTAATAATATTTTTTTTTCACAAAAGATAATACAATGCACACCTAAATCCAATGCAATTATGTTACGATTCACCTCTTCTTCCACGTGGTCAAACTGAATAGTCAAACTAATTTGTCCAATAGGAATACATTTTCCAGATGGTCAAATTGTCTTTGATGATGGAAAATACAGTCGAACATAAACAGGCAACAACTAATTTGCAATTTTGATAATTGCCAATTTTCTGAAGTAATTAAAACTGGAATGGTAAATGGGTCTGAATCTTACCGCTTTCCAGTTTTGGATGGTGGTGCTTAATATCCGCGCAGGTCTTCGCCGGCGCGTCCTTCGAGCCATCAGGCCTGAGGAACTTGTCCAATGAGACCTTCAGCCGTTCGTACGCCTTCATTACAATCTCTTTTCGTTCGGACGCCGACATGTCGTCGCGGAAGAACCTCGGGGGTAAAGAGTTGGGGTCGTCGCCGAGTGGGTCCGGGCCTTTAACTGAACCTGGGGGGTTGGGTTATCTATAAGTTGACTCCTAGGTAGAGGTACTAGGTTAGGTAGAGTCGTCTCTGCATCCTGCACTTCGATCTAGTCGGGCCTTGCATGCCAGGCGACGCCATTGCGTGCGCTTAACCGCCTCTATGGTCTAGTGGTTCGCCCACACGTGTAAGACTTAGGGGTCCCGGGTTCGATTCCCAGTGGGGTACAATTTGTACTCGGATTGGTTAATGTAAGGGCTTATTTCAAGTCCACCTGGCTAGCTACCACCATCTTACCTAAGTCTGACGTCATTACAACAATTTCAAAATTGTAGTTCCGGCAGTTAGAGGTAAGATAGTCAGTTCCTCAGTGGTGAGGATTTCGGGTGTAGAGCGCATACAGTTTCGGCCTTATCACACTCTCTCACTTAACATCAGAAGGTGAGGTACAGCCCAAGCCTATCCAGTTGTGTATAAAAATCAACAAATTATGATGAGTTTAAAACTATAACAAACCTTGTTGCAACATAGCAGCAATAGCCGCCGCGTCATACGCTAACCCTTCACCGGGGGGTCCGGGTGGCCCAGGCGGTCCGGCGGGCCCGGGCGCGCCGTGGCGGCCCGCGTCGCCGGGGGGGCCGCGGCCGCCAATGGGGCCGGGCGGGCCTTGCATGCCGGGGCTGCCGTCGCGGCCGGGGGTGCCTGGTGAGAATGTTTTTCATTAGTTGTTTTACTGCCGTACCCAGAAACGTCAATTGATGCTTCATTAAAGTTAGTGTGATAGTGTAACAGACGACTCGATAAGTACTTAATAAAGTATCAAACTTAATTGACTCTCTGAGTCACCGAGTACGTCAGTACTTATTAGTAAGTATAATTATAGTTATTGATTAAATTGTATTTTTTGAGAGTGATGTCGACACTTGTAATTGTTGTGTTTATAGGTTAAAAACTAAATTGCTATAAGATCTCTGAATAATGCATGATAAACATAATGTTAATGTTGCTATTTGAAATAAATAAATGGTTGTCCAAAACACAGGAATGACCTGCTTGTAATTTTTTTATATATTTTTTTATTTATTTTTTGAGATATTTATTTATATTACCTAAATAACCTTGTATAAGTAGTACCTAACCGATAGGTTTATATCCTACATTCACATTTTATAATTATGCTGTTGGATCGCAATTCGCATCGCAATTCGGGTTCAATAGCAAAAGTACTTATCACATGAAAGGAAATGTTATATTTATCATAAAAGTAACAACATACCTCTTGAGCCAGGTTCTCCATCTTTTCCCGGAGGGCCCGCAGATCCAGGCAGCCCCCTCTCGCCCATCCTGCCCGGCGCGCCCATCATACCCGGTAGGCCAGGGAGGCCTGCGTGACCCTTAGCACCATCAGCACCACGTTCACCTGTTAATTGATTTCACAAATTGTATTATAAACAAGCGATTTTTATAGCTTTTACCTAGTATAGGTACATGTCACCATGACAAACCAGGGTTAATTTTGAAAGATTCCTAGCCAGGAATTTCAGATCGCCAACAATTTTTTTTTAATATTTTTGGCTTGGGTGCAAAGTTCTTTAAGCCATGTGTTGGTGATTTCTCGTTTCTACGGGCTTCATATTTTACCAGATTAAAGAATACCTGTAATTAGCTTCGGCAACGCTACCTGTAATACAACATATGATGCAGATTTGTAAATAACACACACTTACCATGATCTCCTTTCGCTCCATCGATCCCAGGCACCCCTTGCTTGCCGGCGGGGCCTTGAGGCCCATCCACGCCGGGCGGACCAGACTCGCCGCGGGGGCCGCGCTCGCCAGCGGGGCCGGAGGGACCGGTGGGACCAGATGGACCCTGGTAGATTTGATAATAGAATGAAGTTCCAAAGGCCCCCCCGGTAACGATCAATTACGATTGTAAATTTTTCGCCAATCTAACAAGCCATTGTTAGAGCAAATTGACAATCAATTCAGACTTCAATGAGTGGCAATTACGTAAAAGTTGACAATCGCAAATGATCGTTAACGGAGTGCTTAAAACTGTCACATGTCAGGATCCATTTCCTATTACTCTATTTCTTTTCCATAGCAGGATTTTTTTGTCTTCTGAAGTCGAATATTTGGAGACAGAGTATTAAGCTTGTACAGGTTGTAAGGAGAGTACAGGTAGCTAAATTAAAAAACCACCGATATGAACGCGCCTTTAGATTGACCCATGAACGCATCATTGTTTGGTGCGACTTGGTAGTACACAGCTGTTTAGTTGCTACTTATGGAACGGTTATTAGTTCCACAGTACACATTATGAGGTTTTAATAGCTTTTTGTAAATTGAAATAAATACCGCATTATATAAACTATAGTAAATGATTTAACTCGACTTTTTATGCTAACCTGAAGTCCAGGAGGTCCTTGCGACCCTGACTGTCCTTGTTGGCCCATTGGTCCCTTGTCCCCTTGTCTTCCAGGTATGCCCGGCTGGCCCTGCTTGCCCGATCGTCCTTCTGGCCCGGGTTCTCCCATAGGTCCAGGTGGTCCTTGTAAGCCAGGGGCGCCTGTCTGTCCTGGGGATCCGTCGGCACCTGGTTTTCCGGGAGCACCACTTTCACCCTAAGAAAAGAATTTGGTTTTTGGAAGGGTTTATTTAATGTCGTGGTTTGGTACGGCTAAACTCTTTAAAATAGCCACCATCACAGCAAAGTTTGATTATGTTTCAACACAGCCCTATATAACAAGTTACCCGACATCAGCCATTTTTAATGTGCCTACTGCTGGGGCACAGATCTTCCTTATGGATGGATAAGGAGGATGGGCCATAATCGACCACGTGGGCCCAATTCGGATTGGTGGGTACAAGTTACAAAATAAGTTTCTTGTGGATTTGTCCTAATTTCCAAGGTTAGCTGGACAATAATAAGAACACTTACTGTCATGCCTTACGTAAAATAAGTGTTTTAAAGTTTTCAATTTATTTTTATTAGTATTTAAAAAATATTAGCCATAAGCATGATTGTGATGTGAGGTTCAATAAGTGCATTGTAAATTAAAATTGAAGTAAAAATGCTAATGCTATGAAAATAATATAAACTAATTAAATAGCATGTTATATTATTTTAACAATTACCTGTGTACCCCTCAGTCCTTGCGGTCCAGGAGGACCAGACATTCCCGGTAGTCCCGAAGGTCCTCTTTCTCCCGAAGGTCCCTGTGGTCCAGTCAATCCTTGCGGTCCAGTTTCGCCCTCACTTCCCCTTTCGCCCTTTGGTCCTTCCGGACCAGAGGGCCCGGTAAGGCCTTGAGGGCCAGATGCTCCGGATCTACCGGTATCGCCTAATGCTCCTTTAGCCCCGGGAATACCGGGGGCTCCAGCTGGACCAGTGCTGCCTTGTGGACCCTGTGTTATGATAATTTGGAATAACAGATCTATAGTTGTGTGTTGATATGTGAAGAAATACACATAAGTAGTCTGTTTATCCTTACTTGTCATATTGGTAAACAATCTTCACCCAATTCTTTATTCAAAAAATCAGTTTTAAAATACAACAATTAATGGTTTTCCATACATATATTACGAAAGAGTTGGAATACTTACAGGAGGTCCAAGATCACCAGGCCTTCCCGGCAGTCCAGCATGTCCCGCTTCGCCCTTGTGTCCCTGTTCTCCGCGAGGACCGGTAGCTCCAACTTGACCTGGTAGACCTCGTGCTCCAGACTCGCCGGGAACTCCTGGGAATTATTTTTAGATTGTATGGCAGTCAGTGGATTGTCAAGCTCCTGCGCATTGTTTCAAAAATTAATGTTGAAGATAATTTTCAGGAACTTAAGTTTTGTCTCAGTTCAACATCAGTCTTCACCAATGTGAGGAATTACCTCGACATTCAATTGAATGTCGAGGTAATTCCTCACATTGGTGAAATAACGCTGGCTTGCAGCGTAAGAGTTATATACTAGAAGAAATTCGGCGATGTCACTAGTGACTCGGTAGCTCAGCGGTCAGAGCATTGGACCGGATATCCAAAGGTCGCGGGTTCGATTCCCGTCTGAGTATTGATCTGGTGCGAGTCGTATTTTTTCTAGTATATTATTTAGTATTGTGTAAAAACAGCATTCTGAATGCAAAAATCTCAAATTTAAAAATTATATAGCTATTTCATCTTAATCGATTGCCAAATATCTGTAAAGATATTTCAATTGAATGTCGAGGTAATTCCTCACATTGGTGAAATAACGCTGGCTTGCAGCGTAAGAGTTATATACTAGAAGAAATTCGGCGATGTCACTAGTGACTCGGTAGCTCAGCGGTCAGAGCATTGGACCGGATATCCAAAGGTCGCGGGTTCGATTCCCGTCTGAGTATTGATCTGGTGCGAGTCGTATTTTTTCTAGTATATTATTTAGTATTGTGTAAAAACAGCATTCTGAATGCAAAAATCTCAAATTTAAAAATTAAAAATCAGTCTTCAGTCTATTAGGCGACATGAAAGCACAAAAAGCTTGAGATTCTGACCTGGAGTGCCTGGCGATCCTTGTTGTCCCTTTGCTCCAGCGTATCCTCGATCTCCCTTCAGCCCAGGCATTCCCGTTAGTCCCGGCGGGCCTGATAGTCCCGGGGAACCTTGCATGCCCGGTTGACCTCTATCGCCAGGTGATCCGGGTGCACCGGCTTCTCCCGGTACCCCTGGGACACCCGGTTCTCCTCTCTCAGCTGGCTCGCCTGGTGGGCCACCTGGACCAATGGGACCTTGTGGGCCTTGTTCGCCTTGCCGTCCTGTAGATAGAATAAAGGTTATTGATCAGCAATTTTTTAAATTTAATAATTCTATTATCGAGTTTTTGCAAGAACAATTGTGCATTGCATTGATATGCCTGTCAAGTAACATGCGATAATTAGTTAGCATTAGTAGCTAAGTTGCATATTCAATGTACTAAAAAATTAATAAAAAATAAGATAATACAAACAAAATAGTTAATAAAATCACTACAATATTTTAAGTTATTTATTTTCAGCATTTTTATCTGGATTTAACTACCAAGTACCTGGTGGTCCATCGTTTCCTGCAGGTCCTACCGCGCCGCGTTCTCCCTTCTCTCCTGCCGGTCCAACTAACCCTCTTTGGCCTGGCATACCCATTGCTCCTAATGGACCGGGGTGACCTTTACTACCACGGGGACCCTCAAGACCCTACAAATCAAAATTATCATTAATTTCAATTGCAAATTTGCAACATACAATCGACTTTTTTCTTGTAGAAATAGTAATTTGTAAAAAAAGATGCTCTGTAACCTAAATTATTATTATTTTCAATACCAATTCACAAACTCACAACTTATACGTATTTTCTTTGTAGAAAAGGTAATTTGTAAAAAAAGATGCTTATTGCTCTCTAACTAGACGCATGGTTTTCGTGAGCTTGATTTAGTAGGTAAATAAAATTAATCATCTTTAAAAGAGTTTGTACGACGTCAAATTCTCCCCACCGGTGGTCCATCGGCTCCCTGCGCACCAGTCTCGCCCTTTTCTCCTGAAGTGCCTGTTTGACCTGGATGACCACGATCTCCTGGGAATCCTCTTTCACCGCGAGGTCCTGACTGCCCGGACGGGCCGACTGGACCGGCAACTCCAGGTTCACCTTCTTTGCCAGGAGAGCCAGGAATACCAGCCGTTCCAGGCATACCCTATAATTTTTAAGACTTGTTAAAATATGCGAATCTTATTATTATTTTAGACTATAAGAATGAATACTAGTTTCTATTTTAAGTATTAAAGGTTCATCCTTTTGTTGCTTAATCAGAAATTTAAAACCAACCTACTGAGTACTGAAACTAAAATCTCAAATTTAAAAACAAGTTTAATATTTTGATTTTTATTACAACCATTTCATTTTTACCGGGAAGCCAGTAGGTCCTGCGGGGCCAACCGGTCCCCTGTCACCAGTAGGTCCTGACGGACCTTGCGGTCCTTGTATGCCGGGGCTACCGTCCCGACCAGCATCTCCCTTGGGGCCTTGGGATCCAGCTTGGCCTGTTTCACCATCTTTACCGGGTTCACCCTGGATTTATAAGAATGCAAGAATTAATTATTCATTAAATTTTTAGATTTAAATTCAATTTATTGCTTGACTGCTATTCCTTATTTGTTGCTTGGTTTAGGATAGGCTTGTCAACATAATAAAACACAGTACATATTTTTACCTGCAATCCTCTCTCTCCAGGACTTCCCATAAGTCCAGGTGGTCCTTGTAGTCCTTGCGGGCCTTGTTCGCCAGGTCTCCCATCGGCTCCAGGAATTCCCCTCTCTCCCTGAGGACCCGTTTTTCCAGATACACCGGGTCTACCAATTGTTCCCCTTGGGCCTTGTAAGCCTTGCGGGCCGTGTCTTCCTGGATCGCCTGAGCTTCCTTTTGAACCAGGTAATCCTACACCACCTCGTTCACCAGGTTGTCCCTTCATTCCCATAGGACCGTCAGTGCCTGGTAATCCCCTAAGTCCATTTAACCCTCTTTCTCCTGGAGGTCCTACATTACCCGCAGGCCCTCTAAGGCCACGTTTTCCTCTTTTGCCTTCAGGACCGACTGTGCCAGGAAGACCTCTTGGGCCCAGACCACCAGGTTCACCACGGGACCCGGAATCGCCTTTCAGACCTCTTTCACCTGGTTGACCCTAAAAATATTACCAATAATTGTTGTGTAAATAGGTAATTCTTATATATTACTTCATATCATGCCATTAAAAATTAAGCTACCAAATGACTATGATTTAAATCCCATTAAGCTAAAAAACACTTACTGGCATTCCCTTAGAGCCATGAACACCCGGATCTCCAGCAACTCCAGGGTTTCCTCTTGGTCCAGGGAATCCCTGTGGTCCCGGGGCACCAGATTGTCCCATAACTCCTTTTTCACCAGGTATACCATCCCTTCCAGCCAATCCTGCAGGTCCGACTTCCCCAGGTTGCCCGGGTCGCCCAGATTCACCTCTTATGCCTTGTAAGCCTTGACTGCCTTTAGGTCCCACAACTCCTTGTTCACCTTTCATCCCAGGGGTTCCTGGGAAGCCGGGTGCACCAGGTTTTCCAACGTTACCCTAAAAGTAATAGATATTTTTTATTATGTTAACCTCTCAAGCGTGTTATGCCGGATTGCGACTAATCCCTGACATAATATTTTGTTGAGTGCGGAATCGTATTGCGTGCGACAGGCCATGAAGCTTAATGTTTTATTATTATGTCTGTAAATGCTTGCACAAAACCAAAGGATTCTACCTCATTATGACTGTGGAAGCCAATCAAGTTATTATATTTTTCAAAGCATCTAGATTCTTTAACTTCTACTTACCATTAATCCCGGAGGTCCCGTCACTCCGTCAGCGCCCCGCATACCCGGTGGGCCGGACGGGCCTTCTCGACCCCTTTCACCTCGTGGACCCACCGGACCCTGTACAAAAACCATTATTATATTAAAATCCTTAATAGAACAATCAGTTACAACTTTGTTTTCAGTAATTTCATATTTTATTTATAAATTTTTATCAAAATTTTAATGTCATGATGATCATGACAAATTGTTGGACCGATCTATTTATTTTCTTGCGTTTTCGAAATTGTATGCTTAACCTATAATTTAATATGTTAATTAACGTTGAAAATTATACTCACAATAGGTCCAGATGGCCCCATTTGTCCCGGTAACCCAGTTGGTCCTTTCTCTCCCGCCGGGCCCTGGTCTCCCTTCGCGCCGTCTTTTCCGTCGAAGCCGCGATGGCCCTTTAGACCCTGGATACCAGGTACTCCTGGGGAACCCCTTGGTCCTGATTGACCAGCAGTACCAGCTGGTCCAGGTTCACCATCTTCTCCTGGAGATCCCTGCATTTTTTTTGAAGTAGATATTAGATATCGAATTCGACTTTTTGTAGTGACTAAATATTAAGTTCGATCTTCGATGGCTGTCTTTGTTCTATATCATCTCAATTATTCCTGGGTTAATTTAGAGAATTATTTTAGCGAGTGTTTTCAAAATACACCCCAATTAGTTTAATAATTCTCACGTCTTTTCCTGGTGGTCCTAGGGGTCCTCTCTCGCCTGGTGGTCCCTGTAGTCCCGGTAAGCCGGGCTCACCGGGTTCTCCCCGTTGGCCCTGGAAGCCTTGTGGTCCAGGGGGGCCTTGAGGACCTGATGAAAAGACAGAAAATATGTTTACTTATTGCTTGCATAATTATAATTAGTATCAAACCGGTATTACTCTTCTAATGTAATTTAATTAATC
Source organism: Agriphila straminella (assembly GCA_950108535.1). Taxonomy (NCBI): domain Eukaryota; kingdom Metazoa; phylum Arthropoda; class Insecta; order Lepidoptera; family Crambidae; genus Agriphila; species Agriphila straminella. The sequence continues at coordinate 14,990,383 of OX467317.1, forward strand.
TATTTAGAAAACATTGCCGATGATGCTTGATTCACTCACCTGGTATACCCCTTATTCCCGGAGAACCCACAGATGCCTGCATGTATGCGTAAGGGTCAAAAGCTGGTCCTTTATCACCACCGGATGCTGCCGCCAGTTGTGATAAGTAGGCATTGACCTGTTTAACAATGTAGGTAATATTGAAGTTTAGCAACTTAAGCGAAGCACGGTTGTTTATAAGTAACAAACAAAAATTAAGCTTTTTGTGCTCCGGAAGTTAAGTGAATATGTAAATCCTGTGCTTGTTAACTCCTACCATAGTAGAATCAAAATACTATGCTCCTACCGACAAACACTTGGTCCATTCAATATTATTATTATGCCTTATTTATGCCGAAGACATCATGATGAACAACGTTTATCTATTGAAAATATCAAAAGTACTTATGCCCTATCATGAGTTGATGCAAACTGTTTTCGCTATCGTAAACTATCGTTTTCTCTTTCACTCGCATTGACTGACTGTGAACAGTATATCCGATAGTTTTTGGTAGCGAAAACAGTTTGCATCAACTCATGGTAGAGCCACAGATACTACGTACAGAAGTCCATCTGCGCGAGGACAATAAAATAATAAGCTACTCTCGCTGCACGGCAATAAAGTACAATTTCAAATTGCACAGCGCTGCAATGCCTTTATGTATGCACCTTCTCTTTCTGTCGCGTTAGTCGCGTAGCTCTTTCTCAACCGACACACGACTGACACGACATTCCTCGTGCGCTGGCTCGACTAAGTGAGCTGCGAAGTTTAAGCGCAAAGTGAGCCTCCTTTAGTAGAGCTACTCCATTCTTAGTTCTTACATCAGGCATGGGTCCAGAGGGGCCGGGTATGCCCGGGGAGCCGGGCACTCCGTTGACGCCGGGCACGCCCGGGGAACCCGCCGGCCCGTCGTCGCCGGGCGGGCCGGACACTCCCCGCACCGGTACCGATGGACGGGGCGATCTGCCAGGTGCTGGGAATAAACATTTTTATAAGGAAGCATTGACATATTGAGGAGCTTGGTGGCGTAGTGGTTTAGCGCCTGACCCTGTGATTGCGGAGGTTAAGCAATTTTCGCAAGAGTCGCTCATGGGATCCGAAAATTTACCATCTCGAGTTCTTCCATGCTTCGGATGGCACGTTAAGCCGTGAGTCTCGACTGCATTTGTATAGTATTTAACACCCACCAATCCGCATTGGGCTGCGTGGTGTGTTATGTTATGATCCATCCTTCTTATCTTATCTACCCATTATAAGGAATGTCTGTGCCCCAGCAGTGGAGACATTAAAATGGCTGATGTCGAAACATTGACACGTAGTTGCGTAGATTAGTTTGTGGTTTTATCAGATTTTCCTCGACTAATGTATAAGAAGAGTTGTTTTGAAGCTGGGTACTCCTTTCTCTGTTGCCTTCCGTTAGATATAAGCATACGTGATAGGCGATGACAATCGCCGCCGACTAGATCCATTGTGGATCTGGCCGATGGATCTTCTGAGACTGAAGGATTGTTTGGAAGCGCCTAAGGTGATGCAGTTGACACAACGCACGTCAACTCTACAGACTAATTTTGGCAAGCACGACCGTGTGGACATTTTCCTGTACCCATATAATCAAGATCATTATCTCATCACCGCCGGTGATAGACAACTCATTAAGAGTGAATAAGCGTTTCAGTAAATGTGTGGAGGATCATACCTTGATGGTGGCGATTAAAGACGATCATTGGCGATTATTAGGCGAGGCCTTTGATTGATATGACGTACCTGTGAGGCAAGCAGCTAGAGTGGAGCAGTTGACACGGCCGTTGAAGCACTGGCATAGGGTGCAGTTGTCCCGCTTCCATTGCTCGCCCTCCGTCCAAGCACGGCCGATGTCGATGCAACGCGGGATTGAAGATGGTAATGGAGCTGTGTACGAAAGTTGCTTGTAGTTAACTTAATTCACTTTATTGAAACGTATTGACTATTTGTCAATGAAGCTTATTAGCTCCATATGCTACGGCTCCACCTGCGTCTTAACGCGTAGCTTAAAGCGTTAATCTAAGCATTACGCAGATGTGGCCAAGACTTAACGGTGTTAATTTACAAACGACAGTACTAAATTTACTTAGCGCCTTAGCTAAAGCGTAGTTGGACATTACCACGCACTAACGTTAACGCAGGTGGAGCCGTAGCAATAGAATAAACTTTTAATAAAATTCATAAATGGGGAAGGAATTATTATTTTATTGTAATTCACAGATTGGTATCGATCGATATAACGCCTCCTATACAGAGGATATGACGATTATAGGATAAATCACTTACGTCGTGTTGGTGGTGGCCGAACGGGTGGATCTAAAAGAAAATAATTATTTTTAGTAGTTAAATAGGTAACGAACCGAATTATTTAGCTTTTAAGCCCGCCGGTACCGATCAATTGCGACTGTCAATTTTTTCGTCAATGCCATTGTTGGAGCAATTGACAATCGCTTCATTCGCAAGCGTAAACGATCAATTTTCGCATATGAGCGTCAATGAAAAAAAAAAAAACTAAAAGAAATCTTTATTTGTTCTCTCACACAGATCTTACACTACTGAGACTTAAAGTAAGTGTACAAAATGATGATTAATAATACAATCTATGTGAGAGACTGGTTTCCATGCTAGGAAAAAACCTGTATGACAGATAACCAGCCTCTGCAAGTATGGACCAAACCGGGTGCATTAAGTACCATGAAGTACCTCTTACCATTCTATGCTTTTACTGAGTAAATTTAAGATAAGCAGTGTGTGAGTGTGTGTGTGTGTGGGTGTGTGTTTGTGTGGGTGTGGTTGTTATTGTGGACGCTTGGACAATAAGTAGGTATGGAATTAAGATGGAACAATCAGTTTCCTGTGACATCATAACTTAGACTTTCGCAAATCGCAAACAATCGCAAATGATCGTTACCGGAGCGCTTTATAGATGAAAGTGAAGTTTGGTAAAACAAACTATTATTATAACTTACTGGTTGATGGCCTATAATCTCGTTCACCGAGAACGGCTGTAACCAAAAGTAACATTATTAAAGGTTTTGAATATTAAAAAAAAATAGTTTATGTCTGTCTAGAAGCAAACTTTCTCTCTTATCGAAATAAGGAAAGAAAAAGAAAAAGATGTTATACTTTTTTTTATTCTACTACCTCTAACAATAGTCAGAGCCTATTTTCACAATTTTAGTTTTTGCTACTCTTGCATACCAGTTCTCGCTTGTAGTATGGTGTATAAAAGTACGAGAGGAATAATCCTCTCGTACTTTAATACAGCATACTACACATTCATTCATCATCTCGTATTCCTTAACAGCTGGGTTTGCTGCCTATTCTAATTTAATTTTCCTATCTATCTCTTTATTCCTATGACTCAAGTGTGGTCAATTACCACATGTATCGCAAACATCTCATCATCATAATCAGATATTTCACTCCATTGTTGGGGGTTATCTAAACTTATAAAATAATAATGTGCGACACAAAAGAATGGAAGAGAAGGAAACACTGCGCCGACCCTAAATAAATTGGATTAAGGGCAGGTTGATATCGATGTTGATGATTAACAACTCGTACCTACCGTTTTCATCGTCGATGTCGATGGGCGAGTAGTCATCGTAGTTGAGATCCGGTTCCTGTGCCTGTGGTTCCACCCCGGGCTCTGCCAGCTCCTTGCACGCCGCTGGCAACACCAGCAGCGCCAAGCAAGCTGCCGCCCACGACAAGCGACCTGGGGGCAAAAAATGTACAGACTGTCAAGCAACTTTATTTTAAAAAAGCTTGGTTACTACACAAACTGCCGTACTCAGAGACGTCAATTAAGTTGAATGCTTCATTAAGTATCGTATCGTCTTATACTATCACTATGGAAAAGAAAGAGACAGAAATAATTTTAATGAAACATTAAACTTAATTGACGTCTCTGATTAGGTACGGCCATAAAGTTAATAACCTAGCGGAATAGAGGCACACACATAAACTGTCAAACGAAACCGAAATCGATTTACATTTGTGTGTGTATTTTTTATATGTTGACGTCTCAGTGATGTAATCTTGTCACAATAGACATTAATATCGATATCGATAGTATTATTGAACAGCAATAGATTTGAAAAATAGATGGGATGGAATTTTGCATAGGTGTTGGTACTAAAATTACGATACTGGAATGAAGTATGACTATTAAAAAAAGATCAGAAGATATTTAAAATAATTTATTTAACAAAAAAAGGTCAAAAATATTTAAAATCAATATCCACTACATATTATAAAACAAAGTAGCTTCCCGCTGTCTGTCCCTATGTACGCTTAGATCTTTATAACTACGCAACGGATTTTGATGTGTTTTTTTAATAGATAGTGATGCAAGAGAAAGGTATATCCTATCCTACTAATATTATAAAATGTGAAAGTTTGTGGGTTTGAATGTTTGTTCCTCAATCACGCAAAAACTACTGAACGGATATGGTTGAAATTTAGCACACAGAAAGAAGATAGCCTAAAATTTTTACCCCGATATTCCCACGGGAACAGGAACCACGCGGGTGAAACCGCGGGCGGCCGTTAGTGTATAACATATTGTGTTAAATTCCACACTACACCGAAGCGACGCGAGGGCGGGTCGCTATTTATATCAGGTCATTTTGAACTTACCATCCAAATTTTAAGGATGTGTTCAGTCCATGAAACTAAACAACTTTCTCTAAGAATCATGTGTCGAATTTCGCCACAAAATTTTGGTCATCCAATATTAAATTGATCACGTGATCTCTTTAATTTGTATGGATAGTCGATTTTTTTTATATATTTGGCCATGTGTTCCTTAGAGAAAGTTGTTCAGTTTTATGGACTGAAAGCATCTTCAAAATTTGGATGGTGAATACAAAATGACCCTGTACATAAAATTCAAAGTCCTGACTTACTGACTGATATATCAATGTACAGCCCAAACTGCTGAACCTAGAGACAAAGTATAGGTAGGTACTTTTACAACAGTGAAACATATTCGTTTACCGCGTGATATGAACAATCGACAAAAAATATCGATAACTTAATGCAGCCCTAGTGTAAAATGAAAAATATTTCTTTACACAAAATATTCGTAAATTTTGCATTATGTCTAGTCGATCTTTGCTTTTTACAAAAATAAATGTTAACAGAAGAGAATAATCACGCTCAGTGCTAAAAATTCGAAGCGCATTGGCAAAAATAAACCCAAAGTTAGGTGGCGTCGATTTGGAATAATTTACCTGTGTTGCTTTCGCTGTGTTGTACAACAATCAATCACTGAACAGGTCACCATGTTTCTGAAACACTATTTCGCAAAAATGTCCACGATTTCACGAAAAATCTGAAATATTCGCAGAACTCAAATTATTAGCGTGCCGATAAATGCAGACCAACTGCCAATCAGTTGCGAAAAAGGGTTCTATCACGTCGCATCACGCATCTCTTTTTATCACACCGTGTTGTCAATTAGTGACATCTTGCTTGCTCAGCCCTTTGTGCCTCTATTCCGTAGGTATTATTAACTTTATGGGTACGGCCGAAAGACATTACAACATTGATGAAGTCTTCATGATCTAGTTCTAGTCTAGTACTCATTGGACGTCATAACATTGGAACCTTATTTACACAAAAGTACCCAATAACGATTTCCTTTGATAAACTTTCGCCACTACGTCAAGTTAGCTAGTTCATAAATAATGTAAAATATACTAAAATATATTATGGTAATATTTCTTCTTCCGTGCTCTTATCGATGAAGTCTTCTTCACTCCTCCCTATACATAGCCATATCTTCTTGATTTATATTGTATAGTTAAAAAATTAAATCAATTAAAATATTAGGAAATGTGTGGACTTAAATGTAAAAATATATTATGATAGTATTAGCATAGTGAAAAATTTTATCAATTAAAAATATTGGACGGACTATAAGTTCTTTTAAAAACCCACTGAAGAAAAGTGATTATAGTATTGCAGCATTATAAGCACTTATCTATATTTACAAGAAAGAAACTCATCCGTCTACAAAGGCTACAAAGCTATTCAATATTTCCATTGCGTTACGTGGTAGGTAGTTAGTTATTTTGAGTGGTCACTTATCTTGATGAAATACTAAGTAATTGTTCTGGTAATAAAAATGTCTATTAAAGCCACATTGCTGAACAAACAATTGAAAATTTAGAATTCGTACGTATTTGCGATCATTTTAACGGTCATCTCTTGTTAATATTTTAAAATTAGTAAATCTATTTAATTTGTAACGTTTTATGAAAAACTAAGTTATTTTATAATATTTAATCTGAAATTATATTTTTCAGGGCTACGTTACTTAATTTTGAAGTAGATACCACACAGTAAAATTTTAAGTGTTAATGTAAATAACCATACGTTTACTATATGGTCACAGTTCAAGTGTATGTCGAAGGACCGCAAAACTAATGTTAACCATATTATTATTTGAGTGTTAGGGGCTATGCAGCTCAAGATGAGGCTGTAGTCACTGCGACCTAAAAGATCTATATTGTAACTCGCTACCTAATTATAGTAACTCTTTGAGCCCAGCGGCTTCCAGGGAGTCTAGTATCTTCCTGGTTTTAAGAGTTTTTATTTCCTCCGGGTCGATAACGTGTCGTCCCAGATGGATACTACGCTTGTGGATTAGAGGTCCACAATCACATAAGAGGTGCTTGGGCGTTTCCTGCTCCTCATTACATTATCTGCAGATGTCAGTATCACTCAATTTTATATGAAATAGGTGTCTGTTTAGTTTGCAGTGTCCAGTTAAGGTTCTAACAGTCGCGCTGGCGTTCGATCTACTGAGTTGTATAAGCTCATTCGTCCGTCTTTGCGAGTAGCCTTCTACCAAGGCTTTAGCGTGTCTCAGTCCTGGCTGTTTTAGCCAGAATTTCCTCGACTCGTCCAAGAGATTGTCTTTAAGGAGTTGCATAGCCTGGTTTTTTGAGATCCCGCAGAAAGGTTCTGGGCCGATCTGTTGACCTTGCGCTCCAGTTCTAGCAAGCTCGTCGGCTTTTTCATTACCGATGATGCCTGAATGACCGCAGGGACCTGTTAACCATAGCTTTACATTCATTAATTATATTACACGATTGTAATGTTTTAGAGTTTCTAAATTAGTCCCCTAGGACTCCTGTATGAACTGGCTTACAAATTAAAATTTTATAAATTTATGTTAATGGTCGGTAAAAGCTCGGTGGCGCAGTGGCTTAGCGCCTAGCCCAGCGATTGCGGAAGTTAAGCAACGTTCGCAAGGGTCGGTCATGGGATGGGTGACCAAAAATGTATTATCTCGAGCTCCTCCGTGCTTCGTAAGGCACGTTAAGCCGTTGGTCCCGGCTGCATTTGCAGTCGTTAACACCCACCAATCCGCATTGGGCCCGCGTGGTGGGTTATGGCCCATCCTCCTTACCACCCATAAGGAAGGCCTGTGCCCCAGCAGTGGGGACATCAAAAATGGCTGATGGACCATGTTAATGGTCAATAGAAATTCCATTACGATTTCGATTGGTCACCAAGGCTTGCGAGCTTGCACAATCGTCTCGCTATTGTGACACTATGTCGTCATACAAAGAAGTACTGACATTAAGAATAAGTTTAGATTTTACTACATATCTTTGTATGTACAACTCACGTGGAATTATTTATACACCGTTATTTTTTAAGTACAACTAAAAATGAAATGGGGGTTTCAGACCACGTGAATGAACAACTTTTACTATGGGGACAACCACGGAATCGCGAAAAAAGTCAGTTGTTCCATACTTATAGTCGAGTCGATGTTGTACTTTTCTATGGAACAGCTGATTTTTTTTCGCGATTACGTGGTTGGCCCCATAGTAAAAGTTGTTCATTCACGTGGTCTGAAACCCTTACTTAATTTTTAGATATACTTAAAAAATAACGGTGTTTTTTTTTTTTTTTAGGAAAATAAGAAGTTATTTTAATAGTCGATTACGTAATGTATGCCATAAAAAATGATAGATCTGTCCCACTAACCCTCACCGAACATATATATACCGAACATCTGTCTGACTAGAGCTGACAATATCAATTGACCGCGCAATAATTAATTTTAGCAACCAATGCAGTGAATGACCAATTTGTTTTCGGTTTTCAGGCCAATGCCCAGTTGCCCAGCCGTTGCCGAAGTTTGGGCAATGGAATTGATTAGTTGACATTATGAGTATTGTTGTCAAGCGGGGATGGCACGTGCGTGGAATTGATGGCTATAAATCTCTATATCAGTTTTCGGAGTACGCTACTTGTACTATTAGTTATTCTGTGGTACGCTTGTTACTCGTATTATTATTATTATTAATATTATTACTTAAGGCGAGGCCTGTTCACGATCTGATGAAAAGATTGATTTTTGAACTTCCAATGTGAAGATCTGATGTAGAATTCTACTTCACAAAAATTACTGTAGACTGAAAAAGAAACAAAGAAACAATAACCGAACAGAATATTGAAAAAATGGCATGGTAACTCTGTAAAAAAAAATCCTAAATAACACCATAAAAACTTCCAAATTATTCCAATCGTCAGATTTCGTAATTTTTAACGACAGTGATATGATTTTTATGCAAAAAGGATAGCTTTTTTATCGATCTAACACAATAACCGAGTACATTTTTAATAAATGATCCAGTATTTCAGAAATCAATAAAAATGTACAAAATTTCGTAAAATTTCTGGAAGCTATGCCATATTCAACATTATTCAAAAGACATAGTGAAAGAGTAAAAGAGATTGGCACCTTTATGACCCGCTTCGCGGACACAACTCAAACATATGGTAGTTTTTAGACAATTTCACGTAGATTATAGATATGTAGCTCATTTTTCATTAACTTATGGGAATGTTGAGAAAATGATCGAAATGTTTTAAGTTTAGACAATACTTAGGTTGAGAAAAATTGTTCTCTTGGAGTGATATAATCATTATTAATAATACAATTTGCTCAAGAGAGACGTTACTTTATTCGAAAAAGAAGCAAAACTGCTTTCAAAGCTTTTAGAAAATCCGGAAACCGAACCGACACTGATTCAAAAAATTACACAACTGTTACGATACCAATCAATAGGGTCACTCGTAACAATTAAATCTTTCTAAGAAACATACTACCTATCTTAAATTAAAGGAAGATCATAAAACCTATCAGTTTTAACTATAAAATACTTGTTTTTTCATTAAATATTTTCCAAGATATCTCAATATTCCGGTAGCCCACAATAATGCGCTTTCAAATCTTTAAAATTGCAAATAGTGCAAACGCGTAGACTCTCGTAGCAAATGTTCGTAGCGATTTCGTAGCATTGAAATATTTACTAATTATTATATTTCTTACGATGATGTTAACATATTTAACACTTTATTACATCATTATTTCCGTACCTACTTAGGCAGTTTACATGATAATACAAAATGATAAATGATTAATAATTTTCTAACGCAGTCAATGTAGCTACTACGACAAAAACGAAACAAACATGACAATAACGAAAAGAAATTTCATAATTTTGGGTTTCTCTGATGTTAGTTACTAATTTTATACGTTGTGTTTTGTGTACTTAAATGTATTAATTTGTTTATAAGTAGCTAAAACACATTTTTGAAGTTATCTTATTTTGTGAGTTATATTTTGTTATTTAGTGTGATAAAGTTATTCATTAAATTTATACATGGTATACAAAAAAGAACTTATATTCTGCAATGTTTCAATAAGACTCCTAAAGTATGGTCCATGCTCATCTTCTGTAATGAAATTACAATTACATTTTGATGCTATTCATACGAAAAGTTGTAATCATTATTAAATTTAAAATTAAGTACACGTTTTTGGAAACAAATAACGTTAGAATAATGCTGCGTTTTATTGATCGTCTTTTTGATCTTTTAATTGGGTTCTATTGGATTTTTACGATTTCCGACGTTTCGGCACCTTTGCAGCTACCGTAAAGTGTTTTATTTCAACACCGTACGCGCGAAAATCTAACAAGTGAATAAATAGGTATACCTAATCTACCTATATTGTGATGGTTACTAAAACTACAAGTTTTTATGCTAAATCTAGAGTCTGGACTTTTTTATCACTTTCATTTGGTCATACTTAGATGCTCTTTTCTGCTATTTTCGTAGTTTGATAATTAAAGTTTTTTTACTCACCCATTTTGGTGACGGGGTGTAGGGTTTGCGCGGCCCGCCCGCGCTCGCAAATGCGCCAGCCTCCTTACGCGCTTCCGTTAAATATGCGCATGCGTTGGGACTATTTCAGCGCCATCTCTAGGCGACAGGGGACTTCAACTGGAGTTCCTAATAGTTTTATTGCTGGGATGATGTTTGATGAAACATGTATTTGTTCTGTTTTGCTATCCAGTCATATTCCTATGTAACTAATGAACATGTTCCTCTTTGACTTTTGTAGAGCTAGCTAAGTGGGAACTAATATGCACATAAAGTTTAGCTCATAGTATGAAAAAGGCTAGTCCTAAGTAGTTAATCACTTAAAAGTTTGTATTTAAAGATGTACATACCATGAAATTAATTCGCCATTGAATACAGGGTAATTTTGCGACCCCTTTACAAAATCAAATATAAGTTTTTTGCCTTCATAGAATAACCTGACAAAATTTGTTAAGGGGTCCAAAAATTAGCCTGTATAAGTAGAGCTCAGCAATTAACTTATAAAAATAAAACTACCTACCCTACCTACCTACCTACCCGAAAAAAAATCGCCAATTTCGGGTTTTGATAAAATCCAAAATTAGCAAGAAACGCTGTAGCTTATCATAATATTATTATAATATGCGAGTTTTAATTTTACTTTCATTCATAGCGGCCGCGTACACAGAAAGTTGGGCGCCCCATTTCCATTCAATATTTAGGACGCGATCTAATGTATTTTGGAGTGTTATACCGATCGCGATCATACGCACAATTCTTAAACAAATGGCTACTTTTAGATGTCATAGGTCAAACGGCGCCAGCCTGCCATATCATCATTATGGATGGACCGTTAGCGCCTCTTAACAACTGTTAACCAGAAAATAAAATCTGATAAAAAATGTAAAAGTAACTAATTAAATAAAATCTGACTAAATTATATACTGTCCTGAATCAGTTTACGACCCCTTACAAAATATTATTTTTATACATTAAAAAAAGTGTTTTCTGTTTTAAATGGGAAAAGATAAATCTCTCGCAAAAAATGGTTTAAGAGATGACGTTATACAAAATTCGCAAACGAGCTTTGTTTGGTATTCATTTCTCATTGAGTAAGTAATTGATTTTTTTTTCTTTGTACACTACGTAATTTGTAAGTTATTATTGAAAGTTAATAAACAATTTCTTTTCATATGAGATGATTTACAAGTAGGTAAGGGAACTCCTTTGTCTCAGCGCAAATGTAGCCAAATGACGACTAATCTACGGTACCTCACTTTCAGTAGGTAAAGGTTAGGTACGGCTTGCCTGCGCGGTATTGGTGTGACGTCAGCCTGCCCTGCACCTTACCTCACTGTTACCACAGTATGTTACCATGTCAACACGGTCGAGCTACCCCGTCATCTTTACACTGGTCCATGAAAACAAGGGCTGACATTCCGGGAGATGCACAGGCATACGTACTATCCAGTTGCACGACTTTATAGTAATAAGCAAAGAGTTAAGGATATTTTTAGGGTTCCGTACCAAAATGGTAAAAGGGTTCCTCCTTATGGTGTGACTAAGTCCGTCTGTCTGTCTGTCTGTCACAGCTGGATATCTCGAGAGCTACTAATGGTATCAACTTGAAATTTGGAATAGTTAAAGATGACCTTTGTCCAACTATTTTGCAAATAAGAAAGAAATAAAAAAATAAATAGTTTTTTTACAACAGGGACTGAAAAGGGGTCTTAAAAATTTTAAGTGGGGCGACATGTGGGGTATCATATAAAAGAGCGCCATTTTCACATTTTAAAACATTTTTTTCTTTTTTTAGGCCGCATAGTTTTCGACTTATGATGAAAAATGTAAAATAAAAATAGCGTTCCCCCCTTTATCTCCGAAGTTTGCAAAGAGAAAAAATCTGAAATAATTCTATGTGATAGTAGTTTATGTAAAGATTACAGGAAAAATAAAACAATGTCTCAATATAACACACTTTTTTAGAAATTCAAAAAACAAACAAAACATTATTTAGTTCCTCTACCAGTCAACAGATGGCCCTGACCTAAGAAAAAAATATTTAGTTCTACTATCGGTCAAGAGATGGCGCTTGCCTAAGAAAAAAATTGTTCCACTATCGGCCAAGAGATGGTGCTGACCTCACACTGCAATAATAATTTTATTATTCTACAGCTCTGCAGTGTATTTATTATGATGGTACGGAAACCCTCGGTGCGCGAGTTCGACTCGCTCTTGCTTGACCGGTTTTTTTTACGTCAACTCATTATAAAATTATTATAGTGCATTTTATTTGTGTTTTGTTTCTCTTAGCAAACGAAACAATTCAGTTAAAGACGAATAAACGTTTTTTTATCAATACCGATAGAGGAGATGACGTAAGCACGTAAGACCCACGTCACTTCCTCTGCCTCGGAGTGCTATACCTGGCGCAGTATATTATTGTACATGATTTAACTTACTATTATTTCTTCCTACAGATTTCCTATAAACCTAGTGCTAACTAAAGGTAGGTTTCAGGCGAGTAACATAGTAATATAAGACGGCCGTCCCAATTTGCGCCTCGCATTCTTATTAATTGCGATACCAATGCATTTGAATGGAGTGTGGACCAAATAGGCTGGTTATTGGTTGCCCTACTTAGATCGTCAGTAAAATGTTAATTTATAGTCAAACTAAAAGTGTTATCTATTTTTATCCTAGGGTATTAAGCTCTTTAGCACAAACAGGGAAAAGTTTACACCAATTAAAATTTTAAAGTGGAGTCCCACATGCCCCCTCTCGCTCGTTTTTCTTCGTATAAAAAAATTGTTTAAAAAACAAAAAACCGACTTCAAAAAACCTGCCTCTAAAAAAAGGAAGAAATAATATACAAATCATTAGATACGCATTATCATTGTTATAATAAAACACGTCTATTAAAGTCGGGTGGGGCTGGAGAACATCTTCCTTTTTTATTCTAAAAGCCCCACCCGACTTCGGTCGGTTAAAAAGATAACACAACGGTATCCCTTCCCCAACAAAAAAAATCATCTAATTCGGTTCATAAATAACAAAGTTGTCAAGTTAGTTGATTTAATATCATAGTATTTTCAGGATTACTTGTAAACTACTGAACCGATTTGAAAAAAAAAATAATGGGACCATCTCGCAAGAAAACTCAATCGAACAAAAAAAAAGTTATCGAAATCGGTCCATAAATGTCGAAGATACGCGCGAACAACGATAAAAAAAAAAAAAAAAAAAAAACATACAATTGAATTGAGAACCTCCTCCTTTTGATGAAGTCGGTTAAAAATAAAAAAGGGTGGAAAGTTATCCTGGTTTGAACCATGACACTGATACCTATTACAAAATAGAATTACACAGGCTGTTGTAGATAGGTATTGTAAAAGGTTAAACAATGTTTACCAATTTTGATATAAGTACTTTTTTAATTTCCGTGCCGTTTTACAGAAGTGTGCCGTTGTAAATAAGGTGACTTGTCTCCATATCCACTAATGTGCAATCCAATGCCTCAAATATTAAGGCGAGGCCAGTACACGAAATTTACTCTTTCACTATCTCTTTAGAATAAGGTTGAATATTGCATAACTTTAATTGACACTTCGTCAGAAATTTGACGAATTTTAGTACATTTTTATTGATTTCTGAAATACTGGATCATTTATTAAAATTGTACTCGGTTATTGTGTTAGATCGATAAAAAAGCTATCCTTTTAGCATAAAAAATCATATCACTGTCGTTGAAAATTACGGAATCTGACGATTTGAAATGTAGTTTTATAAGTTTTTATGGTGTTAATCAGGATTTTTTTACAGAGTTACCATGCCATTTTTCAATATTCTGTTCGGTTAATTTGCTTCTTTGTTTTTTTTTTCAGTCTACAGTAATTTTTGTGAAGTAGAATTTTACATCAGTTCTTCAAATTGGAAGTTCAAAAATCAGACTTTCCATCAGATCGTGAACTGGCCTCGCCTTAAGAAATATACAAGGCAAGGTGTTAAAGTAGAAATCTCGTGTAACCTCGCGTTCGCGTAAATCCTGTGCCATATAAGAATGTAGCCTTTTCAAAGCTCACAGTTTATGGCAGACGAGAGTATTCTAGCTACTATTTTAGTAGGTAGTCAATATTTTCAACCGACTTCATCAAAAGGAGGAGGTTCTCGATTCGATTGTATTTTTTTTTATCGTTGTTCGCGCGTATCTTCGACATTTATGGACAGATTTTGATAATTCTTTTTTTGTTCGATTGAGTTTTTTAATTTTTTTTCAAATCGGTTCAGTAGTTTTTAAGTAATCCTGAAAATACTATGATTTTACATCAACTGTCTTGACGACTTTGTTATTTATGAACCGAATTAGATGTTTTTTTTTGGGAAAGGGATACCTTTGTGTAGTCTTTTTAACCGACTTCAAAAAAGGAGGTATTCAGTTTGTATGTATGTATGTTTCTCCGCGATTATCTCACGTTTGGCTGAGCGGATTTTTCTACCAAAATAATATACCTACATTACCTAATACCGAAGGTACTCACACTAAAAATAAAAAAATTGGCCGGTTTTTTTTTATTATAACAATGATAGTGCGTATCTAATGATTTGTATATTATTTCTTGCTTTTTAGAGGCAGGTTTTTTGAAGTCGGTTTTTTTTATCACACTTGTTCTAGAGCTATGTTTTTTCTAACCCAAATATAAACGTTCTTTTGAGTATTTGTGATACTAAAAAATAAAAAAACCTATATTTGACTTTTATTTTTTATTTTATAAATCTGAAGTTTATTACCGATACTCACATTCGGAATCATAAGTCTTATCAGAATATTACGGATATCAAAAAAAAAACAGTTAAAATAATAAAGTGATATTAAATAAGCCAGGATTTGAATGTGCGTCTCCTGAGATTAATGAGTAAAATATTATTCTTAATTAATTAGTCGTTAAAAAAACTGTTAAGTACCTCTAATTCCTTAATAAAAGTTTATTACACTTGCACAACATGTCATTCACTAACCATATTCATTTAATTAAGGGAAAAAGCACTTAGGGTAGTTCCGCCCTTAATTGTTTGACGTAAAGACGTTTCACTTCACCAGAGCGACCTTTGACACTGGACACAACACATAGCGGTGAAATTAATAAGTTTTTGTCGCTATGCATGGAATCTTATTGCAGTGCGTACAGCAGTGTATTACTGTGAGTACTTTTAATAAATACAAAACTAAAAAAAAAAGTTATTTTTCGATGATGTTTCGGAAAAAAATAATAAATATTCCAAAATCAATGAAAAAATACTGTTTATAAGTGCCCTAAAAGATCGATGAAACAATTAATAATAATATTAATAATGTAAGCATTTTATTTACGAATATATTATTATGTATATAAAGTTTACTTACTGAAAATCCAAATTTAGTATGTAAATTGTAAAGTGACTATTTCGTTATAATTTTTGTTATTATTTACTTTTATTATTATTTTTATAAGTACATGTTTTCTGCCATCTAGAAGGTAAAAGAATATTTTAATTTTATATGAGAAATATAATAACTTTTAAATACAGTTTTAATTTTCATTGGATCGTTCGTAGTCGTATCACTTTGTTCTCGCAAATACACATGTTTGTTAGACACCTAATGTAATAAGCGATGATTAAAAGCTCATTTTTATCAATTCGAACAATCGTACACGCATAATTGTCATTGGGACTGTGTCCTTCGAAGGGCGTGGAGATATAAATTGGCCCTAATGTTTCGAAGCAATTCAGTTCACTACCAAGATGCAATGTGAATGACGTCATGGTTTTGATTAACAGTTACTATTTAGGTCTCGTTAGATATTAGGTCAGGAAGCAAAGGCAGGTGCAAAACGAACTTTTTTGACGTTAAGATTTATTAATATTACCTATGAGAATTGTGAAAGCCTAAAAATCTAAAATTCAATAATTTTTTGACGTTGTTTTGTTTAGGTAAAATAAACATTAACAAAACTTAAAAAAATGATTAAAGTCATGGCTTTGATTTTGTCTGATGTTATCTAGCATAGCCTTCTCTATTGGTATCAAGCCATGAACTTAGGTTTGGCAACGTCTGTTACTGTCAGTTCGTGGTCATGTCGTCGGCCGGTCTCCATACTAAATGTATGGGAATATTTCAATTTTAAAAGGTCGATAACTTTTTTCGTAATGATTGTGTGGGGTTCAAAATATGAAAATAATGTAGTTCTTTTATTGACGTTCTTTATATATTAAACAAAAAGAAAAATATCAATTTTAACCAGGAAAAAATGGCTGTCAAAGATGTCATCTTTTTTGTTGATTTTTTCAGCAGGGCGTTGATTAACACGCCCTTTAGCTATAAATGATATATCATTAGAAATCAATTGTTAATACTTTTGGAGTTAATGGTTATTAAAGTATAAAACTGGTTTATTGTCTATGGGAGTTGATCTACCCCACCTCTAGCATTGCATGATATATCATTAGAAAGGTTTTTACATGATAAACATTTGCTGTTAACATTATTTTTATCAATAGTTAGTATTTTCGGAGTTTTAGGTCATTAATGTTATAAAATTTGGTTGATTTCAGAGCGATTTAACTCTCAAAGTACTAATAGTTGACGTTTGCTGTCATACAATAAAATGTTTCAAATTTAAATACCTTTCCAATGATGTAAGATTCATTGCTAGAGAAGGCCTAGATCAAAATCCTCATCGTACTAAAGGACCCCGAGAAAGTCAAACAATTTGACTCAAACCTCACGTCCTAATAAATAAATAATAATAATAAATACAAAATCTTTATTAAAGTAATCTTACATCACAATTTACAACTAGTTTAAAGATAGATAATATAGGAAAAACAAATAATAAATAATAATTAAAATAATGTTATACTCCGTACTTGACCACATGCGACGTTGCCGTTCCGCTTACTTCATGGCTTGTAAAATATAGAAGGCTATGTAGCTATTGAAAGATTTTAAGGCCAGTATCATCCAAATACTCGAATTTGGCCTATGTTTGATTCATCGATAAACAACCAAATATTCTTTATTTTGAGCAGATAAAAATATATTATGTTGAAGTTTCATTAACGATCTTGATTATTTTACGGTTAAAAATACGATATTCGTATCTTCACTCGACTAAAAAAATATGCAAAGACAAAGAAAATTTTCATTAATTTTATATTTTTTGGATAATACTTAAAGTTTATCAATCACTTATTCACAAAAAATATATAGAAAAATAGGTAATGACATATAGAAGAATATTCAACGGTTACTTTATCAAAAAGTGTCTTTATGCTCAAAATATCAACAAAAACATTGAAAAAATGAAAAAGTGAGGTTATTTTCATTACTCTTCAAAGACAGAGACAGAGTTTTTGGAATATACTGGCCTTAAGTCCGCAAGCAATAGGATTTTTGAAGATTTTACATTCTTTTACAGAGGATTTAAAGCAAGTGCGCGCCTTTTCCCATAATTATCATATTTTGTTTTTGCCATATTTGTTGCTGTGTGATAAATTACTTTCTTGTTTCCTCGCAAATGTGTTGAAAAACGTCGTATGAAACTCGTGAGCTCTTGCTTATTGCACACTCGGCTGAGTTACGCCCTCACCTGCGGCTCGGGCTGCAACCCACAGCCTTGTGTGCAATGAGCAACCTAAGCTAACTTGTCTCATAATGTACTATTAAGGTCTTGCAAGTGTTTTCGGGCTGGCACCTGGATTCCGTACTTGTAAGCAAAAACCTGGTCGTAAAACCTGCAGGTCGCTTACCTACTCAGCACCTGATGTATCAGGTGGTATCATTCAGTTGAAAACAGCTAAATAATCTTATCGAGATCCACGAAATACCTAGTGGGACGACATATTTTTTTTCATTTAAAGATCGTTGTATATCTCTGTTCACAAATTCATTACAGCCTTGACGCCATACAAAGAAATATTTCTACTCTTATCACCATTAAAATGAAATGTAATTCATTCTTGGCCGCCGCCTTTTTTTTTTATCCTAGACCGCCATATAAAATGGGTGATTTCCTTTGTATAGAAAATTTGTACAGCGCCATCTATCGCCGATAAACGAAATGACATTTTCCATAGAGAATTGTCTATCGAGTAATTTTACGCGCGTTTTTTTTCTCGATAGCTGTTCGTGCTAAGGGTACGTGTTCCGAGATCATGAGATTATGAGGTTGCCACTGAAAAGTGGATAGAAGAGAGGTTTCCCATGCACGCACGCAAATTATTTACAGGCATACAGGCAATCTCAATTCTCTCGAGGAGCTCAGTGGTGCAGTGGTTTAGCGCCTGGTCCTGCGATTAAGGGTCGGTCATGGGCATGGGACGGGTAACCAATATTATCTCGAGCTTCTTCGTGCTTCGGAAGGCACGTTAAACCGTTGCTCCCGGGTGCATTTGCAGCCGTTTGCACCCACGAATCCGCATTGGGCCCGCGTGGTAGGTTATGGCCCGTCCTCCCTATACATCCATAAGGAAGGCCTGTGCCCCAGCAGTGGGGACATTATAAATGGCTGATGGACAATCTCAAGGCCAAACTAGGAACTGTTTTCCAGTGTTTTTCTCTTTATTTTACTAATTGAAAACAAGTAGGATGAAGTTAAAATATTGAAATCCTTAACTTATAATCATAATAATTATACAATGTGTTTAAAAAATCATCTAATGCCGAATATGGTAGACAGGGACCGTCAAACTGAACAACTTTTACTATGGGACTACTATGGACTTTTTCTTCCAAATATACAGAAGTTCAAACAGAGCCATGAGTGGTCACGTAGTATACAGGGTGTTACAAAACAACCCGCAATGCCAAAAATGGTAGATGGCTTATTGGTCCTTTAGGACCAACTCTGAATTCGCGAAAAAAAATCAGCTGTTTCATACAAAAATTAACAACGAAAATATCAAAATTTATGAAACGCGTTTTCAGAGTTGGTCCCATAGTAAAAGTTGTTCAGTTTGATGGTCCCTATCTACCGTAATCGGCATTAGGGTTTTTTTGGTAACACGTTGTATAATGTAAGTTTTTGATAAAAATAAGAAAAATCAGTGAAATAACTATGTAATTTACAGTCAGTTGTGACGTCTGACGACACGTCTCAAACAAATTGATACCTAGATACTTACCTACCTAATTGACTTTTCATTTTTCTTTTAAATTAAGTTACGAAGTAATAATCTTTGGAGTCGATAAACCTATTGTTCCACTTAATTTAAATAGTAATTGCTAGTTTGTTCAAGGCAAATACTATTTTAATGGTCGTATTCTTAAATCAGCGAAGTTCGTTGACATTGTAGCGTTGATTTTCAAATAAACAACGGGATATATTGCTGAATTACTATTATGAGGCCATTGTTGTTTCGTTATGTTTTCTAAATATTTTGCATAGATTGTTAGGTAAATATTACTTTTAAAAATAAAAATAAAACTAAGTAGGTAGATTTAACTAATTCAAGCTTATAAAATTCTAATTAACATAATAATTAAATTTTTACCATTGCCACTCGAAGAAGTGCGTTTAATTCAACGATAAGAGTGAATAAAATGCTGTTTTATTCACCGAGTGAATAAAAATATTTTGAATTTGGAACAAGCGCGCATCGTATGAATTATGCTACTAGCGGCCGCACACGACTTCGTCTGCTACGTGGACAGTTTTTTTATTTTTTATGGCACAGTTATTTCTCTATACCTCGGGGACAGAACCTTTTTTCGGGATGAAATACCTTTCATCCCGAAAAATGGGTTTCACATAGCTATGTTCTTCTCTGTACCCCTGACAACGTGTTTACAAAATTTCCTGATGATTGGTTAACAAACAAACAAACGGCCTTTCACATTTATAAGGGTAAGGATAATTTAGTTGGGACAAAATTTGTCATGTATTTCATATATGTTATAACATTACGTAAGTAAATGAAATACTTGTTTATTTCACACCATTGACGTATTTCTTACAACCCATTACGCTATTAATTGCCGACACTTAAATTGATACGTATTTGGAAGGGTGTAATGCACAGAATACTAAGTAGGATCCTTCCTTGGACATGCCCTTAACTGAACAGTGAGACCGTGAAAGCCTTCGCGACCTGACGTGTGGTAGGTCAGGATAGTTCCAGAAATAATTAATTCATAAATTTTTCTCCTACTTTATTAAATACAGTACAGTATTCTGTAAAATAGTTGTATCAAAATGTACGGTTGGTTACTCGAGAGTGTGCAACACTTTATTGTGGTAAGTTTTTTAAAGTTTTTTTAATGGTACTGTAAGAAATTTTTATTGCAAAAAATAATAAACGAGAGCTGCTGGTTGAAATGGAAGACCATGGTTTTAAAAGTAATAAAATTATCCACAACTCATTAAAGAATAACGTATGCGGAATGAAATCTAGACAAAATTCAAAGTGACTTGTGATTAAGATAAAACTATACTCATCAACTTTGTCTAGGGATAAAGGTGTTACTTTCATACAAACGAGGTAACTTTGAAGCCTAGGTTTCCAGCCAGTGATGTACCGTGCTGTTATCTGATGATGGCTATCTAGGGAGTGAATGGAGGAGATTCAGATCGCTATACACACCCAACTGATCTAATCAGAATTCTAAAAGATTAATGGGTCAGAGTTATCAGTTTCAGGACTTCCATACATTTTCATGCTATTTTCGCGGTTTTTTTAAACATGTCCTTCAATCTTTTAGAATGCTGGTCAGATCAGTTGGGTGTGTATAGCGATCTGAATCTCCTCCATTCACTCCCTAGATAGCCATCATCAGATAACAGCACGGTACATCACTGGCTGGAAACCTAGGCTTCAAAGTTACCTCGTTTGTATGAAAATAACACCTGTATCCCTAGACAAAGTTGATGTGTGTATATTTTATTTTTACTACTACTTATTTATTTAATAACTTTTTCAACATAATTAATGCAGAAAAAAGTTTACTCCCATACGTGCAGCCTTACAGCACTTCAATGGTTAATGGGCTAATTTCGTGTTTTTGCTTTTCTTAGAAATGACTTTGACATTTAATTCATTGCAATAAAGTTGAAATTGTAATTGACTTTTAGGGCCAAACTACTTTTTGTTAATTGTCTTTGCTATTTTTAGACATTGTTTCCGATGTTTTCCGATGCCCATTCTTTATCTTGAAGTACTTATAAAGATATCTAAAACTAAAAAACTTAAAAGTTTTACAATTCTTACTTGAAGAACAATTTTGTTATTTCTATATAATACTTAGTAAGAGTGGAGCTCGGTGGCGCAGTGGTTTAGCGCCTGGCCCAGCGATTGAGAAAGTTAAGCAACGTTTGCAAGGGTCGGTTATGGGATGGGTGACCAAACATTTATTATCTCGAGCTCCTCCGTGCTTCGGAAGGCACGTTAAGCCGTTGGTCCCGGCTGCATTTGCAGTCGTTAACACCCACCAATCCGCATTGGGCCCGCGTGGTGGGTTATGGCCCATCCTCCTTACCACCCATAAGGAAGGCCTGTGCCCCAGCAGTGAGGACATCAAAAATGGCTGATGGACACTTAGTAAGAAACTTTCGTTCTGGCCATTTCAATTCGTGCGTCATTCAGAATACATTTCAGAAAAGCTGAAGCTTCAACCGTAAAATAAAACTTTATTCATGTGTACAGTACCTACATGCAATATAAATGCAAATAACCAATACAAGATAATCGAAAGAAACACTAAGTTTAGTTTGTGCATATCAAGAAAGTCTGAACTGGGTGTCTAAAAAGACAAGATTTTATAGTATTAAACATTTTTAAATGAATCACTTACTGATTTGCACCTGATACCTACGTAACTATCATTTCTTTGAAAGATCTTGTGACATTTATTTTTTATAATTCTAATTTGTAATTTTCTCGTGTAATTTTTAGAGCCCATAGTCTAGTATTTTTAGACGGTATCATTACATTCCCTTTTAGTCACTGCTAGTAGTAGATAGCAAAATTGCTTAAAGTGGCCGTTTTTGACACATTTGCTATCTACTTCTACGAATGACTGCGAGGGAATGTAGTGATAGGTACCTTCTAAAAATTCCATGCGTTGCACATCTGATTCTTGCCTCGATTCAGATAACAGACATTACAATATTGCTTTTTTAGACTCCTATCACAACCTTCCAGGACTATCAACATAGATATTCATGCAAATGGATAAGAGGATTTCTACGAAAAAAGGTTTTAAGGGATTATTTACATTCATATTGTTGAAATGAACACTAGGAGTAGGTACTTACGCGTTGTTTGATAAATTAATGATTATGGTTGGTATAAAACTTATTAAGGTGGTTCGATGAGCTCAGTAGCGCCATCAATGGAAATAAATCAATTACGTTTTATCAAGGGTTTAGATTAAAAGTTTTGATGATTTTGCGCAAATAAAAGACTAAATGCATTTTCTAAATATAGTTTCAAGAACTCAAACTTAAGCAATAAGTCGTGCATGTCACTAGTGCCAAAAGTGGCCACATTTAGCAATATCGACATTCATACCTTATTGTTTATATTTGAGGCCATTAAAAATATTTAAAAATTGCACTTTACTCCAAATTTCCAAAACTTTTATTCTAAGCCCTTGATACAACGTAAATGATTTATTTCCATTGGTGGCGCTACTGAAGTATATTATTATACAGGGTGTAGTAGCATCCTAGCGAAAACTTTCAGTGCATAGTCGACTCATGATACTACATTTACATTAATTACTGTACGGTACAGATAACCGCACAGAATTATTTCTAATTTATTGCAATTGTTCATGTCAGCATTTTACGCCAGTGTGCCGAATCTGGGGCACGGCGCGTCAGTCGCATTCGTACATTAAACCGCGATTCACACATCATCAAATAATAAATAATTAATTTTGTGCCAATAAAAGTATATCGTTGTTAATTCCAAAACTATCTTTCTTTGGTGTATCCTCAACCCATACAATTACTTTAATATTATATTAATTTGTTGAATCCTTTTACGTTGCTTGTAAATCTTGTAATACATCCCTAAATTGTTACCATGCTGCCTGAGATACGGGTATATCCCAGTTTGGGTAGTAGTTTGTACAGTATTTTTTGTTTGTTCCATTAGCAATAGGGAATTACACCATTTTTATACTTTATCTTACATGGTGTATAATAGCCTATTGTAGTAACCAAGTTGTTTACGGTGGGTCCACACTATGGTTTACCAATTTGTGATGTGTATAAGGTGGGTACTCCTTATTACCCTTTGCTGCTTTTATATTTAAATTGTAAGCTACCTACGTAATAATTTTGTACCTAATGTATGGTTGTGCAAATAAATCATTAATTCATTCATTCATCATCATTCATTCATGATTCTGAGTCTGTCTAAAGTGGGAATTTTCCGTCGCAAAATTAATGAAAAATAATTTAGTTGCATGGTTGCAAGTACCTAAGTTTACAGAAAAAATATTTAAATATCAAAATTTAATTAACCTACAATGTACAACTATTTACCCGCGATATTATCGAGTTGTTACATTGCTTCTCAACGACAAATCACAATGTCAACAGCTATGCATTTGCGACAAGTGGTTCTGTAGAGAAAGTTGCTTATTTTTAAGGGTAGAATCATCCCTTAAAGTTTTCGCTAGGGTGCTACTAACACCCTGTATATTGTAGGTAATACGTGCTAGAACGACACTGACCGTGTTATTACAAAAGACTTTTAATACACTGTTTAATTAAACACCTGTTTAAATGAGATGCTGTCACTTTTTGACAATATTGTTTGACAATTGACAGAGACAGCATCACAATTTAAACAGTGTTTAAAAATTTTTTTTGGGGTTGGCATTGGCATGTCTAAAAGATAAAACCCCGGTAATTTTCATCTAGATTAAAAAAAAAACTATTGTAAAAATACGGTGATTGTTTAACTTTTTGACAATATTTTTTAAAGCAGACTGTAATTATACAAAAAACCGGCCAAGTGCGTATCGGGCCACGCGCCGTAGGGTTCCGTAATTACTTTACTTATACCATACTATATTTAATACCACTATCATTTTTATCGTCTGTAAAAATAACTTTGTTATTCACAGTGTTGGTGAATGACAAAGTTATATTTGCGGTTTTGGAATCTTATTGGAATACTTATCTCGAAAACTAATTACTATATATATCGTTCAAACCAATTTTCGTTAAAAGTTTTTATTAAGATCTATAGCATATATTTTTTTTAGATTTTTCACTCTCTTATTTCAAAAGTTAGGGGGGGGGGACACACATTTTATCACTTTGGCAGTATTTATCTTTCAAATGGTTGACTTTGAGAAAAAATTGTCTTAGGAACCTCAATGTCATTTTTAGAGACCTATCTATAGACACCCCTGAAGAGTTTTTTTTATTTCAGTTTCAGTTCCATGTATGGGGAGCCCCCCCTTAATCTTTTTATATTTTTATTTTTGTGTTAAAATGGTTAAGCGGTAAACATAAAACATCTACCTACTAAGTTTCAACTGTGTAATCCTAATACTTTTGGAATAAAATGGCTGTGACATACGGACGGACGGACAGACAGACAGACGGACAGACAGACAGACATGACAAATCTATAAGGGTTCAGTTTTTTGCCATTTTGGCTACGGCACCCTAAAAAACTAGTATTAGATGTACCTTTATAGTATAAAAAGGCCAAAGCCACATCAGCTGTCAAGAGCATTGATATACGACATCGGTCAGTTTTGGCAATAAGGACCCTTAGGACTTGTACACAATGTGATCATTTTCTTAATTTGTTTTTATTGATTAGTTTTACATTTACTTATTTATTTTATCTGACATTTGGTTGTAACCATGATTGTAACCATGACATTTGGTTACAATCGCCCTTTTTAGGGTTCCGTAGCCAAATGGCAAAAAACGGAACCTTATAGATTCGTCATGTCTGTCTGTCTGTCCGTCCGTATGTCACAGCCATTTTATTCCGAAAGTATTAGGATTACACAGTTGAAACTAAGTAGGTAGATGTATTCTGTTTACCGCTTAACGATTTTAACACAAAAAAAAAGATTAAGGGGGGGCCATACATAGAACTAAAACTGAAAAAAAAGAAAAAAAAGAATTTCTGAAAAGAAAGAATTTTTCTTTATACCAATACGTGCGGGGTGTCTATAGATATGGTCTTCAAAAATGACATTGAGGTTCCTAAGACAATTTTTCTCAAAGTCAACCGTATGCTATAGATCTTAATAAAAACTTTCACTGAAAATTGGTTTGAACGAGATATAGTGATTAGTTTTCGAGATATATCATATTTTCCAAAACCGCAAATATAACTTTGTCATTCATACCAACATTGTGAAAAACAAAGTTATTTTTACAGACGAAAAATGATAGTGGTACGGAACTCTACGGCGCGTGGCCCGACACGCACTTGACCGGTTTTTTTAAACTCTATATTGGAAATCCCATAAGTAATCTTGAAATTGACTAATCCACTTTAAAACTAACTTTAATCTTTGTCTCGATTATTTATTTCTGAATAGATATTTGTAAATAAAACGTTCATAAGGTGGGATTTATACAGATCGATTTTCTGGTCGATTTTCTGGTCGATTTCAGTGGACTAGCGCTTTTTTATCGACAATCGCTTGAGAATACGAAACACTAGACTTAGAAATCGACTAAAAACTTGATCCGTGTAATGCCCTCTAACATATTTTTTTTGGGGTTGGCATTGGCATGTCTAAAAGATAAAACCCCGGTAATTTTCATCTAGATTAAAAAAAAAACTATTGTAAAAATACGGTGATTGTTTAACTTTTTGACAATATTTTTTAAAGCAGACTGTAATTATACAAAAAACCGGCCAAGTGCGTATCGGGCCACGCGCCGTAGGGTTCCGTAATTACTTTACTTATACCATACTATATTTAATACCACTATCATTTTTATCGTCTGTAAAAATAACTTTGTTATTCACAGTGTTGGTGAATGACAAAGTTATATTTGCGGTTTTGGAATCTTATTGGAATACTTATCTCGAAAACTAATTACTATATATATCGTTCAAACCAATTTTCGTTAAAAGTTTTTATTAAGATCTATAGCATATATTTTTTTTAGATTTTTCACTCTCTTATTTCAAAAGTTAGGGGGGGGACACACATTTTATCACTTTGGCAGTATTTATCTTTCAAATGGTTGACTTTGAGAAAAAATTGTCTTAGGAACCTCAATGTCATTTTTAGAGACCTATCTATAGACACCCCTGAAGAGTTTTTTTTATTTCAGTTTCAGTTCCATGTATGGGGAGCCCCCCCTTAATCTTTTTATATTTTTATTTTTGTGTTAAAATGGTTAAGCGGTAAACATAAAACATCTACCTACTAAGTTTCAACTGTGTAATCCTAATACTTTTGGAATAAAATGGCTGTGACATACGGACGGACGGACAGACAGACAGACGGACAGACAGACAGACATGACAAATCTATAAGGGTTCAGTTTTTTGCCATTTTGGCTACGGCACCCTAAAAAACTAGTATTAGATGTACCTTTATAGTATAAAAAGGCCAAAGCCACATCAGCTGTCAAGAGCATTGATATACGACATCGGTCAGTTTTGGCAATAAGGACCCTTAGGACTTGTACACAATGTGATCATTTTCTTAATTTGTTTTTATTGATTAGTTTTACATTTACTTATTTATTTTATCTGACATTTGGTTGTAACCATGATTGTAACCATGACATTTGGTTACAATCGCCCTTTTTAGGGTTCCGTAGCCAAATGGCAAAAAACGGAACCTTATAGATTCGTCATGTCTGTCTGTCTGTCCGTCCGTATGTCACAGCCATTTTATTCCGAAAGTATTAGGATTACACAGTTGAAACTAAGTAGGTAGATGTATTCTGTTTACCGCTTAACGATTTTAACACAAAAAAAAAGATTAAGGGGGGGCCATACATAGAACTAAAACTGAAAAAAAAGAAAAAAAAGAATTTCTGAAAAGAAAGAATTTTTCTTTATACCAATACGTGCGGGGTGTCTATAGATATGGTCTTCAAAAATGACATTGAGGTTCCTAAGACAATTTTTCTCAAAGTCAACCGTATGCTATAGATCTTAATAAAAACTTTCACTGAAAATTGGTTTGAACGAGATATAGTGATTAGTTTTCGAGATATATCATATTTTCCAAAACCGCAAATATAACTTTGTCATTCATACCAACATTGTGAAAAACAAAGTTATTTTTACAGACGAAAAATGATAGTGGTACGGAACTCTACGGCGCGTGGCCCGACACGCACTTGACCGGTTTTTTTAAACTCTATATTGGAAATCCCATAAGTAATCTTGAAATTGACTAATCCACTTTAAAACTAACTTTAATCTTTGTCTCGATTATTTATTTCTGAATAGATATTTGTAAATAAAACGTTCATAAGGTGGGATTTATACAGATCGATTTTCTGGTCGATTTTCTGGTCGATTTCAGTGGACTAGCGCTTTTTTATCGACAATCGCTTGAGAATACGAAACACTAGACTTAGAAATCGACTAAAAACTTGATCCGTGTAATGCCCTCTAACATAAGAAAGACTTTGTGAATAACCCCTTGTTAATATCTGCCGTCAAGCCAAGAGTTGATGGCATGGGTTGGCAGTGGCAAACCTACTTACGTGATTTGGCATAATTAACGTTTAATGGAGTCAAATACTCTGAAGATGCTTTACAAGATATTATGATGCTTAGAGTAAGACGGGCTTCTCGAAGTTATGATGTACTTACTTAGAGAAGCTGAGCGGCGTATAGTTAAGAGGCTGACACGAAATTAACAAAAGCTTGTTGTAAAGACTGGTTTACATTATCTTAGTCTTTAGTAGAGTAGCGTGCGAGTTGATTCGAATGCGAGTGCTTTAGTAGTTTTGGTGCCTTTCCAGTGAGCGTTTATATGCTTCCAGTATCTACAGTGTCATTTGACTAAAGCACTCTACTTACTAAATACGCTACTAAAATGTCGATTTACATGCTTCCAGTGCGAGGAAAGTGTTGCGCGGCCGCGCGGGGGGTTCTACTGGAAAGCGATGATTCCAGTTGAAAGGCTACTAGAACGTTACACTCTTTAGTCATAAGACGACCGTTTACATGTTTCAACTAAAGCACTCTACTAAAGACTAAGATAATGTAAAACAGTCTTAAGGGGCAGCGTCTCGAAATTAAGAACAAATGAGCATCAGAGTGATACAAACACAGATGATTTTTTTTTATGTTCTTTTAAGTTTTACTCAACAAATGAGAGAAATTAGACTTCTAGAAAACGGATTCCACAGTAGGTAGGTACCTCCGGTACTTGCCCTCTCGCCGCCGACTGGTCATCCTACCTACTTATCGAAACTATGTAAAACTAACATGAACTATATACTAACGTGTTGTTTTGTTGCATGTACTTCCTATACGTCATTACCATAAACATAGTCTTGTTTATTTGTCTTTTATTATAATACGCTGAATAATTCAACGTAAGCGCCTTTCTATTCCAAAACAATATTTTTACAACAGAATCTACATTTAGCATCTGGCACAAAAAAATCGCTAACCACATTAATTTTCTCTCACGTATTACTAACTAATTTAAGTTTAGCAACTAAGTTTGTAAAACTTTGTAAGAAAAAAATAAACAAATAAATTATTAAATTATTATTCTGAAACAATTGTGACATAAACGAAAAAAGAACCCATTGTCTGTCGATCCATCAAATATATCAATTTGCAATCCTATGTTAGACACGTATAGTGATTTGCGAAACCGATTTGATGGCCAATTACATACTGGAGGTCAACATTCTCAACCAATCGTCACAGGAAACTGCTAGTCAAATGCTAATATTTTTTAAACTTATGTATACTTAAAAAAAAAAAGTACCTAATGGAAAGTAGACAAGAATAAGGGCAACTTGTAGGTAACATAGATAAATATTGTATAAGTACCACTTAAACACTATTTATGCTGCAAACAAATCGCCCTAAGATGAATAAATATCCAGCTTTATTGCTCTTGTGCTTGAGGATCCAAATCCTTCGTATCGTAATATTTTGAGATTTAAAAAAGAAAAACAAATGAGGCGTGATTCTAATGTCGTCGAGGTACAAGAAAATTGATGTAAAAAGAAAAAGGTTTTGTGGTAATTTATGATACTACTGCGATAAAACCTCAGACCTTCATGTTATCGAAAAATAAAAAAAACAAAACAAATGACGCGATCATTTTATTTAGAGACTTGTCTAAATATTATTTTATTACATACTTAAATAACCAATGCCGGTCAAGTTGGAAAATATTTTGCAGAATTTATAAAATATGTTTTATTTGATTTCGTCAACTGGTTAAATAAAAACCACTCAGTGGCATTGACAAGAAGGCAAATTCATCTTCTTGGCTATTTTATCAACTCTGACAAATATTTATTGCAAGCCATGTTTCAAGCCTCTAATTCTTATTTCACTTTAAAGAAAAAATAAACCGCTGTCCGTGTTTAGTATTTCCAGTCACCGAATAAAAAAATATTCCTTTTCATATTTGTTACTTTAAATATTGAAAAAGTAATTGGGAGCTTAATAAATGAATTTTAAATATCCAATTAAAGTTTATAGGTACAGGGTGTCTTTTTATTAACTCTCCAAATTTTGAGGATGTGTTCAGTCTATGAAACTGAACAACTTTCTCTAAAAAACATAGGCTCAAATATGTAAAAAAAAGACATTCCATACAAATCAAAGAGATCACGTGATCGTTTAGTAAGAGATGACCAATATTTTGTGGCGTATTTCGACACATGTTTCATCGAGAAAGTTGATAATTTTCATGGACTGAACACATCCTTAAAATTTTGAGAGTGCATAAAAATGCAGCCTGTATAATCCTATTGTTTTTTTGTTATCTTTAACAGCAAGAATGCGGCGAAGAAATATGGGAAACTATACTGCGCGAATCAGGAGCAAGAAATACTGTATTCAGTGCAACACAGGTACAATATTGAAATAGAATACTAACTATATTTCAGATAAGTTCATTGCTTAACTATTACCTTTCATATAGGTAGGTACTAGGTAATTATTTATACTGCGATTGTAAAGGTTTTGTAAGGTAATTAGTTGTCATGCTCTGTGTAAAGATAGGTTTTCTTATTTTCTATTTAATAAATGCATTTCCGACAACCGTGAACTACCTATACCTACGTTTGCGATAAAAAATTGGAAACATAAGTAAAGTTTTTTTTCTTTTAGGTTACCCATTCTCATAAAACATTTTCTTTACAGCAATACCCCGACGCGCTGATGTTGCGTCTCGCAAGTGCTTTAGCTCGTTTCTTAAACAACGACCCCACTAGCCCCACCACATCCACCCCAGGAAGTCCAGCTCCAAGGAAACCATCCCTCAAATCTAAACCATCATGGAGAAGTGCCTCCGTACACAACGATGGCAGAGTCAACGCTGCCAAATGTCATTTCACAGCAACAAATGCTTTATTAGCAGCAACTAAGAAAGAGATAGATGCTTACAACTCTTCTGAAGAAATCCGTAACAAAACCAAGTCATCAGATAAGATTAATGAAAACAGAGATGTTGTAGCTAAAGCTGTAAACTTCAATAGGAGGAGTCTCGCTTTTGCTTTGGACGATTGTGCCACAGAAGTGGAAAAGATTCCTGAGGCTTGTCAAGTTGATGAAGCTACAAATTGCCCATTTAGTGAACCTACTACACCAGATTCTGAATGCAAGAAGAGTTGTATGGTAAAACCTTTATCTCGAAAGAACAGTTGCACAGTTGCTTTGGATGTGTACAAACGAAGGGGATCAGGAGCCCCATCGAGGCAAAGATTGAACAGTCTCTCGTTAATTAGTAAAGACAAACTGAGTACTATGAAGGAGAGGTTCAATACCCCAGAGAAGGTGATGCATTTCTTTGGGAGATGTTTCGTCAAATTCTTTAGCAACTATGGGTAAGTTCGTATTTGTATTATTTTGAAAACCCATTTTTATGTTGTTACTATCTCGACGAAAGCTTTATGTCTTGTTAAGATACAGTTTTTTTTTGTAATCTTACTTTCCCAAAATGATAAAAAATGAGATAGATTAGATTTTAATTGAACTTTGGTTGTTAAATTCAAAATTAACTGTGACATAATACATATGTCATTTTATTTATAACTGCGATCGTCGACGATGTCTATCTTGCAGCATGTCTGTAAAAGTAATAAAACTTACACAAAACCAATTTAACAATATGGACCTCGCACTCTAAATAGAAAACACTGAGAGGACGGATCATTTATCAAACGCCAAACCGAGGGCACGTCAATGAGGCATCGCTCAACGGTTGGCATGGATTGGCGAGAAAATTGTTTCACGTTTCAGTTGTTGTTGGCAGAAAATTTCACACTAGGAAAGGTTAGATTTTCTCTTCGCAACATTAAAATAAAAGTTGTTATTATTTATTGAAGTCTAATCCTTAGTAACTAGGTAGGTACACGTAGCTATTTCTATTTTTTAACATCAGTGAAATACCTATGATCTTCTTGTTAATTCATTTACTTAATTAGATAATAAAACATACACAAAAAAAAACTAATATACAGACGAACATAGAACCTCCTCCTTTTTTGGAAGTCGCTAAAAAGGGTTGTGAACCTTCTACCACAAAAAGCTAAACTTTTACTAACACAAATACAAGAGCAATGAACATATTCTCGAAAATATTTGAGTACCTACTGTGTGTGGTGATAAGATAACATTTAAATAGGAACCATGAAGAGATAAGTAGTAGGAAGGCCTCTTGAAACATGTAACCATATAAAGATTCTTCTGCTTTTATAGCTCTTTAATGTAGGTAAAGCTAGGGTTTCCTAGGATGACGGTGCCGTCATATTTCGGCCGTAATTTAGCGGCGTAGAACTTTGTCTATGTAAATAATACGGCGCGGTTTCTGAACTTACGGTGTCGCCATCGCCATATTGTTTACATAGACAACATTCTACGCCGCTATATTACGGCCGTAATATGACGGCACCGCTATCCTAGAAAACCCTAGCTTTAACCTCTTTTTATAACATGCTAATAACTATTACAGCTACGACACAATGATCCGTGCGACGGGTCGCTACTTCTGCACGTTTCTCCAATCCGTTGACAACATCCATCAGCGCATGCGATTCACATTCCCTCGCATGCGGTCGCCATGCATGCAGCTGACGCGCGCGCATCGTCATGGCGCCGAACTGGTCTACAGCAGCACTAGGACTGGGTTCACCCATTACCTCATGGGTAGGTATACAATCATCTTAATCATCATCACAATGATCCGGTTCTTTGTACGTCCTCGTTGTGTGGACAACATTCAACAGCGCATGCGATCGCCATGCATACAATGGCGGGATGTCACAAAATTTATCCCGCTTGGTGGCGCTACTGCTGCTGGAGACCTTTGTATGGGCATTTATCCCCGATTTTCCCATTTATTTTAAATTATATCTAAAAATTGTTGATACAAATAAATAATTATTATTAAAAGTCGAGTAGTAAACGAATTAAAGATTGAAGAAAATCAAAATGTATTGGAAGAAAAATTGGTATTTACGAAAAATCACTTCCAACATCCAAAAATTGATAGCAAACACATAGAAAACAACAACATGACAGGTCTACATCTACACTAGTGCCAAGTTAGTGGTAGTGTGCCGACTGGTGGATGATTTGTGAATCAGCAAAATTATACTGCCATTGCCACACGCGCACGGATCATCATGGTGCCGAACTGATATACAGCACTATGAATAGGTTTATGCACCATCTCTTGGTATATTAGATAATTCTATTTTTGGTAAAAGCCATGACGTGGTACTAGTACTACGCGTTCACTTCATCATTGCCGCTACCTCCCGGCCCGCTTCGTCATACCGCACCCCCTGCGTCGCCTTTCTAGTACGGCTAGCAATGCAAAGCTTAATTTTTGTTTCTGTTGATTTAATCATAACGTTCGTTATTTGTGTTGTAATAATGATTAAAGGAGTAAAGGTCCTACATAATGGCGAACCTAACTTGTTATATAAATTAATGACACTTTTTGAACAAGAAAAAAATGAAAAACGGTTGAAAAACATGATTACTTTTTTGTCTACAGTACCGTTAGCTGTGACGTCATAACGGTCGTCGACGGCAATCACGAAGTGAACGCGTAGTAGATACATTGTAGCACAAGAACTGGGTGTGCCTGTGTACCATTCATGGGTATAGGGATTTTACGATCCGTAGAAGTAATTTGAATAACATGAAAATTGGAAAATCAGGAAATATCAACCCCATACTTACAGTCTTACAGACACATTTTTTAGTCTACAAACGGGAAGATATGGTTTTAAATGTGTTTTTTTTTCAATGCAAGGTCGACACCTTACAAAATGCAATCAATCAAAAGTTTTAGCAAGGCACATTAATTTTTTATTTTTGTTTTTAGGGCAGCTTTACGAGATAGCAGAAGACATATTTTCCTTGAAGCTGAAGGTTTCAGTGCTAAAGGAAAGTATGGAAGGAAGCTACTACGTAGCTGTGCTCCGACTCGAGTTCGACAACAGTGATTATGTGAGTACTACCCATCTAGTAATAATATTTCGATGGTACTGCCATTTACTATTCCAACAAGAATAAAATATAAAACAAGAAAAACTATTTATTTCATATAACTTAGCGTCTACTGTATAATAATATATAGCGACCGCCCGCCACTTAGTCTAGGTGGCTAGTATTTTGTCTATCACTCGGGAACAGCCTCTTTTTGAGAAGAAAGGTCCTTTTCTGCACCCCTGTCCCTGACCATGTCTACTTACCTATGCAAAATTTGATGATGATTGGTTGAGTAGTAGACTGTACGTGAAGGCGTTAAAAACAAATAAACAAACTGACTTTACCACTTATTGTATAGGATAACCGTCTACTTAATATCACAAGTCCCCCATGATAACGGGTGTAACAAGACCCTCAACGAAGCCGAAGTCCACGCATTCCGCCCATCATCAGGATCATTTTTGTCTTTTAGACTATACCTGGGAAACCAATAGCTACGAAGTTATTGAAGGTCAAAGTCAAAATTTGTTTTTTAATTTTTTTTATGAAATCTTATTTTATTCGTTATTTTCTAATTTTCGTCCACAGAAACATTATCAAAATTTTATGTATTTCGTAAAAAACAATGTACTTCATAACAACTTCATATTGATGACAAATGGGCAACTCTAGCCAATTTGCCATCGAGATCATCCTATGTTTCATGGTGATTATTTTATTATATTGAAGAAACAAACAATAGATTGTTTAACGATTTTTTTTATCACCAGACGTTGTCAATAAAACTAACCCTTATCACTATCCTATTTAGGTAGTAAAGTAATTTGCTTAGGACCGTTTGCGTTACATGCATAATAATTTGTTGTGCCGATTGTCTATCTTCACCTTGAACTTTCAGACTTAAGTCTCATTCTATTACCTGACATCCTAAATTCAAGAACTTCGTTCCTTTACCGTAAATTATTCGGTCCAGATGGCCTTTTTAACCGTTTTCGCTACCTACTCTAATATTCGTGAAAATCACTCAGCTAATTCCTAATCTAAATTCAATTTCTGTTTCAATGGGAACGTCCTGCTTAATCGAAGATTGGGGTAATAAGGTCTTGAATAGATTTGATTAGGTCTTATTTGCATTTACTATATCTTTTTTTTAAATTTGAGATTTTTGCATTCACAATGCTATTTTTATACATTCAGAGCATTGGACCGGATATCCAAAGGTCGCGGGTTCGATTCCCGTCTGAGTATTGATCTGGTGCGAGTCGTATTTTTTCTAGTATATTATTTACTATATCTGTCTTCGAAAATAACCTGCTTATGCTCTCTTTCATGAGCTTTTATAAGACGTTGAGCTATCTTTTTACCCGACTGCAAAGAAAGGGTTATGTGTTTCGCGCGTATCTTGTAAGTATGTTTGTATGTATGTATGTTTGTATGTATGTTTGTATGTAATATTCTTTATTACCTCATATCTTTCAAACGGCTGAACGGATTTCTATGATTAAGATATCGTTAGATTGGTCTTTTCAGCCCAAGTGTTCTTAAGAAGGTGGCGTTATAAAAAAACCAACATGGCGGCTGTACGGTGCTATTATACGTAGTGAAAAAAAAATTTTTTTTTTAGAATACTGCAATATGGGTGTCAAATTAAAGGGCTTATTATAAGGATTTCAAAAAGGTATATCATGACCATAATATAATTATAAAAAAAACAATAAAATAAAAAAAGTAAATTATATTACGCAAATGCGAGCGGCCGTTATAAACATGTCAATGAGAAATTTATATTTTGTTTGTGTATGTTAGCCACATTCATGATGAAAAAATAGGCTATAATATCATCCCAAAATCCCTCGGGATCGAAGCCTCAGGCTATGCCGCAGGGCACGGCTAAGTTAATCAATAGATGGCGCTGTAGCCGAGTACATCGCGGTATGGTTTTGTATTCATCATCAATAGATTTCTAGTTGCATAGACCATATCAATAGATGGCGTTGTAGCCAAAAACATCTCGGTATGGTTTAGCTCTCTGTAGATTATATAAGGTCTTTTGTGTTTCAACTGAAAATTTAAAGATAACAATAAAAGAATCGAAGAAACGATAACGAGAAATAAGAAGAAAAACTTTTTTAATTGATAATTATTTTAATACGATTCCATCTAGCTAGCTAGAGTACATTCAGTATTTATTATACTAGATTCCATCTATCTAATTGGAACGCGAGTTGCATTACTTTACTTGCATTAATATTGAAAAAAATATTAAAGAAGTAGATTTTGTTAGGTTTTGTAGCAAGTATACCTAGTTTAGTTAGGACTAAGGATTAGGGTGTTTAGGAATATTTTATGCAGGCGGGTTTTTTAATTTTTTTAATTTTTGATTACTTAGGTCTTTTGCATTTACTATGTCTTCGAAAATAACCTGTTCGCTCTCTTTCTTGAGCTTATTATAAGTAATCAATAAAGACGTTGAGCTATATTTAATTATTAAATTTTCCGCCATCAAAACAGTGCTGCTAACAATATTATAATCGATATTAATATCTAATTGGGTATGTAGATGTTTTTATATAAACCTAATAATTGCGTTATATAAAAACATCTAAAATGATAGAAGGCACCAAAAAGTCCACAATTGAGGCAAAAAAAACATCTTACTTAGTTAGATTTAATCTTAAAAGGGTCAGTCCTTTTAAAGTGGATTAATTATGCCTTTCGTCCATTCGAAATTAAGGGTTCTGGGGTATTCATTCATTCATTCAACTCCAGTTGTGTGTATCTAAACCAGACCTAGACAAAGAAAATTTTAGAGAATCCGATATTGTTTGTACCTAGTTACAGCCAAACAAAACTAAACAGCTACTAAGGGCAGAACATGGTATAGGCACC
Source organism: Agriphila straminella (assembly GCA_950108535.1). Classification (NCBI taxonomy): domain Eukaryota; kingdom Metazoa; phylum Arthropoda; class Insecta; order Lepidoptera; family Crambidae; genus Agriphila; species Agriphila straminella. The sequence goes on from OX467317.1 coordinate 15,027,134, forward strand.
CTACTTAGTTACCTACACTATAAAAACATAATTATTTAGCAATGGAATAAGAATGGAATACAAAGTCTTTGTTTGATACCTTCCCTAGTGATTTTCAGTTAGCTTTCTGTAAAGCCGAATTTACGTTACTTTCGTTCATATATATCTACAGGTTTCACCTTGTTCTGAGACCATAAGGGACCTATGTTCCTTGGAGAAAATTGTTCAGTTTAAGCAACACTATCACCCGTTGAAGTATCATTACATCATTTGGTACCACCTTATACTTATGTTACCTACCTAATTAATAAGACGGTGAATGTCCTATCCTAACAATAGATGAATATAATTATTTTTTAGGGATTGTTGGATGTTTGATCAACAGGTCCAATCGTTGATGTTGAAGAAGAGCCTGCCGTGCCCATTACCTGCAGTGCCGGCTTCACTGCTGCTGCAGCTGTTCCCGTTCGCAGTCATGCTGGACCGTCGGATGAAGGTCATTATGGCTGGTGATAAGGTGCATATTTACTCTCTTTATGTTACTAGCTAGCTAGCTTCTAAAGTCAACGTCTTTGTCATTGACTGGAAACAAAATAACACCGCCTCCGTAGTCTAGTGGTTTGCCCACCCTTGTAAGACGCAGGGGTCCCGACCGAAGTAGATTCCCAGGGGGGGTACAATTTGTAGTCGGTTTGGTTGGTGGTAGGGCTTATTTCAAGTCTGCCTAGCTAGCTACCACCATCTTACCTAAGTCTGACACCATAACAACAATTTAAAAATTGTTGGCAGTTAGAGGTAAGATAGCCAGTTCCTCAGTGATGAGGATTCCGGGAGTAGTGCGCTTACACCTTCGGCCTTATCGTCACTTAACATCAGGTGAGGTGAAGGCTAAAAAAAGTTGAATAACTTATTATAAAAATATAAAATGCCTTGGGCTCTACTCTAAGCCCTTCAGTGTGGTAAGTGTGGTTTTAATTTGTTTGAATGCAAAAATTACGATAATAGGTTTATGGGCTACTTATCTATACTTAATTGTTTTTTACATTTTACTCATTTCAGCTGGTAGAGGCGTGGGGTGGACCCTACAATCGTATTGCGAAGTCACCAATATCAGAAATACTTCGATTGAGAAAGCCTAAAGTATCTTTAACTTGGGATAAGGTAAGGAAAACATCTAAAAGATTTTTTTTCCTTTTTAGCATAATAACTAGGTATATTATGTGCCTACCTTATTTTTTTTTAATTTGAGATAATGATGACAAAGACACGGCTTTCAGTCGAAAATAATGCGTAATGATTAAAATAATAAGTGAAGCTCACTTAAGGGATGCCCAACGGTACCTATTTGGTTATACTGATGATGATGATGAACCTTGCATGCGTTTGTAGAAGTTTATTTTCTTGAAATGCACTAAACGAAATGTAATTTTTTGCAGGTGTCATGTATGCAGACGATGATATTTGAGCTGGAGTTGATGCGGTGGCGGGCTCGGAGCGCGGGCGACACGAGGCGCGGATCGCAGGGAGCTCGATCAGTGTTGCTGAAGGGACCTATGCATCTGCTGGAGGAGATAGATGCACTGATATTCCTGTGCAGCCCAATGTGAGCAAACTTAAATATAATTTATAGTTTGATCATGGCCAGTAGGTACATGCTAAAAAACAAAGGATACCGTCCCAAAAGCGCCATTCAACACAAAAGCAGTCAGTGGCCTTACCAAGTTGAAAACTATTTTCGCTACCTATCGAAAACAATAGGACAAACTGCTCCTATTCTTTCGCTAGTATTGACTATTCAATACTATACGAGCGAAAGACAGAGTTTTTAACAGCGATTACAGTTTGTAACAACTCATGGTAGAGCCACATGTTTATTGGCAGAAAGTCACTCTGATATTTAATGATGGTAAATATTCTTATCTTGTTTGACCTAAGGCAGTTTTCAACAGTGCAATGGGCATAATACTTCTGTTGGTGTAGTAGTGATTGGTATTTATTTAACAGAAAACCACTTTAATCAAGAATAGTGGCGTTCCGAATATTCTTTTTAAAATAAAGTCCTATTCTCTCATGAATTTTCATTATCCATTCCAGTTTCAACGACTTGGAAGAACTCAGACAAGCTGGCCTATACCTCAATGACATGAATGGCCATGGGCTCTCTAAGGAGATGCTGTTGCAAGGGTGGCAGCATCTATCAAGATTAGAACTTCTCTTCGAAAAGGCTGAAAGTCGATCGACGTCACTGGAGAAATCCTGTCGACTCCGCGACCAGTGGAAGAAAAGGGGTGATCAACTGCTGTACTCCATGATACCTAAACCGATAGCAGAGCATTTGAGGGCGGGCAAAGATCCGATGGCTGCTTGTCAGGTACCTTAACCCAATATCATTGGGTAAACCTACCTAAGGTATATAAAAATTCTGAGGAACCTACCTATCTTCCGCGTCTTTTAGATAAAAACAAGGATATTGCAGCAATAATGTTGAATTCGAAAAATAAAATAATGTACTAGATTGTCTTTGACAAATTATGAGTAGGGCTAGGGTTCTGCTGGTACCTACTAATGTATCTTGATTGCGTTAACGAAAAATTGGTTTGTCTTTGTTGATGTAAGTATTTGAATTACGTTGACGCAATTTAATTAATTCGTATTGCGAATCGTAATAAATTGTAGACGCGATGCGATCAATAAGTAGATAAAATGTTTTGTGAGTTTCTTTCTTGGTCACCTACACACGAAGCTTACTAAGGTATTAAATTGTATTTTGACAGGCTTTCGACGATGTGACAATAATATTTTGCGGAGTGGTTCTGCAGGAAGTAGGGTCACGAGCTGATGTGATGCAGACGGTCGCATACATGAACGATTTGTACTCCAGGATAGACCGGCTTCTGGATACGCATCGAGTTTATAAGGTAGACTTTTCAGTAAAACCTCCATTATTAGGTACTAACACATATATTACTTCTTTGTTGATCTTGTAAATTCTTGTATGACCACAGATAATGAAACTGGTCAGGGAGACAATATAATACTAGCCTTTTCAATATTTCCTGAACAGTATTTATGAACGTGGCTTGTTGACAAGAGCTTGACATCAGCAGCCTAATTATAAGGAATAAATATTTGTAGATTGAAAGCTTTTTCCTAATGAGAACAATAATGTTTTTCAAGCCTCAATAGCCTCAATGTAGATTTACGAAACGATAAGCGTGACGTGGTGATAGGTTGATACTCGTACGAGTAATGTTGTATTCTACCCGGCTATACTGAGTAACAGTTTGGTCAAACAGCGATAATGAGCGCAATATGGAGCTGGGGGTGTGATGTGTGCAGCTGTTCAAACTACAACATTCCAACTGGCTAACTTTAAAATATTTTGAGTTTGAGGATCTGTCTTAGCCTAGGCATTGTCCTGACAAAGGTCTGGCATTCCAGATGACACTTACTGCACAGTAAGCTGTTCAACCTGGCGCAGTATATTATTGTAGGTACCACCATATCTTGCCCCAAGCCAAAGTAACGTTTGCAACGTTATCGCTACGCTTCGAAACAGTATGGGATTGACATAAGGTTTTGTGAACAATCGAATATTAAAACCATTAAATATCATTGATTAAAACGTCAAATCTATCCTACCTACATATTTCGTAAGCTAGGCTATACTTAAGCGATAACGAAGATTTGCAAGTGTTACTATGGCCAGGGGGTCTGAACAGCAATTTCTATGTTGTGGTGGGTAAGTAGGTGGAGACAGTAGGCACGGTGTACATGCTGGTGTCGGGCGCGCCGGACCGCAGCCGCGCGCACGCCGCCTCCGCCGCCAGCGCCGCGCTCGCCATCGCTAGAGCACTGCCCGTGCTTACTATAGGTCAGTCATTGATTATTAATACATAGGCTCATTCATCAAACTATTTATAACCTGTCGCGGGTAGGTGGAGACACAGACATTTTATGTCCCCACTGCAGCTGGAGCACAAGCCTTATGGGTGGATAAGGAGGATGGACCATAACCCACCACGCGGGCCCAATGTGGATTGGTGGGTGTTAATGACTGTAAATGCACCCGGGACCAAAGGCTTAACGTGCTTTCCGAAGCAAGGAGGAGTTCGAGATGATATATTTTTGGTCACCCATCCCATGACCGACCCTTGCGAAAGTTGCTTAACCCCCGCAATCACTGGGCCAGGCACTAAACCACTGCGCCATTGAGCTCCCCAGGCTTTTATTATTAATACATAATGCTCATCATTAAACATGAGTCCCTCCCCACTAGGATTCAAACCTGCTAGTAAGTGCTCTTGAATACCTACTTTTCTTTTTGACTTGCGAATTCGACCAAGTGCTATAGGTGTCCTTTGGTTCAAGTCAAGCGGCAGGCAGCTGCAACTGCACTAAGCGTAGAGACATATATGGCAGAGATCAGTACCTACCTATATCCTCGCTGATTCTTGAGATATGGGGGAAAGGGAGGACGAAGAAAAAAAAGTTGGTAAATCGTTGCAATTAACAAAAGTATTAAGTAGTTCCTAATCCTAAGTTTAACTCTCACAAGAAACCTTTTCTTTCTGAAAAGCTCAGCTAGGGGACGGCATAAACGGTATAGCACGCGGGCATTCAGAGGCGCGGCGGGCCTGACAAATAACACAATCGAACTTATCAGACCATAATATAAAATTGTTTGATAAAATATTAGGTACTTAGGTAGGTACACTTTTAACTGAAATTAAATTTAATATCATGGTATTCCACAGGCATTCATTCTGGATCCGTGGTGGCCGGCGTGCTGGGTCTACGTCTACCACGGTACTGCTTGGTAGGAGACACAGTCAACACAGCCAGTCGAATGCAAACCACCTCTGAGGTAATGAGTTTAACCGCCTCTGAGGTCTAGATCGTTGGCTTCTTCCATTTATCCACCCTAAAACAGCCACCCTAAGGTACCTACTCTGAAAACGCATGTTCATCAAACTATTAAGTAGGTGGGTATGAAGGGGTGGATAGATGAACACGCGTTTTCCAAGTATCCACCTTAGGGTGGCTGTTTTAGGGTGGATAAAGGGAATAAGCCGAATTGTTTTGTCGCAGGGTTGTTCGATTCCCAGTAGGGGGGTACATTTTTTACTCGGTTCGGCTGGTGGTAGGACTTATTACAAGTTCGCCTGGCTAGCTACCACCAGCTTCTCTAAGTCTGACGGCAAACAACAATTAAAAAAATGTTGTGTTCCTGCAGTTAGAAGTTAGTATACCTAAAGCCAGCTCCTCAGTGGTGAAGATTCCGGGTGAAGTGCTGTAGTTATACATATAAGTAACACTTTCGGCCTTATCGCCACTTAACATCAGGTGAGGTGAAGGCCAAGCACTAGGTTACCTATCCCGTTGTGGAAAAAGTTGCAACAAATATAAATGTTTTATCGAGCTGTTTATTCGGTAGTTAGGGATTAAAATTGAGGCCCGTTGCATTACATAAGATAGGAACTAGGTAGGTACTTAGCTTGTTTATTTTTTTCCAGCCGGGACGTATCCAAATCTCTGCGAAAGCTGCATCCCAATTGCCTGCCGGCAGATTCAGGCTTCGTCGACGCGGGCCCATCAAAGTTAAGGTACCTACCTACCTACCTACCTAAATATTCTTGAAATAACACCGTTCTGAATTCTTTGAGTCGGTATACTTAGGCTCGTATTATAGAATCAAACTCAAACTCGGATCTCTGCTTGAGTACAGTTAGAAAGGGATGGCGCTATATGCGATGAATAGCACCATCCCTTTCTAACTGTACTCAAGCAGAGATTTGAATATGAGTTTGATTCTATAATACGAGCCTTAGTCGTTTTTTGTGTAACCTGCTTTAAAATTCTTAATTTCAGGGAAAAGGCTTGATGGAAACATTCTGGCTAGAAGGAGAGGTGGAAGAAGAGGAGCAAGACGAGGCACTCCAGCTGTTTTCTGCTTTGTGTGGAGATGAATGAACGAATCATTATGACGTAATCAGTCTACGTTGTAAAAAGCCACTAGGATGTACAATAGAAAAAATTTCGTAAATCAGACCTATCTACCTTCCCTTTTTTGTAGTAATTACCTTACCTAATAAAATTAAATGTAAAAATAATCATTGGGTAGGTACAGATTAGGGCATCCAATCCCGCATGTTGTTTGTGATCTCGGTATTAACGGGACCGATGATTTACGATCCCGCGGGATCTCGGAATTTGCGGGATCCTGCAGGTGTAAGATGAGCTGCCTATTAATTGTCGTGTACAGATGTGTTTTCAGTTAAAACTTTGCCGATAAACTAAAAGAAAGTCCAAATTATACTGAAAAACTAATTCAAGCTCAATTACACCAAAATCAAGCAAACAGAATGAACATATCAACAGCGCGGCGCATGCGTGGGACAAGCGCGCGGTCGTTCGCCAATCAGTCATTAAGTACTCACGTGCCAGGCAGCGCTTGCAAGAGGTTTCTATGCTACTTTCTAGTCCCGCAAATCCCGCGGATCCCGCACTGGTAATCCCGCTCCTTGCGGGACTGGAAAATGATGCGGGATCTCGGTATTTCGAGATCTCGGTATACCGAGATTGGATTCCCTAGTACCGATAGATAAATAGGTAGGTATATTAATCACCGATTTCTTTATAAGTATACTTACCTATAAGTACCTAACCTAATTAAGTATTAAATATTTTCCTATATAATTTGCTTAAGTAGGTATTTGATTTTTAATTTTATTTACCAATAAGGTACTAAGTACTTACTTACTACTACCTACTTACTTAGGTACCTAGTTACGTAGGTGGTACCTAGGTATAATGATTTTTGCTTGAGCAGTTTCTGAAGTAAGGTACCTACTTGGTACTTACCAATAACTATAACTTATACAGGTATGTATCGCCTTTTAATAAATTATTCAATACAATTAATATAACATTGTTTTACTGGTAGTACATACATGGTAGATAGGGTAGGGGTACCAATATTGTACCTACCTTTACAGTTCAATAGCAAACACAAATTCACAAATGCCAACCAAGTTGAACCAAGTGACGCCATCTATTACACTGTTACAGTGGCTTAAAACTTACTGAAAATATTTCCATCATTTGAAACTAGATGGCAGCACTCGCAAATTACCTATAGTCTGCATCCCTAAATTGTATCAATAAATACACCACATTATAAGAACTAAAGGTCTATTAATAAAATATAAACAATATTTAACAGCATAGTACACTTTATTTTCTTACTTATTATTTTGTTACTAGACTATTTCAAGAACAGTGCTGTATGTACCAGTCAGTGCCAAAATGATCTGAGCAAACCTACCAAGATAGCTAATTATTTGACAATAATCAACCTTATCTCAAGACTTTAAGGTGCACTTTGTTTGTTCTCAGACAACTTGATAGACATATAACAAGCACCTCAGAGTATTGTTAATAATTACAAAAAAAGTAATTTTAAATTTGTTAATGAAGCGTCTGATAAGTGTCGAATTGCAACAGTAGTAGTACAACAGCTGTTGAATTGTTTGTAGTGAACCTTTTATTTAACTATTACTATGCTTTCACAGAGTCGAGGCAATCAAGAACACAGTGATGTACCTAGGTCCTAGGTACATTCATTCTCAAATATCGAGATTGCATATTAATACCTACTTTTACAATTATATTGGTGCGAATCACCTACGTTGTGCTATTATTTCCATGGCAAAACCTCATTTTGAGCCCATCTCAAAATGATAATTTTAAAATTGATCGCCGAAACAAACCTTATTCTCTTTTAATAAGAATCACGAACTGTATCAATCAACTGTATAAAGAATTCCTTCTGTATGTTTCCTACTAATATTATTGTAATAGGTATCCATTTTTCAATAAGTACCTAGTATTATAAATTCAATATTTAGGATTGCAAGGAGCAATGCTAGAAACAACATGGCTTTTAAAACCCTCAAAGTAGGTAGGTAGGATGTACTTGTATAGACCAAAATATAGTAAAACGTAGGCGTTATAAAAAGATGTTAAGTTATTCCGTAGGTACCCGTATCATCCCGACTGAGGTGCTACGGGCGAGTCGATTTTGTCTGGTATTTTTTCTAATATATTAATTATATTACACAAATTGCACTGTGAATGCGAAAAAAGATAAAAAAATCAATAATATACACATGACATTATTTTACGTTACATTTTATTAGTTATATAATTTTAAAACACTCAATATTGTATCGCCAACTTATTCTCAACTCTATGTATATTAAGGTGAGTAGTAGTTAGTACCCTCAAGTGGCGCCCTCATCTGAATTAAATTTATTGCTCGCTAAGTACATAATGTATCGAAAATTCAAACTTTGCGATTGACGCTAAAGTTCTCTAGTTTATTTAAAAATAATAAACTTAATAAAGTGGCCACTTTTAGCACTTTTGCCTACTACTACTACAACTATATTTTGCTGAGGTTATTGTTTGTAAATAAAGTATCTCAACGTTTCAATTTTCGATACAGTATGTACTTAGCGAGCAATAAATTTAATTTAGGTGAGGGCGCCACTGTAAGGCTACTAATCGCCTTTTTGTTCAAAAGAAATACATTTAGCTAAATTCGCTAAACAATAGGTTATTTTGTGCTATGCTATGTACTATCTGCCAGGTAGTAGGTAGCATTTTTGTTTATTGAAGGACTTCTGTGCATTTAAATTTATTATCTTAAATTTAGGACTTTTATGTGCATTTAATTTAAATTATTATCTTAAAGTTGGCACTAAAGTACACTAGGACGGTGAAGTTACGATTTACAAAAAAAAACAGAAATAATAAACATTATAATTAGGGCAACACCATATCAAAAGGTTTAAACAATACATACTTATACCGTGCCAAAGATCAGTAAAAAATATTTATGGTTTATTTGCGCTTTAAAGTTTAAATATTATATTATTACAAATAAGCAATATAGTGTTGGTATGTGTGGCATCACCCCAAAATATAAAAAAAAGTTTCATTAGGGCACTGTACCCAAACAGTTAAGTGATTAAAATATTTTTAAAGTTAACAACAATAAAGTATAAAAAACCTCATAAATATAATGTGAGATACCTAATTAAAAAACACTCAAAAACAATAAAATTGGTCCTCCATTATATCAAGATCAATAATTAATGAAAATAAAAGAAAGTGAATAAAAAATGTGTTAACTACAGGTAGATAATAATTGATTACTAATATCGATAACTTCTGATTTATATAATTTGTAGTAATTACAATAAAGTTACATTTTTAACTTGAAATAGTTCTTATAAAATTCTATAATAAGTAAGTACTTGGTTTATGTCAATGATAATACATACTTTAACGTTTTAAAAGGATGAGTTCAGTCTTTCTTATGCGAACGATAGTCGACATTAATAATATCGAAAATAATTCTTGCACTTTTGCACTTAATGCAAGGTACCTATACCTACAATACAGCTGCTTGATATTGTCACAAAATAATACTTTACATCTCGCTTATTCGCGATTTCATCGCTGAAGTTAGACGAAGTTAAAGTTTTTTAAATAGTACAACATTTACAGTAAATAACTGTTTTTCGTACGATTTGCGTTGTATTTTCAGTACATCCTGTATTAATTATCCAATAACGTTAACACAATTTATATCAAGTTACAGCTTGATAGCTCCAAATAAAAAGTACATTATTCCTTATTTCCTCTGTACAATCGTCTCATAGCTCATTCCCACAATCACAAAAACAAATAATAATTATCTATTTCATTTTAAATTAAACTTATTGCAAAAATATACTTAACTCTAAGGAATGTTTGCTTAGTCTAGCGTTCGAGACCATTATTTGAAGAGAGCTGTCACCTCCTCGATTGTTTTGTTCTTAGTTTCTGGCAATTTGAAGTATGTGAATATGAAGAACAGAATCAGAAGTACGGTATATGGCAAGAATACGTAGTTGCCCAAAGCTTCCGACATTGGGATGAAGGTCAGGCCAACAATAAAGTTGGCAAACCAGTTGACAAGTGCTCCGACACTGACAGCAGCGCTCCTGGCACCCTGACCGAATAATTCTGATAAAATCATCCATGGGATGGAACTCGGACCCACTCCGAAGAATGCAACGTACAAGAATGTAAAGATCACAGCGAAAATACTCATAGTAGTGTTGTTCTCATATGTAAAGAAGGCCACTGTCATTAGAACCGAGAATACTGTCATTCCAGCGAGACCCCACAGTTGTAGCGTGCGTCTGCCCAATCGATCAATCAGAGGAATCGACACCAACGCCATAACAAACAAAACGCTACCGACTCCGATTGTCGCCGATCTTGCGACTTCTTCTTCCAACCCGGCGCTGACGAAAATAGTACCAGAATAATACAGTACAGCATTAATACCACCCAACTGCTGAGATAAATGCATCACAATACCGATTATGAGCGGTTTTCTCAATGAACTGATCATGAAGAGATCCGAAATCGTGAATTTCTGCTCTTGTTTTGCTGCGTGATCTTCTACGTGCATATCATTTATTTCATCGTTGATTTCCGTCGTTCCTCGGATTTTAGTCAAAGCTATTCTAGCTTTTTGTTCATCGTGAACAGCCAGCAATAAGAAACGGGGAGATTCTGGCGCGAACGGTAACATAACACATTGAACTATTGAGGGAATTATTGCGATACCGAGAAGCCACGGCCACCCTTCGTTGCTGCCCAGGATGTCATCGATGCCAAGTATCTGGGCACTGACCATACCGAAAGCAACCGCCAATTGGTTAACCGTTCCGAATGCTCCTCTTAATCGAAGCGGGGCTATTTCTGACACATAAGTCGGGGACGCAGTGGTAGCGAAACCGCAGTTGATTCCAATGACGAATCTGCCAATGATGAGCATTTCTACGGAACTTGCCGCTTTACTGAAGCCCATCAAAATAGCGCCGGCGACACCGATGATCGCGTTGATCATGAGCGCTTTTTTTCGTCCAAGTTTTTCTGCAAGCCAGCTGGCGAGCGGACAGCCGATCATGCCTCCAACAGCAAAGATGCTTACTATGATGGCGAATATGAGGCTTGGGTTGGCGGTGTATTGTTCGATGATGAAGTTTTCGATGAATGTGCGTGGGGCATTAATGACGCCGGTGTTGAAGCCGAACTGCAGCATGCCGAGCACGGCGGCGCTCACTGCATACAGCAGCGCGCCCGTCGTGCCGCCGACCGCCATCTTGTAACGAGCCCGCGACTCTGAAACCAGAGAAAAAAACGTTACTAACCTATTTTGTTATGCAACTGCATATCTTATCTAATAATCGTAGTGCGGTTTATTTGACAGGAATCAAAAGCAGGATGCGGATAAATGTACTGAATGATAATGATTTTGGTCTTCCGTCTCGCTTTGAATATTCGTAATGAGCAAATGTAGAAAATATTAACAAACTGCTCATCACCACGACGCTTAACTTGTTTTTACTTAATAAAGGTACATGTCAAAAAGGATTGCGTTATCTATCATATTTAAACTAGCGCTTATGCAAATTTTTTGATTGAAGATTATTTTATCGGTTTAATAAAATAAAAAATTAAAGCTATATTGCGTGATGCAGATACATTATTGGAAGATAATCTTTTCAATTGAAGATAATCAAATGCCGTGAAATCAAAATAAGATAACATAATTAAAGACGAAAAGAAGAACTCGTCATTTGTGGAAGATATCGCTGGACAAACCATCCATGAACAGTTTACATAATTATTGAATAATTTAAAATAACCCATAAAGTACAAAAACCTCAAACAACAGACTGTCTCTACCAAACAATATAACAGAATAATTAAACACATATTATACGTAAAAGAAGCCGCAGACGAATAGGTATAATTTTAGTTTGTATAGACTAGTCGCGGACGAGTAGGTAGCTTAATAAACAACAAAATTGGCAAAGCCGCATGCGCAATTGAATTGGTTTGTTCCTTTTCATAATTAACTACGCTGATAAGAGATAATACTCTATGACCAATAGCGAAACTAAACTGTCCTCGAACGAAATAGCTGTTGTAATAAGAAATTCTTAGAAACGGTGCAGTCTATGAAGGTACCGGATAAACGAAAAATAGTGAGAATCTCAATCAGGCTGCTGTTGGTGGTTTTCGAAAAAAGGGATTGATCGTCTTTCAACTTTTTTTAAATCCCAAACCCCATTAACCGAAATTGTAAAAGATACGATCATACGAGGATTGGAGAAAAATGTTGGTATAACAAGGTAAAATGCCACTGTGAGTGTTAAGTCTGTTGTTTTCCCTAATCTTATATGATTGAACGCCTTTCCTTCCCGGGTGCATAATGCAGCAGGTAAATCGAAATAAAATAGTTTTATGTAAAGGCAACCATATAATAGGTACTTAAGTACTTAATAATATACCAACTCGTCACCAGATCCTATTTCAGGCGGGAATCGAACCCGCGATCTTTGGAAGTCCAGTCCAATGCTCTTCCAACTGAGACTGAGTGAGACTGAGTTGAATTGGAAGAGCATTGGACAAATATTTTTTAAAACAAATATTTGATAGGATCGTTGATGTAGAATTTGGAAACCAGATATTTTCACAAAATATCATAAAACGGTCCTTTATTTGGGACAATATTATATTTAGGAAATGGTACTCACGTTAGGTATTATCTAAATATAACACTTAGGCGACAAGACAACTAAGACAGACAGAAGTCGTCAAACTACTAAATACTTGAAAGAAGCAGGTACAAAATATTATCAAATAGAGATATGAAATGAAATCTGATCTTACTAAGGAGATAAACATAGATTACGGTTGAAAATTATTAACGGATAAACAAGAGTACTTAAATGAAAAATAGTACAGAAAGAGTAGATAACAGAGAAACAGATGAAATTTACTTAATTATGGAAAAAATATGTTACTTATACATTTATTTCGATGATTTGTTGGTGGATGATTCAAATGAGAGTAAACCTCTTAATTATTGAATAAATAACTAAATAAATCCGGATTACTTGCACCTTTCATTAAAGAAGTAAACAGAAGTAGATTGCATTAGTATTTACGTCATCGAAAGTTTCTAGAGGAAACTATATTTTTATTTACAAAATTTCATCAAAAGCACCAAAACTCTTAAATTGAATCAACGACTGTACCCCGTTTGTTTGTCAAGGTCTTAGTTTCTATCGTTTAGTATAAGTTTTAGTTACATTCTTTAAATTAGCTTGAGTAAAATTGCAAGTATTTTCGAGTTCAATGATGTTTGATCAACAAACAATAAACAGTTTTAACCTTAATGTAAACTAACGAGGATGATTCATGTTAAAGTTATTATTTACCTTATTTTTTTTAAAGTCAGTTTCACAGACAGGCTACAAATATTATACTCGAGTAAACTTCTGTTTCATTGTTAAATAAAAGCAGAAGAAAGGATAATGTGCTGGGCCAGCACATTATCCTTTCTTCTGCTTTTATTGCTGGCAGAAACTGTATTATTAACACAGTTGGTGTTAATAATAACGACGTCACAGAATGCATAAGTCATCCCCGCTCGAATAGGTTATGTTATAGGTGATACATATTATATTCAAGGAAGGAAAATCATAAAAGTAACAAAGAACGTGACAAGACGAATAACCGCAACCTGAATTGTATTGTAATGTAATGTAAGATCTGGTGACGAATTTGGAAAAAGAATTCTACGAGTAATAGTCACAAAAAATAACTAAGTCATTGTTTTGTGGTTGTTATGGCTAAATATTGTTTTTTGCAGCCATTATAAATTCATGGACTTTCACCAGGATTATGTTAAATTGTAACTAAAATTGAATTTGAAGAACAGTATAAAGTGGTGGTCTTGGTAACAAGTTGCTGGACAGTTTACATAAAAAAATATATCTCCCAGAGTGCATTAAAATTTACTATTAATATCTTAAAAAGTAGCACGTTTATATGGATTCCATAAATAAACAGTCTGTATCTATATAAGGGTCTCGGGAAGCTAACAATCATTTTAATCTATGCACTGGGATCGAATCCGGGGCTAATTGTCTAATTACAAAATCTATCACAATCGCTTTCAGGATGTGAATATGTCATACATCGATGCTTCTTTTTGACATAAATTAAAACTTACCAAAGAAATGCAGCAATGTGTCACATCCATCTGTCAAATGAAAGCGATTGCGATAGATTTTGAAAATTAGACAATAAGGAGGCGGGTTGCAGCAAACTAAATTAAGGTTGTGTCGAGCTAATGTTTGATTGATTATTGTTAACGAGTCAAGGATGTTCTTATTCATATAATTTATCTAATTGTTAGTAAATCTAGTCAATCACATTACAAAGCTCTTCTTAATATAGCACTGAATTATTGGTATGATTTATCTAGAATTTTATTTTTTGTTTTATTTAGACATTTTATATTTTATAGGTAAGTAAAGTGATAGTCGGTAATTTGATTCTACATGACCGTGTTTTCTCTCTCAGTAAGTAAGTTGCCCGTTTTAGATGAAAAATGAACAATACACAAACATAGAAAGAGATCCATAAATTGGACGGAATGGTACCTACCCCTGTCCCATTAATCGTTTATATACATAAAGTCTTTTACGTTACGGTTTGTTTGTTTAATGCTTATTAAGGTAGTCTGTCTGTAGAACAATATCTATTTATTTTGACAAATACTGGGTATTTACACTATAAGACAGGATTTATTGACTTAAGACTTAATAAATTACGAACTATTGATATAGGTACCGTATTAATGTTACCGCTAAAGTACGGAATCCAATATTGTGCGAATTAACTGGTTAATCTGCACATTAACTGAACGAGGTTAAAAAGCGATTTTTTTTTAAAGTAGCAGATTTCCGCACTTTAATAATAATAATATACCTACTCATTAACTAATTATTAAATATAAAATATTTTGTATACTTAAAGACTCGTTATAATCCAGTAATATTGACAGCGATACCTGTAACTATTAACAAATTTAAAAATATTTATCTACAATACAAATAGATATAGACAAACAGAAGTATCGAGAAAATGGTAAATAATAAAACGTTATCAGAGCTATTTATAGAAACCCTAGCATCTGTACAAATAAAAAGGAATTATTCGTATTATAATTAATTTCATTTCACAGATAGAGTGAATCTTTTTATTGAGCGTGAACGAGTGTTTTTAATGACTTGTTTAATAATGAAATTAAACTAATAGGGATAGGGAATTAAACTACCTGCTTACCCAAATATTTCATTGCAGACACAATACCTAGTACTTACCTCGGTGAAACTTATCAAAAATCTAATCAAGATTTTGAGCAAATACTAAAAGCATAAGAATAAATAAAACTTCTTATGCTAAAAGGTAGAGGAGAAAAGGATAAGTTAATATCGGTAAAGAGGTTATCGTAAAAGAAATGGAGATCAAGGTTATATTATGAAATTCTTGATAATAAAAAAAAATTTGACAAAACGTTCAGACAAAAACACTTAGTACCTACCTAGGTAAATTGTTTACAAACTATTTGCAAAAACGGGTAGCAATAAAGTCAACAAAATTCAACTTATTTCTTAGAATTAATGATACACGTGGCTTCTTATGTATAAGTATAAGTTTGTAAGTACCTAAGTAGTATTTTTACACCAGTCATCATTGATGTCAAAACCTTCAACAAGTTTCAACAATTCAACAACACAAACTTTTGAACTATTTCGGTCATTTCAAAATTTACTTAGGTAGGTACCTACGCTGAAAGTAAATAAAACTACTTTACCATTCTACTTAAAGCCATTATAGTTGAACGACTTCCACTACTAGGTCGTGGTATAGAATTCTAGTTTTGTTTAAATGATGCCAAATATATTGAATTTCAAAATGACATAATTAATGACGACACCGAAACGCATATTGAAGAGAACGAAATAATTATAAAATAGTTAAATGTCAGACAACTTAATCAGCTAATTACTTCTAAAGATATAAGAGCCTTCAGAGACAGTTAGCGAAGGAAGAGTTAACAGTCAGAGTTATGTAAAACCCAGATTATTAGGCAAATGCAAATGCTAGGTAGGTAGGTACTCAATACTATTATCACAGCTTTACCATCTTGTTAAACTGTGCTATTATTTTCCCTTTGAAAAGAAGTGAATATCATAGATAAAGTTACCTAGGTACTAATTAACATGTTTATAAACAAAACATTTATTTGAACTTTAATTTATTAGAGAACTAAAATGACGAAATTACTACTATAGACTCATTACGACGTATTAGCGCGATTGGGCTTTGCGTGAGAATTGCTGTTTTTTTTCACATTAACATAATCAACGAGATGAAGCAAAAAGTGTATTTGTTTGAAAACAAACCAGTGACAATGAAAAAAAACTCGCTTGTTAGTATACTTTGGCTGCGTCATAAAATTACTAGGTAAACTTACTTGAATTCATTCCAAACTTCAGCTAGTTAATTTGTAAAGCACGTAGTTACCCACAGTTTATTGCAAAATATAGTACAAGTACCTATTTATGATGTCTAACCAGCGCCTAGGCTTCACCATTTGTTCCAGCTTTTTTGTAATTAAGTTAGGTTTCGGCGTTTAGAAATTTTACTAAATTTATTGTTGCAAAGTTACTCAATGTCGACACGGTTGAATGAATTCACGTTTTCTATGTCTACTTTCGTTTTCAACACCTTAATAAAGTTAAATAAATACATATTATAATGTCCATCAGCCATTTTTGATGTCCCCACTGCTGGGGCACAGGCCTTCCTTATGGGTGGTAAGAAGGCCCAATGCGGATTGGTGGGTGTTAACGACTGCAAATGCAGCCGGGACCAACGGTAACGTGCCTTCCGAAGCACGGAGGAGCTCGAGATAATAAATTTTGGTCACCCATCCCATGACCGACCCTTGCGAACGTTGCTTAACCTCCGCAATCGCTGGACCAGGCGCAAAACCACTGCGCCACCGAGCTCCTCATATGATATTATTTTTTTATTTTATTTTATTTTATTTATTTTAGGAAGGTTTACAGCTTTATAGGCATATAAAAACATTATTAATTACTCGAAGCCAATTACAAACCTCCACATATACATATCAATAGTATCCTATATATAAAGTAAAATGCATTATGCACAAAAAAGTACAAATTTCCACTAAAAATAAAAAATTTAACCAAAAAGACAACCAGTGACGTTAGAAAAAATAATAAAAACAAAAAGTAATATGTTGCTATTGTTATTACACAATTAAGGTTGAGCACCCACACAGAATTGCTGCCGAAAGTAATGCAAGTTTACAGTTCGCCTGATAGTCGCCGGGCTTGTCATAAATAAGTCGAAGTCATGTTCGCTACTATACCTATTATAAGTTTCGCAGCCACGCAACATAAAGGTGTTATGACGGTAGTTTGTGTGGGCTGATGGTAAATGAAGCAATGGACGCCGACGAAGACCAAGAGTGTTAGTGCGAAAACCAATCTTAGATAATAAGTCCGGGCAATCAATGGCGCCATTAACAAGTTTAGATATAAAACAAACGTCATTTACTTCACGGCGAATTTGAAGAGGTAGAAAGTGATATCGCTTACAGCGGTGCTCGTAACTCTCAGAATATTGCCCGGCCTTATAATCCAGAAATCGCAAAAACCGTTTTTGGATTTTCTCCAGGCGCGTAATGTATATGTTATACATCGGGTTCCACACCTGCGAAGCGTACTCTAGATGGCTGCGTACGAAGGCACAATATAGAACTTTGATTACCTTTAAAGATTTTAGGTCACTGGACATTCTCATTACAAAACCTAGAGCCTTGGAAGCCCTTTTAGCAATGTGGTCAATGTGATCGTTAAAAATTAATTTAGAATCATGTGTCACACCTAAGTCCCTAATGCTGTCAACCCGAGTTAAACTGTGGTTTAGAAGATTGTACCTGGAATCAATTTTATTCGTCTTACGTGTAAATGTCATATAAAAACATTTTCCCACATTGAGATCCAACTTGTTGAGATGGCAGTATTGCTCAAATCGTAGAAGATCCTGTTGTAAATCACAAACATCCAATGACCCATATAATGATAATACCATACATCAATTAATTTGATAAATATACAGTGGTACCAAATGATGTGATAATACAGGTGATAATCCTATAGTTTTGTTAAAACTGAACAACTTTCTCCAAGGAACATAGGTCGAAAAACAATTTTTTTTCCTCTTTCCATAGTAAGTCGGTCAGCTGACCAACACATTTTGTATATGGAAGTTTGTTTTATTTTGATAATACATGAATCTGATAAATAATAACCGGAATGAAACCATATAAAACAGGACTAATGATTAGAGTTTAATGTTTGTTTAGACAATAAACATCAAAACAACAAATATATAATTATTAATGTAAATATTATTCAAGTTGCGTTTATGCATGCATGCAATGCAAATCATGAAAAAGATTTCGATTGTTTTTTTTACATTAATTGTCGAAGGACTGTAATTTATTGCTATATCAACAACATTGAAATATTAATAAAAAACAACATTAACTTTAAATTGACATTGACATTATTTTTAAACGTTGTTCTAGATGCTGTAGAAGTGTAGACAATACCTACAAATACAAAAGCAAAAAAGTATGTACAAAAATTGCAATCGTCACTATTACTACTTACCGAAAAATCAGTGTAAGTAAACCCAAAACAGCTGTTCAGGCGCAAACGCAGGGGAGTGATAACATTTTAATCAACACTAAAACATGGAATTGTTTCGCAACGGAGCGACGACGACAGAAGCGGTGGACCGAAACGCACTGACTGCAAAAGGCTGCGATGCGAGGTTGGCGAGTGTTGTAATTGTTAAGGGGGGAACATGTTTTAGTATAAATCTGACGTATTGCACGATACGCAGACAGTTTATTTGCAATATTTGCATGCGTAGCCGGTACCACTACAATATAGGAAAAAATAAGTAATAAGCATTCGAGGAAAAGGGAAAGCAAAGCTGATTTGAAATCAATTGTCGTATTGTTCGCAAGCGCACACGTACCTACGTATACAATCATGTCACATGTGAAAAGAAGCTCAGCCTCCCTAGCATGACCGATAAAACATGATATATATCGCGTGAAATAGTGTTTTATCGACACTCAACTGTCAAAATCCATGTCTTGTCTTTTGACAGTGGAAAGCGATAAATCGCTATATCGTATCGCGTTTCAGTGGTCATGCTACCTACCCCTAGCAGGGTAAATAAATACAACCAAAGCTTGTACTATTACGTATTCTGTGACCAAAGTTAGGTAAACATGTGGTTTTTGCTCGATAATCAGAGCACGAAAACGACTTTGTTTGTGTGAAATAAAGAAAAACATTCCAAAGTTGATCGAGAAAATTAAGTTCTTTTCTGCAACACCACACAACACAACTATTGTTAAAGGGCTAAGCTGAATATAATTATCCTTAATTAACAATATTATTTTTAGTAAGTATCTGTGCTATTCTTTAACGGCGCGGCGTCAATCCGGTCAAACTAGTCAATCTAGCATATCTAACAACTCCATGTTCCACTACATTACTTTATCGCACTTACGCCACAGAATATATACTTACGCATAGGTTAGGTGCAAGTTTAATGTATAAATCATGAATATAACACTATAACATTTGAATCCAACATAATAATAGCAAATAGTAGCTTAGTCAAAATTAGGAGAGTATAAATAACAGCAAAAATTCCATCTCTCAATATTCTTCAAAAAGACCATAAGTTCTGCAACAGAACTTCTTAAGTGTTAAGCTTTTGAAACTGTGATGTCATTGCTGTAATATTGCAATAATGAGTCGATAGTATTGCCTCTGTTTGAAGATGTTTGATGACGACCATTGAGTTATTCAAGAGAACCAGCCCTGTCAGGTTTAAGAGGCATGAACTCACGAGGACCACTTTGTCAATTTCTGATGAAAAAGACTGAAAGCTTAAAAGCTAAACAATGTTTGGAGCTACATGTTCTCTATCATTAGAAGCTGTATGAAGAAGATGACACGAGGAGAGTGCAATGACATTGACACGCACTTGGTTGGTGTAGCGCTTATACAATTCAGAAGCTGAAGGTTCGAAGCTTCTAGACTGAGTAGTAACTTTGATACAGCAAATTGGTACTCTTCGTAAATCGCAATCGATTAAGACTTATATCAGCTATCAATGAACTCCAAACTAAAACCACAACAGCAGTAAAAGAACAATAACATGCTGCGCTATCCATTCAATATATTTGGATTATTGGTGGATCCAGACAAAAAATCGCAAGAAATAGAACGGGAATATATCGAAATATTTGTTACTTTAAAGGAGAAACAAGAGTTTATCGAAAGCCACTAACAGTAAATCATTATTATTACTATGTATCGTATTTCGTAGGTACTCTTGCATTATCTTCAAGATTGAAGATTTAATTGAAGATTCAAGATTGGGGTAGAATACCCCTTACCTTTATTTATGCTAATAGTATTATATTATCTGTGATTTATGCAAACCAAAACGGGGAATTTCTAGGTTTTTCCATTCTCAAACATACGATTCTCTCGACACAACTCAGACTGAAATATCAACTGTTAAATTAAGCTAGTTTCACTAATTAACGAGTATCTATAGAAACCTAACATTAATCCTTGAAATCCAGTTCATTATGTCATTGTTGTCAATCAGTGTCTAACTATGAATGAATGGGAAGGTCTGACTGATCTTATAAGGCAAAATCTCGAGATTATTGCTTAATATTAAAGCTATAAATAGACATATTACGTCACTAGCGTGAATCTAAAAGAAATGGGCGGATTTATGGCAATGAGTGGCGCCAAAGAAACGTCATGCGTGTGGGACAGTTTCGTCTGGAAGTATGGAACTTTGACTCTGTGTCACGCGAAGTTATAATATAATACCGTTCGCCATTAATTTCACTGATAATAATCATGGAGCCAATTTTTATAATTCGGTTTTACTTGCGAATCTTGCGATTTTAAAATTTATGACAATTTTTTCCGTTAAAAGATAACAATATCATGGATCGAAGAAAAATAGGAGTTATTCCACTTTGAAGGCTAACTATAACTTTCTGTGCTATAACTACCTTAAGGTGTATACTCGGACACATGTTGTTCCTCTATTACTAGGATAAACAGAATTAAAATAACTACCGATAATTGAGAAACAAATTAATAATAAGGTACTATATTAATTTATACCTTCGACAATCGGAGTTCCATCTCTGTACAATTGATAATTAGGTTCACATTGGTTTCCAGTTTGCCACGACCAGTACAAAGTTTTTACAAACATTTTATACAGCACGTTTTAAGTAACAATTAAACAGAGTCATTGGATAAAAATAAGTCACGTCTGTATTAAAGTAGTGATTAATGCATTTGTGCCACAACCAAGTATTGCTTTGGTAGATAAATTACTAGGCAATTACTTGACCTACCTTTGATTATAACTGAAGTTGAGACACAGATTACAAGTGCTTGATTTTAATTGATTTCAAGTAGTTTAGTACCTACTTTCCTGTTTTATACCTACTTTATGTAGTTTTAGATGGTTCTGTTTCAAGATTGTCATCTTAAAACAGAAGGTAAACAAGCAATTATACCTACGAGGGTCCATGACTTTTTGATGAAGAAAGACTTTTTTTCGGAATATTTTGTTTTATTTCTCTACATAATCTTACTGTAGCTCTGCGTATTCAGTCCAACCAAGTTCCTACCTCTTTAACCCATATTTTTTTTCTTTTATTCCCTGAAAACTGGTAACTGAAATGAGGGCCCATTTCAAACACCACCTTTTGGCTTGATGAAAATCTTTGCCCGCTAAGACATTTATTCATGTTTGGTAGGAGAAAAAAAATCTCACTGGCTCAGGTTGAATCTAGAGAAGAGGAAAGATTCATCTTCATTCAATGAGTTTTGATGTCATGAGTGCCGCCGAGAGGGTCGACAGGGTCATTAAGAAAAGTTAGAAGTCGCTTGAGCTTTTTGTTTCCAAAAGTAATAATCTTTTGATGAATTAAAAATGTAGTGTAAAAGGAGTTTCTTTTTAAGACCCAAAAATAAATTATGAAAAAAAAGTATTTCTTCTTTTTAAAGTCATGGACTAGTGTGTGAAAAACAAGTGGGTAACACAAAGTAAGTTGCTTTTTCCTTTGAAATATAAAAGACACCTGTAGCAGGAGAAAATCATGTTCTCTCATAACAAGGTCAGTTTTGAAATGAAATTCATAATTATATACCTAAAACAAAAATTCCCCCAATGCTGATTGTATGGCATAAGTATGTTTAATTTATTATGCAAAGCAACTATTATAATTTTAAATTATCTAACAAATTATTTTCAGTTAAGTTACGAATAGGTACCTACTCAGAAGATATTATATATTTACACACAACAGCACGGCAAGCTAAACAGTTGAAATGCAAAAACAGTTTTTGTACACAGAGAGTAGGGCATAAAGACAGTCTCAACTCAAGTACCTACAACATATTGTATAGTCTGATATGCCATCATGTGTATTGATTACACTTATTTCAATTGTTCATTTCAAGAAAAACCTTTTAATATCAAAAAAACCAATGAACTTATTTTGAATGAAAATTCACATTCACAAATAAGGTGAAAAATTTATCATACCATTTCCATATCATGTCCAAGCACATAATATCCAGATATTGATTATTCAAAGAAGCTAAGCCAATTATACACACCATTGCTACGAAGTAGTGAAGATGTGTTGTCAACCGGCATCATAACTACCAACTAAACTTAGAATGGAATTCAAAACATGTCTTTATAAACCTGTTTCAGAACTAGTACTGAGGTAGTCAGAGGTAAAAAGGCATAACTTAAGTATAGCAAGGTAATCAAATTACCATGCAAATCCATTACTTAAGGGTTTAATGTGCTACTTTTAATTTAGAAACGTGGATAAACTGATGTAATGATATCATAAATTGTGGGATAATATTGAAGAAAAAACCAATGATAAAAAACATGACAATTTCACAGCTGACTGTATAGGTATATAGCACAGTAAAAAAGTTTGTATGCAAGTAGAATTTATGCGACAGACTAATGCTATTGTAAGACGAATTAAATAATAATCAAATACATACCTCCGCTCAAAGGACGACAGTCAATTTGATTCCAAATGATTGAGATTCAGGATAGAACATAATTTCCAACATCATCTTTTGAAGACTTTATCTTTAGAAGAACGCATTGATAGAATAGTCAGAAACTTTAAGTATTCAATTAATGAATAAAATATTGAGTGCCTATTTTTCTAATCTGGATATTTTATTTTTATTTCACAACACAAAAAATACATATCGACCGCGACCGACACCCCCAAGTGTGCGTGACTGACTGACAGTGACAGTGACACTGACACTGACTGACTGACTGATCGACATTGACAGTGAATGCATTCCAGCAGGCTAATCGCTATGTCATCGATCGCCATAGAGTTCATTTCAAAGAAAGTAATAAATGAGGGCTTTTTAAAATGATAAAAAGCTGTAGGCTCGCGATAGATGGCTTTGTTAAAAATGTATGTCTCAATGTAATTTTTGTTTTACTTTTTTAATTTAATCTTCGAAGAGTACTCAGGTAGGCAGGCAGCTGAGTATCCCTAAAATGTTTCTCTTTTTTTTTAATTTAGGACAGCTAACTAGAACATACACCAAAGACAAGGCAATAATACATTCGACGGACTTACATTAGGGTGGAGCATACTATATCTATAGGTGGAGCGCACTTGTATGGGATATTCTTTTTTGTGCTCTCATTTATTATCATTTAAACAAAATATAATTAGAAGTACTGCCGCATAGCTCGCAAAGTTTTCGAAATGTGCGAAAAAAAGGTATATATTTATCGGTACTTTCTGGACATGTAAAATGGTTTTAAATAAATTGTTATTCTTAAAAAATCTCTGATGGATCCGAAACAAGTTAAAATCGTGCAATATCATGCCGGTATTGAACACAAAAAAGAGTTCTTAGCCACAGTCGTAGCTCACCAAACGGCGAAAAATTTATAATTCTAGATATTTTTTTTTTTCAAAATTTGTATAAGTAAAATGAATGAATGAAAATGAAATGAATAAGTATATTGTTTTTTGTTTTTTTTTTCACTCTGTATAATGTAAAGTGTTAAATTATTTAATAAAACATACGATTTCCTCAATTTTTAGTACCTGTTTTACATTTACCAAAATCCCTTATTTTCAAGATTTTTTAATTTTTAATGGCCATGCGGCAGTAGGTACTTCCAGTCAAAATTATTCATGTTTGATGTCCTGATATATTCTAAATGTATCAGTACAGGGCACTATTTCCGCACTCCGCTGTATCCAAAACGTAAAAAAAAACATTCCACCTGCTACAATGTTGTCTATTTTACAAGCTGCCACGACATGCACTCTTTGGGAAGATGTCAGCCAGCGAACGCTTACTATCCTCTTTGGTACAGGCCGTTTATTTTTAAAAGCCAATTTTGACTCATCTCTTTCCATCAACGCCATCTAATGAGGCAAATAGTTA
Source organism: Agriphila straminella (assembly GCA_950108535.1). Classification (NCBI taxonomy): domain Eukaryota; kingdom Metazoa; phylum Arthropoda; class Insecta; order Lepidoptera; family Crambidae; genus Agriphila; species Agriphila straminella. The sequence goes on from OX467317.1 coordinate 15,051,733, forward strand.
CTATTTTACTATTATTTATACTATATATTTTACTCACAAAAATTCACGAGAATCGGTTGAGAAATGCGACGTAGTGTAGAGGAGAACAGACAGACGGACACGGACATGAAAGCATTTTTTCCCAAGCTGAAGCAATGGGGATTATAATTATCTCCTATCTTTAGGCACTCCACTGCGTCAAGCGGGACCCCGCCGCGGGTACACGGTGCAAGAATAGGTATAGAAAGCTGGTTTTTGACGGACAGATGCTTGCGCCCCGCGCCCCTATGCGCTCTAATCTATGTCACCCCGCGCGCGTGTCCAGCTTAACGCAGCGGAGAGCCTTACTCATGCACTGCAAGCATCTGTCCGTCATAAAAACCAGCAGGCAGCAATCTATATTCCCGCGCCGTGTACCCGCGGCGGGATCCCGCTTGACGCAGCGGAGGGCCTTAGGAGAGCCTTAGCATACTATGGCCTTAGGCCACTGCAAAGTTAGCGTTGCCGTTGCCCGACTCTATTGTCAACTCATAGGTATTTGCTTGGTCCCGGGCTGCATCTGCAGTAGTTAACACCCGGATTGGTGGGTGGGCGTAAGGCCCGCGTGGTGTCCTTGTGCCCTAGCAATGGGGGCATTAATTAACAAATATAAGACAATCATCACAAACATTGCTCCAATTACAAAGTAAGTAGCTAAAGCACGTGTTATGGAAATCAAATACAACGGTGGAACTACAAACACCCAGACCTGAGCCAAGTAAGTATACAAAAGTTCGTTTTCTATTGATCCAGCCGGGGACCGAGCCCGGGACCTTAGGGATGGCGACACCTTGAAAACCAGTGTACTAGCCACTCAACCACGGAGGCCGTCGTCAACATTAAAAATGGCTGATGTATAATTTATCCAGCTTTTTCCCTACCATCCATTCAGGACGTCTTTTAGTTGACAAGAAGAATAGTGCGAGATATTTATTTTGCTAGGTAGCCTAGGTAGGTCTTTAAATACCTTTCGAAGTTAACCTTTAGGTCATAATTTGTTTGTAATTAATGCTTTTTACACTCAAAACACTGCCAAATATCAATTTTATCACAAATATTTAACTTGACAAAAGTCCAAGCTAAAAATATATAATTACCTACAGTATGTTAGTGTATAAAGCTTCATTTTCAAATTAACGGTAGTAGTTTGAAATGACACACTCTAACCTAAAACCATCAAAAGTTGCGTCAATCAGTAGTCTTTCTTTAACAGTAGGTATAGGCATATGTGGCATATATGGATATATGGATTATGTCTACCAAACAGAGCATCGAGATGACGGGGATCCCGTTGATAAATCTTGTCCCTAAAGTTTTCTGAAATCAACCAACTCGACTCATTCGTCATTAATTCAAATATGTGTAAGTGGTTTTGATAAACAAAACTTCATAGGTAAATTTTGTGTTATGCCCCATCTTTGAAAGCTGATAACGAACAAACAAAGGTACTACCTCAGTTAGATTCAAAGATTAAAGAGGTATCATTAGCAAACAATACTGCCTCACATAAGCCTTCTGTAATTCTGTTAAGAGGTCGAGGTCATTAATAGGAACCAGAAACAACAACGGCCCCACTGTCGATCCCTGAGGCACTCACTTTCATAAGTACTCCAAGCTCCAGTTCCAGAAGACTTCACTTCTTCAATGTAAGTTTTTGTATTCTTGTTGATCTATAGATTTAATTCTACGAGTGCTAATTAATTCTTAGAAACACCTGAAATCACTAATTTGTACACAATTTTTTGATGACAAACGCAATCAAATGCCTTTGAAAGATCACAAAACATATCAATAACCTTAGATTACTAATGTTACCCTCCCAATCGCCATGAAACGTCAGTGTTTTACCTAATTTTATATTACAAAACCTGAATATTGTTGTAGAAAAAAAAGAAAAGAAACAAAATTAACAACGTTAGTGTTTTATTTACATTAAAGTACTTACATAATTTATTTTAGGTAAACATATAAATATTTATAGGTACCTATAAAACTTATCCTGACGACAGAAAGGTTCATATTCATAGAAAAACTGAAAAACTAATATATCTAGAGATACTTATCGCTAACTATAATACAATACTTTTTTGTTTGTTACTATGAATACATACCTTACTGTCGTTGGTTTTATCATAAAAAATATTTACAACAAATAAATTTTCACACTAATATTATTTTACATCCATCACATCATACGCAACACAACAAAAGTATAATTTATTATCGAACCACCTGCTAGCATTGTTATTACAGGAAAACGAAGGTTTACCTCTAAAAAGTCTTAATATTTATTGGAAAAAATAAAAATATAATACAGGGGTAGGTAAAAAAAAACTGCACTTTTCTCTTTAAGTTCGGGCAGAAAAGTGAGAGGGTGTTTAGAGTGCTTTCTCTTAAAAAGTTCGTTTGCTTGTAAAAATAACCAATAAGTATTTTATTTATTCCCATAACTGCATTCTTGAAAAAGTTAGAGACCTTTTTTTAAGTTTAAGTGTGTACGATCGACAACTTACTCATGTGCTTTATCATTTTGCAGAAAAATTCGCGTATCGCCCCTGCATATAATGCTAGTGACAGCGCGGCGTGCTAGTGTTGTTGTACTTAGCTAAGTGTTGTCAATAGTAATACGAAAAAAAACAAGTTTAGTATAAAAATAAATAATTTCTCTAAAAAAATCTTAATTTAAACTACCTACACAATTACATAAAGATCCCACAGAAAAGGTAAATAGTATTGATACTTCTTGTCCCACAAATTTAAATGCTTTTGGAGAGTTTTTTTAAAGCATTTCACCATAACGATTACAATAAATTTACAAATAAAAGTGATTTTAAGTTTATGATTTTTATCTTTGCATTCGAGAGTTAAAATTGCATTAACCTAAAGAGGAAGATTAAATGATCAGTCTGGCATCAGTCCATTCCATCAGTCTGTATAGACTGAAATTTGTACTGATGGTATGGACTGATGCCAAACTAAACATGTAAGTAATCTCCATCTTAGAATCAAATTAAAAACAATACCTCCCCAAAATAAAATTAACTGTATCTAAACTTTGTTTTCGTATTTATAATAATAAATAAGTCAAAATAAAATTGTGATACAAATCTTTATTTTTACTTGTTTAGGAAAACTTAATAAAACAATATATTATTCAATTACCTACTTTTTTATAAATAATTCCATCCAGTCTTGTACTTAGACATCAAAAGTGTAGGTACAAGGTCTAACTAAAGTTAATTTTAACACAAGTGTGCTCTAGCTAGCGAAAAAATGTTCATAATGTGGTTTCATTGCAAAATGTAATGACCAAAAAATATATTTTTACGTGTAACTGAAGCAGCCCGTAGCTGCTACGGCGTAGCACAAAATATAAAGTTTGTATTAGTATACTACTAACAGCTTTATAATTTATATTCTGTGCTAACAGTACACGGTTTTGTGACCGTAATCTCGTAGCAGAAGATTATTATTTACTGTGTGCTCGTAGCACGTCACGATGCTACGACACAAAAAAGGATCTAATGCGATGAGCAAGAGATGCGCCGAAGTCATTTTATAGGTCTGTTTATACTCTTGAATCCAATAGGTACCTATATAGGTAGGTACCCTCTAATATTGAATTTCGAACGATCGGGAATGATTTCAATCGAAATACATAGCTAACTATTAATTTGCTAAGTAACATAATTTATTGGTACCGAAATGTAGGATGCATTAAGCGATCCCCACTCATACTTCTCAAGCTCTTCTAGCGCTCAGGATCAGTGCCGGCTGGTATGGTCGTATAATTTGAATGCAGATTTTGTCATGATGTCGTCACGATGACGTCACGGTCTCGTCACAATGGTGGTAGGTCGTTGTCGACGTCTAGCCGCCGCCGCACCCATTCCAGAAACGCCTCCTGTGTGCCATTACAATAAGTTATTAATTTATAATAGTAGTGATTTATTTTTGTTTAATCTGCTGGACAATGTTCTGCTAAGTTCACTAACATAGTGATACTTGGGTTATGTTTTGATGTTACGGATTGCATGTTTTCTCAAATAGTATAAGATTGGCTTGGCATATTACAATATATAACATAGGGATACTATCTCTCATAATCAGAATTATGAGATATATCTTCCATATGTAGTGCTTCTGTTACTTGGACAAGAGGGAGAAAAGTAATTTTCAATAAATATTAATTATCTTACGCTGCGATTACAATATGATTGTCTAGTTTAGTTGTTAATAAATTTCTACTTACTACTAGCAAGAAGCAATCCAGTTAGCCACTACACCCGGAAAATTGAAGAAATAGAGACATTGATCAGTACAAAGATACAATTTGAATACTTAGAGGAATATAATATTGTAAAGGAAGATAATGTTTATCAGACAAATGGTCATGAGCGCCCCTGGAGAGATTAGATTTTTGCGCCCCCAAGACTTATTTTCCAGCAAGAGAAACTTATTTTCTAGGGGTCAGCAAACTGCGCCCCCCTGAAGGTTGTGCCCCTGGCAGCCGCCCCTTTGCCGGCCCCTAGCTGCTGCAAATGGTGGACAGTGGTAGAGTTAAGGTTAAAAGGTTAAAAGCAACGAACAAGACAAAGATAGTTAAATGCAATAAAACTGGGGGTCAAGTCTGCTAATGTTAACGTCAAAATCGTGTTTCAATGGTGTTTGAAAGGTGATACTTTTTGCCACAGTTCTTGTTTCTTAAACCCAAAACCGAAACACATTGTGTTTCTTAAACCCATAACGGAAACACATTCCGTGTTTTTACAAAAGATTCATAAAAACTGTTTAACTAAACACATGTTTAAATGTTATGCTGTCACTTTTTTTTAAATATTGTTTGACAGAGACAGTATCACATTTAAACATGTGATTAGATAAACAGTGTTTAAAAATCTTTTGTAATAACACGGTATGTGTCTCGATTTTGGGTTTAAGAAACAAGAACTGTGTCAAAAAGCATTATTACCATTCAAACACCATTGAAACACGATTATGGCGTTAACAATAGCAGACTTGACCCCCTGAAGTGGTGACAGCGAGTGAGTAAGAAAGAGATAGGTATTAGTCGCGGTGTAGTGCAAGATGGGCGTTGTCTGTGTAATCGTCGTAACTCGGTGCGTCCAGCTCGTCCTCTCTTCCTTCATAATCCTCTCCTTCTGGCTCTTCCTCTTCAGAACCCTCCCCTCCCACCACCCCTTGGCCCTCTTCTCCTGCCGGTGGAGGTACTGCTGACTCCTGATTGCCACGCACACCAACACCAAATTACATTCAAGCAATACTACAATTATTTTAATTACTTTACATCAGCGGATCCCGAATTCATTTAGCTACGTAAGACTTTTTGGTTCACCGTTTTTGGGCGGAACCCTAACTCAAGTAAGAAGTAAACTGACTGTAACATTGTTTTTTACGTGAAATCACACCATACTGATGCTTTTTGGCTTGGTGTTCGCATCTTGTAAGTACTATAGTTTGACTTTAAAAGAAGGACTTTTTTAAATAAAAATGTATTTAACTAGTTAGAACAAAGAGATATTTACTTAACTCTTGAATTTTCGCGGAAGTCCTGAGAGCCTCTTACGGAACCCCAGGGTTCCGCCGCGGAACTTCCGCGGAACACCATTCGGGAACCGCTGACTTATATTATTAGAGAGACACAAAATGAGATGTTTATTATGGTTCTACAATGTTGGTTTTGTTAATAAATTGTGCCTTACAAGTTTTGCTCTAAGTACACAAAATGACAAATCTGTTAGATTGGATATGGCTGAGAAGGCTGAAGGAAATTAGTCCTTTTATGGGATCTGTGTTAATGCAACCCATACCAAGCTAAAAGCCAAATGTGACAATATCCCACTGAAAAAAACTACTTATAGCTAGATTAGAATCCCTATCAGCCTGTGGACACTTACCTTACGTAATCTGCTATAGAGTAGAGCCAGGCGATAATTAACCTCTCAGGTACAGGAAAATGAGACACAATAGATATTTCATTGTTGTCCTACCACATTGTAGGTAGCCGCGTGGGACTTAATGAAATATTATAATATCCTTATTTTCAAGAATACGAGATTTATAATGACTGAAGCCCATTTTATAGCATCAGTACTTGAAGAGTACGACTGAAAGTAGTGGACGTACTTGGCAGTCTAGTAAATTCTGAAACATTCGTTCAACGAGTCAACAGCCATGTCAAAAATGTGGCCCACAAGCGAGTCTCAATTTTTTTTTTTTTTTTTGCACAACGTTGCTTCCCACCTTTCTTACGCCAATTTGGGCCGTGCCTACCCCAGCAAAACAGCCCTCCGCCCCTAGCTTTGCCCCGGAAGTGGAGGCCAGAGGCCGTACTCTTAGCTCTTACAGCAACCTTAAAGTAATGTTGTTATAGGGACAGAGCTATCATCGCGTATAGCGCCATCTCATTTACAACATTGCTTCGATATTACTTTTGACAGTCATGGTAGGGGGGCAAGCCCCCCTGGAAAATATCTCTAAATACGATACGACCATGTGTAAGGTGTATGATGTGGATGAGTTGTGTACCTTTGTAGGGCGCCATCCACATCCTGGTAGGGGAAGTCCGTCGGGGCCCAACGGACATGGCGCGTCTAGTCCCGGCACTCCCTGGTCTCCCTTGTCGCCTTTGTCGCCCTTCCGCCCGCGCTTGCCCACTGGACCCTATGGCATGGACATAAATATTATTATCTCTTGATCATTATCTTACCTGATTTGACTTTCACGCTTGTAGCACACCTCCGCCGCGAAACAGTAGCAGCGAAACCGCGGTAGTTTCGCCATAGTTCCGCTATGAGTTGTCTTCTATCGACGACGTCGATACATGAGGATCACAATCTACGAAGCGGTTTCGCGTGATTACTTTCGCGTGTGTCAACGGTCGGAGCCGATCGGGCGGAATCACGTGTAAAAAAATATGTATTAGAAAGGCTGTTCGCATTTGTTTCGCATGTCGGAAGTCTTGGCGGAACCTACTGCGGTGTTTTGCGGCGGTGTGTTACATACAGGCGTCAGAAAAGTTTTTGGTTTAAGCAGAGACAGCTGATGCGTTTGTTTTCCTTTTCGTTGGAATAAGAACCGATTTCAGCCTAGTGGACTTTTTCAGACTTTTGAGAAGAAGTTTTGACTTATAATAATTGCTAGAAATAGTGATTACAAATAATAATAGTAAAAAGACATAGTTTTCTTATAAAGTGAAAATACATAAACAACAAATAGTTAGTTACTCATGCACTTTGTACACTGGATGCAACATAAGCATAGCCCTAGGAAGGGAAAACATACTCGTGGCTTGACTTACTGCTTCTCCCTTATATCCCTTGTCACCCTTCGGACCCTATTGAGCGAAAACAACATGTTAGTACCTACGCGTATTAAATATCTATCTCCGATTATGTTAATGCGTCATAACTAACCTCTTGACCTGGAATCCCATCAGTTCCCTGAAATTTTGCCAGTACCGTATTAGTTTTTTAGGAATATCTACTGGGAATGACAATAGCATTAGGAAGCGCTGCGTCGCGCGCTTGCACGAGCGGAAGGGTTACCAACTGTCCGGAAAATTATTAAGCGTTCGGTTGTGTCCGGAAATCAAATATTATTTGCTTTTTTCTATAATTATCTTTTGACATAACAAGTAAAAGTATTAGTTTTGACTGCCAATGGAACAACTATGTATTTATTTTGTATCTGATTCAAATGACAATGAATATTAAAAAAACTACGTACAGCATCATTCATACATGTACTTTATATGTATGAATGCCAGTCTTTGTTAATAAAAAAGCAAAATGATTATTATCATTAATATTAAATCCCGTCACCAACTAATTATCTTTTATAATAATAAAAAAGTATTATAAACCCGATTGACAAGCCTTTCGTATCGAACTTGGTAACCCTGCTTGTTTGAAGCGCGCGATGAAGTGTCCTTGAGTGCGTATGACGTACGGGCAGTCCAGGGTCGCCTCGTTCACCTTTTGATCCTGGCTCGCCTTGCGCGCCCTGTGGCACCAACACCAATAGTTAGTTATAGTCATGTTACTTTCCTGAATCAATATTAATGAACTTTCAGTATGTATGTGAATAAGCTGATCTAATAGAGATCTGTCTAACATTAATAATAAGTTAATAATATTTGGTTTGTGATTCTTGAACAGTGAGTAGCAGTAATTTATTATCGATAATTACTTTGCTATCTTTATATAATTTGTTGTAGGTACTTAGTTTTTAAGGTAGGTGTTTGCAGACCTAGGAGCTGTATTGTTAAATGATTTCTTTGTTAGCATTAAATTAAAGCAACTGGCGTGTCTGCTAGTATTGTTAGTGGCGGTGTGTGGCTCGTGGCAGGTGTGGCAGTAGCGATGACTCACCTTCATGCCGTCGAGTCCGGGCGGGCCCTGGAAAAACGCACGTGTCAGCGGGGCTCCTCTCGAACGTTGCACATGAGGCTCATTCATATATGTACGTGCATTTCATTCATGTTTAACGTGCGTTATCCACTGCCTTTATAGTTGTATACAGATCAGCTGCATGCATATTGATTTGATTCAGAAAAGTAAGGCTTTGAATTTGCAAGGAGAAGAGAGAAAAAAAAGATCAATATGCACAGCATGCAAATATTTATTTTTCTTCAAAATAATTTGTAAACAACAATATTTTTATGCTCTCGTGACGTATGGTACAAATGACAACTTTCGATTCTCATAAAAAAACTAAACCTTATAAGTACGCTTAAATTACATAGAAGGGACGTTGGTTATCGTAATGTTTTCTCGTACATAATAATAATCTAAACAATGATAGCAATTAGGCTGACAGTCAGTAGCTGCAGGTAGGTACCTAAAGATCACAAAATTATATATAAAAAATAAGCAAGTACATGGATCATTAATAAGGACCATTTGATAAAAAACGTTAAAACTGTTCAAGAAAAGGTGAAACGGAGTTTAATTATTGCTTGTCTGATAGTTGTAAGGAATAAGTTGCTTACATGTAAAACTTACTCTAACAATCAATTATATTTGTACATTTGTCTTTAACTTGAAATTTTATGATGTCTGGATACTGAATTTTACAATAAACAACTTCAGAAGGTACTAGAATAGCGAATAGAATAGATGTAAAAAACTTACTTCATTTACATAATTAATTTATCAGTTTCCAGTGTCCAGACACCTTTTAAGATACAATACAATAAGATCATAAAACGGTAGTGATACAGTTACATTATATCAATATCATATTATAATACACAAAGAGAAGATTAATTACTTCAATGAGGACAGAGATTCAATACACACGAGTCAACATGAAGGATACGCGCCGCGCAAGTGACGTATGCCTTCTTCGAACTATTCTAGTTGTTACAGCATCAATATATTTAATGATACTGATGGCGATATAACAATATCATATTTTTTGAGAAAAGTTTCTCGGGGAGGATTACGATACGCCTTTCATCGCATAATATTCTCCAATACGTTGGTTAGGTTCGACAATATGATGTTGGTAAATCAGGTTAGGGAAAAAGTCATTTTCGGACTAGGCATGACAGGGGACGGTAATACCGAGTACGGGCGTGCACGCTCCCAACAAGCTCCCGCTCTCACCATTACCTAACTCATAATTATCTTGTTCTATGCTTTGTTTTTTCCGGGTATTCCTGAGAATCCCACTGACTCCTTTGATCTTTTATTGTTAAGAAGCTAAGAGCGGGCAGGAGCTGGGCGTAGCCTAAAGAAGCGCAGGTAACATTCTTTGAAAAAGCAGTATTCCAAGTATTATAAAGCTGTTCAAATATATTGTGTCAGTCAGTAAATAATGCCGGGTTGACATTTTGGTTAACCAAGTCTCATCATTGTCTCAATACGTTGTCTTAATGTTTTTGAATTTCCTGCTTTGACAAAGAAGGTGCTGCTGCTTCAACTCTTTAACTTATCTTAAAAGTACAATATAATCAAAAAAGATACAATTACAATTAATTAATGGAATAATGATATATAAACAGGCATTTAAGATAAGAAACCTATCTATAAGAATTTGGGCTTTCATATTTAGAAATAGAAAGAGTATTATAATGCACATAAGTATAAAGAGATATGATGAGAGATTCAATAATGTAAGTAAATGTCAATAATAACTTTACAAGCTAACAAATCTAACGCATATCACATACTTAGGTACACCTTATAAGTTTAGAACGCTTTGCTTACTTCTAGCCTTAGTTTCAATAATAAATACATCCTTATTGAGATTTAGTCATACTAAGTACTTACAATTTATAGTAGTTGGCACCCGGTCTATAAATTGTTTAAGATTCGTTTGCCAAATATACAAATAATACGTTTAAAAATAGTCACTCTGATCGTTGATATTCGGTTCCTTAAAAACTTCTATATTTTACAGAATATACTTAAAATTACTTTTTTATCATAATTATTACATTTTTACAGTACAGCTGTTAACAATACGATATCGGGAAAAGTTTTGATAAAATTCTCTTAGACCATGACTATAGAGTAAACACTTGATGAAAATTTAATCTTTAGGGTTCCTAATCGCACTTTTTTTTAATATGGGTATTAACAACAAAACTAATAGTTTGCAAACCAATAAGTCCAGTTTCCAGATCTTTGCAAGTTTTAAAACACACAAAGAACAATACTTTTTACAAACCGCAATTACCTAAACGGACGAAAAACAACATACACCTATTTATACATTCGCTCAACACTTAACTCTAATGGTTGGCAGGATCTTTGCGGGCGCAGTTTGTTAGCTTCAAGCAGTTAGTTGCGGCGGCGGGGCCACTACGTGAACACGAAGTCTGGCGGCCAGCGGTTCTCCTGCACCCACACCACGCAAGTTAGTTAGCAAGGGTTAATTGAGTCCCATACCACACCGTGACAGTATTGCCAATAATCGGAAATCTCTAAAATATCAAAAATAACTCTTATTTGCTACTCTTGCTTTGTTTTTGTAGCAATCATGAACTATAAAAAAGTTGTGATTGATTTCATTTCAATAAATATCTAAAACTACATACAAATAATATATTTATCGGACGTGACATGACAATGTAACATTATTTGTTTTCCGGACACTAATTTTGAAATTGGGGCAGACAAAATGATTCAAATAGTAATTCAAATCAACAATCAATCATGATTACTTATTTTACGGTATTATATTTTTTTTCGGACATTCAATATAATCGGACACCAATTTTCCGGACATTAATAAATGATTGGCAGCCCTGACCACGGCGTGAACTCTTGCTACAGCACCTCAACCGTGTTAGTAGTAGTACTGAAGTGAGGTGTTTTATCTACCAGGATGCAAAGAGCTTACTCTCGCGCCGCCCTCGCCCGGCCGCCCAGCCTCGCCTGGTAACCCAACTGGACCCTGTGGGGTGCAAATTAATGTTCATAATTATACAATTAGAAAACATTATGGTGGAATAAAAATTAGGAATAGATAAACAGATTGTTTCGATTGTCCATTCCCGTTGTCCCCCATTGGGGGATATCGGGATGAAATGTTTGAAAAAAAATACTTTTTGTATTTTGGCAGACAAGTACCTATCCATAAACTGCGAAGACCACTTTAGTAGGAAAAAAAAATTACCGGTAATCCCATTGGACCCGCGTCACCCTTCTCTCCTCGCTCGCCCTGCGATGACAAAAAAACGATTACATTTTATTTGGCGAGTTGCATAACTTAGGAAAAAGAAAACTATATTGATTGTACATAAAAACATACAGCCTTGCCACGAAGACCTGGCTCGCCTTTGTCCCCCTTGATGCCCGGGGGACCCGCCACGCCGGGGGGACCCGTGGGGCCAGGCGCGCCCGGGGGCCCCATCATCTGTACACACAAAACAAGCGCTTATTACATACTTTCATGTTAAAGCCGTGTGGCGTCCGGAAGATTGGCCCTGGATTCATGCTAGACCGGGCCGTGCCGTGTCCGAGGCCCAAGCTACGTTGGTCGCGTCAACGATCTGTATTAGCCATCAGTGTTCGTTGAGCCTCGATTGCCGCCTGGCTTCTGAAGCCACGTAGCTTGGGCCTTGGACTAGACAGTTGGACACGGCAGGGCCCGGTCTAGCATGACTCCAGCTAACCATTTTCCTTAGATGACGGGGCCGTCATAGCGGCCGTGATTTAGCGGTGAATGACGTCACAAGAACGTTTTCTATGTAAACAACGTTTTGTTATAGGCCTTCCACAAGGAGAGGCGGCCGGAGAGGCCAAAAAGGACGGAGCAATATGAATACGAACGCCGCCTCTCCTTGTGGAGGGCCCATAATACCGCTCTCTAGAAAACCACGCCGTATTAACAAACAACTTTCTAGTGACGTCATTCACCGCTATATGACGGCACCGTCATAAGGAAAGGCAACTCATGATGGAGAAGTAATATACAACATACACTTCGTGGATAAGCGAATGGGTTTTACGATTTAACGGCCAATATTTATCTCCAACCAGCATCCTAAGGGTAGGTCAAGAGACATAATGGTTTTATAAACATTATGAAAAGAATATCTTCATACTTAGTTACCGTACTTACTCCAACCACAACCATAACTGGTTCTTTGGTACTGCTGATGTGAAGCTATAACAACTGTACTGTCTATCTGTATATGGGTATGTTCTGACTGACTTTTGGGTATGTTTGACTGTTAAGGCCGACAAGACATCATCATATTAGCTTTTTGGGATACGAGTCTCTTCATTAGAGAATTTAATGTTATCGTGAAATCGTAATAGTTTTATAGACGAAAATTCTGAGATGAGAAGACAGTACATGATAGTATGAAGAAAAAACATATGCGCTTAGTATAGATATTATTAGGAAAATCAAAGACAAAAGAGAAAATAGACTGAATGTAACGAAGAAAGCTGCTTTAAAAAAATAGTAGACTATGTCGTCAGAGATTCAAGCAAATTGAAGTGGATTTCTAAAGTAATTTATAAGTAATAAGTATCCAGTAATCCAACTCGGATGGGCAGCATGCGGAAAGTTTCGAAAATCTTCGCCTCCTTTACCTCAGTTTCTAAAGACGAAAGTCTAAGATCAGTGTGTGTTGCCAGTGATGACTTACGGCAGTGAAACGTGGTCGCTAACTAAATAGGTCTCATAAGGAGGCTCAAGGTCACCCAGCGTGCAATGGAGAGAGCCATGCTCGGCGTTGCCCTGAGTGATTGAATCAGAAATGAGGAGCTCCGCAGGAGTAACCGACATCGCTCGAAGGATTGCTCCGCTGAAGTGGCAGTGGGCGGGACACATAGCGAGAAGAACCGAAGGCCGTTGGTGCGGGGGGGGCGGTTCTGGAATGGCGACCGCGCACCGGACTCGGCTCCGTGGTTAGCTCTCGACAAGGTGGACTGACGATCTGGTACGCGGTCGCGGTGCGCCGCTGGATGCGGGCAGCGCAGGACCGATCGTCGTCATGGTAATCCTTAGGGGAGGCCTAAACCCAGCAGTGGGTGGCATGCGGCTGATATGATGATGATAATAATAAAATAACAGTACTCACCATCTCATGACCATACAGCTCGTATCCGGTGCCGTCTCCCTGTAAGTTCAACAGTGGGCATAAAGATTAACAGTTCACGGAAACCTCTACAAAGATAAGGAGTGGGCAACGCAAATGTATAATACAGACAGACTCAACAAACTTCTTTCTCTCGACGTCGTGAAATATCTTTGATCGCCAACGAAGTGGTTTACAAAAGTTATTTCGGTATTTGAGACTGAGAGCATTTAGAGGAATGTGTGAATGTGATTGTGACTGTGATTTTCCCGTTACTTGCCCGTGGTCCCCCAGCCTTAGATCCTCTTGGGGTACCACGAGCAAATATTTTTTCCCGTGGAATAACAATCTCCTTATTAAATTATATTTTTATTGTCCGTGGTACGGATACTTCATCTCAAACATTTCATTCTGACATAAAAAAGATTAGGGGTACCACGGGCCATATAATTTTTCCATGGTACCCTTTTGTCCCCCTTGGATATTCCACGGGCTAAAATATTTGCTTGTGGTACCCCAAGTGGAACTTAGACTGGGGGACCACGGGCAAGTAACGGATTCTTCCTTAATCTTCTTTAAGTTATATACTTCGTGAAGCAATTTTAATTAGGTACAGCCTTATTATGTAAAACTTGGAGTTGATAGATACCTGTCTTCTCCTCAGCTTCCTGTACTTCTGGTCGTCAGCCGCCGCGCGCACACCGAGAAAAAAACAAACCAGCGACACGTCACACATAGGTTCGGTAGGTTAGAAATAGCGCTTTAGTACCATGTCGCACCAAAGATTGCTTTTATGACGGTAAGTAAGTTTGTAAGAGAACTAATGTTATAGTGGCTGTAACAAGGTACTAAAGTCTTCAGTTACTTCTGAGTAATGTAAGCCAATTCAATAATGGAAGTACTTGTACTAACACTACGGTAGAAAAACGATAAGAAACTCGATAAGGTTATATTATTCCTGGTTTTATCCCACACAGAACTGGAAGTCAAGATTTTAATCTTAACTCTAGGTTAAGCAACTTTCGCAAGGGTCGGTCATGGGATAGGTGACCAAAAATGTATTATCTCGAGCTCCTCCGTGCTTCAAAACAGAAGGCACGTTAAATAAACCGTTTGTCCCGGCTGCATTTCCGGTCTTTAAACACCCACCAATCCGCATTGGGCCCGCGTGGTGGGTTCTGGTTCATCCTCCTTATTCACCTATAAGGAAGGCCTGTGCCCCAGCAGTGGGCACAATAACAAAAATACTTATGGTCAGGTAACTACGAAACTTTTCCTGAAACTTGATGAAAAACTAGCAAAGTTTTTACAATAATTTAAAAATAAAACAACGTTTCTTATAATTAATCGTTTAGTATTGATAGTGTGATCTCACCGAGTCGCCTTTATCGCCCTTGTCCCCCTTCAAGCCGGGGTACCCCGGTGGTCCGGGCAGCCCGGGCGCGCCGAGCATGCCAGGGGACCCCATATCACCGTATTCGCCTTTCGAGCCTTTTGGTCCAACCTCTCCCTGCAAATACCATCAATTTCATGTAAAACAATAGAAATAAAGACTTAAAATCAATTTTAAGATCTACGAATTATTTATTTGGTACATTATAATGTATAAAATCCAGGAACATTTTGAAGATAAATACGCAGTATATAAAGTAAGAGGAGCTCGGTGGCACAGTGGTTATTGCAGAGGTTAAGCAACTTTTGCATGGGTTGGTCATGAGATGGGTGACCAAAAATTTATTATCTCTAGCTCCTCCGTGCTTTGGCTTCTGCGTGCTTCGGAAGGCACATCAAGCCGTTGGTCCCGGCTGCCGGCTGTTAACACCCACCAATCCGCATTAGGCCCTCGTTGTGGGTTATGGCCTATCCTCCTTATCCACCTATAGAGAAGGCCTGTGCCTCAGAAGTGGGGGACATTAAAAATGGCTGATGGTCATATAAAGAAAAATATGATTGCATAATACTGACCGGTTTTCCAGGTGGTCCTTGCACACCAGGGGTTCCTGGAGCCCCGTCTATTCCCGGTGGTCCATGAGGTCCCGTTTCTCCAGATTTGCCTGGAACATGGTAGCGGTTCTATGAATAAAGTGAAATCATTATATGACTAAGACAAAACAGATCTAAAGCAGACAGACCAATTTTATTTCTTTCAGTGAAGGGTGAGACAGGAAAAAATCTTGACTGAAATGATTGTCTAAAAATATTAGGAGATCTATCTGTTACATCTGTTGTGTAATGAGTTTTAAAAAATATATCTTGATTGCATACTGTATTTTCAGAATAAATATGATGTTATAGTCACCAATATAGATATGAATTTTCTTAATTATTTAAATATTTTCTGAAGATAATAATCTTGCTGGTTTATTAATAATTTAAAAGTTTAAGGAAATTAAAGTACATTAGATTTACCTGGTAAATTGTGAGTTAGTGAGGCGTGTGACTCTTGTGCGTGAAGCTCAATTTGTAAGACAAAACCGCGGTGGTCTTAAGTGGATCAAACCCTCTACTGAAGCCAGTTGTCATTTGTACCGACACCGTCTACGAGGCAACCAGCATGCACTTGGTAAATTCGTGCAAAACGTGCCACATGCACTATGTTATCATAAAAAAGCATTAAATATAATCGTGCGTATGTTTTGTAGGTCCTTACGTAAGTATTCATAATTTAGAAGCGTTATCAGGCAGAAGAAGAGCTCCCACCGCCGAGTTTTTGTGAAGATAATTGAATGCTATCAATTACTGTTTTTATTTACTGTTAAACTTTGTATTATCTTCCCTATCGAATATTTGCAAATTTTAGGTAGTTTGAAGCGTTAAAAATTACTCTATTCTAGATTGCTTACGGATTTAAGGTTAAAACAAAAGAAAAAGAAAGGGGGAATAGACTAGAAACTGTATTAACTCATTTTCGGCGGTGGGTAGTTTATAAGCGTGCAAGGTTACCCGTTTTCCGCGTTTGCCTCGGGCACCCTTGTCGCCAGGCGCACCAGGTGGACCAGAGGCCCCCGACTCGCCCCGCTCCCCTCGCGCGCCCTCCGCTCCTTCAACCACAACGCTGCTGCACTCGGGTGTCCATAAGACCCCAAAAGACCCATTTCCCCCTTTTAAAGTCTTTAAGTTCGTTTAGCAGCATGTTGTATTAAGCTAAATTATGACTCTACCATGGTTTCTTCATGGGGCTTATAAGCCTAGCCCGCAACCCCTACATATTTTTTAAAATATCAGATAAGTTTTACTTCTCTATCCCATATTACTTTTCCCAAGCAAACCCCGTATCAAGCCTGTTGTAGCAGATGCCAAATAAACACACCAAACACAAATAAAATTACTACCCATTATCTAAAATACTACTAACCCAAAAGTTAAAGTAAGTTAACGATAATACGATAAGTTTGCAAACATTCCACTCTATGCTACATACTTTACGGTTGGTGTTCGCGTTAGCATTTGTGATGTTAAAATATTAAATTTCATTTTCTACTTAAGCTGTGAACTACTTTAAGCTTTTTCAACGACTATAAGTACACGTGTCGATTTTACTTCTTCATAATTTTCTTTCAAAATAAATGGTGACCGTGTATTTACGAACGTTTACTTAAGTTTGGGAGCCTCCTCTTATTTACGTCATTACTTAACTAGTTAATTAACTTCCTTTTCAGTGGAAAATAAGATACTTCAAGTCTCTCATTTTCATTATTGAATTAAATATTTCCATTTCATTCTTGATTTTTTTTATCGTATAAACATACCGATACAAATACCAATTAATTATCGCTGTATGATGGAGTTTCGAACTGACGTATCCTCGCAGTCTCTTTAGATTTTTTTTATGATGAAAAAAAATCTGAATTAATCTGAACTTTAAGGTATGAAACCTTCTCTAATCTTAATTGCTCTGATGTAATTAATAGGAAGGCTCCGTGTATGTTAGAGCGCAGTGGCGCTCAAGCAGCATGCTTGTGAGAGTGTGAGAGAGACAACGAGTGGTTACCGGGTGGTCCGGGCGGGCCTGGTGGTCCCTCGATGATCCCCGTGGGGAACGCGTCGCCTTTTAGCGTTGTCGTGAAGCCCCGCTCGCCCTTGTCGCCTTTGTCTCCCTGGAAACAGATGTAAATATTGTTTAAACCTAAGGGCAAGGGTTTCTTATGTCAGTAATAGTAAAGTCTAAAACTTTCGATATTTTAAACAACCTCAATGGCTTACTAAAGATCTGTTGCCCTGATATTTCTGTTAAATGACGGAAAATAACATCAGTTGCCTAGTAACAGATCCGGTAGTAGGCCAATCTTTTGATTATCCTGAAGATAGATTGTTGACAATTGACAAGTTTGGTCGTCAGTTAGCAAGTTTCCGATTTCACCCAATAACGATTTATCGTTGTTCTTTTATAAGATTTTTTTCAAAGCTTAATATGTATTTAAAAAATATATATTTGATACTTACTTTATGTCCCGCCGGTCCAGAAGGACCAATAGGCCCCGCGGGCCCCAAGGGGCCAGGTGGCCCGGGTACCCCAGGTGGCCCGCCCGTCCCCGCTGGCCCCACTCGCCCATCATGTCCAGGAAGCCCATCGGGACCTTGTGGGCCCACTGGGCCAGGCGGACCTGGTTCTCCGGGCTCACCCTGTTATTTGATTACAATCATACAGTCGTTTTAAACATAACGTGTGAGTGAACGTTTGTTAAAAATATTGGATCCTTTCCTATGAAATTAGTGCTTTTTTCTCACAAACAGAGAACCTCATAACTTATTTGTTAAAAATTCTCCAAACTAAACCTCAATTTTATAGGTAAGACCCTAATTACTAAGTTAGAGTTGAAAAAAAGGTTAATGGATCCAATCTCTGTAAGAGTTACCTCTTACAGAGATTGGTGGATCCAATCTCTGTAAGAGTTACCTCTTACAGAGATTGGATATTCCTTTATTAATAAAAGGACTTTCCAAAATAATAGGTATAAAAAATCGATGTTATGATCCTTTAATGTTTATTTAATAAAAAAGAAGATAAGTTCTTAGTCAGTTTTGAAGTTGAATAAGCTGTTCTCAAATTTATTGTTAACTATGGAGTTTTAGGTATAGTAGTCAGATAATGTCATACATAATGCGTTTATTTACTTCTCGACTTAATGACAAAGTAAGTAGCAAAAAGACATGTCCACTTTGAAGTGAATGCAATAAGTAATGTAAAATCATGTTTGGGTTAGATTCTTATGAAAGTTAGTTAAATTAGAAGAGTTAAGTTAACATTTTAGAATTACAGTATAAAAAGACATAATTTTTATCTTGACGCCTGCACAGTAGCACACCTCCGAGGCGAAACCGTACCAGCGGCACCGCGGTAGTTCCGCCATAGTTCGTATGTGTCATTATGTGTTGTCTTCTAGGTATGAGATTCACATTCTCAGTAGCGGTTTCGCGTCATTGCTTTTGCGTGTGTCAACGGTCGGTGACGATCGGGCGGAATGAGCGCGTGAAAAATCTATGCAATTAGAACAGGCTGTTCGCATTTGTTTCGCTTGTCGAACTCATAGCGGAACCCACTGCGGTGTTCCGCGGGTGGAGGTGTGCTACATGCAGGCGTGAGAGTAAATACGGCACACAAAGTTAAAGCAGCATGCATGGTGCAAGCATCTCACTGACCTTCAGCTGGATGATAGTCTGCGCGGAGATGTTGTGTCCAGCAGCTTGCAGGCCCTGCGCGTACGCAGCATAAGTACACAGACACACAAGCATGCTACCACTGGGCCCACTGGCACACCTATAGCGTACCGAATGCTAGTTTTTACATCGATCGCGTTTACGTTTATGAATTTTTATATGGATTTATGCTTACGATTTCGAAAGTAAACACGCTTATTTTCGAGTAAGTAGAGAACTAGCATTCAACACACAGAATACATAATCTATTCAATGCCTGCCGAAATGATGGTTATTCCACAAAATAAACTGATTATTTTGTGCTCATACTGTAGGTAGTTAGTGAAGAACAAGAGTTCAACAAGAATTTTATGTCTAAAGTCAAATAATCAGCTGTCTCCAAAAATTATGAAACGTACTGAAACTAGTAACTTGAACTTTTTATAAGCTAATCATATTATTATGTAAGATGATTTGACTGACAGTCGTAAGATCATGTCTAATATAATAATAAATAATGGTTATAATATTTTTTTTCTATTTTAAAAGTCAATTGAAAGACTGTCAGTTAGGTATTTTATTACGCAGGCATCGAATAGATTTGCAAAGCAACTTCTGACCTCAGTGTCCTACAAAGAGAACTAACTAAACAAAAAAAGGCTTCGACAACATAATAACCATAACCACCAATAACTAAACAGATCAACGCAAAAAATACTGTCATTAAGCGAATACAGTGCTCGCTTTTTGAGCGAGTTTCGCTAACTACTGAAACACATCCTTTATAGCCATTTTTGTACCTTAACTGCTATGATCTCTGCTGTAGTGTACGGACTTATTTTAAAGTTGTCCACTGATCTTTTCACCCCCTGTCGGTAATTGGTTGTGTTATTAAAACTGGCAATGGTTTTGAAACAGTTTTGCGAGAAATCATATAAAGATCCTTGGGTTGTTTCACTTTCAAATAGAGTGAAAGGAAAATATTATATAAACGAATCATTAAGTAACAAATCTAAATAGCGACTCGAACCCGCTACCGCTAGCTTTTGTAGTATTTTTTTATTAAATTTTGTACCTTGACTTAGGTAATGGTCATGGAATAACCCGTCCATAAAAAAATCAAAAGTATCCTCAGCTTTCCTCCCATGTAGTCTATTACTAGACTTGATTTTAAGTGATTATGGCTTAACTTGATTTTGACTGTGGCATCGTATGATAATATACTTATTTAATCTATTTTTTTAGTTTCTTCAAATACAAAAGAAAAAATACCTTAACAGCCGAGAAGACGTCAAACCCTGGACTTCCATGTTCACCTTTTTGACCTTTGTCTCCGGGTCGACCCTGCAATCGAAGGAAGGATATTTATTGAAAAAATAGTTCAAGATCAATATTGAGTCAGTATACTAGAAAAAAGTAAATTAAGTTAACAAAGTTTTTTGTATTCCAAAACTTATTTTTAATAAAAATGTCATTTTTTTATTAACTTACCGGATCTCCTTTAGGCCCATCTAGTCCTATTGGTCCCTGAAAAATTATGAAATGTAACTTTAATGATCGTTACTAAAACATGACCTTCTAACGAATTAAAAGTGTTGAATTTTTTTTATACTATAAAATTTAAAGATGTTGGTATAATAACAAATTACAAAGACGGAGACTAAAAAAATAAATTCTTTTCCATTATTAAGTAGGCAAAAAACTGAACCATATTAAAAATGTTTTTTCTATTTTCAAGTTATTTAGTATAATTAAATAACTAATAAAATAAAATAAAATAAATAAAAATAATTTAAAAAATGACTATTGTATTTTTATATCGTTTGGAAACTTGGTTTATAAATATTTTCATTGTGTTTAATATCTAAATGAAGACTCATGCATTACAAAAGATTAAAGAGAGAGAGAAAGATTAGTAGTAGTTAAATTTTCAGGTGATTTTCAAAGACGGAGAGGGCATGCTAGAAAAAGTTTATTTATTAGATAGTTTAGGAAGACAACTAGCCACACCACTCGTTAAATTGTAGTAAACTACCAAAAAGTGTAAACAAAACTCGTTGACATAGACTAAAGAATTTAAAGATTTTTAACCTTTCATCGAGGTTTTCACATCTTACACCGATTTAACAGTGTTGAAGTCGAGGTTAAATTTTATTTATTTTTTATTTATTTATTTATTAGTTCTGTACACACACAATTACAAACGGAAAAGAAATGGACAGAAGAATTGTACAAGGGCACAACTTATTTCACATTGAAATTTCTTCCAGCAGGCCCGGGACAGGAAAAACATTTGTCGAATTCAAATAAATATAAACTAATTAGTAACTATCATTCAGTGTTAAAACTTTTTTTTTCAGTTTTGAAGACGACTATAACTGTAACAAATAAAATCTTTCAGCAAGTTTTGTTTATATTACTTTTCGTTGGCATATTTAACAGTTACAAAAGTATCTGTCACCAAGTTTAGTTTACAAGAAGAAGGGTTCTTATGTTATTTTTTAATTGTTACATCCACGACCATCCTCTACCACTACTACTCTGTTTATTACTGAGGTTTCAATGCTCTACGGGTGTTTTAATCAGGAGCCGGGATCCACACATTTATGGGAGGACAAATCAAGGACGATACCAAAAGAATGAGAGGAGCTCGATAGCGCAGTGGTTTAGCGCCTGGCCCAGCGATTGCGAAGGTTAAGCAATTTTCGCAATGGTCGGTCACGGGATGGGTGACCAAAAATGTATTATCTTCAGCTCCTCCATGCTTCGGAAGGCACGTTAAGCCGTTGGTCCCGGCTGCATTTGCAGTCGTTAACACCTATCCGCATTGGGCCCGCGTGGTGGGTTATGGCCCGTCCTCCTTATCCACCCATAAGGAAGGCCTGTACCCCAGCAGTGGGGACATTAAAAATGGCTGATGGACATGTACAAAATAATCACAGAAAATCCGTCATTTATTTTATTATACCGGATTTAACGACATAATAACTGTAAAATAATGCTATGTATTGGAATAACGCTATTTGCGGCCAAATAACGTTAATTTTCAAAAAACGTTTTCAAATATAGATGGTAGCTAGTCTAGAGGTTTTTTACTAATTATTATGGTTTACTACGCTGAAAGGTATTAAGTTCCATCTTAAAGGACTACTGCATGTAAAATTAATGGGTTTAGTTCATCATTAGGAGAATAATTATGATGTCCATATGGATCAAGTTTGCCAACGCGAGAACGAACCAATCGCTTTTTAAAATAATACTATTAAGAGATAACTAATACTATTACTACCAAGAGATTTTTAAAATAATACTATAAGTAGTAATATAAAACTGTAATGATTTTTACTGTAATTACTCATTATACATATTATTGAACTTTATATGAGATTTTTTGTATGAGAACCTGAGAATGTTTTGGATCCCGACTTTAGAAGTTAGTACGGAGAGGAGCGCGGGGCGAAGTCTTACCATAAAACCACGTTCGCCCTTCTCGCCCTTGCTCCCCTGAAACGTGACGCCGGTACAGAAAACAGACCATCACAAACCAGACACCACAGATTAAATAGCACCAGACTTTTGATACTAAAGGGGCGAGTGGGCTAACTCGAACAAGGTATCCAATATACAGCAACGTAAATGTGATTACAGCTTCCAAGAGAATTCAGCTTTAATAATAGGGATGTTGACTAATGAATAAAATAACGAAATACTAATAAAAATCGTAAACATATTAAACTTTTAGAGTAGCTTGTATACCTCTTGGTTTTATATATTGCATATTATTTGTTTTATGACCCTTCAAAGTTGGGTGGACAAGTCCATTTAAAAAGTATAAAATTTATTAAAATAAATGATACCTTTAATTAGTCCGTAAAATGTATAGCAAATTTGTCGAAGAAACCATTTTGATAAACACAATATTGAATATAGCTGCTGAACAAATTTCCTATGCGTTGCATACAAACTTGCAAGGCGTGACGTCATAACGTGCAAGCCATTAGTATGGAGCGTTTTTGATCGAGTCCATTTGTGTGCATTTCACACTGTGATATCTCGGGCAGTTTTCATGCTAGCGAATTAATTCTTTTACCAATGTTTCTTTTTTTGAGAGGTTTTTTATGTAACATAAAATAAAAAAAATAGTCAACATCCCTATTGTGTGAAGTAGCACACTCCTTTAGAGCGTAATTGAAAATTTTGGTTCCGTTGTCCACAAGTAATTTTTAATACTTAGTCGAAATTGCGTTAATACTGGTTTATACAGTATATATGCTAGTGCACTCACTAAAATTCATACTAAAGGCATAACTGCTTTTGAACAAGCATACGTGTTTTGCAACTGACTCATTTGTCTATTTGTTTAAAAGTAGATTTTGAGGAAATGGTGATTAGAGTGTCTGGCTTATGAAAATAAGAATAAACAATTTATCCATCTATCTTCGAAATTATTCATCATCAATATAACTGTATTGCCTATAGATACGAGCCCTACCAACCAGATAGTTTGTAATTGAGAATAGTAAAGAGTTAAAAGTTGGTTTCGAACACATAGTAGTAACTTTTAAAAGAAAATTATATTTATCTCTTATTAAAAAAGTCAAAAGAAATGAAACTTTTAAGTATTTACATAGATATTTGAAATTAAAAATGAAAGTAAGAGAATTAAAAACAAGAATAAAAAAATAAGTACCGGGAATCCATTTTTCCCTGGTGCTCCCGTTATACCCTGCAAATGAAATAAATAGAAAGCGGTAAAAAAATAATAAAATAATATTTAAATAAAATACTAAAGGCGTAGACACTTACCGATGGCCCAGGATCGCCGGGATCACCCTTTTTGCCTTTCTTCCCTCTTTTGCCAGGTGGTCCAGGGGGACCTGAAAAAAAAGATTACATTAGAAATTAGAATAACACTTTAATTTAGCAAATTATGTTTTAAGACTTTTTTATTATGGTTTTAGAGGAAAGTCTGACCGATGCCATGTAATGCACCATGTAGAGATTTTAGAATACCTATCTTAATTCATATAAAATGTGTTATTCCTCTGTCAAATCTCTTTAAGCGTATCCGCTGACGGGCGCTTTTTTGTAGCTGCGATAATCGCGGCGATATCGCGGCGCTTTTTTGTCGCTGGCGTTGGTAAGGCACCCGGTAATAGTAATATAGAACAATCACTTTTATTATTGCTAAGCTCTATAAAATAAAGTTTATGATTTATTTGTCAGTAATTATATACTTTTTCACAAATGTAGCAAATAATGATACGATTCAAATGTCTTCAGATCCTTTTATCGTCAAAATAGTGTGAAGAACGAAAATTCTGCATTTACTTTATATGCGCAAATTCAAGAATTAATAAAAATTTGTTCGATACCTACTGGAAAGTTTTGACCCGGAAAAAATTTTGCGAGCCGCTAGAAGTGTTTGTTTTGCAGAGATAAGTTAGTTTTTGTATTACATCATTTTATGCCATATTAAAAAATAATATTTTTATCCGTGTTCCACAAACGGTATTTTTTATGTGTTTTACTGTTACTGTGTATGTTACTATGATCAGATTTTAATGACATGTTATAGTGTGTTTTATATTCGCAATAAACAACAACAAAGCCCTTTCATTTCATATACCACATGGTATGAAATAAATCTTTGAAAGTACTGAAAACTTTATAACATCACAGTTTCTACCCCCGCCATTTTCACTCTTTTCATCTTATATATTTGTGATCAGGGCATCGTATTGAATGCATCGATACCACATTTTCGTATTTTCGTGATGACTAGTGCGAAAACTAACCTCAAACCCTATAATTACCGATCGGCTAACAGTACGATAGAATATTTTATTCATGTTTTTCGAACGTTATAGTTATTGAATAATTATAATTAAATACCTCGAAAAATAAAAATTACTAGATGTTTGTTCTTAGACAAAACGACAGTGCTTTCAATACGATTTTATTAGCGACTAGTCAAATTCTATAGCTAATTTGATGTTTCTTTTGTTACGTTTACGTTAAGTTTTCCATAATAATATAGGTAAATTATAAACTTATGATAATCCCAGAACAATAATTGCCTATAACCGACCTTAGGTTTGTAGTGTGATCCTACCTTTTTTGGAACAGGATTTAAAACTATATAAATTGGTAAGCATATATCATGTAATAATAATTAATTAATTACAAAAATAATTATGGCAGCCAGCGAAAAAAATTGTGGTGTCTTTTAGGGTTAAAGCTGCTTGTCACTCTTGTCAGTGTCATTTCGTGGGCGATTAGTCGCCGAGCTATGTGTGAGCTACTTTTTGTAGCTCGTGGGCGTTTACGTATTGAACTCCATATGTTGTATCCAGGTCACCTGGTGGATTATTCGTTATACCTCTTTTGAATTGCTAAGCATCTATTTCTATTTATTAAGTAGCAGTTTCTAGCACAAACCTACGGAGTCCAATCAATGTAACTGATTGTTTCCACTATATCGCTATTTCCAGGTGTACCATCGTGAGTCGTGACGTGACCCAGGTCGGCAGGTGGCTGGCCCAGTGACCGCCTGATGCGTGACAGACGGCTAGGAAACACGCAAAGTTTCGCAAAAGAGGGTCAGCCACTTTATATTTGTCAGAAGGTCGTCACTTCAAGTATTATTCTTGTATTGCTGGTAGATTAAGATATTAATTTTTATTTTAGTTAAACTCGCCAGTTTCCTCTGAGTAGAGGAAAATTATTGTCTTCTTCTATACTTATGTAGGTAATATTTTGATAAACGACACAATATAATTATGCATAGCACATGAGAACAACCCAGTCGGATACTCTGACCAAGTCACATTATTTATAAAAAAAAAAATTGATATTGTTTTGTAAATAAATAATTTGCCCAATAATGGACGGACCCTGAAACAAATTAATGAGGCGTTGTAACAATATAAAAAAAAATTTTTCGACACTGACTTGATGGTAGTGCATTGGGATTTTATAAACGACAATCGAAATACGGGCGTGTCTTGTCGATAATGCGTGCACCTGTTAAATATAGAAGCGAAACCAATCAGAAGGATGCCCGCCACCCGCATCGCATCACGTTATTATTAACTATGCCTTGCGGCTGTGCGTGTAATGGCGATCGCTAATCAGCTCACGACACCTGCTTGCATTAATACTCCATCGATATCTATTTAGCGTAATGAAAGGATCATGGTCAAGAGGCTAAGGGGATTTTCACACTGTGTCGCGCTTGCGCTTGACGCGCTGCCCGATAGATAATGCGGCTGAACTTGCGGTTTTCTCCGGTTTGCCGTATCGCTCTATTGAAAACTTGACACTACCTATATGAATAACTTTAACGGCCCGGCCACAGCCATCGCGGAAGGCGACGCGGCAGGCAGCGTTCAATATTCACAGCGCGCTATCTCGATGGCGGCCTCTCAGCTCGTCGTCGTCCCGACCGCGCAGTGATTACGCTTGCCGCGCCGCCTGCCGCGCTGGCTGTGGCCGGGCCGTAAAGTCTGGCCACGTAGAGCGGCGAGCAGCGGCGCGAATCCATGTGATAACGCGTCACCGTGCGAGAACCGCCTAAACATTCCGCCGTAGAAGCATCCTGGCTAATTGGAGCTCTGCCCGCTAATGACTTCAAATGATCGGTGATTGTTGATTATCACAGCATGCCTTGATTGATGCTAATTGAACCTTTTAGATATTCACAACTTGACCACTTCCATATCAGGTGCATATCAAACGGAGCCAAGAGTATTAATTACGTTTTGCATAGATACGTGATATGCGTTCAATTTATGCATAGCTGTAAGATTAATGGAAAAAACTGGCGGCAATGCCATGTTAAGTTTTTTTTACTATTTTTAATTGATTTATGACCTGATAAATTTTTGGTGAGATGTAGACAACATTTCTTTGCGAAACCTAAATAGAGAATTTAGGTATCCCAAAGAAACTGTGATTTTTGCAATAATGATCTAGAAATAGTTCGGAAGATTACGCCAATCTGTGCAGTTCGTGCCAATAATCCTTTGCAAATCATCCTAGAACTATCGCAACGATTCTATAGAGGGAGCATGCATCATTTTTTTTGTATCAAAGTCAAAAGTATAATGCGTTGAGAAAATCAACTGTAAAATTAAAACTTTTCTCTTGCGTTTTTTTCTCGTGATATACCTAGTTACTTGAAGTTAGCACGCATTAGCACCCGCCGAAAACGCTCTATACAAAACGGTCAACATTTGTGACGTCACTTAAGTAAGTCACGTTTCAGGCGCATTATTATGGAGTTAGCCAAGAATTTTCAAATAATATTGCGTTTAAGTACATAAAATGTGCCATACAAAATATTATTTCTTATTCGATATTCTATCCGACTGTTAAGTGCCTATATCCGAAAATGAAAAAAAACGTTATTTTCCCCTGTGTGATAAAACTAAAATAATACATGTATTTTTTATTTTTTGCTCCATCATGTTTTTATACGTGTCCGCAGCGATCAACCTTAAATTTATCAAAATCGGTGACTTATGCATGTACGTATTGTACGTTCCCTAATAGCAGTAGCCAATCTAAAAAACAGTTCATTTATAATGTCGTATATGTGATCAATGTAAAACCCCTTTTTTTCATTAATTCCAATTAATTTTATATTGTCAAATAAATATGCGAGGTAGGGGCGCAATCACGCAAATGATTTCAACCCGATAATCTAACGGCCACCGGTGACAATACTGACAGGTGTCACTCTCAAAGTAGGCCCAACACAGACGAGAGATTAAAATTTAGCTTAACGCTAAGCATTAAGGTCGAAAGTCCCGAAGTATTCGACTGGATTTGGTCTCGTACGAGCGTGATAGAGGGCGCTCTTCGCAGCGGAAGATCTCTCGAATCAGCGTTAATTACGACATTAATGGCGGACGATAGCTAGCTGCATTCGCTCGCAAATTAAGCGGGA
Organism: Agriphila straminella; assembly: GCA_950108535.1. Classification (NCBI taxonomy): domain Eukaryota; kingdom Metazoa; phylum Arthropoda; class Insecta; order Lepidoptera; family Crambidae; genus Agriphila; species Agriphila straminella. The sequence goes on from OX467317.1 coordinate 15,079,905, forward strand.
CAGGAATTGAGCAGGGAGGGCTTCCCTCTTGACAGATAAACTTCCCGACCGGGACCCTCTTGGTACCTACCAGTAATTACCCTAGCAGTAAAGTCTTATAAATATTTGCTTCGGAGGCAGGACGTAGGAACATTCTTTCATCGTAGTTACGCATTTTAAAAGGTAGTAAAGTAAATAGTAATATAAAAAGTAAATAACGAAACATTATAACACATTGTGGTCATAGAGAATGCTAGAGCAGTGTGTCAGGAAAAACCCTATGATCATGGGCGTATTTAGATCTATTTTCCAGGGATGTCCAGGTCTCCAGTAGTGGTCTCTTTTTGTGTAAAAGTTTTTTTTTAAATTTTTAGCTAATGTGCACAGACTATTCTGGGGTGGGCACGGCCCACCCTGATCCGTCTTCCTACGCTCATGCCCATGATACTGACAAATTGAATGGGAGACGAAAATCTATTACTAGGTAATTTATAATTTTATTAAATTTAATGACGACAAAATATTTGCATATCGACAGATCGATGAAACATGTATAGTGCTACGCTCTAATTTACATCCATGTTACCGTGTTTTATGCAAATAATGATTTATGATTTATGATATGATTTATAGGATAAAATTACCTATTTTTATCCTAGGAAAAGTTGTTTTCATAAAATAATCACCCGCACACTATCCTTAATTCAAAGACCGTTGTTTTTAATACTCGTATAATTTCTATTTTAACCTTTCAATACTTAAATTATCTCAAATTTTTATTTGTTCACATCAAAAAGAACAAAGCGATCATAAGAAAATCCGCTTATTTCATATGAAAAGATGACTCGGACGGAGGAGGGGAGGGGGTAAGGGTGCGGGAGGGGTGTCGGTGAGTTTGATTTGATTTGCCGGACAAATTGAGTGTCACGCTGCGCGAGGGATGGCGTGCTAGGCGGACGTTTCTCTTACCAATGTATCTCGAAAATAAGATATTGTTTGTTCAAATAAACTGAAAAGACCTACCTATTGTTAGTTCGAATAATAAAACTTTTTGATACTTTTACTATAATTTCTTACCTTAATTTGAAAATCCCTTTTAAATGACAACAAAAAAGGTCGCAAGAAACTTATCAATTTTCACAAATTATTGGAAGTGGAATCTTTACCTCCACTACCAGAGAACATTTAATACTGATCCAACTTATGATACATAGCAAAAAGGAGGAAATTGTATAATTTTCAAATAATTATCTTTAAACATAACTCTAAAGACAAGGAAAAACTAAACGTAACGGAACCACAGACTAGACTCAACTCAATGACAGTGACATGACAGAGTTTTTAACATAGTTGGCCATTTTTTGACGCCTTATTTCAAGAAAAAAAAATTGGTTATTGTAATATAATTCCATTTTTCTCAGAATCAGTAATGTGAAAGTGTACGAGTCATAGAGTAAGATAAATAAATGGTACGAGCACATAGACGTGCCCCAGGTCGGGGCAACTCCTTTCTTGCAGCAGGCCAGTGATAGGAAAGATCATTGAGGTGTTCTTTTCTATCACGATAGAATATTCTGTAAATGTGTATGTAATATGTATTTTTTTACTAAAAAGTAGGTACCTAATATTTCCATTCGACAAGATTATCACATTTTAAAAATGGTATAATAATTCCCGCCTGAAAGTGTCAGTTTCAGTCACACACAGCGAAGTGCATTTCTGGCGCGGACTGAAATGGCTACTTGCAGCGAGTACCCCTGTCACACACATCGAATGTTCGCGGCGAGTGCTTCATCGCAGCGAATATTCGATGTGTTGACTGAAGCATAATGATTTTACCTTAACTTTGGAGACGAAACAATGAGAACCAATGGTAGGTGACTCGCACCGTGGTCGTTTTCGCGCGTCAGGGGAGATTCAAGCGTCGCCGCAGCGTGACGCGTCGTCCTGTCGCTTCCCGATTTTATGTCTGATGCCGGTATTACGCAGTTCTAAATTTATTTTGAAAAATCTTTACAAAACGATCTACGGAAAGTCAAGCTACTTTTGTATAAAACACATCTTTTCTTCGCAGCGACCTACAAAATCCTACAAATATTATAAATGTGTAAGTTTGTGGGTAAGTTTGAGGAACAAACATCCATGAACTATCATCCAAGGATGTTTGTTCCTCAATCACGCAAAAACGGCTGAACATATTTGGATGAAATTTGATAAACAGATAGATTATAGCCTGGATTAAATCACGGGATACTTTTTATCCTGATATCCAAAGGTACCTAAGGAATTTTCCGAATATAGTATTTCATATAAAAAAGACTAATAAGAATTCTATTGGTACCCAAATTTTAATCCTGAATCATAATGAGGTGTCACACCAAAGTATGAACGATGACTATCAGGAAAATATGTCACTTTATCAGGTCGTTCACTATAGATAGAGTCTTTTGTGCTACTGGATTACATCCCTACTACATTACCAACCCCATTGTTGCTTCCCGTGAAATATGACTACTAATGTTACCGGAGAAAGACGGTTGTGTTAGGGAAAATTTGCAGGAAACACGGGCTTTGGCCCGCGGGCGAAAACCTCTCCGTATAATCACAGAATAAATAAGTAAACAGTACTCTATAACACCCAATGTCCTTGAAATAATACCTACGGCCACTCGGTACTTTAAATTAAATACACTTATAACAGTGGCCTTTATCTCACCTGATGTTAAGTGACGGTGCCACGGTTAACTCCCGAAATACAACAATTTTAAAATGTGTTATGGTGTCAGACTAAGGTAAGATGGTAGTAACCAACCAAACCGAGTACAAATGTGCCCATCTCCGGGAAATGATCCCGGGACTCCCTGTGTCTTACACGTGTGGGCGAACTACTAGACCACAGAGGCGGTGAAAATAATATGATAATATCATTCATATTTTACGTAGATTATAACTATATAATCTCTCACACTCCTCATCCTCGTCCGTACGTAACGGTAGCGTCGGTAGCGTATTTGCGACTGTATTACTGTATCGAAACATACCGAGATTCCTTATCGTGTCTTTCGGCTGTTTTGTATGAAGATAGAATTCTGTTACTTACTTATACTGCCACATAAATTAAAACAGCGTCGCTAGAGGGCATGCTTTGATCGCAGCGTCTTCTCAATTTATTTCGCATTCAATTAGGTCGGTAAACAGTTGTTGCCCACGTTTATTCCCACTTCTGAAGAATGTCAGTTAAGTCTTTTCGATTATTAAATTTGGAAAGGTTAGCTTGCTTTGTGGATAAAAGCGGCGAAGTGAGAAAATTGTTTTCTGCTACGATGTAGCAGGTACAATTCGTTCGTAGTAAGCTACGGTCGTTCGTAGACTCGTAGTTGATAAATACAAAATACGGTTAAAAAGTTTTTTTTGGTTTTTTCATGGCAATTATGTGATCTTTATTTATAATAAAAAAAACCTATTTGATTAATGATAATCAATACGTGTAACAACGCTACTTCCACCATGTAATAATTTACAACAAATGAAATAGAAATATTAGTTTCAATAAACATACTATTTTACTGCGGTCATCCGAGTACACATTATTTTTATTTAAATAAGATGATTTATTACTTTAAGACAAACGCTAACTTTGAAACGCGTCATTTGCAAGTTACAGGGCGGCAAAAATTGGAGGGACGGGTCCCTTGTCAACAATGGGCTGCGACAAAAACACGATGAGAAGACAAGAAGTGTACTGTGTGGTGTGTGTACCGAGTGAGGGCGGGAGTGTCCACAGCCGTAGCACTATAACGTAACAATATTATCTTTTCATATATTGAGGGAACTCCTCTGTCTCAGCTACAGACTTAGGCCGCCTACGCTCCGACAGGTTCCTAGATACTTAAATGCCTAGAGCCTAGATATGTAACCGAGTAACAGGAACGTCCACGAATATTCGCAACCGGCCGCGCTAGGTGCCTCGATACATCCAGGCAACTACCTAGAATGTATCGTAGGCGCGAGGCTTACAACCAAAGACTATGATACCAAGGCGACTATCCTAGCGTATCACCTACTACAGTGCGGTCACCAAGTAACCTGGGGGTCAAGTCTGCTAATGTTATCGTCAAAATCGTGGTTTAATTGTGTCTAAAAACACGATGAGAAGACAAGAAGTGTACTGTGTGGTGTGTGTACCGAGTAAGGGCGGGAGTGTCCACAGATGTAGCACTATAACATAACAATATTAAGTTTTCATAAATGAGGGAACTCCTCTGTCTCAGCCACAGACTTAAGCCGCCTACGCTTCGACAGATGCCTAGATAAGTGCCTAGAGCCTAGATATTATGTAACCGAGTAACACGAACGTCCACGAATATTCGCAACCGGCCGCGCTAGGTGCCTCGATACATCTAGGCGACTGCCTAGAATGTATCGTAGGCGCGAGGCTTACAACCAAAGACTATGAGACCAAGGCGACTATCCTGGCGACTCACCTACCAGTGCGGTCACCAAGTAACCTGGATAGGCACCAATCTAGTCACCTGTCGGTGCGTTCGCAGCCTTAGTATTTGTTGTATGGTCTGTGGTCTCGGCGCAAATGCAGACAAATTACGGCTAGTACTACGGTACCTTTTCAATTTTCAGGAAAATCTGTTCAGCCGTTTGCTCTATCTAGCTCTATCTAGTTGATGAGGGGATCCAACTACCTTCCATATGTCCTATTGATTCGAAATTTGGTACCGTGTTACTCCAATGAGATTTGAAGTATATGGTAAGGTAACCATGACCTGATCAGCCATTTTCTGGGGGTTTTTAAAATCTTAAATTTTTAACACGTTTTTTTATATCCACTATTTACGACTAATTTATCTACTCAATTTGTTAATGTAGTGTATGAAATTCTGTAACACCTTTAATTAAGATTGTACTTAGCTTAATATCTATGCTATGTAAGATCTTTTTTTATCATTTTGTGTTGGTTTCAATCTTGTTAGTGTTAAGAAATAAAATTTTTTTTTACCTAGAACTGTTACAGGTAAGTAATATATGGGAGTCAGGGAGTTTGATTTCACATGACTGGTAATGGTGACACAATGTCGCCCACTTGACACTTGTCTCTCAAAAACCATGGCGCAGTAAAGTCCCACATGGCCACAGGATATTAGTACTCATGGCTGTATCTATTCAAAAACACTACCGATCGTCATTTGTTTTGTTGTACTAGGAATTCCTTGGTAACAGCCACTTCTACAGTACTTATAGCCCGTAATGTGTGTATGTGTGCGTGCACGGCGTGAAGAGGACACCAGATTTTATTGTGCTATAATATTTATCTTATTATTTTATTGTTTACATAATCGAAAGCCGTTTAATGAAACTGAATTTATTTAATTGGCATCGATACCTTAACACAAATACGTTCAGTTTCGGAAAATATAGCCGAGTCACCGTTTCCTTTTGTTTAAGGAACTTTCGATTGGGCCCATAAAATTTAATTGCAGGCAGGGGTCGTCACGCGCTTCCTAATGAAATGCCCAACATTCCTTATACGTCTCTAAAACCAATACATTAAGACCCACGGCGAAAAGAGTTTAGTTTAGACTCAGGGGTCTTTTTACCTGGTTGTGTTCGCTTGGTCCAACTTACCCCACTTCTCTCTCACATTTTTCAGAAATGAAATTAATTTCTTTAGCTCATTAGTCATTCTGTTTCTTGAATTGGGAAGTGTGATTGCTGAGAGGCATTAATAATTCCTTCAATTTTGTTTCTTTAATTAAGGAAATGATAAATCTCCGAATGGTATACAAAATATGGTACCGTATGGTAATTGTGAAAGATGCTGATATTTTCATATGATATTTAACATCTTGTTATTCCATATTTTTGCAATACATAATAATTATTATATTATGTTATTCTCGAAAATAAAAATAAAAATGTGACTTGGTATCGCTAGAACTCCTTAATACTTGACGATTTCATGAAAATCTCTCAAAAAATAGCAGTTAACCAAAAATTCATTATAACTTGAGAATTCGCTTTCTCGGCTACTTTGTCGGCAAATCAAAAATTACATAAGCGTCAGCGCACACGAGCAACTTTTGTCTCCGCAACTATTTTGTCTCTCACATCATCAAGTCTACGGGTTTGTATGAAAGCGCGCACACGTAGCGAGTCGCGACAGTCGGCAACTTTTCATACAAACCATGTTAGAGACAAAATAGTTGCGGCGACAAAATTTGCTTGTGGGCGCTCTCCCTTATACATAGAAGATATGAGAGCCTCGGTGTGTGAGAAAAAATCGGAAATTTCATACTTAAACCCCTATTATTTACATTTTCAAAAAAGTGTCAATAGATTTCAATCAAAAGTTTGAGTAGCATAATATAACCGATATGCTGGTGTAACTAGCCTTAACAGGTAGTACCTACATAGCTTTTTTAATTTCTATTTGTAATTTGTATCATAGACATAGAAAAAATTTCGCTGCGCTCAAGAAGACCAACAAAGCGTGGAAAAGAAAAGTTAACATTATACGGACACGGTCTATGAAAAAAAGAGACAAAGGATCAAGTGACAATGTGCTAACATTTTTTACAGTAAGAGCCCCTAGCGTCCCGCCTAGCAAAAGAGCAATCACAATTTCTTTAAAATATTTAGTAATCTTGATTAGAATTTAAATAAGGATATCGTGGAGCCATGGTGTCTTGTTCTGTTAGTGATTGTGATGTGACAAAAAGAAACAATTTAAGTAATCACACTTTTCACGGGTAAGAAAGATATTGCCACACATTTCTCTAAAACCAAATTTCGCTACATTTATTCGTTTATCGACGCAGAAAACAGTATGGAACATAGTTTATTAATTTCCTTTGCCATAATATAGTCATATTTTATGTATGTAAGTCATATTTTACGTATCTCATATATAATGTATACATTCGTTTTTCGGATCACCTGTTTATTGACATTGTTGTTCTTTGACATTCTATTTCTATGATTAGTATAGTGGCGTTCACATACAGACACAGTGTCTGACTGAGTGTACACACCAAAGTGTACTTTAAACATACCTTTAGGATGTTACTAAATTTATTTCCCTTTGATAAAATTAAGCAAACGAAAGTAAAGTTTCGCAGGACTTTAAGCCCCATGGTGACGTCACAAATCACCACCAGTTACTGGTCCATTAGGTAGTGTTGCAGTAGGGTTGCCATAACTGGAAAAATGATGTGAAAATTGCTGAGGCTGAATCTTAGTTAACAAAATGGGCGAATGAGATATCATATAAAAAAAATGTAAGGATCGTATAAAAAAAAAAAAATATTCAACGCAAATACACACATCAACTTTGTCTAGGGATACGGTGTTATTTTCATACAAACGAAGTAACTTTGAAGCCTTGCTTTCCTGCCAGGGATGTACTTACCGTGCTGTGATGAATGGAGGAGATTCAGATGGCTATACACACCCAACTGATCTGAGCATTCTAAAAGATAGCACTCCCTGAATAGTTATCATCAGATCACAGCACGGTACATCCCTGGCAGAAAACCAAGGCTTCAAAGTTACCTCGTTTGTATGAAAATCACACGTATCCCTAGACAAAGTTGATGAGTATACATGGGTTGACGACATCAGTCATAGTAGGTCTTATTTAATTGGTAACTATACTTAATATGTATGTTAAAATAATCTATGTAATCTTAAGATTTCCTCTTTTATTTTGTTACCGATTTTTTGTTGTTCTTTAAGTGTATTTTTTTTTATTTTGGCAAAGTTCTTTACTACACTAATTTCGCAAGAACTTCGTTAAAACTTCCGCATTGTATAACAATCACTGCATTTTCCTCCATCTAAGATATTTTAGTCTTATCTATTGTTTTTTGGCAGCCCTGATAACCAAAACGTACCCCACAGGAATGGCACACAAATTGAGTTAGCTTCGTATTAAGCGCCATTTCGCTTCAAACTTCAGAAAGTAATCTTGTATTTTTGGGGAGACCCGACGTTACAAATATTTGGTTAAGCAGTGTCGCGTGGGTCTATTTTTTTTGTAAAAGGACATTCAAATAACTTCGAGTAGAGCGATAATTTGGAATTTAACACGTCTTTAATTGTAGGATCGTTAGATTTTTTAAATAAAAGAAATCTTGTCTAATGCAATATTTTGCTATTGCATCGCAGGACAAAACATTTTTCTATTTTAACACATCGAATAATAAGCGTCATTACAAAGTGACAAGAATGACAAGAAGTCATATTCCTTTATTGAGGTTCAAATACAGTGTAGGTACTTAGGTTACAGTGAATTTTATGTTTGATGTCATCCAGCCATTTGAGTCTCGGAGCTCCCGGACCTCTCTTTCCCGGAATTTTGCCATCAAGTAGGTTATAGCCGTGGGAACTCGTATCTATAAATTAGTTAATCCAAATAAGGCTTATTCGCAAAATGACATCGTTGACATTTCGATCGTGGACAACTTCAGAAGCATTCAGGAGCAGCGAACGAACGTTCTCCCTAGCTCGGAGATATCGTTCGCTCGCGAATAAAACATGCTAACGTCCTAACTTCGGCTATTATTGTTGCCAAAGTGTTGTTTGTCGCGAATTTCGTTAATATTCCACCGACGAACGTAAGACGATGGAAAACCCCCCCCCCCTCAGGCTTAATGTTCTGCAAGTAATTACCAGTTCATGAGGGCAACTTCCAGGGGACTTATTGCCTCGCTCAGTTCACTACTAAAACCTAATTACACAGACTTTAATAACATCATAAAATCTAACAAAATTACTGTAAAAGCTCCCTTTGTAATTCCAACCCGAACATAATTATGTGTAATTTTCATTTTTTTTTACTTCCTCGAAAGGGGAGTGGTTCTTTTTTGATAAACGTTTTGGGATTGATAATTTAAGGCGATGGTGTCGGAACAATTACTGAGGTAGCAGAGTTGTAATTAGTAATTAGGGCTATAAATACACTAATGTTGGGTTACCACCTTTTGGTCGATGATAAAGATATAGTTACGTATCAATTTAAAGTGTTCATTTTGTTGCATCAAATATTAATATGATTTTTTAATTACATGGTCGGGTAACGCATTTATTTAGTATTAAAATTGTAATAAGAACTTTTGAGATTTCGTTTTTCAAAAGGGAAGGAAATTGTTCCATTTATTATGAAAGATTTTTAGCAAGTTCATATTTTTTACAAAAAAAAACTTAGATAAGTAGTTATTTTCTCCAATTTCATTATCCAACAAATTAAATTACAATTTCTGAATACACAAATAATATTATTTAGCTAAGGCGATATAGTGTGATAAGGGTTGTCTCAGGCTATAATTCAAAACGGAAGACGAATAGTTTCCGGTGCCGCACAAACGGGCCATTGTATCTGTTTTTATAGTTACGATGAGTTCCCACGATAAGCCGTCTCACAATTAAATAAAAGGATGATGTATTAATATTCTTCGTGGCATATCGAGAAATCAGCTTAACTTTACCATTCTCACAAGATAGAAGCAATTTGTTTGACTTAATTTATGAGGAATGTAAAATGTGAAAATGTTTTAGTGACAAATTGAACATCATCCAAGAAGGAATATTTTTAACTAGCTTTTACCCGCGACATGTGGACATTTTAGAAAATCTTTAGAATCCTTCAAATGCTGGTAGAAGGCGTCGCGCGTTCGTTCCTGTTCCCGTTCCCTTTTGTTAGAAAGGAGATTGTCCCGTAAATATTTCAAGGTCATCGGTTTTGTTGAAATGATTAACCAGCGGGGTTGATCCGTATTACTTTATATGAATCCAAATTGGCTTTGAATATCTTGTATTTCAAGGTGTTTCAGAATAGTAAACACGCAAGACATGCAGCCTTTGAGTGGAGTGTGTATCAAGCGGGACATGACGTGGGACACTTTCAAGAGCTCTTGCAAGCTCTTGTTTTAAAATAGCGGCTCTCAACTCTCACAGTTTTAGAGCAAACTTGTTAACGTTGAAGTGCAGTCTTGTTACTTGAAACGCAACAAGCTAATTTGTCAAAGGGTACTACGATAAAGAGACTTTGTAATAAATATTATACTTATTTGACAACACAACTAGGTAGGTACCTAACAAAATATAAAGTTGAAAGAAAAACCACATTGAATAAATCGCCGTTTTCTGTTCTTCAAACATTACGTACGGTAATGTAATATCATGCCTAATGGGACTATGGTTTTTTTTTTTTTTGTTTTTTTTTTGTTTTTTTTTTTCTCACTGTTAACTTATAACCTAATTTAATTAAAATGTCTTTATCTTTATTATATAATTAAATCATTAAATTTTTGCACATCGTATCCACAACGATAGAATATGTTGGTAATTAGTAATTTAAGAACACAATGTACCATATTCACGCAAATAAACTATTACTTACTTACTTACTTACTTATGAATTGCGCTTTTGTGTGGGAGCAAAAGTTACTATTATGAGACAAGTTAGCTTAGGTTGCTCATTGCACACAAGGCTGTGGGTTGCAGCCCGAGCCGCAGGCCAGGGTGTAACTCAGCCGAGTGTGCCATAGGTAAGCAAGAGCTCACGAGTTTCATACGACGTTTTTCAACACATTTGCGAGGAAAAAACAAAGTAATTTATCACACAGCAACAAATACAACAAAAACAAAATATGATAATTATGGGAAAAGGCGCGCATGTTTTTTTTTGTTTTTTTTCACAAGCCCAACGCAAGAATATTTTGCGAACAAAGGGGTGACGAGCATACAGCCTACTTCAAAATTATAATTTGAAGTGACAAAATGTTGTAATATTTTATAACAAAATATTGTGAATTATGAATAATTTAGATTTATTTGACTTAATTAAGGACTTACACATTTATTTATTCCAAAAATGTATATGAATTTTCAGCAGCATAAAACCTCTTTGTTGTCAAAAAAAAATAACTGTATTACCCGGCTAAATTGGGAATGCTCTGTTTCAGTAAGGTAAGGTACTAATTTAACTTTGTTATAATTCTATTACGAACTAGTGTTTTATATATTATTGCACGCGATTGTTATAGCTCGGTTTATGGCCCTAAAAGCGATGTATTAGGGCTCACTTTACGAGCAAGTGTGTTGAAAAATTATCTTGCGGAGCAATGACTAGTTCAATATCGAGATGTTCACAAAGACTATTGAATACTTTTGGTTCTCAACGTGTCACAACATTACGTCAAGTCACGTGGAGGTACAACATTGTGATCACGTCATTATTTATTATTATGGTTATTATTTTACGGAAATTTTGATTGAATATGAGTGAAATATAGATAAGTAGTGTAAGATAATTGGTGTCACATCCAAAAGACTACGTAAATTGTTGGATTTACAAAATTGTGTGTTTGAAGCATAAAGTTAATATACCAACTAGGTATATTAACTTTATGGTTTGAAGTAAGTGTCCGCTTTGACAAGGTTAGTGTAGTTCGAAAAATATTAAACGTCAAAATTTTATTCTTTTAATAGACTGTAACAAGTGCTTCTATAGAAAGATTTGAATTTGCGATTGTGAGAATACTGTATAAACATTTTTTTTATTTTTTATTTTAGTTTATTAGGGAAACAAACAGCAATTTTACAATAAATATGGGTACCACAATTGAATCACACATTTGCCAAAACAGTTTCCACAAATAGCTTACACATTGGTATCTAAAGTTGAATAAACAAACACATTAAGCAGAAAAAATAAAAACCAAAGACATTGGACACAAATTCGGATAAGACAGCAAGCCAGTACAGATAGGGGAAAACTATTGTATTAAAAGACTTTTGAATTTTTTAGGCTTTGTACAGAAAATATCGATGTGACAATACTTCGAATTATAAAGTCTCATGGATCTTAGTATAAAACGGTTACCTGCATAGTTAGTACGACAAAAAGATATAGAAAATGTATCACATGATCTCATGTTGAACCTCGGACATCGTAACAAAACTTTACTTAATAGATAAGGCGAATCGACATAATTATTAACTATCTTGAATAATAAATATTGATCATGATGTTCTCTTCGCAGAGTAAGGGGAACAATATCATCTGCGTTGAAGTTTCTAAACCTGTATTTCATTCTTTTAATGAACTTGTTCTGTATCCTTTCAATAGAATTGATGTATACTGAATACTGTGGATTCCAGACACTCGATGCATATTCTAACTGAGATCTTACGAGAGTATTATACAAAAGCATTAAGGTTTCACAAAATTACTAAGAACAAACAAACTGAAATCTATAAAGCATTTAATTTAAAGACAAGTTGTAATTACGGGCGATTATTTCTCGATTGCAGACTTAACATAAAGAAGGGAGGCTATTGTTAAATATTTTGATTGTTGGGGCGACGAAGCTACCTGCAAATAAATTGCCGCAATTAAATTTAAACTGGTAGTTATCGGTACGGAGACATGCGAATTTGTGGAATGAACACAACGATACGTATAACAAACGACAGAGAAATTAATTTGCTTACCTATGTTTTTGGAATACCTTTCTTACAAGATTTTTTGTAAGTTATAAAAAATTAAATCTTTAGGAGGAATTAAATCTTTGAAAATAGAATGTTCAAATTTATGATTTATGAATTTAAATAAATGATCGATGATGAAATTGCATTTTTATTGAAGAATTCTTAAAGCGCTTCGGTAACCATCTTTTGCGATTGTAAATTTTTACGTAACTGACGCTCATTAAAGCCAAAATTGTGGGCGATTGAAGCGTCAATTGCTCTAACAATGGCATTGACGAAAAAAATGACAATTGCAATTGATCGGTACCAGGGGCCTTAAGAAATATTTTACAAATGTTTTTTTCGTATGCTTATTTTTATCAATGGGATCTTGTCACTACCCTGAAATCGTGAAACCATTTCAATAAAAACTTATATCATACGAAGGTAATGTAAATGGGAATATTTAGCATCTTTCAAAACTTACAAAAGTCGTAAAAAATAATTTTGATAAATTTACTAAATTTTGCATTCTGCCTTAACATTGATTACACACACCTTTAAGAAAGTACTAGTACTAACTTTAGATTAAACATTTAGTTAAAACGCTTAATGTTATACTACATTATTTAACCTTACATCGAATTTACAGATCCTATAACCTTGCAGTCTCGTGCGTGCTTATTGCCGTGCAGCCGGTAGACAAGTTTCAGCGAAAGTTTCACCGAAAGCGAATTTCGAGTAGATAAGCGAAGCGAGCGAAGGGAGGCAGGTGGGGGCACACGCCGCGAGGTAGTCTAGTGCATTATAAAGGTGAAGCTGCAGTTATTTACAGCTCTGGTATTATTAGGTTATTCAATTTTTTAAAAAAATTCATAGCATTATGTGTACAGAAGTCGCCGGTAGCCGTTCCAGAAACTGGCTTGGGGTCTATTACGAAAAGTTTAACGCGATACACGCAGCTGCGTCCGTGCTTCGTTCTGATCGTTTCCTATTACAAAGCACTTGCGTATGCGATATCGCAAAGTGATTGCGTAAGTTTGACAGTTTCTATCTAGCAGATTCAACACAATTCATTCAATACTACGATAGACAAATTAAAATCTTTGTATAATAGCTACAACCGACTAACTGCGGACGACTATCGTGACCAACTGACTGCGTTACGCAATTGCGTACGTTATTTTCGTAATAGGCCCCCCTGGAACGGCCACCGGCGACTTCGTCTGCATGGACAGAGCAATATTTTTTTTTTGGGATGCAAGGTACTGTTTTTAATGAAATTTCATAAAATTTTGCATACGAGTAGTCAACTACGTGTACTATGCAAAATTTCATGATTGACGTGAAAGCGTAAAAAACGAAACAAACTTTTGTGGTCGAAAACTGCAATGACTTCTTACTTCTATAAATTTTCTATTGTTCTGCGTTCTGGTAAGGCCCCAAGAATTACCCGTCTTAACATTGAGCACTATAAAATAGAGCATATACTTAGTTCATAATATAATGTTTTCAGCAATTAATTACAGATAAAAAAGAATGATGGATGCTTAAAGCACATACCTACTGGTGACACGGGAGTTATAAGCAAACTTGTAGTACCTACGCACGATTACAAAATAATTATGACCAGCCCCCTAGCCAAAGTAACATTTGCAAATTTTCGTTATCGCTTCGCTTCGAAACATGTATGGATTTGACGTTTTAAAATTCGATTGTTAACGAAACCTTATGTCAATCCCATACATGTTTCGAAAGCGAAGCGATAACGAAGATTTGCCAATGTTACTTTGGCTAGGCCCTATGATTATGACAAGGACCCGGAAAATAATACAATACTTTCACCGCATAAATTCAGACATTACAAATGTCACCAAAGTGATATAGTGAACCTCTTAACATACTAAACGAGTTAAAGCTTCTGGACATAATTCAGAGTTGAGACCGATGTCCGCAACTCGCTGGACCTTCCAATTTTTCTTCCTTGAATTATGTACCGGGATCATCCCTCGGGATAAAAAGCAAAGACGGGATCTATCCCCCCTACCTCCCTACGGTGACACCCGATATGGAATGGCGGAAATATTTAGCATATTTCAGAAGTTTTAAATTCTTGTCACATTAACATCCACGTTAACATTGTACGCAACTAAAAATTACATAAAACAAGAAAATTCTAATAGGAGATCCGTTTGGTTCGTGGGAATAAACGCTCTATTACAGTTTCATAAAATGATTGCTGGTGGAGCTCGGTGGCGCAGTGGTTTAGCGCCTGGCCCAGCGATTGTGGAAGTTAAGCAACGTTCGCAAGGGTCGGTCATGGGATGGGTGACCAAAAATGTATTATCTAGAGCTCCTCCGTGCTTCGGAAGACACGTTAAGTTGGTCCCGGCTGCATTTGTGGTCGTTAACACCCACCAATCCGCATTGGCCCGCGTTGTGGGTTATAGCCCGTCCTCCTTACCACCCATAAGGAAGGCCTGTGCCCCAGCAGTGGGGACATTAAAAATGGCCGATGGACACATAAAATTATTAAGGTGGCTTTAGTATGAAGATGGCGATACTTAAGAGGCCGGCGAACAGTGACCTTCTTATAAAAACGTAATATCAAAATGATTTGCAATTTGTGCATAATTAATGTTATTCGGATTTAGACAGTATTTGTCTAGGGTTCTATTAAATAAAAAATCCAAAATACTAACCCAATTCAAAATAGATGTACTTTTTAATTTTTATTTTAGATTTTTTATTAAAAGTAGGGGTTCTATTAGTTAGAAAAATACTGTCTTAATCCGAATAACATCACAAGAAGAGATAATTATACTACAATTACAAATCATTTTGGTATTAAGTTTGTTGAAGTTCATTGTTCGCCGGCCTCTTAATTGGACTTGGATTGTTTAGTTATTATATATTACTGTGAAAAAAAATATATATTACACATATTTTATTTTGGTTGAGATTACTGATATTATTAAATTATTTAACAAAGTTGTGGTTCTCAAATAATATATCAACATAAAAAGTTATTCAGTCGTTATTATTTCTTGCAACTTTAACTAGCTCTAGAAATCTAGATCTGGTTTATACAGAACCAAAGTTAGATTCAAATAACTCTATGGGCATGACCTTGTAATTTTCGGAAAATAAATTAAAATGACGAAAATTAATTAAGCAGTTATTATTGTTTATACTTATAATAGCGCGAAAAACTTTGTAAAGTAAAGGGTGTTTGTTTTCTGGGTAAAGGAGGCCAGTTTTAAACAACAAACGGACGACAATGACAAAGTTGCGTGCCCTCTTGGGTGTGGTCTTGAACAGAGCGGTGAGTGGAGCGTGAAGCGATTATTTTAGTCTGTTTACTTTGTTGTTTTGTTTTTTTTACAAATTCCATAAATAAATGAACTCGATAAGTACATAGGTTTAATACACATAAGTTATAAGAAAAAATAAATTGACAACATTTTTATTTCAAGTATTGTGTTTTGTGTGAGAGTAGTAGAGTTCTAGAGCGGTTGCAAAGAAGAGTTATTAGATTAGACAAAAATAGATTCTGTTGTCTGGTGTGTGTAGCTTTATGAAGATTGATTTGATAATAGTACAGAATGTACTAAGCGTGTAATAGAAAAAAATCATTAGGTACATTTTAGTACAAATGGTGTGAGCTACCGCCTCGCTAGTCGCTGCTCTCGCGACCGCACCCTTAAATTTCGCCTCTCATAATATTATTCAGGGAAGTTGACGATAAGCAAGTCACTTGCGGCCGCTCAACTTGCCGCTTTGGTTCCGTATCAGGAATAAACATTTGTACAACTTTGGCGGTGTCGACGGCGCAAAGTTACATTCTGAAATTCAAACCCGGTTATCCAATACAGTGGTTTAGAGAAGTTTTATTGTAAAGATTTCCTGTGACTGTACGTTTAAGTATAAGTAGCGCCCAATTCCGTTTGACTCTTCGAGTAGCTTTGGCATTGACGCAGTCGTATAGAGGAAAAACATCTCACAAAAATAAAAATAAAAAAAGCTATTTTATTTTATTTTTAGCTCTTCTACCTCAGTAGCTCATTTAGCTCAGTGTAACACTTCTCTTTAATGCAATTCGCATTCTGGGATAAGTCCCACCATAAGGGTGGCAAATGTCTATAAAATTTCTGCTATCGACACAGTATCTTCGATAATTTGTAAAAAATAAATTTCCTCACAGGTTTTACTATGCATTATAATTATTATCTTTAATATAGATCGTTTGGCCCGCATAGCGAGTAAGTAAATAAGTATCCTGTCTTTCTTCCAAATAACTTTTGACTGATTAAGATTACAACGAAAATTAAATGAAATCGACACCGCGATAAAAATATTTATTTTTATTTAAAAATAAAAAATGTGGTCTGTGATCAGATTAACTAAAGATACAACTAACTCTAATGCATTATCAACATGTCATCAAAGGAGTTAAAGTGTTGATATCGTTTTACTTTTGGTAACTTACTGGTATTGCTCATTTACATAAATAACATATAAATAGTTAGTCAATATTTAAGGAGTATCAATATTAATTCAATGACACTGATTAGGCGCATCAGGTTGCTAATGGTTGTAACATGAATCGAGTAATGAATCCGAGTAGGGTCAGAGGTGGGGATAAAAAAGCTCGATCACAAACAAAGAGGATTGTCATGGGCAGCATACGATACGATATCGAGGCGACAAACGATCAGTCACTTGATTGCGTTTACAGTATAAACTTAATATTCCACAGTATAAATAAGTTTATGGTTTACAGTCTTCACATAAGATTTTTGTTTACGTGGGCAATGAGTATGTCGTGGACTTATAAACACACAGGCTGCGTTCCAATCATGTGATCCGATCTTAGAACGATGCGATCTGAGATCGGATCGCATGACCGGAACGCACCCTGTGTGTTTGAGCTCTAAGCTAGTTGACTGCGACAAAGTCTCTCACTCAACTCATACTACACTATACGAGAGAGTGAGTGAGACGAGTGTAAAGTAACTTGTAACTGTTCAATAAAAATCCTTCTAAATATTATAAATTACCTAATGTGAATGTTTGTGTATTAGGATGTCGCAAAAACGATTATGAAGGTTTTAAATAAGAACACATTTAAAAATATAGGATAGGTACCTTTTCTCCCGGTTAAAAGTTCCCCAGGGATTCGAATTCCTGGGCGGAAGTTAGTAAGAAACAAATATGAAATTGTAAAAAAGTGTTATTACAATCGTAATGTAATTAACCATACCACAAAACGCAAAGAGCCATGTAAATGTAACAACAGACTACCAATAACAAAAATGATAACCTGGAAACGACAATAAATGAAAACACTAGTATTAGAACTATCAAATAATTTCTAGGATCAAATTAAAAAAAAAGAAAACCAAACAAACTAAATAGCAGGAAAATAGATTATACGGAAAACAGTCAATGAAAAATATTTCCTGTGACTAAAGTATTAGCTATTTTTGATTGATTTTTATGCATTTAATTAACATTGCGGTGTGGCTATGAGTAGTTTGTTCTATTTTCTAATTTGGTTGGCGCAATGGACATGAATTTCTCATGGTAGGTGACAAATTGTCATGATTATAATTAAGGGCCCAGGTTGTATGTACCTAAACTTTTAGCAAAGCAAAGAGTGATATCTTTTTTTCTTTAAAAAAATGGCTTGATTCAATTTAAAACGAAATTGTACAATTCGCAGTTATCTTCCTTATTGTTTTATGTCAAAGTCTTCTCTTTTTTCAGGTAAAAACCCTTAAAAGGGCTCTCTTAATATTATTCACCATCCGCAATTTGTGAACAAACAGAGAACGAAAACTGCCGACTTAAAATGTTTGCCTGCGAATCAAAATCAACAAGACTAAAACGGATGGTTCTATTTCGGCGAGTGGGGCGTCTAATGGCCCGCATGGTATCCTATCTAGTGATGTACAAAACTCGAGTCGTTGAGTTCTACTTTTGAAGACTCGACTCGGATTGGCAGGACTCGGTGAGCTCAGTAGGCTCTTAAGTCCAAGCCTAGTCGAGAAACGAGCTCTCTGAGCCACGCCTCGAGACTTCAAAAGAGTATCAAGCCTTCAAAAGAGCTCGAACCTATCAAAAGAGCTCGAGCCTTCAAAAAAGCTCGAGTCTAAAATGAACGCGAGCCTCATAAAAAGCTTAGAGTTTATGTTTATAATAGAGGAGCCTATCGAGCTCACAGAGCCCTGAAAATCTGACTCTAGTTTCCAAAATTAGAACTCAAAAAGATGAATGTCTTATGTTATAAAGAGCACCGTAGATGATTAATCTATTGTGCTTTAGCTCTACTTATCTTCATTCATCAGCAGCCCATCACAACTAGTGCGCCGAAAAAGGCTCAAGCCGTAAAAAGCCTCGAGATCGACCGAGCTGTCAAAAAGGCTCGAGCCGTGAAAATGGCTCGAAATCGGCCGAGCTCTGAAAAAGGCTCGAGCTCTGAAAAAGACTCCCGAGTCGTCGAGCTTCATACAAACGAGGCGAGCCCTGTAAAACGACTCCGAGCTCTAGACAAAAGGACTCGGAGGACACGAGTCTTGTACATCACTAATCCTATCTTACTTTGGAATAACTTTTCGCAGATTTCGACATCAGTCATTTTTAATGTCCCCACTGCTGGGTCACAGGCCTTCCTTATGGGTGGACAAGGAGAATGGGCCATTATCCATCACGCGGGCCTAATGCGGATTGGTGGGTGTTAACGACTGAAAATGCAGCCGGGAGCGTTAGAGTATATATTCTGTGGCCGGGACCCGACCAGCCGACCCGGGGTAATAATAATAATAATAATAATAATAAGAACATTAAACCATGATTATAATAAAGACACAACAAGAAAATAAAAATAAACAAAACTCGCATGCAATTAGGGTTGCCACTTGGCATCTTTTTTTCAAACAAATAAAGTATTTTTTAATTTAAGTACGAAAATGGAGTACGCAGCATAAAAAAAGAGTACCTACCTATTTAAATATATTTATTTATGCTTAAAACACAGTTTATTTAATCTAATAAGTACTCACAACCAACAAGCCAATAACAGCCAAGAGATACGTAAATAGAGTATAATAATATGAGCGGCGTACTTTATTTAGAGTACACACACCTACACGAAAAAGAGGACGATATTCTATTTTAGAGTACGGGTGGCACGGGAGTACGGGTGGTACGTATGAATTTTAAGATTGCCCTATTCGCAATCTTAAAATTCATACGCCCGTATTCAGAATGACACCTGCGCCCGTGTGTGGTATCAAGGTGTGACACATTCGTATCTCTGATGCACGATGCATCTTTCGAGTGTCATCACAGTAGAGCCACGAGGTTTATTCCTAACATTGCACATAAAAAGAGAAAAAACACTGCAAATAGGTTAATTATTAAATAATCCTTAATTTAACTTTTCAAATCAAGTTTTAATTTATCATTAAACTTTCTTGTTTTCAACAAATTAACATTCAATAAAGAAATAATTAAGTTCTTATTAAAAAAAAATCGGACTTTAAACGGATACTAGCGCAGTTTTATTGAAAGTACTTTGGTAATTAGTTGGTATTTGGTTTGATTTTGTGATTTTTGAGTCCCCCGTGACCACGGCAGCTGCAAAGATGCCGAAACGTAGTGAAAATAAAAAATCAAACCAAATACCAATTAATTTATCAAAGTACTTTTCAATAAAACCCTTCAATAAAAAATGATTTTTTATTTTTATTTTTGAAAACCACGCTAGTATGAGTTAAAAGTGTTTTATATTATGTCTAGTGAGCGCGTAAGCTTGAGAAGTGAATATATTTTTCGGAGCTTACACTTAAAACACTTAAAAAGTTATCATTGATTTCAGTTTATTAAAAAATTGTAAAAGTCGATCAAAACATTAATTTGTTAAAACATTGTTTACTTTTGAGTGCTTGTTGTTAAAAAGTGTTTTTTATTGATTTTCTGTCATGTAGGTATCCAACTTATGTGTTAGGAATAACCCTAATCCTGGGGCGAGGCGCGATTGTCATGCAAATTATCGGTTCAATACTCAACGACAACACTCATAATAAAAACAACTAGTCGGATATAAAATCATAGTGTATGACAATAAGTACCTAAAAAGGCTAAGGAATTTACTATTGGGAAAGCGGGAATATAAAAAATATTCCCCTTTTTTTGGGCAGTCGTGTAGAAAATACTTAAATAAGAACCAGAATCAGTTTAAGTGCGAATTAACTACCTGAAGATCCTTTCATAATATTTTGATGTATTTCATCCATTAAAAAAAGTATCGTCAGTTATTATGAAATCCAAACAGTGCATGATCGATCATACACAACATAGCGGATAATGTTTCTCTTAATGATTGTATACCACAAAACTTTTTATTAAATTTTAGATTTTAGTATTCACTTTAACATAATATACGTAGGTACAAAACTTATTCAATACTGAAACTAGAATATGTATAGCTTTAGTATAGCTATAGTGTGGAGTGTCTGCAGGCACTTGTGGCGGTCGCATGAGGTTCCACAAGTGCCGTCACTAGTACAGGGTTGCCACTTTAAGTAATATATGTGCCTTAATTTAAGGTACAGGTAGAATAGTGGAATTAGAAGGTTTTTAGCTTTTTCTTTATTTTTTTTGGGAACAAACAGTCATTCTAACAAAAGCACTTATATCTTACTAGCTATAATAAACATAATATGTATAGTGCCGATAGGGATAAATATTCGGACAAGTTATGTGTTATAATAACGTAAAATAAAACAGTAGCAAGGACATCAATTAATCTAAACTTATTACACTTCAGTAGTACCTGCATAATAATCTAGTTGTTTTGTGTATTAAGGTTTTATTATAGTAGATATCAAATAATAATATCGAAATTATGTAAAAAATATACCCATTACCCAGTTTCTGTAAATATTTTAAAATCGTAAATTGACCGACTAGTTATCCATTCTTATTACTAAAGGTTAGGATTATCTCTAATTTTCACGCCGAAGCAGTTGCGGGCGGAAGCTAGTCTGTAATAAACGGGATTCATCGATATTGTAAAAAAAATTGATTAGAGTTTGAGAGAGAAAGACTGAACGGTTAAATCGTTGTCAATCCAATACATCTTACCTATTTAATTTTAGGCTCACAATATAAAAATGTGCTTATTATGAAATGCACGAAAATTGACAACCTATACTACCTATACGGTAAATAATGCTTAAGTTTCATTACAAAAACTTGTGGTAACCCTATTTGCATAGTGTTCTCTCTATTCCACAATGCGACCTAATCTCAAAACTTGCAGTGCATCCGACCGACCGACCTTTATAAATGGAAAACAACTTAAACGCTGTATTATAGCATCGAAGTCAATAAATAGTAGAGTCAAAGATTAACCCTCTTATTTATAAAAAATACTTTGTAAAAAATCTATATAAGTAAATGAAAATGCGTATTATTGGCATTCAATACGGTAATAAATTAGGAAGGAACTGAAAATTTGTTTCGTTTTCCCCAATAATAATTGACAACAACAAACTTTGTTACTTACGTGTACTTATTCATACAAAATATCATTAAAAATAAAACAATTATTACGGATTACAGCACGAATATTATTAATTCAGGTGTTATTTTAGAATTATTTAGTATGGAGGTATTATTTTATTAATTTCCCGATGTTTCGGTTTCGACGCCTTTTCAGGGGCGTGTAAAAGCAAAAATTGTTCAAAAGAAAAATTGAAAAAAGACTTCAAAAACCCTACCTCTAAAAAAAGCAACAAATAATATTCAAATCAAATTGTTCTGATTTTAATTATTATAACTGAATTAAAATATTTAAAAAACGAGATTAAGCAACTGAATTTAGATAATCTTACAAAATTATGAAGCAACTACTACTGCTTGAAAAAAAATTACGACTATGGGTTTTTAAACTTAATAATAAGTAAACTTAATATTGGAATGTTTTAATCACATTTCTTGCTCACAAAACATCCAATCCTAGATAGAGCTTCCGTATTAATTTGCACATAAAGAAGATGCGTACATTTTCCTTTAGCTATTCATTTCCATAGAATATCAAATGTCTTGGAAACGACCTTGAACAGTAGAACCGTATCAAGTGGCGCTTTTAACAATGAAACCGAGGAGGTTTCTTTGATAAACGATATTTATTTATTATTTGACGTTTGAAACTATTTGTGGCGATTTTATTTAAGGGAGAGCGCACACGGGCAACTTAGTCGCCCAGCAACTGTTTTGTCTCTCACATCAAGTCCACGGGTTTATATGGAAGCGCGCACACGGGGCGTCGCGGTCGTCGGCAACTTTTCATACGTAAATCATGTGAGAGACAAAAAGTTGGGGAGACAAAAGTTGCCCGCGTGCGATAGCGCTTACACTGTAACAATTTATAACTTTTCTCCACGACTACGAACGTTTGCAATTTAATATATAACATTTTGTCATGTTTTTTTGATCGGTTTATTTTAAATTATCATCATACTTAGTAAATTAGTAAATTCTCACCAAATATTCTTTTGGGCGGTTAGGGATTTGGTGAGCATTCACTAATTTTGGTTTTTTTGGTACCTATGCTTAAGTTAATGAGGATCAACGAGGTTTTTAGTTAAATATGTAGAGTTGCAGTCACATCAAAATCAATTATTTTAGTAAAAGAATTATTGAAATTGGAACAAAAATGACGAAGATAGAGCGATTTTCGTGTCGCATTCTCAAAAACGCTCCCTCGCTGTTGACGTCATCAGCCATGTTCGCCGCTCAGCGGCGCGGCGGGTGTTTGTTCGGGCGATCGTGGCACGTGACGTTATCGCATGCCGGCCGCGTTTTTTAAAATCACTTTTAAAAACTTCAATAATTTTGTCATTACAATGGATTTGAGAAATTTAAACTCAGTTGTTGATATTGTATTTGATGTGATATACAAAATTGATATATTCAATTGTCGTGTTGATCCTCATTCCCCTTTCGAACAGTCAACTAGAAATCATAAAAAAGTTTGAATACCTAGGTAGAAAATGCTACTGCACAACCTCTCGTTTCGGAACGTACGGATATGTCCAACAAACTCAATTGTTATCAGCAACGGGGTATTTATGAATTCAGTGTGCCACCAGCTTTGTTTGAAACACAAGCCAATCATCGTTAGAGCTGTGCCGTGTGTGGATGTTGATGCACTTACTATTTGTGATTGTATTGGCTTTTGTTTTTGTGTATCTGTCTCTGGGAATATTGAAAATGAACAATTATCAAATCCCATACAAGTGTTGACAGATCAGAAAAATATCTAATAGTAAAATCGATTACTTATGTTCTAAGTAGTTATAATAAGGTATGTACTTAAGTATTTTTCTTTATCCAAGAATTATTATAAGTAGGTACGTTAAAAAGCAACTTTAATTTGAGTGGCGTTAAAAACAGTAGAATATAAGAGGTAAAAATTGTTCTTCAGTAAAATAAAACTGTTATACTAGTTAGCATGAGAAATAATATCCAGAGTTTATTGTCAGACCACCCGTTGTTCATACCATCATGAGGCTGGTATTGTCTTACTTATCAGATGTGTTTGAAGTCTAATAGACAGTTACAAGGCGTATAGTATGTGCTCTTATGGCACAAGAAAATTGTTTTGTTCTTCTTTTTAAAAGTATTCTGTACATGGGTAGGTAAATTACGAACAATTTAATTCAGCCTTATGTAAAAAAACTGACAACTCATGCAATTACCTAGCTACCTACTAACATTATACAGGTTAATACATTATAGTTGTATTAAAAACATTTATTACACGTAATTTAATCTCTGTTAGTATTATACCTTGTTAATCTAATAAGAGTGATCATAATACGGTTGCAACTCGCAAACAACAAACATGTTTCATCTTCTTATTTAAAAACAGGTAAAGACTGACGGCCTTACCACAAAAGATCTTAAAACACTGTTTAGCTAAAACACTGTTTAAGTGTGATGCTGTCTTTCTCAAATAATATTGTCAAAAAAGTGACAGCATCACATTTAAACAGTGTTTTAGCTAAATACTTGTTAAACAGTGTTTTGTGGTAAGGCCGTGAGTGTCAAGCATCCGTATTCACAAACATTACTATGAGGTCTCACAGTGAGCTCTCAATCACAGAGCCCTATTTCAACACAGTGCGTTTGCATATGCAAGAGTAGTATGAGTATTGTTCTTGAATAGGTATAGGTGATTCAAATAAACCTTCAGCCTTACCACAGTTCTGTTGGTATTTTTTTTACATTTGAATTCGAGCTCAGTTTCAGAGAATACTTCTACACCTCCGAGGCGTTGACAACTGCCATTCCAGGGGCACCCTTAAAACGCCGTATTCTACCAAAATAAATCACCCTTATCGGCGCCGAATGCCATTCATCAAAACCGTGCCGCTTTCCATCACTTTATGTAATAATCTCGGGATTTACAGCTTTTCCCATTGAATTTTCCATAATATTCTCTACTAGCTTCCGCTTGTGACTTCAGTCGTTCCGTGAGTAATTCGTGTGTGAATTTTTGTGAGAAAATATTACATTTGTCACTCAGGGATGGATACATTTCTATTCGTGAAAGAAGTCTTAAAATCAAATGAATATTTTCTAAAATTGCTTCCTATATTAACAGACAGCAGCCTACGGCAGTCAAGAGAGATATTAAAAATAGTTATTTTGAAACGAGAAACCAAATAATAAAGAAAACAATTGACTGCCTCGAGCATTAATTAACAAGACAAATAATATACTAACTAAGCGCGGCTACACATATAGACGGAATCTGATTCGGAATTCCGAAACGGAATATCGGTAATGTAGGTATGAAAATTCAGAATGGCAAATTACCTCATGTATGTG
Organism: Agriphila straminella; assembly: GCA_950108535.1. Classification (NCBI taxonomy): domain Eukaryota; kingdom Metazoa; phylum Arthropoda; class Insecta; order Lepidoptera; family Crambidae; genus Agriphila; species Agriphila straminella. Next base: position 15,105,273 of record OX467317.1, read on the forward strand.
TTATGCCCATAGATTTGTATAGATTAGCTACGTTCGGACTTCGGAAGGATTCCGTTTCGGAATTCCGAATCAATCCAACTGCATTTGGCGGGCCTAAAAGTAGATATCTTTTTCCGAAAATTATCATCTTTCATAATTATGATAAATCTACATTTAGAAAGTCTAAAACTCTCTTCATGTCTTCATCGATGTAAATAGCAGCCCGGGCTAACGAAATTTGCAAAAAATTAAGTTTTTTTCCAAAAATCTATGAAGCTATTTTCGAACATTTATAGGCATAAATAATTTTCTTGCGTTTTATCACTTATGATTTTACGATCTATGTACATTTTTATTTTGTACAGTTAATATACATCTGGAAATAGTATGTAATAAATCTGTCCCACTATATCATACTAAGTAAACAGAACACGCAGACGGCGGGAAACTTTTGCAGGTGTATTCTGAAGCTTACACTAATATCGAAAGCGAATTAGACTTCGAAACTTGTCATCCTGTCGCTTGTAAACCAAAATTAATATAAGCAACGATCGTTCCGTTTTTCAATATATTTTTTTGAAAAGAAAATTGAAAAGTTGATTTTATTTTCTGTTTTTGGAAAAGTCGTAGAATAAAATATTATTGTTAATGACATTAGTTATCTACTCCTGCGAGATTGTTGGTGTTTAACAAAACCTTGTATACATACTAGTACCTCGTAAGATTGTAGTTTTAACTTTAAAGTTTTTTTTGTTAATTTTTGTGATGGATCAGGAAAATGGTAAAGATTTTATATGGATGTATTGTGCTGTGATGATAAGACAGCAAAAAACAATTTTTTTTATTTATGTATCAAATTATACCATAATAATAAGTCGTTATCATTTTAACTAAATCGAAGAAAGAGAAACATTGATAATGATTTGCAGATTAAATTGACTACAGTCTTACTCAATGAACTAGAAACTGAATTCGAAGAGGCATTACCTGTAACAAACAAAGAATTATGATTAATAAAAATTAATTAATAATAATGTACCATGAAAAAACACTTTGATTATTGCTTTTGGCTTCATAACTTTAGAAAAGACTGTAAAATATAATAAGTTATGTATGTTAACAACTATGTAGAATCCAAAGAAAACTAAGGTTAGATACTTTACCCGTCTGAGTATTGATCTGGTGCGAGTCGTATTTTTTCTAGTATATTATTTAGTATTTAGTATTAGATACTTTATTTCAGAACTGAAAAATATTGCACCACCGCGAGTGGGTTTTTACCCACTCTGCACTCCGGCCAATATAAAAATCATAAAATGTAGTAAAGCTACTTGTTATCAGATCAGTGAAAACTTATTGTGTAATATCCCAGCAGCCAAAACAAAAGAAGTCAGATATGTGACAAGCTATCGCTAACATCGAAGGTCCATCGCATATCACAAACATTTACATTTTATCTCGTCGCATGTACTGTATCTGATATCATTCGGACCGAGCGCGGGTGGCCGAAGAGCGCCGACGAGTATTTGTCTAGCATTAACATATTTACTCCGTATTTCATAAATGTTAATTCTGAGAAAACACAAGCAACTGCCGGTACACGTCGGATAAATTAAGTATCATCACAATTGAGTATATCGTTTAATTGTCTAAAGGAGGCTAAGGAAAATATACCTATAAACTTTAATGAAGTTTAAGGAAATCTATACCTACCAATCTAAAAGTTGCTCTTAGCTCTCAAAAATGAACGTGACATGCTTTGATATTGAAAATAATCTGAAAGAAAGAACGATGCATCGTCACAACCACTCAGACTCGACATTCTATTTTCTTTCTTCGATCCCGTAATGCAGAAAGCGATGTATTGAGAAAAGCTTTGACTGAAATGAGTTTCATTTGAATTTGTTGAATTGAAATATCACGTGTCAATCTTTAAACGTAAAGCCGTTGACATAGTGAATACATAAAGCATCCAGCCCGTACATGGATAAATATTTCATGTTTGATATTAATAAATAACACGTCGCAGTTCTTCGAAAATCTGTCGCCGGCAGACTTGTTTGAAAGTAAAATGTACTGAATACGAGTAACATTTTTCACCGCAATATTAACAGTCTTTTCACTGTCGAATTTCAAAGTCCTATAGAATCTTGTACGGAACTACGGCTTCAAACACGTAAATATGTATGTCGTCCACATATTCCATTTCCATCTAACCTAATCGAAGCTTCCACTGGAACAGGACTACTCTACTTAATAAGTTCTGGGCCGAAACAGACTCCAATGTGCAGATGTCTGGTGGAAACATTGTTTAAGTTAGTTAGCATAATAACTCAAAGTATATACCTACTGGCCCGTCTGTTTTTATGGGAGGAAAAGTTAGAGGTGAAAAGTTTCCTTATTGATGTTTCTTATATTATGACACTATATACATAGGAGAGATAGAAACATTTAATGAGTTTTACACAAATCTATCTAGTTTTATGAAAATTTAATGTGTATCGGATATCGTATGATTTTCATATAAGTCAATATAGTTTTAGTATTAGAGTGCTAAAATAAAGGCACTAATAAAATTATAGAAAGCTGTCCAACAACAGAAAAAATGTAAATACGAAGATATCACATAATAGTAGTTTATGATACTGATGCATAATGAGGGGTATTAAAACATGAGTGTGTGTTTTAATAGTGTTTTAATAGTATCACACGAGTGTTTTAATACCTAGTTATGTGCAAATCAAATCAAATCAAATCAAATCAAAAAATCATTTATTCAGTCTAGGCTGTTACAAGCACTTGTGAATGTCAAAGAAGCTACGCCGATACGATGTGCAGTTTCATACACTACTTTATCTACACTCATACATTTGGGATTGAACCTACTAAATAAAAGATCAACGTTAGAAAAGAGAGAGAGGCTTTGGTTGTATTAGCTATGTACACCTACCTACCTTGTAATAAGTCATTTCCTTAGCTGCATCTAAAATAATTTTGCAGTCAATTTTTTTTTCACATTTTTAAGCAAGAATAAAATACACCTACGAAAAATTTAAATCAAAATTCGAAACTTTTTTGTAATGCTCTGAAAATGGCGCGCATTCGATTAGAAAAAAAATGAGATAAGTGCATTCTTGCAAACTAATCGCAATAAGTCATCGATCAAGATCAAGAATAAAAAACACCTACGAAATTCAGTATAACAAAATGTAAAAATTGAAATCAAAATTCAAAACTTTTTTGTAATGCTCTAAAAATGGCGCGCATTCCATTAGAAAAAAAGAAATGAGTCATATTTACTTGGGGAAAATATCGTTGTTTTTTTTAATAGCACGGCACTACCTTCTTTTTGGATTTGCCCTGTATCGTAATGAGAAAAAAAGTTACTTTATGATGCAGCTGACTGCATCGTAATGAGTTTTATTTTTTATTTTACCTATTCACAAAAATAAAGTACGTATTTATATTACCTTTTTTGAACTCATATTTGGAACATTACGTTGTGAGTGAAGATAAAAACTTTCATGCACCCATAACTCCAGAGACAAAGCACATAATGTAGGTCGGTATAACCCAGCTGACCATTTTACCATATACGTCGTTATACGCTTTCCGCTGTCGACTTTGATTTAATATCGAGGAATAGGGTTAGAAAGCGACGCGCTCCGAATGCTGATGAGTTCGCAGTTGTGATTGAAGATGAGCCATGATTATGACGTAAATTGACGTGCCGGTAATGACGTTCTCTAAACTTCCGCATTTAGCTAAGTTACTATTGTTACTTTGAAGACGCAATACATCAGGCCGAGAATAGATAAGAGGAAACTAAAACAAGAAAGTCGTAACAAGGAGGTCGTCCACGTATGTTATCTCTGAATAAAGCCCTCACGAATGTGGTTAATGTTAGAAATAAGAAACTAGACGCGCCTTAAGAATATTAAGGCGGACATAATGTGGGTTTTATCCATGGATTTTGGAGGGTTCTAGGTCGAGGTGCTGGTTTTTGTGCAAGAGATAACCGTTCTCGCTGTGAAGTGTCGTGGTCGCGCCTTGCATACGAATGGAGCGATCATCCTGTCACGTCATGAAGCGTGTTTTCTCCTCGTTTGCGAAAAACAGTAAAAGGTTGCTTCATTGCAAATCAATGTATAAGATGCGTACATAATGTGGGTGATGGTTTCTTTTAATCATTTCTATCGAAGAACTTACTTTATAGATACCTGATTAATTCAATAAAAAGGATTAAGTATGAAAAAAATAATTTCATCACTGAGGGGCAGAGGTCTTTTAACGCATTTACCAGTAGGTTAGGTTAGGTTAGTGTTTTGACCACTCGCAGCGGAGCGAGCGAAGCGAGCGGAGCTCCCTAATGCTTGCGTGCATGTTGCATGCTGCATGCCTGATTGCTTGCTGCTTGCATGCTGCATGCCTGCTTGCATGCCTGCTTGCATGCTGCATGCCTGGCTTGCATCCTGCTTGCATGCTGGGTGTCTGCTGCATGCCTGCTTGCATGCTGCATGCCTGCTTGCTAGCTGCACGCTTGCTTGCATGCTGAATGCCTGCTTGCACTGCATGCAATTGCAATTGCATGCTTACCTACTCATTATATTTAAAAATGTATTATTAAAAAGCTAATTATAATTTTATAAATCAAATATATAAATAAATATATTTTATAAATAAATATATCCACTCATAAGGAAGGCTTGTGCCCCAGCAGTGGGGACATGCAATATGGCTGATAGACAAATCCCCCTTGCGAAAAATTACATTTAATACCACTCTGCCAACTTTTAGGAGATATTGCCGTGACTGGCTGCTTGAACAGCAGACTCGCGCGCTCGGATTGGTCTGAGGAACTGTGTAGCTTTTTTCATACTGCTATATTTTGTTATTTTGGAGGCATTTATAAACGTTTACTACTATTAGACTTGGTGTCCTAAAATGTCATTATGAGAAGTGTCTTTCTGTTGGGGGACACAATATTGTTCAGGTTATGGAAGAATACCAGAGGCTGTGGGTTTCCCTTCCGCGGTCACTGAGTCATTAGCCCTTTTGTCAAATTGTTGTAGTATTTAATCATTGCATGTATACTATTGATTTGAGTCAAATAAATGATTTTTTTATTATTATTATTATTAAAAAGTAATAAGCATTTGTAGTCTCTTAAATGACACATAAATAGATTTTTGCTGCAGCGTAATGTATTAAAATGAAACCAGAAAACACCATCGGATCCAAACGGATAGATGTATAAAATTCACTTTAAGCATACACAAGTACTAATTTGGATTAAGGTTTTCAAAATAACATAACAAAATTAATATTTCATGACAAACAGGAGGGTCAAGAGAGCGTAAAAAGGACATGTGATGCGGATTCGGTAATTCGAGAGACAATAAAAGGTCGCAGTTTTGAGTTTGGGTCCCGATGGGGTGGGTCGAGGGAGATGTCGCGAGCTGAATACAAGACGACTCATTACAGGTTGGATATCAGAAGCGAGTTGCGTGAAGTTTCCATTTGGAATCAAATGTCGTTGACGATGTTGAGAGACAAAGTAAACTACTTCGTTGCTTTTTGGGCCTTGAGATTGAAGAAGTGAAATAGCGAGCATGACATCGAAAAATTCTATTTTTGAACCAAAACGTTGTTACAGCCAGCCAGACTGTTGTTCTGATTATACTTTTTTACTGTCCATTTGGTACGAACAGTAAAGTGTCTATATTTCGTCTTTAAAAACTCTACGAAAATAAGAATTCCGGTTATTTAATTGCGATTTAAAATCTTTAAAAAATGTTTTAACTATTTCTAGCTCGGAATTACAAGGGTTAGGGAAAGTCATATAATTTGATAGTTACTGTTTGGTTATTTGAGCATATTATCACAGAAAAGTAATTTCAACGGGCGTCGGTCGGCACATTACTGAGGATTTGCCGGGTACGGCTGACCGTTCCGGATAATCGGACTTGAATGGTTTTACCACAATATAAACAAAGTCAGACCTTTTATCGAAGAGCCGTCATAGACATTTAATTGCAGCAACCTTTTCGTTTTGTAATTAATATGATGTCAGAATATCGTTGCTCTTATTTCAAGTCTGCCTGGCTAGCTACCACCATCAAACCTAAGTCTAACGCCATAACAACAATTAAAAAATTGTTGTGTTCCGGCAGTTAGAGGTAAGATAGCCAGTTCCTCAGTGATCTGGGTGTAGTGCGCTTCCACCTTTGGCCTTATCGTCACTTAACATCAGGTGAGGTGAAAGCCAAGCACTATCCCGTTGCGCATAAAAAAACTTGTTTAATGCTATTTGGCAGTGTCTTTTAACGTTTGTGAACTCTTTTGCATTTTACAATGAAGATTTCTTAAGGTTTTAAAGTTTAACTCTTGGGTTTAAATATAGCAAGATATACCTTACCTATTCCATGATGACTATTAGCTCAAACGTAACCACTTCGTTACTTTGCGGCTTACGCTAAGCGAGGGCAATTGACGCAATGCCGTTGTGGATTTACGGTGCGTGTTGCAACCCAATAAATTTGCCGAAAGCTTATACGAATCGACTTGGAGAAACATTATATTACCCAGGAAGTGGCGTAACGGGGTGAGAGTGAACAACACGGGATTTAGCCTGCTATTGAGATTCTGATCCTACTCGTTCAATTTATATAAGGGTTAGCCTGTAACCTATTGAGGAAACTACCTCATAAGTGAGGTGGTTATAAAATAATCTTACATCCATTGATACAAAGCCATTAAAGATAAAGATAAAGATATTTATTGCATGAAACATGGTTTTTAAGATGACAAAAGTTTTAAACTGGTACACACACATATCTCGCCGGATTCCCGACATGCAAATTAAAATCATAATTATAATAAAAAATACTATTCCAATAAATGTCAATTAATGTTCTCGTATAAAAAAAATCAATCAAATATCTTTGTCATTTAAATAAAATATGTGAATAACTATCTACTAAAAAACTTAAGCTATAATGACATTTAGACACGAGCCATGCATGAAGTTTGAATTTGAATTGCTTTATAGAGTTTGTAAAGTTATGAGTATTACAGCAGAATACATAATGTTTTCAAGCATACCAACATGGTTTACAGTTTTTGTTACTCGTACCGTTTACAGAGCAAAATATCTTGTTGTCAGCTTCAATTATAAAGGACAACGATCTTCGTTAAAAGAACAAACAAAAAGGCTTGCTCCAGTGCCGACGATGCGACAGGCAAGTCGGGACACTGGAATCCAATTAGACTAGATGACAAGACAGTCTTGAGGAGCTGGTACGCTCGAGGCAAAATATCCAGCATATGAGAGGAGTAGCAGACGAGTTTTTGTAGTCCCCCAAGTATGGCCAGACAAGTTTTTGCACTTGATTTAGAAAGTTTTCCTATAGAGATCGTGTATGTTGCAATTTTCTTTATCAACTCTCTGTGTTAGACCAAAGTGAAAGTTGAATAATCTTGCTAGGTCCCTATAAAAATTGCACTAGTTTTCTCCTTTTCTTGCCTTGCCTTTGTTCTAGTTGGTCGTAGACTGTTCTAAATCCAAAAAATATTATAAGTGTTTTTTTTGCTGAGCTATCCTATATATTACTGAGCTTTGCTCTTGTTCTTACCTATCCCAAAAATCATGACCTACAGCACTTTCTTTGTTCAGTATTACCAAGTCACAATGAAAAGCGGAATAACTTGGAAGCACGGAAGCAGTAAAGCGGAGACAAAACGCAATCGCAGCGGAGGGACGTAAGTTATGCGGCGAGTGTGTTGTTTAGACAATGGGGAATCCTCGCGAGAGTCGCACCGACTGAACGTTATTGTGAACGTTCTACATAACCTGCGCTAAAATATTTTAATATTAGGCTAGATAATTGGTCTTAAAACACTCCCAAGTTGTAATATAGCTATAAACATTGAACAGAATTTGAATTTGACTTAGAAACACAGACAGCAGCAGTGAATTTGTTCAGACATGTCAACTGAATAGCATTTAACTAATCGGATTTTTCACAAAACATTAAACATTCCGATTACTTACAAATATTGACAAGATTCCTACATGCACGACAGCACGTTAGGTTAAACAGTTGAACTACAAAAACAGCTCTTATAACGTACGTCATAAAGGCAGTCTCAAGGTCAACATGTATAGTCTGACGTGCCGTTGACTGTACATGCACTATTACATACTTATTTATTGATGAGGACTTTAATGTATAAGGTACCTAACATGGTATTAGTAATTTGGTCAAACGCCTTAGATTCATGGTATTTTTTTATTTCCATAGGTACCAGAATGTTTTTGATTTCAAATCAGACTAGCGAATCCACAACACAAACACTTCAGCTTACGTCTACGTAAACCCTCAAACGCGACACTCGCAGATTTTTCTGCAAATGCGCCGAGCATCGATCCCTGTCACTGCCACGCCATAATAAGTGCAATTTTCCAGACCAACCTTACTGCATTACAATAAAGTGTATAGTTGCATGACTTGCATGGTCTTCGAGAGGTACTTGAAGATGCGTTTGCATTCGGTAAGCGTAAACCACCAACTTAATTCCAAAGATTACGCCCTCTCTCGGTTATGACGTTTTGCCGAGCTTCGTAGTTAAGTCTCACTCAGCTATATGAACGTTGATCTACATAAAAGCTTAATTAAAAGCAGTAGCGGAGTAGTCTCTAATTAAATAGTACCTTTTAGTTGACGTAACTCGGCTCTAGTTTGTGTATGACTTTAGGAATAGAGAACAATGTTTGAGTTTTATTTAAGCTAATCATTAAACAAGTCCTCGAAATTGCTAAAATTACTGATTAGGGTAAATATAAAACTTCATTATATATGCTTAGGTATTGGCAACTATTTACTATTATTAAATTCATCGATAATATGATGATCCAAATTCGCGCCACACGATAATCAAATGTTTATCAATGATAAATAACGCATTATAAAAATTACTTCTAGAAAATAAAAAAATGAAAATCAAAGAAACAATTAGCAAATTTTTTCAACTTAGCTCAATTCTAGTGGTTAGACCAGGCACCAGTTACCGTGATCCATATTCTGTACACGAGTCAGCTTCTCCAATCGCGCGCAAAACACGTCGGCTAAAGAAATTATCCTCTGTGGAGGGTGTGTGAATGGTATTTATTTGCAATCAGCATGAGGGGAGTGGGCCTTGGGGAGCGCTAACTCAGTTTAGGACTTTAAGCAATTTTCTATTTACATTGCGTGCTTATGTAGATCGTAATGGTGCTATGACTTGCGTTTTGCTTCAACTTATTTTGATGAACGAATGTGAAGCTTTGAAGAAAATATTTATAAGCTAAGCTTTAAGGAATTTATTGATCATGTAAACTACTTCTAATACCCAGGACAATTGTGATGTAAATATTTTTTACTTTGGTGTATTTGGAAAACATACAATCGAATTGAGAACCTCCTCCTTTTGATGAAGTCGGTTAAAAAGTACTGAGAGTGCATTTTATGTCTTTTGTTGGTTCGTTACAGTTTAAAGTTGGAAGTGAGCAACAAAAAGCAAATTAAACAACAGTAACTAAAACTTTTTGAAATCACATCTCGCAAATAGTCGTATCCAGCCACTTGGAGCTGGTCAAGATGTACATACTTGTGCTGAGCGATTTCAATCCTTATTCACTTTAGCAAAGGGTTGATAACCATTAGTGCATGTGATTGCACCACAGGATTGTCTTCGTAATGGGGAGAAACTTTTCACTCTGATACTCAGACTGTGTCCTCGGGGTATCTTAGCAAGTGTTGTTTGAGTATCGATAGTAAGAAAAACAATACTACAATAGGTACTTATCGGCAGCAATTTTTCAAGTACCTATGTTGCCATTCAGGATCTATGGTGAATATCAAGCCTGGTTATCCAAAACTGACAAATTCGACAAAATTGTTTTATAAACCACTTAATACCTAGATGTTAAGGCTGAAGTCATTTTGGAAAATTTCGTATACTTACAGTCAAGTGGTAATCCAGCTTGCTGCCGTGTGTACATAATTATATGGATTGAAGGGGCAAGTTTAACAGGCTTATCAATCAACTCACGTGTCAAGCAACACATATGGCAGGTTATTACAATCTTACTACACGTCAGAACAGAACACAATAACAGCTTGGGGTCCTAGTGTGGTTAATCGTAAAGTCTGTTTGATGAGACTAAAAGAAAGATTAGATTTACCACATGGCAGTATCGATACATTCACAACACTATTCCCAATGGGACACGGTCGCGAATATGATTTTAAAGTTATGCTCGTGCGAGAAATCAAAACTTATTCTGAGCGTAAATTGCGAAAGAATTGGATAAACTGGTTCCAAATATTCTGCGCTCACCAAGTTTGTACCATCTTTTGTTGATCAACCGTAGGGGGAAAATAAGTGGTGGATTTTTTCTTGAGCACCGTTAGAGTTATTTTTTTTTGTAGTTGATCACATTTAGTTTCTCTTTCTTCAAAATCTTCGAGGAAGGTTCTAAAAATATATAAGTAAAATAAAAATAAAGACTTTATTGCAGATGATAGAAAAAACGATACAATCAGAAAAAAACAAGAAAACATACAATAGGCGGCCTTATTGCTACTTAGCAATTTCTTCCAGGCAACCTAGGGCGAAATAAAATAAGATAAATATATCTTAAATTGTACGTAGTATCAATTAGAGTTTGAGCTTTACACCCAAAGGGAGAATGTTTTATTGCTCTTTTTCTTAAAATTAGAAACATTTCAACAAGAGGTGATTTATAAAGTTAATTTGACCCACTAATGGGGGCCTAATAACTCGGGGCTCAATTGCCTAACTTTTCAAATAACACCGCGTTGTCTATTAGAGGAACGTGCCTGACTTTTGCATCGCCTCGATCAACAATCAGCTCTAACTCATTGGTGTAGAGTTTCATTTTATATTTGGGAAGTTTGAGAATTGAAGAAAAGCAAACGAGCTGAAACACCTCAGGTAATTTGAAAAATTCCGCAGCAAAGTTTGCTCCATATTGCGCGCTCTGGGTGGAACGACTTGCGCTTGCTCGGAACTGTCGTAGGAAGTTGTTTCAAATTGCTGAGTGTCGCCGTTTCCGCCGCGGAAATTATCTTATTACATTAGTACCGTACTTTTAATAATTTCCAACTTTGTCGATAAGCTTATTATTTACAGTTATAGTTGTTTTTTTGAATTGATCGTATTAAGAGGATTTCAACTGTCAGTCAAAGTTAAAGGTGAGGAATGTAAACTTGTCGTTATTATCGAGTGAATCTTAATAAATCTTACCCTTGGCAAAACTGTGTTAGATTTTACGAGTATAATATTAAATCAACCATAATATAACTTATCTAGAAGACTAATTGGCTATTGCTGTAGCAAAAGCGAAGATAGTAGAGTAGTGTAGGTAATTAGACTTGTTTGGGCTTTTTAACTCAATTCATCTCAGACCTCAGAACACCATCACGCTCAGTAAAATTAGCAAGTCGTTATCGCTATCGTTGCTTAATAAAAAAACAATTGCAATTAATCCAAACTTGTCATAATCGAAATGAAGTATGAAAAAAATAACCCCAAAACATCTCTGGGAGGGTACATTACACCCGGCGATATAACAAGATCCGCGGAGGAGCTGATACATCTTTCGTGTTTTCCTGCTCCATAAATCTTGAGAGGAAAACAGTTTTTCATTATGTTGATTGTGTTCTGGCTGGGTTTATCCGGACGAGAGGATAAAGCGTTATCGTCCTCCAGCACTTTTCAGCTGCAATAAAATAAATTTACATAAGCGCTGCCGCGTATTAGCGATATGGTATTTCAGATTGGCATAAATCGTGCGGCGTCGGGCGTGTATTTTAAGACAGGGAAGTGTTTAACGGTTTAATTTTAACAAATGGCTGTCGTCGCCGTGAGACCGCTGCCCGGATCAGACGGGAATTACTGTCCGCGGCGAGTACTCCGGGTGGTTAACTTACCCGGGTGGAACGCGGCCGCGGTATTATTCTATGCAAATGAGAGCGCCCTCGAACTTCTCAATTTGTCCAAACAGATTGTTTTCAGCGAAAATTCAATTCAAATTTATCTGAGCGCCGCGCGCACATAATGAAAGGGGCTTAATACGGTATCGGTAAACATTAGCATAAAGTATTCGCAAAAATTGCGTTCCGGGGTTGGCACGAGGAATCTTAATATTGTCCCCCCTCGCCCCGCACGCACTGCTTGCGGCCAGGGGTGGGGACGCAATTGGTTTCTGAAATAATTTCAATAAATGCTGCCTTTCGAATTCTTGGAATATTTGTAGCAATTATTTGCATAGGTATACGAGTTATCCAAATGCTTTAGCAGTGGAAGCAGTATGCAAAACTTTAAGTAAGATACAAATTCTAATGAGATTGTTGAAATGTGAATTAAGCTGTTTTTATAAGCTCTCGTACTATATATATTGATCACCAATGCTTTAAAGCTGCAAATATTAATGAATCTTCATTTACTTTGTCAACACTCAACTCAACAACATATTTTTAAGCTGTTCTCTTCAGGTGTCATGAAGTAAAACCTATATTCATATTTTATTTTCAAATTTCTCTACCACTACATTTAGATATTTAGGTTTGAATCGAGCTTTGACAACCCTATGTGAGTAAGAGCGATTACGTGCAATTTCGTCAACGGGTTCTGAATGTCGCGGCGACATTTGTATCCCCCCTTCACCCCTTGCTCGCCGCACTTTCGCATCTTGCGGTTTCTGTACACGTATTTACCACATCGCATTTCTAACCTTGCATAGCTCTTTCTTTGAGTGTTCAACAAATCTTTGATTTTTTGTTTCTCGCGTTGGTTTCTTCTTGGCAGATATTTCTATAGTCTACTTAATTCAGATACTCGTTTTGCCTAAAAGTCAGAATTTGTTCATTGTCATTAACTCTAAACTTTATTTTAACTATTAGGTACCTATTAAGAATCCTAAAACCCATAAGTATCCAAATACAACAAACTCATAAGAACAATGCACAGCTTAAGCCACTTAAGCAAAGGGTTTACGTTAAGAAGAAGTAAGAGTTCGTTTAAGAAGATTAATATCTCCCTCCAAAACAGTTCTTATCCTAATGAAGACATATCACAACAGTTACCAAGTTATGAAGTTTAATTGCACAACAAAGCAAGTGATCAGACGTCATGACGCTTCCCCTATATCGCTGCATACTGACAAACAGATCAGCCTTAATTACCATACATTTACATTTCTTCAACTGCGACAAACAATACCCCCTCAGCGAAGATAATTGCATCTTCGTTACTGTACTTCTAACGACGCAGAAAACATGACAACTGCATTGAAAACCCATTCTTATCACCAGTGGTGAAGGGTGTTCTGAAATTTAGCTTGACACTTTAGGTTTTTGTCTTTAGTAAAGTCCCCATGGTGCAGTTAGATCTCAGCAGGAACCCTCGTAACAGCCCGTTGACTAATAAACATAACATTAACGTTTGAACTTGTATAGTTACGAGGCAATATAAAACTATGAGGGAAAATATGCAGTATACTAAACCTAAGTCATATCAAGGTGCAGAATATTACACCTGCAGTGAGATAAGGATGCAATAATTTGATGTAGAATTTAATTGAATTTCTTCAACCATAACCCAGTTACTTTGACTTTCAGATTCTAGTTTTATCGTATAATAAATTAAGGGATTAAGCAACAGTGCTTAAAGCATTTGCTTGTCAACCTGAGTTTTCGTTCATCATAAATTAAAGGGAATGGGAAAGTTCTAGTTCTAGGAATTTGAGTGATGGTTAAAGCCACAATGCTATGACCATAGGTCGTACATCTGCGTTATAAATTCCGTTTATCCTGCTTGCGAGTGTCAGCACTCAGCAACCTTTCGTGTAAAATCACGATAGTGGTCACTAATACCTGTGTGTGATGGGTAGAAGGTTTATTTTGGTTTTATTGGTTTTATAAACAGAATATTATCTATCACTTTAAAGGTTTCCATAAGTCGTATTTTTACACAAAAAAAATTTACAATAATCTATTTTATTTTCTGAATTTCGAGCATCGTTGACTGTATTAGGTACATCTATTAGACCTGTGTTGCTTAGCTTGTTACGTTAACCGGTTAGTAGCTACAGTTTATGGTTTCTACAAGCCTACTTAGCGTTAACATCGTGTTTAATCTTAGAAGGATCTCAAGAAATAATTCAAAATATCAACTTTTCTAAGCTAAACAATTGACAATTCATATTTTCAGTACCATTGCTTCCAGAATTGTTGTTAAAATTGCGCTTATCCCGCCCGCCAACAAACGGGCCTTGGTAAATGTCCGCGGCTAATCCCGTGACGTCACAGCTCCCGACCGGCCAGCCCGAGGCCTTTGTAAACAACGGACTGGCCGCAGGCTGCGTGTCTCCTGTCTCGATACAAACACGATTTGTTGGCTAATGTAATCAGACAGCGTCTGTTAGAACACAGATTTATGGAAATTAGAGATAAAAGTGATAAACATAATGAAATCATTGTAACAGATATACTCAAAGTCAGTGTTGATAAAGACAACAAAATAAACAACAAACAACCACTCATGGAAACAGAAGTTGATTTGATTTACACATTACTTTTAATTGGAATAACTCAAATAGGCAGTCTGTACTAAAATTGTAAAAAGTTAAGACAAATTGGTTCTGAAAACCGAAACACCTTCATTTATAATGAACTTGTTCATAATAATGTCCATTGTCATTAAAGTAGAAGCAAAGACACTTTTAATTGGCACGCTGAAATCGTATGTTCAATTTGTGTTACACACAAATTGGCGTTCTTGTTTCACATAAAATGTTCGTTGAAATAAACAAATTATTATCAGGCCGTGTTTTGTTGGGCCGATAGCAAAGAGGCGTTATAAATACAAATTATATCGTTCCTGGGACTCGTATAAAATAAATAACGTGCCTTATTAACCGTGTTTGTACAGCTTGATTAAATGGGGGAGCCGTCTGATACCAACGATTTTAACTCTTGTTAGAGCTCAAAATATTTACATCTAAAATGGTTTTTAGATAAAAAGCTGCAGGTTAGTAAGCAATGAGAGAAAACAAAATTTACGGCAGTGTTTCTTTAACTTTTTGCAGTCACGAGCCACTTTCAGAATTGAAAAAGTTTCACTGGCAAAGAATATTTTAGGTAAAGAAAACAAGCCTTATATTAAAAAAAAAAATCATTTTTATTGGTAGTTTAATTACGAAAAGGGTTAACTGCGGACCTCTGATATACATGCTACTGACCTCTAAGAGATCCGTGGACCCCACTAACCCTGCTAGCGTTTCGTCTGTAAATTATTTTTGATAAAAAATATTCTGAGTACTTACAGCCAATTATTGGACAGTTATAAAAAAAAATATTAAAAAACCCGCCTGCATAAAAAGACAAGTCGACTGAAAAGATGGAAACAAGATTAAATAAATATTAAAGGCAACATGTCATAATAACATGCAGTCGGAGGCATGCATAAAGAAAGTGACATTATGAATGATTGAATTATATGCCTCCGACTGCATGTTATTATGACATGTTGCCTTTAATATTTATTTAATCTTGTTTCCATCTTTTCAGTCGACTTGTCTTTTTATGCAGGCGGGTTTTTTAATTTTTTTAATTTATTTTTTTATTTATCTCTTTTTAGTTATTATATTTTACGGTCATGATATACCTTTTTGAAATCCTTATAATAAGCCCTTTAATTTGACACCCATATTGCAGTATTCTAAAAAAAAATTTTTTTTTTTCACTACGTATAATAGCACCGTACAGCCGCCATGTTGGTTTTTTTATAACGCCACCTTCTTAAGAACACTTGGGCTGAAAAGACCAATCTAACGATATCTTAATCATAGAAATCCGTTCAGCCGTTTGAGAGATATGAGGTAATAAAGAATATTACATACAAACATACAAACATACTTACAAGATACGCGCGAAATACATAACCCGCAGTCGGGTAAAAATACACAAGTTAAAGGATATAAAAAAATATGTACTTACCTTATATACTTAGACATGGAACTACGTTATAGGTAATTAGTCTATCAAAAGAAGTAGATCATTAAATGTTGACCACAAACGGAAAACAATATGAGATCTGTTCTATCAGTCAATCAAAGTTTAATTAAAAATATGGGTACCTGTGTCTCGCGTATGCCTGATTTTCGAACAACAAAGTTATATCCGTCGTGTAATAACTTAGAAATTTGATAATATCATGCAGCGGGTAGTTAGTACCAGCATCAGCTGCTCACACTCCCAGCGTTGGGAACATGTGTGTAGATAAGCGGGATTAATAAATGTAGCCTGTCGCATATCTCAGCGTACGCCCACCAATCATAAATATTAGATCAACTGCCCGAGCAGCCGTAATTAATGTCGTGGAACATAAACAAATGAACTAATAAACTCTAGAGGAATGCATAGTAAAAACAGCCTTAATTTGACGTGTTAAGATGCATAATATATTTTTTCAGGCAGGATAAATAATATCGTTTTTGTCGCAAGTGAAGGAGTGTTTGGAAGCGTGCCAAAATCGCGTGAGTATGCGAACAGCGCAAAAAATAGCAAATCCTGAATCCTCGCTCAGCATTTTTGGCCAGACTGGTGTTCTGCCAAACATAGGTATTATTATAATCCCCTCTGGGATATCTCGACAATGGACATAGCAATCGTTTTTAGACTCACGTTTGCCAAGAAAGCTTGCCTTTTAATAGAGCTTTAACTTAATGTCAAAGAAACTTACTTCAACTTTAGTACCCTACCAAGTTCAATTATGTAAATTGCATAAAGTATGTACAAAATCAATGGTTTCGATATTTTCTACCAATTAAAAAGTAAAATCAACAAAGCTTTTTATGTATTTCCTTTTTTGAACGTCATTAGATATTTATTGTACTGTGATAATGATGAGTGGCACCTCATGGTATGATTTAAGGCGATTGTAGTGAGGGTTCTAAATCTGGACGTCACGAGAAATACTACCGTCGTCGGTGAGATCTGTTCCGTTGAATGATTCAAAACCGGTGGTCTCACACTCGGAATGATAATTGGGCGTCAGCTATTTGTCACTCAAATCAACGACCGGAAAATAATGAAGCAAAAAAGCATTGTGGGACCACCACCGTAGAGCAGCTGCTGTGGGCTTGTCTATACTAATATCTTAGAGATAATTTCTGTGTTGTTTGAGGTAATCTTCGAAACGTCTCCTCCGATTCCTAATATACCTCATCCCTGACCTGAGTGAAACCAGAATTCCCAGAATTCCCATGAAAATTGGAATTATTATCATAGCCTTGAAATCATTACCCTATGATAGATGTATTTATTTTTATACTTTCATTCTAAATCTAGGTTTATTTTACCTTCAGTGTCCAAATAAATACCTACGAATTGATGAAAACTTTGAGTTTCAGCGGTAAACGATAATATTTTCAGAGATAATACTAGCATTTAGCGTTCTGAAAATTCTCAGAAGAGATCAATTTAAGCTACAGTCAGATGGCGTGGTGTAATAACAATCAGGGACACAAATCGCTAGTTGCGGTCGCGGCTTGCCACATTGTAGTGGATTTACGATATACCCAACACGAACGTTCGTATTAATACTTGGAAAGCTGTCGGTAGTGAACAGTCCATACAATGTAATTCCCTCCTCTCTAGCAATGATCATGTCTTTGATGTCCATTACACCAATAGCTAAAACAAATCGTGACCAATGAAATAAAAATTCCACGTTGAGGAAAATTAATGAAGTTATATTTTCTAATGAATGTGACATAAACATGTAAAAAAGCCAAATGCGGTTTTCTGGTCAAGTAAGTGCTATAAATAAATATTTCCCATTCAAACAGATATAGCTAAGACATATTTTTTATGCACGAAAAGGCTACTACTAACACAAATTAAGAAAGCTGCTAACAAAAGGCGAACATTTATCTGTCATGAGTTTTCTGCTGCAAAGCACAAAAGCGGGAAGATGCTATAACTTACTACTGTAATGAGCATTAAGTAATAAACTACTCGAAAAGTGATGTAACTGGAACAATCATTTCATTAAGGAGCTGAGCACTGGAGCAAATTTAACTTTTTGATTTGCCAAGCAGACGGGACACTGCAGCGATGCAATTCCTAGAAGTTAGACGTTGGAGCGACAACGTGCGCGCATTTAAGTCGTCTTTATTCGTTTCCCAGCTATCGTGCCGCCTCTTTGGTGTTGCGATTTTAGCAAACTGGATATCCTTATTTTGCTGGTTTGGTGGCGAGTAATATTTTACGTCGCGTTTGTTTGTCTTATGTCTATCTATCAGACTTACGCCTATTTATCTATTCTCATTCTATTCTAATATCTATTACTTACATGTAGATTTCAACATCATTATTATATCATGCAACAGGTTGGGATATCAATATCATCAGTCTGAAATATGATAAGGAAAGCAATTTCAAATTATCATTCAATACTTTAGTACTTTGTAACAGTAATTATAAGTCAGTAAGGTAAGTTGTTTCCGACGAGATTTTGCTTAAAGTTTTATTCCGTAAGCTTACGTTTGATTAACCGGCATTAAGGAAGTTTTCCTAGGAAACTGTTACTGTAAGGAGTGTGAGAAAAATCTCCGGATATATATCGCGGGAGGAGGCGAGTGACGACGGTCCGCCAGTATATTAAATTCCGCTGGACAACAATTTACTCATTAGAGTGGGGGGAAGGGGGACATTTGTCTGGCGGACACGCGAGATGGTCTCAACGATTACCCCATTTACCAACACTATAGACTTTACACTATTTGTCGCAATTGCGTCACCCACGATAGAAATAGGAGCTCTATATTTAGACACCATTAATCAGACGATGCATGGAATAACGACTTTAAAGCTAAGTCTTTAAGAAAATAAGGAGGAGTGATCGATGAGTAACCGTTCAGAGGTGTCTGCACTGATATTTTTGGAACATACTTCAAAAATATTATTTGCGTGATCAATAAAGTGTGCTTTATAAACAAAACAATCTATAACGGTATTGGTTGTTCAACAAAATTTACTACAAGCCAGGGCTGAATAGATCAAATTTTCAATCACTTTACTAAAACGTTTTATTATTACATTTAACCTCATAATTATTATATTTTAATCAGATACTGTTTAATCTTCTTTGAATACTTTTAGTTATTTTAAAAAGCTTTCATTTGGAGGTAGACAAAGGATTTCAGGAAGAGCTTATAGAATATTCAATGTGATTCAGTTAAAATGTGCATGAATGAAATATATGAATGGCTCCATTGAGGGGAGTTGATCACTTGCAATGTGTGGTGAAGCTACAGTATGGAATTATGGCATGCGAATGTCTCTTTAACCAGTCCCATTGTTTTCATTCAAAGTTTATGGGGAATAAACTTAAAAATTATTGCTGCTGTTTGAAAATACCTATCCATCATACACAAAATACTGAGTGAATGAAAAATTAGAGATAAAAAGGCCCGGACCTCATGTCTGGGGAGCAGTAGCAATTAAAAAAAAAAAACATTAAAATTCGTCCGTCTTCATTCACTTTTGTCTAAGCTGAAGTTTTTTTGCTTTATTGCATTGCAGAGTACACTTTTGGTAGTAAACATGAACATGGACATGATAGTAAATTCTGTACACTATTATAAAAGAAATGGATAATAGATTTGAAACTTGCTTGCTCTCAAAAACAATTCGAACTACTAATAATATAGTATGTTTAACGTAATCCAGTCTTAAGAGTAGATGCTCTTATAAAGTGGGAAGCCTATCCCATCTGTGAGTTTCAAGTGTCTCCATTGGTATGCTGTGCTTGGGTACAAAAATTGATAATACATCTGCCGTTCCAATGATACAGATCAAAGGAGCGTAATATTTCTTTAATCGACTTTAATTTAAAGGGCATCTTTCTATCATTTTCAACGTTAGGATGTCACGGGCTTCCATTCCAATGGGTTGGCACCATTTATGAAGGTTTTTACAAGCACTTTGAGCTCTGCCGGAATCCAATTAAGCGTCCCAACGCAGTTTGAAATAAAATGGGCGATTCAAAAACTCCGCCGGTGCGTATAATGCCCGGCGGTGTCCGTCGGGAATCCGCGAATAACATGAATGCGGTATTTATCATCGGATTGCGGGAGGTGCGGGTTGTAATTGCTGATGTAATCAATGGCGGTTTCAATAGTGTGATAATGATATTGATGGAAAGTTTTACCATTGAATAGGTACGTGTTAATTAATGTTGCTAGTGGATTTGTGCTTGTATTTAATTGGTAAACATGTTTATTAAACCTTATAGTGACATCAGAGGGTACTATTAGTTAGTCTGTGTCAGAGGGACTATTACAAAAAAGCATTGCGATAAGCGCACGATGTTCGTTCCACTCCGGGTCACTATGACTCGCGTATAAGGTTCAATATCAAGTAAATTAAACTACGAATTGCGTCCAACTATCGTGATTTTTTTGTAATAGGCCCTCAGAGTTCCTACTTTATACTTTAGATTAAAATAATACTTGACAACATTGAATAATTTGCTCTTAAGCAATTACCTATAATGTTATACAAATTAGAAACATTGAAGTTACAAAAACTACCCAAACTCATAACAAGCACTAAGCAATACAGGCTTATGATCGCACCTTATTAACAGCTAACTACTTAGCAACAGTTGCTGTAAATGCACACCACCCCGAATCGTCAATCCATTACTCGGTAAAAGTTAATAAAGGCAAGGACACACTTCGCAGCCGACCGAAATTTTTCAATAAGCATTTTACCGTACATTTATTGAAAAAATAAAGTTACTGATAAACAGTTACCATAACATTACTGAAACACAGGTCGTATGATCTCAGCTGTTAATGCAGCTATTAGTAAGCAACAGCTGCAAGGGCTACACTACCCAAATTATCAATCCATTAGGGCTCTAGCAGACATGCTACTTTTCAGTTTCGGTGATTAGCGTTTTTGAGATTGCACTGATACTACTTACATCGCGTTTTGGGGACTTGCTGCGTTCGGTCGCGGTATCCAAAAGAAGCTCTAACAGAGCTTCTTTTCGGAAGGGCGTTCAAACGTTTGTGAGTTGTAGCGTTCGTCGCTGTGTTGAGCAACTCTATTGCCGCAATCGCTATTTTCCGTGGTGTGATGTGAGGTGTTACGTCGCTGCATCTAATTTCCGAAAGAGATCCATCGTGTAGGTCTGAACTGAGAGCCCAAATTTTAAATCATTGCGAATCAAATTGAAACTTGTAGGGGAGTTAATAAAAAAATCTAAAAACCTGAAGCATTCGAGAGAATCCTTAGGGAACCTTGATCCAGGATAAAAATTATCCTAGGTCTATCTGTGTAATAAATTCAAGGTCATGGATCTGTTACTAGGCAACTGTTGTCATTTCATGATATCTAGGAAACAAATCTTACTGAGGGTAGGTTATTGAATCCTTTGTTTGTCACATTAACGTGTCCGCACGCACATACCGCGCATTGCCACGCATAAAAAAGGTCCTGCCAGAATACCAGCGTCGCTGTGATACTTATGTGTCATGGCAACACAAGCTGAGGTAGGTCCTAGTTAGCCCTAAGATCTGTTTTTTGTGAACTGTAATTACCTACTATTTAATATTATTATGTTTTTTTTTCTACACAATTTTTATTACTTTATGTAATTATTGTAACAGTGTGGTCTTTGTGTTAATAAAAAAATATATATATATCTCTCTCTCAAATCGGCTGTAAATCGTCGATCGCCGCTTTGCCAAAAGTATCGTGTCTGCTGTTGCCCTTACACGGCAAAAGTTAATAAAGGCGAGGCCACACTCCGCAGCCGCGACCCTCACCGACCGAAGTTTTTCAATTAGCCGCCGAACCGCGGCCGATATGTCCGGTCCATCCACTTTATGCGACGAATTAAATTAGTTTCCCTCTGTACACTTGCGCCTTTATTGGTAAAGCTATTTGATCGCAAGTAGGTACTTATACATGGTTATTTTCAGTTCTTACAAAACCTCTCGTGGGGTTGATCAGACTGTCAAACTGAACAACTTTCATTATGAGACCAACCTCGAAATCACGAAAAAAAAATCAGCTGTTCCATACAAAAGTACAATGCCTATTTCTTCATCGAAATGTATGAGATAGCTGATTTTTTTTTTCGCGATTTCAAGGTTGGTCCCATAATGAAAGTTGTTCAGTTTGATGGTCTGATCAACCCCAAGTGTTTGTATGAACTAAAAATAACCTTGTAGATTTAAAGTTTTATTTTATTTTCTAATGATATGAATCTTATTCGTGGAAAGTATTTTATGAATATTTACAATTACTAAAAGCTCTATATCTAAAACTAGATGGTACTTTTACGTAATAAAAACTCAACCGTACGAGAGAACAATTTATTTCTTATAACTTAATACAATATTGATAATCCACTGTACCATAAGTAGCAATTTCTATTTTTAGATCTTTACAAGTCGACAACTGGAGCGCAACTGACCGCTCCGCCACCGGCTGGCTTCCCATCAAAGTTCTCCCCACTACATTGACAATGGCAATTTGGCGCCATTTTCCTCGCTTCTGATTGGCCGATTAACGACCAATCACAACCGAGGCAATGTTGCCAGGATAATATGAAGAATTGTAATATCAATTCACAAAATACAAAAATATGAGTGGTGTTATTTATTTATATCTATATAAAATGTTCATATATCATATCAATCATGACATTCGGCCATCCGACATATTGCAACGTCCCGGTGCACTCAATCAGATCAATCAGTCAGTCTGCCTTACTTATCTTATATATGCAAAATATAACTATTTTAATAAAATTCAACATAAAACTTTAAACTATTTACCTTATTAATAATAATCAACTCTTAACTTTTGCATAAACACACAATTTCTATGATCATGACATTCAATAATACCCCTATGAAATTGTTATACCTAGTATATTGAGCATCCAAGACAAGTGAAATCACAAGATTATCAAACTATTTCAATAAAATTCAACGCAAAACTTTAAACTATTTACCATTAATAATCAACTCTTAACTTATTTATTTGAATAAACACACTTAAACCATGACCATTACATACAATAATACCCTTATGAAATTGTTATACCTATTTTTAAAAAACACATTTATATACATTTTGTAATTTCTTAATATTTATACTCTTATTAGAATAAGTACATGAAATATCGAGTTGTTCAGTTTACAACACCGTTTTTAACGTTTTAGCAGTTCAGATAAGGGGATCTCGTCATCACTACTTTTATCTGATTCTGATGAATCAGAGCTGCTGCCCGGTTCACCAGAATCAGGGTCTAGATTTTTCAAATTTATCCATGGCCTTAGTCTGTCTGATGCGACCACACTATCAAATTGCCTTTTCGTACGACTATAACCAGGAATATCAGCAATCTTATATCTATCATTGCCTAGACTTTTTACTATCCTAAATGGACCTATAAATTTTGATAGTAGTTTAGAACTGTTTCCCTGGTTATAGTAGTTAGTCCGAGTTATTTTAACAAGGTCCCCTTCGTTATAGACTGCAGCTGGGGCCCTTCCGGAATCATGTAAACGTTTCTGTTTTTCCTGATCATTAAGAATTTTGGAATTTATTTCTTCCCGAATAGCTTTCATGTCTTGACCATCACTGTTCAAATTTATGTCTAATTTGTTAGTAAGCGCGTCACGAAAATTGATTCCAAATAGAGCCTCCGCTGCAGTTTTTTGAGTGGTAGCATTAACAGTATTATTTATGCCCCACTGAATTTTTCCCAGGCTAACATCCCAATCACATTCAGGTTTACCTAAGTTATGTTTAGCCATTGCGCTTAAAATAGTTTGATTAAAGCGTTCCGCTTGTCCGTTAGCCCTAGGACAAGCGACTGCATTTAATACGTGTCTAATACCGTAACTAGCACAAAAACTCTTGAAAGCAGAAGATGTAAATGATGTTCCACGATCGGATATGATACGGAATGGCGGTCCAAAATCAGAAAAAACTGTTTCTAGGGCTTTTATCGTAGTAGAAGTTTTTGTGTTTTTTACGGCTTTGACAAGTAGATACTTAGTAAATCCGTCGACAATAGTGAGTACATAAGCATTACCGTTCTTACTTTTGGTAAACGGGCCGAGATGGTCTATGTGTACCGTATGAAATGGTACATCTACTTTTTTTATAGGAAACAAATGTCCGGACTTTTTATGACTAGCGTTATCTTTGTTATAAGCACATTTGATACAAGACGAAACATATTTTTGGACAAAACGACGCAACTTGGGAAACCAGAATTGATTTTGGATCCTGTCGATTGTCTTTGCAATTCCTAAATGACCGATATCGTCGTGATTAGATCTGCAAATTTGGAATCTTGCGCATCGTGGAACTACTAACAATAATTTTTCATTTACCTTTCGGTAAAGTTTATGGTCCTTGACCACATAATTTTTCTTAATATCCTTAACCTCGTCATTATTTTCCGGCTTAAGAATTTTACTAATCCGCGCTACTTCCGGGTCGGTCATCTGTAAAGCATACAGCCAATGATCGTTTTCGATGCTATAAACAGTTGCAACGGACTCTTCCGTTAACTCTGAGAGATTTGTATTGCGACTTAGAGCGTCAACGTGGCTCATATGAGTACCAGGCCTATACTCTATGCTAAATTGAAATTCGCTTATTTGCAACCACCATCGAGCTATCCGTGGCACGAGGTCTCGTTTGGTAAGAGTTGTACGCAACGCATTGCAATCCGTGACGACTTTAAAATTAATTCCTAGCAGGTAGACTCTAAATTTCTTCAACGAGCAAACAATGGCAAGAGTTTCGAGCTCATATGAGTGTAGGTGACGTTCTTCAGGCGTTGTTTGCCTGCTAAAATAAGCGACTGGTTTAAGTACACGCGGCTCATTCTGCCACTGCAATAGTATCCCACCAATACCTAAAGAACTGGCATCCGTGTGTAACTCGGTCTCCAATTTAGGGTCGTAAAGAGATAACACCGGACGTTCCATTAACCTATTCTTGAGACAGTTAAATGACTCTAACTCATTATTTGACCATTTGAAAGCGACATCCTTTTTTAGCAAGGTTGTGAGAGGTCTAGCTATCTCACCAAAATTTCTAACAAATCTGCGAAAATAATTGGCTAGTCCGAGAAATTGTCTAACTTCGTGCACTGATTTAGGGACAGGAAAGTCTCTCACGGCTAGAATTTTTTGTTCGTTGGGTCTTATACCTTTGCTAGAAATCTCATAACCTAGATAATTAATAGTGGAGTCGAAAAATCTACATTTGGAAAGTTTAAGTGTAAGGCCATTTTCGCGCAATAGTTTCAGAACATCCTCTAATCTAACAAATCCTTCTTCTAATGTTATTGATGGCACCAGAATATCGTCTAAATAAGCAAAAGCTGATTCGAACCGCTTTGCACCCAAAATTTTATTGATTAATCGCTGAAAAACTGCTGGAGCATTTGCTAAACCAAACGGCATCCTTTTGAATTCGTAATGGCCGTCTGGCGTTACAAAACCTGTGTAACGACGAGATTCTGTTTCCATGGGGACTTGATAGTAGCCAGAAGCCATATCTAAGGTACTGAAATATTTATTGCCACTAAGATTCGTTAACTGGTCATCAATAAGAGGAAGAGGGAAACAGTCCTTTTTTGTCTTATTATTTAAACCTCTAAAATCTACACAAAGGCGTAAGTCACCATTTTTCTTTCGCACCATTAATATAGGACTCGCAAAATCGGAATTAGATTCTTGGATTATATCATTCTGAATTAACTCATCTATTATGCCACGGACTTGTTCCCTCTCCGAATACGAAAGCCTATAGGGACGATATACTACTGGTCTGTTATCAGTTAATTCTATTGACATCTGAACGCCTTTTGCACATCCGATTTCTTCAAGATTTTGCGCGAAACAATCACGGTAAGACTGTAAAAGATTATGTAATCTGTCTAGGGTTTCCTCATTAACATTGGCGCCTACCTTGATTTCAGACTTTTCTAGAGGAGCTAAAGTTGTGACATCTTGAATAATCTTATTCACATGTAATTCATTTTCTGCCAGAGGGATCGCTCTTGCTATGGTAGTATTAGCATTAAGCAGTATCGGTGAACCCGATAGATTACTTAAAATTATGTCTCCCTTACCATTAGTTATTCTATAAATGCCTTGAAATAAGTTATATTCTTTACCCGGTTCATTACAACTGTAACCCTCAACATATATGCTACCAGAGAAAGTGGGATCCTCTGTAGAAATATTGACTAAATTGATATTATTCAAATAGGTGGGAGAAGGTAGTACTAATTTCAAACTTTCGTTGTGATCCTGATTTCCTATTTCGGGGCTCTTAAAAAAGACCAGTTTTCCACTATCCTTTAGCACGGTAACGCCCGGGAGCTCCGTAAAGTTTTGTCCAACTAGTAATGAGGATGGAAGAAACTCGTCTTTGACAACAAGGATTTCTACAGTAGCTTCCACATCGTCTATCTTTAATGAAATCAAACTTTTATATATTGGAATAACTTTGGAATTACCAAATCCCTTAATCGCTGGCAGTTTATCTAAATCTCTACATAAATTTAGATTTTGTGCATCAGATTCACGCACCAAGCTACACTCACTGCCAAAATCGATATAAGCTACGAAATCAACAGCATTAACTGTTGCTTTCTTAAAAAATTTATCATTTTTCTTATTATTGGTAGTAATAACAAGAGTTCCTCTCTCCCCATTACCAGTTTTGTTTTGGTTTAATTCCAAAACTGACAATTTGCATTCGGCATTATTATGGCCTACTCTATGACATTTTTGACACTTGACAATTTCCTTAGGACATTTATAATATGCATGACCTTCCGCTCTGCAGTTAAAACAAGTAATCTTGCCCGAACTAAAAGACGTAATATTCCGTCTCCCGTATAATTCTGTACGCCTATTTTGTGGTGGGTCGCGATTCCTAATGAATCTAGTATCATTCGACTTTTGAGAGTTGAGAAAACCTAATAAATCTTCTGGCTCTTTACAATCTAAGGCTTGTGCACTATTCCTAATAGACTTATCCGTTATTCCGTGAATAATGCAATCTACGGCTCTTTTACCTACGATCTCGCACCTGTTTACCAAAGTAAGTTTGTCATAAAAGTACTCGCGTAAATTCTCGTTTAAACCAGTAGAGCGTGCCAGCATCTCTTCGAGAAGTTTACCATAATTCTGCTCATTTGAAAATCCCTTTTTTATCTTGGATTGCCATTCCCCCCATGTATATACAACTGATGGTAATGACTCGAACCATTTTTTTGCCAGACCTGTAAGTTTTTGTAATGCAAAGTGAGTAGTTTGTTTTTCGTCCCATTCGTAGATGCTAGCACACTCATTTACCTTATTTAACCAACTGTCTACACTTTGTGTCTTACTAGAAGGGTCAAACTCTGGTATAACATTATTTAGTTGATTATTATTAAACTTAAGAGATTTATCTTTGTCTTTTTGCAAGGAAACAACAAGATTCATTACATCATTCGCAGAAAAATCCTTAACACATTCCTCAGGTCCACCGGAGGACTGGTTGGCTAATGTTGATATGGGTTGAGCATCACTGACCTCTTCCACAATCCATGGTGTCAGCGGCTCTGTAACTCGTGCTGCAATGCGGCGTCTACGGAGAGGCGTTGGCGACGGCGAAAATGAACTCTTTCTTTTTCTCAGATGAAGTTGTCTTCGTTCAGGTGCTCGTCCGTGCTCCATGGCCTCGAATGTATAAAAAAAAATGAATTAGTATAAGTATATGTATTTCTTTAACTGAGCTTTAAAATCTAAAACAAGTAAGGAGGCAATAAATTAACTTTATCCAACATTACGCTTTCAATGTCCTTGATATTATTATTTCGTAGTAGGTATTCATGATGTTAAAATTTTACTGGTTTAAGAACAATACAGGGCACACGTGGCCCATACTAAAGTAGCTAATTTAGTTAGTTATTTTGGTTTGTAACTTTGGGCACACATGGTCCAACACACATGGTCCAATACTTAGTGACACACATGGCCCAGAATATAAGGCACACATGGCCCGGTATATAAGGCGCACATGGCTCGGTATATAAGGCGCACATGGCCCGGTATATAAGGCGCACATGGCCCGGTATATAAGGCACACTTGGCCCGGTATATAAGGCACACTTGGCCCGGTATATAAGGCACACTTGGCCCGGTATATAAGGCACACTTGGCCCGGTATATAAGGCACACTTGGCCCGGTATATAAGGCACACTTGGCCTGGTATATAAGGCACACATGGCCAAGTAACTAATGTGTTTTTTTTTAAACATTGGTCATCATTATTTACTTTTTAACTTTGTTCCCCACTTAGATTTTTGAAATATTATATTATAAAAGAAGATAATAAAGCGTTTATCAAGCTATCGAAGAGTAGCCTCGATCAAACTAAATACTCTAAGTTTTTAATAGCATACACATTTAACGACGCTGTTGTCTGTGTGCAGCGAAAGTGGGTCATAATCATAGAACTAGTTATCAAAGAGTAGCCTTGATCAAACTCGTTCAAAAGATTAAGGACCACTTCTTGCATTAACACAGACAAGCGGTCGTAATTAGCTTCAATAATTAAATTAACTAGGGACCAAAGTTAAAACTCATCTTTAATAAAAATTACTGTTAACATACAAAAAATATATACCTATATAATATTCAAACGTTAAAATGATTGACTTTGTTCCCCTTAAGAATCTATTTGACTGACGTGTAACAAGCTACCGAAGAGTAGCCCCGATCAAACTTGTCACGCGCCAAATTTTTAATACATCAAACGATCATAATCACAGAACTTAGTTATCAAAGAGTAGCCTTGATCAAACTTGTCCATGCGATTAGTTCGCTCCGCATCAGACACAGAAAAAGCGGATGTAATCAATTTCAAAATAAAATTAATAATTTATAATTAGGGAACGAAGACAACGGAGAAAAGCAAAAAAAATTAAAAAAAAGTAAAACAACATTAACATATTTGACTTTGTTCCCTTTTTGTATTTTTTTTTTAATGTATCTATTTGAATTAATTACAATACCGGCGTATAACTAGTTATAATCTACACTCAAACGACGCCGTTGTCTGTGCCATGAGCAGCGACATGGAATTATAATCGCAGGACTCTCCTCAAGAGTAGCCATGATTAAACATGTTCAAGCGATAAGTCCCTCGCGTATCAGACACAGACAAAGCGGATGAGACTAATTTCTAAATTAAGTTAACTAGGGAACGAAGTCGATGGAGGAAAAATAAGTTGTAAATATATTCATATCTTTAAATACTTTACTTTGTTCCCTTTTAGTATTTTTTGTAACGTATTGATTTCAATTACTTTAAATACAAACGTATAACAAGCTATCGGAGAGTAGCCCCGATCGAACTTGTTACGCGCCGAATTCTCAATAATCCACACATCTAAAGACGCTGTTGTCTGTGCCATGAGCAGCGACATGGAATTATAATCGCAGGACTCTCCTCAAGAGTAGCCATGATAAACATGTTCAAGCGATAAGTCCCTCGCGTTTCAGACACAGACAAGGCGGATGCGTTTGTCTAATTTCAAAATAAAATCAACTATAGGGAACGAAGTCGATGTAAAACAAAAAAAAAAAAAAAAAACTTCTATGTTCAAACATTTAAATGAATTGACCTTGTTCCCTTTTAATCATTCTGATAAAGTATTGATTCAAACTAATTAAAATATCAGCGAATAACAAGCTATCGAAGAGTTGCCTCGATCAAACTTGCTACCCGCCAAATTCCCAATAATCTACACATCCAACGACGCTGCTGTCTGCTAGCAACAGTGAATCATAATCGCAGGACTCTTTATTAAAGAGTAGCCATGGTTAAACATGTTCAAGCGAAAAGTCTATCGCGTAGCAGACAGACGAAGTGGATTTGACAAATTTCGAAATAAGATTTAGAGACAAGGCAACACAGCCAATAAAAATTCTAGGTGTCAAAATAAAATTTATTAATACATACCTTGCAATTTTTATTTTCTTCCGTGGGTTGAACGTCCACTTCTGAGTTTTTACGTAATAAAAACTCAACCGTACGAGAGAACAATTTATTTCTTATAACTTAATACAATATTGATAATCCACTGTACCATAAGTAGCAATTTCTATTTTTAGATCTTTACAAGTCGACAACTGGAGCGCAACTGACCGCTCCGCCACCGGCTGGCTTCCCATCAAAGTTCTCCCCACTACATTGACAATGGCAATTTGGCGCCATTTTCCTCGCTTCTGATTGGCCGATTAACGACCAATCACAACCGAGGCAATGTTGCCAGGATAATATGAAGAATTGTAATATCAATTCACAAAATACAAAAATATGAGTGGTGTTATTTATTTATATCTATCTAAATGTTCATATATCATATCAATCATGACAGTACTTACAACTTAATAAGTAACTTCAAGAAAACCCAGCCAATTTTAGTGTTTTGTGTAGTAAGGAAGCACCTGGGTAAAAGTTATACAATCTGTTACAAAAACCCTAAAGCTGAATAATTATGGTAGATAGGGACCATCAAACAGAACAAATTTTACTATTAGACCAACTCTGAAATCACGAAAAAAACAAAAATTAATAGCGAAAATATCAAAATGTACGAAAACAGCAGATTTTTTTCATCTTCTTTAACAAGAAAAAAATACCTCCCAATTGTTATGTAAATTCACAAACGAAGTCAATACCTATTTA
The DNA here is from genome assembly GCA_950108535.1 of Agriphila straminella. Taxonomy (NCBI): domain Eukaryota; kingdom Metazoa; phylum Arthropoda; class Insecta; order Lepidoptera; family Crambidae; genus Agriphila; species Agriphila straminella. The sequence goes on from OX467317.1 coordinate 15,136,125, forward strand.
AATGACAAAAAGCATGTAATTGCATTATTTGTTGACTTTAGCAAAGCTTTCGATACTTTGAATTTCAACACCCTGTACGCAAAGCTCTCGCAAAATGGTATACAGGGCCCTCTCTTGGATCTTCTTAAAAACTATCACACTAACCGGAAAACTACTGTTAAGATAGGTAACGTACATAGTCAATTTATGCCAACCGAAGAAGGCACAGCTCAAGGCTCGGTTATCGGTCCAACCGAATATCTTTTTTACTGTAATGATATGTGTAATATCTTTAGGGAGGCCTCTGTATACCAATTTGCTGACGATACATGTTTACTGGTGGCAGATAAGAACTTAGACACTGTACAAAACATAATGCAAATTAACTTTGATCTTCTCTGTAAATGGGCCCACGATGTTGGCTTAATCATAAATTATGATAAAACTAAATATATCCACATTCACTCTTCCCACAATAAATCTGTGATCCAGCCAACTATCCAGGCCCACTCCCATCTCTGCCTGCATCACCGCAGCAGTACAATAAGGGAGACAAGTCGCTATTATTGTAACTGTAACAATTTGGAATCTGTGTCACAGCATACGTACCTTGGTCTAATAATAGATGATAAATTTAATTGGAAGCCACACGTTGAATATGTTTGTAAAAAACTAAGAGCTGTTTTATCCAAACTTTCATTACTGAAGTACAAATTACCATACAATATTATGAGAATGCTGTATAATGCACTAGCTGACTCGATAATAGGATATGGTCTCAGTAGTTATGGCAGGACATACAAAACGTACATCGAAAATATATATAAATTGCAACTTAGATTATTAAAAACTATTGTGCCTAACTCAGTCAAAAATAAATATAAAAATGATTATAGTAACTTATTCAAGCATTGTAGAATAATAGATATATACAATAAAATAAAAATGTATGTAATTTGCGACGAAATAGAAAACAGCTCTTTGTTAAAATTAAGAATTAGAAATAGTAATTTACGTAATCTGATTTACTTACCTAAGTATGTGCTGCCTTCATACAATAACACATATGGTAAACGTTGCTCGATATTTATGTTACCGTCATTGTTAAATGAGCTGCAAAAGGATTTACTTGATGAAATCCTGGATAACCCGGAACAATGTAAAAGACAATTAAAAACTTTTTATCTGTCAATGTGTCAGTGAGTGATGGCAGCAATACATAAACCTTTTACGGTTTCTCTTGCTGCGATTGGAAAAAAAAATTGTTGTAATTTTCTTTTGTATTGAAAAATAAACTAAAAAAAAAAAAAAAAAGAATACTTCACATTTATTCAAAAATGTAAACTAAAACCATTTCCCGAAGTCATAACAAAACATTGAAATGCAGTCTTAATCAGTCCCTGATTCAGTACAACTTAAGATTAAAATTTTGAACATAAATATAGAATTAACGACTTGTCTCCCCGCCTAATAATGAAACAATCTGAGCGTTCACCGTAGACAAGTATTCAATATAGCTTCATAAGAAAGCTATTAAGATTATAATCGACGCAAGAGTATTTAATGCGTCAATTTGTATGCGCGCGAGCGATCACTGCGCGGATAAAGCCGCCCACACGCTTTCGATATTTAATTGACAACCGGAGGAATGAAATCGCATCCTAAGCGGTGATCATCGCATCGATTAAGGGACATTATAATAAAGAATCCGCCCTATTTGCATAGAACGTCGATCTGTAATTTGACGCGAGTTGCGTGTAATCGAGATGGAAGGTGGATATAATGTGCTCTTGAGATGGGTGTAAAGCTTACTTCACACCGTAAATGAATTTGAAGAGTTCGTTTTGCAAACTGATACTAGCGCCGCCAATCAAGAAAACAGACCGTCAGACAGACAGACAGACAGACATAACGAATCTATAAGGGTTCCGTTTTTTGCCATTTTGGCTACGGAACCCTAAAAACATTACAACGAAATAATTACGTTTAATAAAATAAAATTCTGAAAAATATAAATAACTAGTTTTAGTTATAAACTATTCTTGTAAAAGGCGTTAATCTAAAAAATTGTAACAACATAGTTTATTAATTAATACTAGTTTTTATTTTTTCAAAATTAAATTTAAACATAGTTATTTCGTTGATGATTTTTTCTTGACAAGCGGCGCTTGTGGACTCACGAGAACTTATTTCTTGCATTAGAAATTTTATTGTCTTCTATTGGGTTTCGTTATTATTAAAATAAGCTACCCAGAGTACCCAGGATGAAATATATTTAATTTTATTAAAAGGCGTAAATAGCTTTCTTTTTTTAAATTTTGTTTTCCGTAAAACCATTTCTTTTTATTGATAAACTAATTGAATCAAGCGAGCCATTACTTGCATTGCACGATATTACCCTCAAAATTATGTTTTTTTTAATTTAAAATTAATGTAAACTAAACTGTTTCTATCTTATGAAAGTGAAAGTGAAAGTGAAAGTGAAATAAGCTTTATTCAAATAAACTTATTTTACAAACCATAAGTGAAAATGATTTTAAAAAAAGAACGGTCTACAACAACCTAACACTTTAATTTAAATCTTACTAACTTTAATCATGTACTAATTTTAATCAGACACTAACTTTAATCAATACGACAATATTTAACACTGAATTAAATATGAGAGAGCACTATAACGCCACAATGAAACATCCGTCGCATCCAAACGCCGCGCGCAAAGTGAGGCCGTGCCGCAGGTGACGCCGCCTTTTATAAAGCGCCGCTCGGCCCGGGCTCGTGAGTGGGGGAACTTGCTGAGACGGCCGTTCCTGGCAGCTGAACGTCCTCGTCAGCTTGACTCTCGTCTGTCATTGGCGTTTGGTTGGGGACCAGCACCACAGCCTCATCAGCATCAGCCGATGGTACCGGGTCTTCGCTAGGCCTTGGCATGTGGTCCTCGTCAGACCTTGGTGGGTGGCGGTCCTCATAGACTACGATGACGTGGTGGTCCTCGTCGTCTGGCTGTTCATCTAGAACACACACTTAACAAAAATAAGCAAACATGTTTTTTATTTTTTTATTAGTTTTTTAGCACCGGTGACCCACCGCGGCACAACCACAAGCATGCACTCAAGTGATTGAGACACGATAAGCAACCAGCGCAAAGCAACTAAGCCAAAATGTCATTCGCGATGAAAGAGTGAAAGTACTCAATCATCGTCAATGACAAATTCATTCCAGCACCACATTAAGTAGGTAGGTAGGTAAGGTTCATGTTACCATCCGGATCCGGCAACCCATACTGAAGCTCCAGACGATAACACAAACAAAATTAAATACCACAATGTCGGGGCCAATTAACTGCCACAATGTCGGGGGACAAGAGTTTGCCATAATGTCGAGGCATTAGGGAATTGCCATAATGTCGAGGCATTAGGGAATTGCCATAATGTCGAGGCACAAAGAATTTGCCATAATGTCGAGGCATTAGGGAATTGCCATAATGTCTAGGCATAAAGAATTTGCCATAATGTCGAGGCATAAAGAATTTGCCATAATGTCGAGGCATTAGGGAATTGCCATAATGTCGAGGCATAAAGAATTTGCCATAATGTCGAGGCATTAGGGAATTGCCATAATGTCGAGGCATAAAGAATTTGCCATAATGTCGAGGCATTAGGGAATTGCCATAATGTCGAGGCATAAAGAATTTGCCATAATGTCGAGGCACTACAGACTTGCCATAATGTCGAGGCAATCACTTACACTTCCGAAGAACGCTTCGCACGCATCCGGCGTCCACTCGCTGCGCCACAGAACCATGTGTTCAGCAGCAGCTTGAGTTTTCTTGCCGTACGAGCCGGCCAGCAGCTCGAGCTCGTAGCGCTGATGGGGCAGCGCACGCAGAACCTTGTAAGGCCCGCGCATACCGGAGTCCAGCTTGCCGGTACTTTGTGTGGCCTTGCTCACGAACACTTGATCACCCACGGCGAAACTGCGTGGCTGTCGGCGATCTTCGTTGACGTAGGCGTCCTGACGCTGTTGATTGGCAGTCAAGAGTTCAGTCGCCCGCTGTCTTCGCGCCGCCGTGTGTACGTAAGCACATTATTTTCCAAAACTACTTGTGTTAGCCTTGCATAAAATCTTCGGCCGTAGTCATCATGAAAAACCCGAAGCAAGCTCAACCTGTGACCCTTAGGGATGAAGCATAAGAGACGCGGCTCTTCACCTGTAGGTTATGTTTATAAAATAAAAGTTCATTTTTAATAAAATACCTGTTTTGATCTAATTGCCCTTCCCTTAGTTCAGTCATCAACTCCTGCGTCTCCACATCAGCAGTTTGAGCAATCTTTGCCCAATTGACCGGACTGCGTATGTGGGAGACTTGTGCTGGAGGATTCCTACTTAAATAATCAGCATGTTGCATCATACAACCTTTCCTATGCTCGAGGGTGAATGTAAAACCTTGAAGGTAAACCGACCAGCGTGCGAAATTGGCGGACCTCTAACGTTAGTAGGTTTGTCGATTTTACTAGGGCTTCTATTTTCACAGGGCTCGGCCGTACCTGACCCTTACCTATTAATAATAAATGAACTTGAAAAAGTTTTAATTATTTCTAAAAGGCGGTCTTTACCATGCCCAGTTAAAGGCGTCTTGATAGATTCAACTTCCACGGTGTTCACGTGCTGCACCGTTGTTCATTATTAGTCCGTATGTAAGTCAGTCCCTTTCGGTTTAAAACATCAGTGCCAATTAAAGTTGGCGCACTAATACATTCATAAGGGGGCTTACCATCAGCAAATAAGAAACCGTTCAGTTCAAAAGCAGGCCTTAAACAGGACTGCTTATGGCCTGCTTTCATACTAACCGTTGAAGTCATAGTACGAAAAAGTAAGGCAGTTCAATATAAGTCCTGCTATAAGAGCTCGTAGTAAGGCCACAGGTACAACATATAAATCAACTTCTAACTAGCAGTGACATAAGAGGCTGCCTTAATCTCCTGGCTTCTTATGCTACGCATTTAACGATAGGTTGGAATTTTATTAAAATTAAAATGCTTCAAAACTGATTGTTTTACAAAAAGTACAAAATTTGGTTGACCTGTTATTGTCATTGGGTGGTAAAGGAACGGAGTTGTATCAGTTTTAGACTTTTTAGGGCAATGCCATTCTTGTGACCAAACTTGTCACAAATGAGACACTTAGAGTTGTCTCTAAACCTAGGTGCATCTCGCTTACACGATTGCATCGGCCCTATGTGGCTTGACGGACGGACAGCATTGTTGGAGGCTCGGAAATCATGTTTCGGTTTAACATATACCAAAAGGAACTCTACTAAGTCCTTTGACAGTAGCTTAGCATTGGTATCACCACATATCAAAATCATGTATACTCGGGTCAAATGAGGAAATATAATACTTATGAGACCTTACTTGTACCAAGGATGAAAGAGCTCCAACAATCCTGTCCGCCACGCCTTTGTCTGCGCTGGTACTAGCGTCAGCATCACGCACTGTACCCAAAGTCGCCTCATCGGTAACACCAGAACACGATAAGCGATGGCGTCGGCGTATGATCACCAAGAAGATGCGACGGACTATCAACCGTTGGCGTTGTTGTAGGTTGTTGTAGCCTATTTTCGATAGCATCTAATCTAGTGAGAATTCGATCAAACACCACATCCTGTAAGCTCTCGCGGCGGTCACTTGAGCTATTACGGCGATCGTGAGTTCTACTTTGTGAGCTATGCGAAGCATTATGACGTCTATTCGAAAACTACTTTTAAAGACACGTGGCACACCTTTTTCTTTACAAATGTTCACGAAAACTTATACAAAACACGTGGCACTTTAATCGAATACTCACGAAAACAACTTTTACAAAACACGTGGCACTTTTAAAACACACAGAACACTACTTTTAACACGAAAATTAACTTTTGGATGGCAAAACAAGCTGGTAGAACGCGTAGTGAATCCCACTTCGGATTTTACAAACCATAAGTGAAAATGATTTTAAAAAAAGAACGGTCTACAACAACCTAACACTTTAATTTAAATCTTACTAACTTTAATCATGTACTAATTTTAATCAGACACTAACTTTAATCAATACGACAATATTTAACACTGAATTAAATATGAGAGAGCACTATAACGCCACAATGAAACATCCGTCGCATCCAAACGCCGCGCGCAAAGTGAGGCCGTGCCGCAGGTGACGCCGCCTTTTATAAAGCGCCGCTCGGCCCGGGCTCGTGAGTGGGGGAACTTGCTGAGACTTAATTATTAAGTACTTTTGAATCGTCTATATTTTTCTACCACCCGTTCCAGACTTTTTTAGCTGACAAGAAGAACGGGCGCAAGAAACTTATCAGCTGTAACAGCCATAAGTAACGATATTTACAAACTTGAATATATCGTTACCAGATAATTACAACAGGGTGACAGGATTATTGGCAACAACATAGACTTATTATATTACTTCAACAAAGTTCTTATATTAGCAAGTTATGTGTTACATCAATTCCACGCATTTTGATCTTTAAGATAATCGTCAACTTTATAATAACCTTTACCCATGACCGTTTTTTTAACATGGTTTTTAAATTCATGCAAAGGAAGATCAATCACTTGTTGTGGAACTTTATTAATAAAGGCTATGCCTTTCCCCATAAATGAACCTCTCGTTTTTGCAAGCCTAAATCTTGGAACGGCAAGTTTATCTTTATTTCTTGTATTAAACTGGTGAATGTTGCTGTTCTTATCAAATGAATCATAGTGTTTTCATACATAAACTAAATTTTCATAAATATATTGGCCTGCCAAAGTTAAAATATATTATTGTATGTAGCAGTGAAAACACCGCCTAACTGAGCGGTTAAATGACGTACAGTAATTCATTACGCGTATAAATTATACCGAGACGTGTTATTATGGCGGCGCATTAATTCGTCAAGTGTGGTCCAACCATCAAATTAAATATTACAAGATTCATGCTGCTAGATCCCTTCTAGTTCAAGTTTTAACTTCAGTCAGAGTATGCAAAAGTGCAAACTTGAATATTTATTAAGTTTATGTTTAAAATTTGCATTAACTTAGGAGAATTGTCAACCACGTGGTCTCCATACAAACGGCGATAACGTTTCCCACCCTCTTTTTTTTGAAATGCCTAAATACTAGGGCTGTACGTTTTGATTTTTTAAATATCTAAAATAGATTTCGAAATATTTGCATTTTAGTGATTTCATACAAAACACAGAAGTGCCAATATTTTCAAATCTACAATGAATATTTTAAAAATCAAAACGTAAAGCCCTAGTTTTTAGGCATTTCAAAAACATACCAAAAATTCATTGCTGTAGGTTAAGGTTTAGAGGGTGGGAAACGTTATCGCCGTTTGTATGGAGACCACGTGGTTGACAATCCTCTACAATATTGTTCATCTATGTGGTTTAGAGTTCGTCGACCAGCCTTTCTATTGTCTAATTTCAAAATCTATCGCAATCACTTTCAGGATGTAACACATTGATGCTTCTTTTTGCAACAATAAAAACTTACCAAAGGAATTCAGCAATATGTCATATCCATTTGTCAAATGAAAGCGATTGCGATAGATTTTTAAAATTAGACAATTAGCCCCCTGGTCCTGGGTTCGATTCCCAGGATCGGATATAGTGTTTACTTATCCTTGATTTGGTAAGTAATCATGGCTAGGTACTACAATTTTACCTGTCTAACACTCGCATCTATAAATGGGTAGTTAGTTACTTGTATATATAAAAATAGGCACTAAAACTGCGATTTAAGATTAATTTATACTAATATAATTGCATATGAATATATTATTAGAAACATTGGAAATTTATCTTTTTTACTTAGACAAGTAATCACTCGTCCATAGATAGATACAAGTGTGACTCTCATCATTATTTTAAAACTGTTGTATTCCCGCAGTTGTATGAAAGATAGCCAGTTTTTTATTTTTATTTTAGTTTATTAGGGAAACAAACAGCAATTTTACAATAAATATGGGTACCACAATTGAATCACACATTTGCCAAAACAGTTTCCACAAATAGCTTACACATTGGTATCTAAAGTTGAATAAACAAACACATTAAGCAAGAAAAATAAAAACCAAAGACATTGGACACAAATTCAAATAAGACAGCAAGCCAGTACAAATTAGGCCAGTATTACTAAATTTAATTAATAGTTCCTCAGTAGTTTATGATTCCTGGTGAAAAATAAATAAAGCAATACGTTTGCACATCGTCTGAACAAAATGTCGCTATAAATAAAGCTCTGAGAAAGCTCAGGTATTTTTATCTAGCGTAGGATTAGATTAAATAGCCGTATCGGTGTACAATGTAAAAGCACTTTATTTCAGTCGTTGTGAAGATTGTGAAGTTATCGCAGTAACTCCGAAGGTAGGTACTAGTCAACTATCTGTTTTATCCACGACTCTAGATAAAACTGATGCCAATACGAAATAAACTGAATATAAACAAAATGTAGTGCGGCAATTCGTTCAAGTGTTATCAGTTGAAAAAGTTTAACATTTTATTTAGAAAGGCGGTGCCTGTTCGGTGTAGACTAGCACTTTAGAATTTATTAATTAAATAATATTTTAGAATTTGTGCGCGGTTGCAGGTGTATGCTCTGTATTAGAATTTATTTTTAATGAAAAGTTAAAAAGCGTATTTATGATAGTGGTATTAAAACTGTAAACATCGTATTTTTATGCCACTGATGTTGAAACTATTCATTCTGATACTTTATCATCCGCATATAATAATAATTAAAACTAAAACAATATAAAAAATACACTGTTTTCTAGCCTGAATTGCCGTCTATCAACCTTTTTATATACCCCATAGATAGATCCTTATCTAGTTTAATTTCGTAGAGTTTTGTGACGCGTGACCATGAGTGATGCATCGCCAAAGCTCCCCGTCGGGCCAGATGGTTATTCTTTATAATAATAAGATTATTATGATATGACATACTTCTGATGCGCTTCATGTACACTGAGAGATAATTTCAAAATAACTACACATAGTAATTGTTCACTAAAATGAAATTTTATTAAATGTTGGCTTCAAACATTCATAGTTCTGATTTTAAACTAAGTATTTAGAAATAGATTTAGATTTTATAAAAATAAGTCAAAACTGATTCCTTAAATAACTAACACCCTTATTCACAAACACTATGATGTCTCACAGTGGCCGAAAGTACTGCATCCCAACCACCAATCACACGTAACACGTAAAACGAACGAACCAATCACAGAGTTCTGTTAAAACGCAGTGCATTCGCCTATACAAGGAACGTTTGAGTATTATTCTTTAATACGGATGTAAAAACCCGTTTCACGGTTGCAAATACTTATCACCTGTCGGCTTATAAAAAAGAAAACAATGTATATTTAATAATATTCCGAATAAGTTCTCAGGACTTACCCCTTACTTTGAAACTGGGCCCTAATAGAAATAATTCTTGGAGTATGAAATTTGATATAAAAATTGGAAAAATTATGAAAATTCCCATTGACTTAGTAACAGGGGCGAAACAATTGTTGATTTAACTCGCTGAGTTGACATTGGAATAGCTTCACACCCAAATGAATCCACTATTGACGTAACTAACTAATCCACTCGGGATCACAGCAACAACGATCCAATGAACAGTAATTCTGTCAATACGGTTCCGACCACAATAATCCAATAGCGGATGTATCGAGTGACAAGACGAACAAATGCGACGATCAAATATTGTTCGTTAATTAGTAGAGGGTTACTTGAAAGGGTAAACTTGAGCAGAGTCACTAACTATTCTAACATAATATTGTTATAATGCTGAACTCCAGAAAAAGGATCAAATTCTATTTTTTTTTCTAAATAACTAAACAGTTTTGTGCATGAAGCTTTGAACTGGCCACTTGATAAGACACGACAAATTTATTAATAACATTTTAGAAGGAAAAATAGAGGGAAAGAGAGGAAGAGGAAGACCAAGAAGAGCCTATATAGAACAGATCAAAGAGAAGGTTAACGTCGTGTCTTATCAAGAAACCAAGGAACTGGCTTTGGACAGAGACGAGTGGAGGAAGCTACACAGACAAGAGCGCGGCTCTTAAGTTAAGAAGAAGACCATAAATAAAACTATATGCTTACAGATTAATTAAACAAATAACATTATGAAATTCGTCAAACTTTATTTATTCTTTGAAGTTTTAAATTCTGAAAAGTTGATCTCCAAAATGTATCATAAACAATTGCAATCACCAAAATGGAGGAAACGTTACTAATTGCTACATATTTTTTAAACAAACCTTTTTTTACGTCGTTGAAGATATATTTTTTGATATTGCTACCCATAGGTCATTGAACTCAGCACCATACACGCCATCATTCCTCTTTCGTCCTATACGCATATTGTTAGTATTAATTTCATCACCGCTCTACCTAATGGGATTACCTCAGCGCGTCTCGAGCGCCTCATCACATTTAATATACTTACGATATCGTGTCAATCCTTTGATTAGAATCTTATTAATATCACAAGGGTATATATGAAATTTGATTATTCTCATTATTATGAAATTCGAAATAAAAAATCGATTTAGAGAAAGACTATATTTTTGCGGGCTTGGTTACATTTTCATATAAATTTTATTCACTAACTGAAATTCGTATCAAGGATTATTGCAATGTGTTCATGCTGTGTCATCACATCACTACCTACTTTATGTCAAAAATATGGTTTGTTTAAAAATTGATTTTACAGTTTGTTCAGTGTTTTGTATCTTTAAGTGGTATTTAAATTAGAGAGTAAAAGATAATCACCGCTTAAATGTTTTTATGCGAGTATTTGGAAAAATATATACTCATTTATTTAAAGAGACAACAAAAGGATTGTTTAAATAGCATTAATCGGGATCCAGTATTAAAATATTGGAGAGTCAGTTAAAGAGACGCGCTTGTAATGCACTTTAGAGGTGCTACCTGCGTCATTATATGCTCGGAATGAGTTGATTGTAAGGCTTGACCGCACTGAAGAAAAGACAAGGTGAAGCGAAGCGAAAATATCATTATCAGCATGAGGCGTAGTGTCTAGCAGTAGCAGCACGAACGTTGTTCAATATTTAATTGTCAAGGAAAAACCAAGGCTGTTACGATAATCGCTAGCAGCCATGATCAGGTGTTTCAATATTTGATTGTCAAGGAAAAGGCAAAGCAGCAAGCAAAGGCAGCACGTCGGTATGGTACACTGCGATCCCCACTTGGGTGCCAATTATGGAGATTTGACAACATCCTTTCGCGTCAGAAGTCTATGTCCTTATGTGGACTTTAATTTACTATTATGATGATAAGGAGGTAAAACTGAAAGTATTAAAGAATTAGTAAAGTGTAGACGGTAAGACTCTACCAGCGACAACACCAACCGATGCCATCACGCGCACGATGTTACTTTCTGGGTGACATGACAGCAAGAGACAACGCTATGGAAATATATGTATATATAATATGATGTTATTGTCACTTATTTTCATAACATATAATTAGTCTTGGGTAACTCGTGAGTGAAAGACGTAAAAGAAACGTATCCGAACCACAGACACACTATTTCTTCATCTCACTTGATTTTCAAGTGTGTCTTTGTGTCATGTGTGTCACTGAATGAAGCACAATCGAATCGAGACAGATACCGACGAACGGCACAAGGAAGAAAGAGTTGAATGATATGAAATGATATTCGTTCGCGCGCATACGCGGCGCCGCACATTGGATTGATATTAATATCTCGTTATTCTCAAAATACAGACCCTAGATTTATAAAAAGTGAATGTTATCTCTATTTTTACACTGATAGCCGTGTCCCGGTTCTAACCGTTGGAAATATTTTTTTTCCGAAAATTCGATGAAATTTAGTTGTACATACATGACGAGAAAAATAACTAAAAAAATATAAAAATTAGGTTTTCCTAAAAAAGTAAAAAATATTATTCGTTTTCACATAAAAATAATGATAAAATGAATAGCTTTAGTTCATTTCCTAAGTTTCCGAGCTAGTGTTACTGACACACAAGTGACACACTGACACAATAGAGAGATACATATCACTGATCTGAAAAGATATATAATAATATCTCTCTTTTCATCTCAGTGACACATAATGCGCAAGGCTACATATAATGTTATATTTCTGTCAAGATAAAAAAGAAAAGCGAGCTCGCTTAGTAAGTTACCTTATGATATAGGTAGAGACAGATACAGGGTACTTATTGTCTAATATTCTAAATCTATCGCATAACTTTCATTTGACAGTTGGATGTGACACATTGCTGAATTTCTTTGGTAAGTTTTTATTTGTCCCAAAAAGAAATATCAATGTGTCACATCCATCCGTCAAATGAAGTTTGAAGTTAGACATTATGTAGATTGTAGGTACCCAGATATGCAGTATTAAGATTTGAAATTATCGCTTCGCTTCTAGTTTAGCAGTGTCTTCTATGGCTGAATAGTTGCACAGCAGGTGACATGCCGCCTATATCATTAGGTGAGCTCTCAAAAGAACGCGTGGCATCTGTGTCGGCGCCGGGCGCATTGTTACTGTGTATATTTACTTTTAGCTTGTATGAGACAGTTTTCTTTAGTCGTTTAACCTCATTGGAATTAGAATCGACATTGAATTAAGTTTTGGTAAGCAGTTTTAACAGAATAAAGATAAAAGAACTATCAATAGTATCAAATCAACAGAAATCTGCTAATTTTAGTTAACAAAATATCAGCTTACTATAATTATTTTATTTTATTCTTGATGATGAATGCAGACAAATTACGACTAGCACTAACAGCTGTACCGTACTCTCAGTAGTAAAACGTTAGGTACGGCTCACCTGCAAGCTAACGGTGAGGCTGCGTTCAAACCCATAACGCATGACCTGACCTCAACCCAAACTCACCTCAACCGCAGCCCACCTTGAAATACATCGTTTACAATTTTGAGTCTTATGACACATTAATAAGCTCCTGTGTAAGGTTCAGGTGAGTTTGAGTTGAGTTTGGGTTGAGGTCGGATTGAGTTTGAGTTGAGTTCGGGTTGTGTTTGGGTTGAGTTTGAGTTGAGTTCGGGTTGAGCGCGGGGTTGATTAATGTGTCATAAAACTCAAAATTGTAAGCGCTGTATTTCAAGGAGTGGGCTCCGGTTGAGTTGAGTTCGAGTTGAGTTTGAGTTGAGTTCGGGTTGAGGTCGGGTCGTGCGTTATCGTCTCTGAACGCAGCCTGAGGTAACGTCGCAGGAATAACTGTGGTGACGCGACGTCTTCCAGACTCGCATCATACTTAGTATAATAATGAGTACTTGCCTACGTAATAATTGCCTTGTCAATAAGTTGTCGCTATGGTATAATATTAGATTCTTAAAAAATAATTTAAAATCTTAGGGGGTTACTAATAAAGATTGTATAGCAGATGAATAGTTACACAATGGTTACTCTCTGTCAAACTATTTAAGTTTGACATTAAAAAGAAAGGAACAAAACACTGTGTAACTATACAACAGCTATACAATCTTTATTAATAAGGGGGTTAAAATATAATTTCAGATTTTTAGAGCCCAATGTAGAGTGATTCACCACAAAGCGAGTGATAATCGCTGCCTGTCCTGAGAGTTACGGTTACGGCACGAACGCGTAGAGCGTGCGAAACTGACAAACTGATTGTCCGGCTAATGTGCGGGAAGGAATTAGTGAACATTCACAGATCAGGAAATTTAGGAATGAGCATTTATGTTTAAATTAAAATGAAGAAATAAGGAACATCTGTAATGAAGAAAATAACTTTGCAACAATCCCTTGAACAATATTTAAGTAATCCATTTGTAATAGAAATTCAATGAACAGAAAACGGCCGTAGTTTTAGATTAAATTCAGGCAGTTGTTGATATTTCGAAAATATGTTTGAATAAAACTAACATAGAAGTCATAACTTTCAAAAATATTTGAATTAAGTGCTTTCAACAACTTATCGTTTGTAAGTAAATTCTATCGACTACTTATAGATAGACCTGAGAATATCATAGTCTGAAAAATGCTTACTAATTATATCATTGTAAAGGTTCAGTAAGTGACTCAAAAAGAGGCGAATATTAGTGCCATCCTTTGATTTCCCACATGGCAACATTTCACCAGCGGTATAAAGATTAAAGCAGTTCTGACAAGACAAAAGGCACAACGCACAAAGCTAAAACAACTGTCCATCTACGTCGTTCGTTATGAAGTTACTTTAATTGACAGTGAATCCCAAAAGTAGAATAACAATGACAACAATTATGTATTAACTAACTATAAAGCATGAAAGCTAACTTTAATAAATTAATAAAACAAAATTTATGAAATAAATTAACTTAGGCTGAAGTTCACCAACACATAAACAGCTGATTAAGTTTCAACCGTCTGTTTTTGACGTTTTTATGTATGGAGATAATGTCAAAAACAGTTGATTAAAAATTAATCAGCTGGTTAAGTAGTTGGTGAACTAGGGTCTTACTGTGTTGCATTTAATGACAGTTTCCATAAACTGTCATTAAATGCAACACAGTAAGTTTCCCATGAAAATAAAAATTGTGATGATACCTATTACAAAGAAGAATCTAACAAGAACACTCGCAAAATTATTTAAATGGTTCTTTTGAAAAAAGTATTAAAACACAATAAAAAGTTTGGCAGAAAGAAAAGATAAGTAATGTCTATGCAGTCATTAACAACTGCGCGATGATGGTGATGAATAACTTAAGTTTTTAAAGCTATTAACTGTAAGTTCGTTTATCATCCGCAATAATAAATATGTATGTCGGTCGCTGTGTGCGAGAGATAAGCATTAATCAAAGTGGGCAACTATCATGTGATAGAAGTACTAGACTAGAAGTAGTGCATTAACTATACGTAACATTATATTTTGTTTTGTTAACATTTATTCAAAACTGCATCATGATTGTCAAATGACAAGAGTCAAACTAAAGTGTTGGTAAAGTTTGAGTGATATGTTGCTCTTCTTTGTCTGATTGGACTTTATGTATAAAATTAATGTAACGTAAAAAGTCTGTTAGATCTGACAAAGATTGTCTAACAAATAAAATGAGACTTATTTCCCCCGATGGTAAAGTCACGACAGTGATCATTTGTTTTCCAGGATCCAACTCTTACGATATGCTAAGCATGCAAGCTTTACCAGACGCTAAACTTTTCAGAATCAGATTGAGTATTCCTTGCGAACAAAGGAAAACAAACAAAGGACAAACTCTTAGATTTTTAAGTCTTTTGTAAATTCCGTAATCTAAATAGTCTCTCTCTACAACGACGCCAAAAACAAGGATTATAATGTAAATATATGCAAATGTTGAAGGGTGCGATGTGCTAAGCGGTGGACAATATTCTGGCAACACTGAGCTAGAAAAATGGCGGCGGCGAGGAAACATGACTCGTTTCGCAGGACTCCCCTGATTGCCCAACCTTAAATGAAATAATAGCCATGAATACTTCGGTAACACTTAAATATTAGGAAATTATGGTAATGAAATGGAAGCTTTAGACTGTAGAATAAATTACTTGGCGACTTAAAAAGATATTATTGGGAGTAATAAGACGTTTACGACTCCAGGTTGGAGGCACTTTAAATACTTACTGAGGATTTCAAGGATATTTATGGTGGTGGTCCATTTGTAAATTAAAAAAGTTTTATTGTGAGACAAAATGCCCCCGTGTTCATGTACCTATAAGGAAAAAATATAACTAGTAGACTATTACATTACATAGTTTCTACTAGAACTAAACTGCGAAAATGTTTTAAAATAGCCAAGAAGAACATTTTCTTAACTATCTTGTACATTGCGGATTTCTCAATGACATTTACTGTCATCTTATTTGAATCTTGGTAAAAATATCCTATCGCAGAATACGTGGCCATATCGTTACAATATCACGGTTCCACGCTCCGCCCCGTCCCGGGCGATTGCAAACTGTCCCGATCTTCGGCCGTGATGTTAAAACCGTAGAACCCAACACCCCTCGGTTAAACGGACAATTTGCCGGTCCACTTGTTTACGGTCGTGACGTCAGACACGGTTTGGGTGTTTCTCTTCCCGACGGAATAATGGACGTGCCTTTTGAATTTTCGTGGGACTCTACTGAATGACTAACTGGAATGGTTAATGAAGACAGTAAAACAAATAGGATTGTTACTCACGTAGTGTAGAGGCTGGTGTTTCGTATGAATTTTTTATTACCTGGAAACAAAACAAATAATGATTAAATGATATAAGTACCCAAATAATTTGCTGGGTCAGAAAGTTTTATTCAGTGTTCGCATATACACTTAAAGTAAAACAATAGTTTTGTCTCTTAAAAATATTTAAAGGCAACATTTAAGAGCGAAAAATTTTACAGGATTAACTCTTAAAATATATGTCCGAAAAATGCTTAAAGCGCAGCTATTACGGTACGCATTGCAGTGTCGCAGTGCGCCTTGTCGTGATCGCATTAAATATAAGCTGTTGCGTCCAGCCGGCGTTATGGCCTGGCTACAGCCAACGCGGCAGGCGGCGCGGCAGGCGGCGCAGCAGGCGGCGTTCAATAATCACTGCGCGCTGTCTCGATGGCGGCCTCTCACGACCGCGCAGTGATTACCGAATTCGCTTTCGCTTGCCGCGCCGCTTGCCGCGCTGGCTGCTGGCTGTGGCCGGGCCGTTGGCGCTGCGGATAATACCCATCAGACGTGAGAATGGGCTGTGAAACTATCGGAGCTCACACTAACTAGGGGACATTTGTTGGAATCAAACACTTTACGGATTCTTTCAGACTGCGTTTGTTACACGACTGCCACGACTGTCCAAAACAGGAGTGTATTGTATTCAGGGTTCAATTGTTTTTTTGTGAGTTTATTTGTTACGTCTTAACTTCTTAATGCCTGAACAGATTTGGATGTGTGGGGTTAGAATTCTAACACCCTGTTCTTTGTCACCCTGAGTGACACTGGCTACACATAAAAAATATGGTGGAAGCATTACGCCATTTTGTAACGTGAAAAAAAAAGTTTTTTTTTCAATAATTACAATAATATGGGTATCTATCAAATTGAGGATCTTGATGAGCACATTCCAAAACTATATAATTAGTCACAAAATGTATGAAATAAAAATTACTTAATTATTAAAAAAAAAAACCAGATGTGTTGACCCTGCCAAACAACTAAAATTAAAAAAGTATTAATAAACAATACAGCGTCATTTCATTGCAGTAGGGGGATCTATTAGATTAAAAAATGTTCCACAGAGCGGTCCCTAACTGCAACGACACTTGTTTTTTTTACTTTATAGTTCGTTCTTTGGCTGGGCTTTTAACATTGTTGTGTTTGTGTGTTACACACTATTGCACAGATGTGTATTAAACATATTTTTTATTAAAAAAAAATCTAATAGCCATGCAGACGAAGTCGCGTTGATTATACAATATTTAACTTTTTAAAACAATTGCCGATTGCCAACTCAGATTGTTGTTAAAACAAGGAGGCGGTAAAACTAGATTAGTGAGACGATAATGAGTAACGTCGTGTATTTGCGCGGCAGTGACCGTGCGTGCGCGCTGGCACGCGGCCAGACGCGTCTGCGTCTACCTACTTTACCACTGTACCCACTGATTTATGTCCTACGGTAATAACCCTTGAGGGATCATTGGTTTATCTGCACAGACAGGACTTCGCCGACATCCATCACTGCGAACTCAGATTTTCTCAGATTTTATTACTGAAATATTTTCAGCGGACGTTGTTTATGACCTACCATTCGAAGCGAAATGTTTATTGAAGGGAAACGTGAAAAAAGTAAAAAAATAAAGGTTTTAGAGAATAAGTAAAAGAGCTGTGTGAGCGATGAATTCGTTAGCGTTCGTGGTGATATATAATCGGTTCGAATGCGATCCATTAGTCTTCTTGTCGAGATTGTCGACCCGAATTATTTGTAACGAAAATACCCGCGGTCGGTGGGTACGAACCCGACGACGAAACGAATCAATTCAAATAAGCATCGTATAACCAGTTTAAGGAACTTATTTTGATTTGTTATAAATGTATCGCAAGAACTTACAATCGTTTGCGATATTTAAAATGAGAATAGAGAAAGACGTTGTGTTGATTTATCTTTAAATAAAAATATAGATAGAAACCCAAATGACCTACACAGAGGAAATAATCACTACGTTTTACCTAGTCTGTTCGTTCACAGATTTGGACAAGTAAAAAAGACGAGTGAATATTGTGTTTTTTTTTTGTGTTGCCTTTTGTGCACGGGGATTACCCATACTGCATTGGTTTATATTGTTTTTATTTTTTTTTTTAGTTTTCTTTAAATTGTAATGTTTAGTTTCATAGTATGTTTTGCCGGTCATTGTTCCGTGGCATCACCAAACCGGTTCCAACGGAAGATCAGCACTTGGTCAGGGGCCAAGTATTATGCTGAGTTGGGACCGATTTGGGACAAATCGTAACCATCAATGTATTTTAAAATAGTTGTTTTGTCTCAAATAAAGATTTTTCTATTCTATTCTATTCCAAATGAATTCCTAGCGTAGATAAAAAATATCTTAAAATAAATCCAAATGAATCCCAAAACAGGAGATAAAGTTGACGACAAAATGCTTACAATATACATTGACAAAATTTACTTCAGTTCACACAAAAACATAAGCGTATGTTAATGTTGAGCAACAAGAAATGCGCGACCGAAGCTTGGTGCTGTTGTCACGACATTTGAGGAATAGCGGTTTTTGTTCACTTCAGCTTAGCAGCCTCACATAAGCGTCTGTTCTTGACAATGTGTGTGGTTAATTGTATACAAAAAGTCTAAGCACTCGTAAAATATTAGCCAACAAAGCTGGTTGGGACATGAATTGAATAAACAAACAAAAGGAATATTTTACTCTTAGAAATCCGTAATGCTAAATATTTAAAAACTGGTAAATCTGCAAAAGTCCGCAGAACACGTATATTAGAGTTCTGTGAGTACAACTAAAGTAGTGACAACTTTAACATGATGAGGCAGGCAGGTGAAAAAGATGGGAAATTACGCAAATTCTACTCTTGTTATTCAATGAACTATAAAAGAGTGTTCTACGCAGTAACAGAGTGCCCACTGCAAAATATGGAAAACATGCCGACCATAAGCGTTTTAGCTAAATGAATCAGTGTCGCGGCACCACTACAGTAACGTAATGGAATTACGTTACGAGCACACGGGGGCCGGACTGAATTAACTGTTGTTAAATATTCAAACTGTCCGAGATGCGGCGGGGGTTCGCGGGGAGGAGGGGCCTACCTACGTGCCCCGCATACGGAACCTCGCACCCCCAAAATGAAGACGCGTTATTTACCCGAGTGACCCCCATAAAAAGAAATGTTCCTTTCAGGATTGTGCGCTGCGTCTGATCCTTGAATTTTAAACACCCCCACCAAACGCCACTCTTTTACTGATTTCGGGCGCGTCTAAGGAGAATACTTGATACGGCCGGGTGTGATGGAATTTTTCCATATGCTGATTTCCGAGCCTTTGATGTTTGTTTGGGTGCACCTGGAATCGTTGAGAGGTGTCAAAGGTGATCGATACCCTCTTGAATATGTGTACGTTTGGACGCCAATTTGAATACGCAAGCAGCTTGCCTGCGACGGAATTCTTGATTAGTAGGTATGTAATTTTATTTGGAAGCATTTACATGTGTTTAACGTTATTGGTACCTTCATTAGGAAGCGTATCGAGAATTCGAGATTTGTTCCGCGTGGATGATTTCGCGTTGGCGGTTGGAAATGGCGCATCGGTATAATTCTGAGTGGAGTTCGATGTTACAATCAGATTAAGACTTTTGGGAGTGCCTGTTTTGTGGCAATTGAGAAGAAATGTCTCTTTAAATAAAATAATTCTTCTTATTATTAAAAAAATATCTTACTAACCACAATTTTTGAAAAGAATAAAAAAATAAAAAGTAACAATAGGCATCAAAACACAAATTGAACTTTCTCAAGGTAACCGTTAAACTATTAACCACCAGTCAACTGGAACCAATCAATCAGATTTAGCCCATCAAGTGTTAGTACCTTCAGCATGGCAGACGAGAAGTCTAACGGTCATGGTGCGTGCCGCCGCATAACGAGCCTGCTGTAGAGACCTGTAGCTGTATTGTTTATCGACAATCATCCGTTGACTCTACACTCGACATATTTTACAACAATTCCATAAATGTTTTAGAAAGTCGTGACTTTCACGATTCATGATTATTGTTATGCTTCTATAAAATGCCATAAGGTGAGAGTCATAACAAAATAGAAATACCCATTTATATTATACTGAGTAAATCTAAATCGTGCTTACGAAGAGAAAATATTTCAGCACTTGGATTTAGTAAGACTGCATCTGTTTTATTGTTTCTTCAAAAATCCACATCATTCAATGACAATATATATTTTTAGTCCCTCTATCTATAAGCATGTCGTTAGTATTAACAGATTTAAATGGCCTGTCTGGGAAGTCCAGTGGCGTGTCAAAGGCTCATATCATTGTCGTAATGCATTTAAACACCGTAGTAAATATTTGTCCCCTTGACACTGAGCCTGCTAACTGCGCAGTTACCATAACTGAATAGTTTAAACCAACTTACAGATAGACGTTTTCATGAAACGGTTAAACCTCGTCCAAGTTTACTATACACGCCAAGAAAAGCTACGGAAATGATATTTCGTTTACAATGTTCCCTATTTTTAATATAAAGAAGAGAGATTTGAGAGCTTATAAATTTTGAGGTGGTCATAAAAACGTGTTTTAGTTATTGCCGGAAGCACGAGATGACGGAACGGAAAACTCAATATAGCAAGTCATTCTTACGACCTTTGAACAAAATGAGAAAGGAGGCACAAACGACCGAGCTGAATTAGAATTGCATATAAGTTTGTCATCATCTTGTATTGACGGTTGAAAAGATATTCAAATCTAGCAAAGGTTGCTAATGATTGAAGCTGAGACGCAACACAGATGGTAATTACGTACCTTGTCAATCTATTTGTAACAGTTCAAAACTGAACATGTTATTTTTTTATCTCAAATATTACTTAAATTGTAAAGAAAAGAAATATATTAAAGGAAGGTTGTCACTGACCTTGTTCTCAGGAACTTATCGGCATTTGATTATGCAGTTATTCACAAAAAACACAGGTTTTGTAGTAAATCATAAGCACTTCAGATGTCAATCAACAATTAATAAAATGTTCATTATTTTTCAAAGGAGCTTGTGTTAAACATTACTTGGACTCATAAATTGTTGTACTTCACAATTTGTTTGTCATAATTTGATGATGAGAAAGAATAACATAATATTAGCTTAGAAGGTTATAAATTAATAACAGATAATTACAGAAGATTATGACAGATAGGATGACGTAAATCTGACAGCTAGTGATAAAAATCGGAACTATTTAGCAATTGTGAATTTTCTGTAAGAAAGGCAAAGGGTTTTAACCTTACTGCCAATTTTGGAAAACAAAACGAATTAATTTCATTTCCACAGATAAGTTCATGTGATAAATTAATAATGTTTAAAAGCATAAATTGTTGGGAAAAACTTAAATAAACATATTGGTTTGCATAAATGTGAAACTATTTTATTCTCGTTCAAGTTTGTTTACCAAGAGATAAATGTGACTAAATAATAATTAGTAAAATAGAACATGATTAAGTAATTAATTGTTATAATAATCTGTCTAAAGAGTAATTTAAGGTCATAAAAATAGGCGGAAGGTTCTTAATTCTTTCTTGGCGCCAAGGTTTAAATATTAATCCTCGTGACGTTCAAAACATGGATTAAGTTATAATTCATTCATAATTATTATTGATAATATTATTAATTTTATTAGCACTCATCAGTTATCGTCATAATTGTTTATTTCTAAAAAATACTTTAAAGAGGAATGAAAATTTGGCGATTAATTAGGTTCAGTAAGTTGGCAGCTATGGTACAGATTGCACGATTGCACAATCACCATTAGGCGGTCTGCACAATTTATATTTTCAATATGGCAGAACTGGCGCGTTGGATTGATGGCGACGGCATGTCGCGGGGGGTAAAATAATAAGAATGTTGCTAACTAAAATTGCAAAGTACCCATTTTTGTATGTGTGTTTAGTTAGAGATAATGAGGTTACTGTATTTTAAGCAGGTGGAAAAGCGGAATATTTGCATTAATTAGTACTCAGCAATAGGTATTTTGGCAATTTAAATTATACGGGATTAGGTAAAGCAAAGTGAAACGATTAATTAGTTAAAATCTAAATGAAGTTGGTTTAAGGGTATTAGTTTATGTAAGGAAATTATATTAATCGTATTATTAAAGATTGACAAGACAAAACTGATTACGTAACTTTTAGTAATATTATTGTGAAATTTTATTATTCAAAAATGATTTTCTCAAAGTGTTGCGTTTCGAGGTTATGACGAATTATTGAAACTGTTAACGACTTCACATAAAATGAAACTTATAGTTTTGTTGATTTAAATAAGATAATTATCAAAATGTAATGTAAGTAATTTTTAATATCTCCATTAATAGGGTTAGTGAAATATTTTCATAAGCTGGGAACACTGAACGGGCACCAATAGGAGTCGGCTAAAGTGCACAATGTAGGTTTGGCGCGGGAAATTTTAGCTATTTTGATGAAGAAGGCGCGAATTGCTTGGCGCCGTTTTGGGTCGCGTCATGACGCTAATTTAGTCTTTATAAGGGGAAGGGTCAGAGAAGCGGGGATTCATTTCTCCGGTGTCGAGCGAAGCGTCAAGACGTAATTTTTGAAGAAACTCCACATCCCTCTGTAAGATCGCGTTACTGAAAAAGTTTATTTTTAAATCAAGCAAATTTCAAGAAGTCAGCAAGAAAGTGGTCGAGGTTTTCTGACGAATAGGGCCGCATTTGTCCCGCGAATCTTTTGCATAAATGCTTTAATTTGAGCTTATCTGGTATAATTAAGTTCATAATTAAAGTATGTAGATTTTGTTTGCGATAATCATAAAGTAACGTAGCTTTCCCTGTAAATTCTTGAATTAGTATAGTAGGACTACTAAGAATTGAAGTTCATAATTAAAATATGCAGATTTGTTAGTTAAATCTTATAGAGTGATGTATTTCTCTCGGTGGGGTCAAGAAGTAATACAACTGTATTGGTTCTTGAGTCTGTTGAGGTCAGGGCTGCATTATTTTGTGGGATGAAAGCTAACTAGATTTGCTAGTATTATTATACAATGTTGATTTTAGATGAGTATTCATTTAGTTTTGTGTCTTTTTGGGGCGATTTGTCAGATCCTCGCGGGGGGTTTAGGTAGAAAAGTCTAACCATGTGGCTGGTTAGATGGGTTTCTGTTTTTAAGATACCTAGATAGTCACATAAATGTAGCAAACGTGGTATAGTTGGCCAGATTCCCGCTCCAAGAAGGAAGTTGTAAATCTGATTTCGCTGGCACGCTCATATCCTTAGTGTTTGTTATATTTATACCTCTGTAGGGGCCAATTTGTTCCTTCCCAATCAAATTTGGCATTCGTCAAAGGTTGCTAGAAAATTAGGGAGTGCCACTCAAACTGTACAGAATTGGGCGACAGGGTTGAGGGTAAGCAATCCAAGAATTGCTTAGGAAATTCTAAATTTAGACGCAAATAGGCAGGTAAATTCATTAATAAGGTAGGAATATTATTATTAGGTGAATTGAGCAAAAGTAAAAGGTAGCATTTCAAGAAGGTGGGGTATTCTTTGAAGTGAGATCTGTGTGGGCGTCAAAGATGTCGGGAAACATCATGGGGGTCGCATAGGAATTCAGAAATTTAGTAGTTGTTAGGCAGGTAAGTTCACTAGGTAAGATTCCATGTCTTAAAGTAGGCGCCTTAACAAGTGTTGTAGGTAGGTGCCTTAACAAAAAATCCATTTAAACTATAGCTCGGTGTAGTGAATATTCATCATGTAGCATTAATTGTGTTGAGTTTAACCAGTTTCGGTGAGTACATATTAATTAATTACTTCAGTGAGTGGATAGTGAAAGTTGATTTATTACTACTTATAAAAGAAAGTTCCTTTATCTTTGAATTGGATTGGATTTATGATGATTTTGTGTGTAGACTATTGATTTTAAAAGAAATATTCTATTCTAGTAATCTAGAAGGTGTACTGAAATCTAGATCTGGGTGTATGAATTAAGCCTGCGTTTCTATATATGCTAAGGTTGATTCACGGCTATTAGAACGCTAGATCAAAAAGTTTGAGTGGACTTTTTCTATTAATAGAATAGTTTTGTATAATATAGAAACAATACTTCAATTATGTACTATAAAAGTATCAAACTGTTTAGTGAATATATCCAAATTCTCAAATGGTTAAACTAAAGTACTTTCTCATCAATATTTCAGCTAAGTTTCATTTACCAATTCAATTGGAAGTTGTTTCAATAGAATTATATTCCACAATTGAATTTAAGTACTTATTGACAAACACAATTAATGTACAGGTTAGATATCATTAGAAGACTAAACTGAAATTACCATAGTTCATAGAAGCTATAATAGTTTCCGTTGTTGAGATGCGGAAAGACTGCGACCAAATAATACATTCCCTTTGAATTAAATTGTCTTTCCTTCAGAAATTGGATCTATCAGACCCTTTTGAATGGATAGTAATGTTGTGTCCATAATTATGTTATAATGTTAAACAGTTTCGCTAACAATAAATATATTTTTAAATTAAATTAAAGTTGTGCAATTCCACCATCACAATAGAAAGATAATTCTTCATTGTGAAAAGCTGATAGATCACTTGAAGCACTTTGCTTGTCCTCTTTTATTAAGACAGACATACTAAGACTAAATAATTCATCTAATTTATTAATTAAAGTTGTCATGAAAGCAAATGGTGGAGCTAGAGGAGAATTGTCCCAGTACGGTTAGTCGAGATTCACTATACAGAGCGGGGAGGTGCTCTGTATCTAGCTAGCAAAGAAACCATTGTTTACTTAGTACTTGACTATAGCACAATAGTATATTTTATATTTGACAAAAAACACTAGAACAATTATTAAGTAGCGATGATAAATTTTCTATATTCTGAATTAATACAACGTTAACTTCTATATTTATTACCATTTTACCTTCTTTTACTCTATTCCTAAGCCACTAACCACATAGGATAACCTAAATTAAATAAAATAAGAAAGTAAGAAAATAAAATCATAATTAGTAGCGGTGAACAATTTTCTATATCTGTCTTTTGGGTGATCATAACTTTTGGTTATTTCATTCATTTCTTATTACTGTAATATCTATTAGCATCCCATCATACTAGACTTTTATAAACATACTGAGCAAATTATCCTAAAAAAATAGGTACCATATTGAATTTCATATAAGTACAGCGGGTAGACATAAGAGTAATTTCTATACCATTTAAAAGTATGCAGTAAACTAAGTCAGTTATTAGAATAAGAAGCTCCATAAAGCAATATCAACATTCTAATATAGGTAAAAATTAGGTAGTTTCACTTTAAAGAAATACTTAGGTTGGCTGAAAGAGATTTCTTTAGAGATAACTCTTCATTACTCACAGGTCTTGTTATAAATTAGGTAATAATAATTATAAGTGCAATAAAGATTATATCTATGTAAAATTTAATATCAAATTCTATTAACAATTTATTAGGGTAACGGCTAATTTGTGATATTATCATTTAGTAACAGTCATAGTAACAGAATTAGTTAGGAATGAATAAGGAAAGAATGATAGCGTTATAGTCGGGAGACAAAACAATGATTGCACTTCTGAAAAGAATCTAGGTTACTATTATTCACAATCAGGGACCGCCCTAGAAATCACGAGCCCTTTCAGACCACATAAAAGCACGTCAGTAATGTAGGTTATATCTATAGGTAGGAAAGGTTAACAAGGAATAACTAAGTAGACGATAGGTTTGAATATTTAATCGGAGCAAAGGATAAGATTTGATACATAAAAAACATTGGGTAGGTAACTTACATAATATAAAGAAATAGGTAGTTAATTGACATACATCGTTCAGCATTTTAGTATGGTAGAAGTAGGGGTTGGTAAGGGGGGGTTACATTTTGGGGGTGCCTTTGACCAGGATCTTGTGGGGATGAACAGTATCAAATCTTCATAGTGGTAACTTACAGACTTTTTGGTAGGTATAGTTCAAGTTTTTGTGTAGTCCTGAAAGAAAGTGGCTGTTTTCATTTAATTATGTTCCAGTCACATTTTGTTGCGGTGAAAATGGACTCGTGCAATTGTTAATTTGTGTCCCGTCATCCTTCCTTATTTATTGATAAACAGTATCAATGATTTATTGCACTTGTGCAGGTTTCATCACATTAGGGGTCGGTTTTGATTATGTGATTGGTTTATTTACGTCCTGAAAATAACACTTTCACTTTTATAAAAACACGTTGATTTGACAATGCCTACGCAAATTAATTAGGTTAGGGTTATGTTTAGAACGATTGAGCGGGATTGTGTCAATTAAACGTCACGCCATAATAATGGAAAGTGGCATTGAAGCGTTTGGTTAGAAAGATTGCGCTCGGAGTGTGGGTTTGGAACGCGCCTCGGTACAGATAAATAAATTTCTCTTTGAGTCACAGAATAAATTTGTCTTTGAGTACAGATAAAAAAACGAGCATCTAGAGCGATCATTTACTTTATTTTATTTACGTATTAAAGTCGTCATGGCTGCAATAGGCTAACTATCGGCAAGTGGGAGGTCGTTCAGTTCAAAGCAGGACTTAAACAGTACTGTTTAGAGCCTGTTTTCATACTAACTGTTGAGGTCATAGTACAAAAAAGGTAGGGCAGTTTAATATAAGTCATGATATAAAAGTTTGTAGTAAGGCCCCTTATTTTAATTATCTGTGGTTTGACATTACGAAATAAAATGACAACGAATAAACTCTACTTTGACAGTCAAGATAGACACAGAGAAGTTGCGTTCCGAATCGCTTCTCAGCAGTAATGCTCGGTCCGAATCATGCTTAGGAAGTCACTGTTATTTTTAAACTGTCTTTATACATCCTTGATACCTAATCGATAAATCCGTAAATTTTGACATTTGGATTGATGTTATTTTATATTAGAGTTTGTAGGGGTCAAGCGCCACGCTTTGTGTACGTAACGGCTGCGTGATAGAGTTGTGCGGAAAGGGTCTGTTTATGAATAGCGACTGAACTGTGTTCGCGTAATCGACACAGTGAATTCAATTCGAAACGCGACGGTTTTATTTCACGATACGGTTGTAACAAGTAATTTCTGATGTAGCTTAAATTCTAATTCCGATTTAATTATTTAAGGGTTTTCCTTTATCTATTTTTATTCAATGATTAGAGCAGTCACATTGGCTGATGCCACGTGGTAACACGTGTTAACACATTATAAATTGACGTCGGATTTCATAATGAATGAATGCGTTAGAATTGTATCTATCAGGGGGCTTACCATCAGCAAATAAGAAACCATTCAGTTCAAAAGCAGGCCGTAAAAAAGACTGCTTAAGGCCTGCTTTCATACTAACCGTTGAGATCATGGTACGAAAAAGTAATGCCGTTCAATATAAGTCCTGCTATAAGAGCTCATAGTAAGGCCCCAGATAGCACGTCCGTTTAAATACGGCGGTTTTATTAAGTCGGTTAAATTTATGGGCCGTCACATTTACGTTCCGAATGGCGTGGCCGATTAGACGGTACAATTTGGAATCGATTAGCAGTCATGATAAAGGTATCAAAGTTGGTCGATCGCGCGGGCAAAGTTCACACGAAGTATCGCGAGATGGCGTTCTAATGCGTGCGTGCTAATTCGGTTACGCAAAAACATCAAAGATGGCGTCAGTGGTAATTATTTTACCACAATCAATGAAATAATTCGTGATTATTTTAAGACTTATTTTGCCTAAATTGCCAGGTTTCAAAAAAAAAAAAAAAAAAATTGCGAAAAATAAAGGAACGAATGCCATTCGGAGAGAATGATACGGAGTTCGAATGAATGGGATGAAATTTGAGTAGATTTTCATGATTGCCAGTCACTGTTTACGTTCGACAGCTGTCAAATTGACATTATTTTACGTTGAAAAATAAAAATACTTTAGATTAGAAGTTATCGCGATATTTTAACTGAGAAAGTGATATAAAGTATTGAAGTATAAAAAAAACAGAAGGTTCCTAGTGAAAGTAGGGTATGGATTAAGTGTAAATTGCAATGGATGTTATGTAAGTAAGCTCTGCTAAATTCATTGTAAGAAACAAACAATAGAAGTGTAGTAAACATGTAATAAACAATATTTATTAATGATTGCCAAAGGTCACATGTGGATTTTATTAAATGATGTTAGTTAATTGTAACTTGTGGTTATAAAACTGAGTTAAAATCGAACTGCATTTGAATAGCCAAGTCTTGGTGGTAAAATTTGTAGAACATTGCTATTTTGAGTGAAATAAGTTAGCAAAACATAGGTTAGTACACAGCGGAATTGGTATTCGGTTAGGTTGTTTAACAAAACAGTGTGAATAAACTTTGCTATGAAAAATACTACCTTATCTTTAACATTGGGGTCGAAAGTCATTTAGTTAACTTTAAAATCAAAACCTTAAAGCAAGTTAGTATGCGTTGGTTTGGTTTTGTAAACGTTCAAGATTCAATTCAATTGCTAAGTAAGTCAATTAAGCGAAACGATAAGTAATATTTAAGAAAATTTAATAAAATTCTTAGAACCTTAAGGTACATTATTGAATATCAGACTTAATTTGTATTTTCTAAATATTTGACCCGCAAATAACTTTCAGAATTATTCTTTTAGTTAAGTTAGAATGGAGTTGGGTTAGTATTTTTACTACAGTAAAATGATCTTAACCAAATGTTTATGGGTACCTTTATTAGTGGTTCCTAACGAGAAGTTAAAAAGTTAAAATTTAGTGAACGGGACTTAAATTTATTCGAGTCATTCTTGTGTCGCTCTACTATTAGTGTTGTTATAAATTGAACGTAGTAAAGTAGTTAGTCAGCTTAGCTCAGAGTTGAAGCGAATAGTTGATATTATCAGAGGAATTGTAAATACATATCATTGGCTCTTAGCGTCGAAAGGATTGATAACATAATAAATATCGGTATATAGCGTTAGTGAAGTAAAGTTAGGATGTGTGAAATTATTTTATAGGTATTGTTGTTTGTGATGGACAGGGGTAACAGTACCATTATTTTTAACAAAATTTTAAGCATAACAATAGAGTTGAGGTATGATTAGGTTGCCACTCAAGTGGAGGTCAGTTAATAAGTACTTAACTTGAAATAATTAAGAAGGATTAGGGACTGTTTACATTGAAAGATTTAAACAGTAGGGATAGAAATGATTTGTTAGTGAACAATTGCGGATGACCATTAGGTAGTGATAGTGCTGGGACTTAAATTAGTGATGTAATCAAGATTGTCTATGACACTTATCAATAATCATTTCAGGGTAAATTGAATTTTATAATTTAAATACTTATAAGAATAGTGAAGTTAATTTTGGAATTAAGATTTAGTTCATTGTTGGTTTCAAAGATTTTATTCAAACTTCAAGAACCCAATGTTTCAGAGTTTTGATTATAGTTAACAATAAATTTTGGGTACCAAGACTATAAAAATATTAGTTACAGATTAAAGTAGGGGGGTCGTGGATTAAATTAGTTACACTTTTGAAGTTTATTAGACATATCAAAACATATTGATTTGACTTTAAAATTTATTTAATTGAATGATTAAATGGTTTATTTTAAGATTATGTGCAGATTATTTTTTCAACTTAGGTTAAATATTTTCTAAATGAGTTTCTTATGATATACCTCATGAAGAGAGTTACACAGCATAAATGTTTTATGATATATCTATCTGAAGAAAGTCATACTTATGGTTGACAATAATAGCATTAGAAAAATATTTAGTAGGAAGTTGTTGTAGCATTAATTATCAAAACGGTTTAGTCATTGAAGCGGTGATGGTTAGGGAGAAATAATATAGGCGTCAGTTATAGAAATTTAATGAAAAATAAGTTAGTGAATTTACTTTAAAAATAAATTGAGTCGAACTAATTAATTTTAAGAACTAAGTGGGCAAAGAGTAGAGGGAAAGGTTTTGCGTTATTCGATGCGTTGAGTAACATAAAATCGAGTCGATAGGGGTTTATATATTTTGTTTGATTAAAAATCTGACCTTAAACTAAACTCAAGAAAAAAAATAAGTTTCATTTACATTACAAGGGTGAATAGAAATTAAGTTTCACTTAGGGTATACCAACATGAGTTCACCGTGAACTCACTATTATCATTATGAGTCATCTCAGAAATAAAAAATAGAGTTAGAAAATAACGAGCCAGAGGCTTTAGTTAATTCATTTCTAGTTAGAAAGTGGGGATGTTATTTATTTTATTTAACCCGGCGTCATTGAGGCAGGGTCAATATGACCCTGCATGTTTTGCATACGGAAAACTGCTTAGAAATAATTGCCACCCACAACTGTCTGTCTCAGTAGCTGCAGCTAAAGATCACCCCTCCCCTTCGCGTATCTCACTTCATTCGTCCATCACCAGCGCAACGAGCAACACGTGTGTGAACCTGCGACAGGGTAATTATGACCCAGCTCAACGGCGACGTTGCTGTTTTGTGCCATATACTTTTTATATATATTTTATATGAAGATCATGTTAGTGTTCGTCGTTCGTTCTTATCTTCCAATGATAGAGAGGTAAGGTAGTATAGATTTTATTTAAGTAAGTATTTGTTAGAAACGATATTGTTTTTTGTTGATATAAGAAAATTAAGAAAAGAGTTACAGTTTTGTTGTATAATTAATAGTCTATAAGAAAAACGAAAAATAAAGATTATTTCACTCATTACCAATGTGTTTTATTGCTGCTACTGATTATAAATACAGTATTTATAATTAATATAAAATTTGAAAAATTTAAAATTATTTTATACTAGGCAAAATTTTAACAATTGTAACCAGGGTCATGATGACCCACCTCAACGTTAGTGTAACTTTTTTCCGCCACAATGACGCCGGGTTAACAAACTTTATTGTACATTTCAAACAAAATGTTACAAAAGGGCGAACTTAATGCTAAAAGCTTTCTCTCCCAGTCAACTTTAGGAAACAGAAATCAATGAAGGCGGTACAAAGATATTAATAAATACAACATAACATATAATTTTAATAGTTAGGGTTACTTCTTTGTAAAAGAGTTTATAAATACATAAAATATATTAAAGGTATTAGGATCTATTCGAATCAAATAATAATTTTATTTTTTTTGTAATCTTATTGGTTAAACCCATTTATAACGACCAATCGGTATAAAGATTAAAAATAAGTATAAGGAATATCCTCAATTTAAAAATATAAATGAGCGGAAAACTTTTCTTATTGGTTATCAATCACCGCAGTGATTGTTTGACATTGTTTTGGTTTTCCTGAAAACTTAGTTTTGGTATTTTTCCATGTTTAGTTTATGCATCAAGGTTTACTAGGATACTGCTGTGATATAAAAGAAAAAATTGTTTCAGTAACAACTGGGTTAAATGTCTATTCGTAAATTTTAATGTTAATTAATAATACTGTCAAAAATTTACTATATCAAAATAGTTATTAAGTCATGCATTTTATTAATGTAGTGTAACGCCTCTGTACACTTAGTTGTCAATAAACGTGATTTGATTTAATTTGATTAGAAGTTAAAGATGGAGTAATTTTTTTGTTGATACTATCTTCGATTTGATTAATAACAGAAAAAAAAAACACAAAAAAAAAAATAAAAAAAAAAAAAACGCTTGATTGCGGATTTGAACTTGGGATTGTCGGTCCAGTGTGGAGGTGCGATCCCTTGTGCCAGCTTTGCTATAACTCAGGTGACTAAAATTGCGTATTGTAGGATGCGAATATTAGTGACGCGACGGCGACGATTGTGAGTGAGTATGCTTTGACTTTTTCCGATTCACTTTCATATCCACTTGTAAATTCACTCACTACCGCCAGTATGTTCACTAAGATTAGCAAATTAAACTAAATCACGGTATAATATTCGCAATCACAAATACTAACAATATTATCATAAGTACAGTTAGTGAGGAAACTACGAATAGAGTAAACTGGGGTAGAGTACACTGAAATTTAGGTCGAAATTGATAGTTAAAATATTTGATGAAAGTCTTGTAGCTTTACTAGTATAAGCAGTGTAGTGATATAGCATATGTTTCGGAAGAATGTTGGTATAGTTTAATAGTAGGATAGGTTAACTTCTCAAACGTTCCGGTGCCCGCAGTCACCAAAAGGAAAAACGCGCAACACGTCCTGGTTAATAGAGTCACCACGAGTTTTATTGAATTTTTAGCTTTATTCAACAGAAAACACAGATTAAAGTTGTCTGAACTTTTTATTTACATTTCCCGATAGAACAAACTTGTTATTGGTTAATTTTTGGAACAGGTAGATACTCATTTCATTATAAATAAAAATTAGTTTTGTCAATGATTGTAATGGCGTATCATTGGGTCATTCTTACCGAAAATAGTTTAGGTATAGGTAGTTAATAAAGAAAAGCCGCCAACTCCGATTTTCTTTGGGGGGTTGATAATTTTCATAGGTAGATTAAGATAAAGGTAATCTTTTTAATTGCCTACTAGTAACTTTAGATTTTAAAGAAATTGAGTGAGTAAAGGTTTTCTAATAATGAAGATGCTTTGCGTAGTTAATGGGAAATAATGAGTCAATTCAATGAGTCTCAATGTTGTGTAGAATTTCATATGGTGACAATCGACGTATTTAGTAAAAATTTTTTTATTCAAAACAATTCAATTTAGCAAATTAATTTGTACTCAGGTAGTAACTATGATATAATCTTAGGTGGCGTGAAAGTAGGCTAGTAAATGAAGATAGTGGACGTTGTGCGATGAGGAAAGAAGAACAGAGTGAGAATCTAAATTAGATTAGGAGTGTGAATAGAATGAAAAAAAAAAGTAGCTAGAAAAAAATATAGATTCTTTATGGAGGGCTTTGGATTATAACGTATGTGAAGCTTGAGTACAGAATTATTATTGGCTCAAAAGATAAGATCCGCACACTACTTTAAACGTTCAGTCTTGGCTAGCGGTCGGATTGGCGTTTTAAGGTTAACAAACTTGAATTTTGTACAGAAGGACCTTTTGGTGATAGGTTAATAAAATAAAAAAAAAACGGAGAGAAAACAAACACTATTATTGTTTGTAATTGTCCTGGTGTAAACAGCTGTCCAAAATTCATACTACACAAGAAGCCAAGAGCTATGATACAATCGACAACTACACATTTTCCAAGGTGATATTAGGGTTGTTCTAGAGTCTTAAGTAAGCTTTTGGAAATATAGGGTCATTGTATATGCTCACTCTATCTGGTAGAGTAGGCCCTGTTAGTATAGAAGGAGGCGTACAGGAATATGGAGGGGTACTTTGGACGGATACGTTGTGTCCTACACTATCTTTTCATAAGGTTAGAAAAGAGCGTATGTGTCCGGGTAGGTCTAATAGGGACTATGGCCTCACAACCCATACCTTACCTTGTTTTTGTACACTTCTGGTGTTGAATATGCATAAGACGGAATTGGCAAAAGCAATAAAAGTACTTGAAACTCGCTTAATAATTTTTAATATTATCTTGGTTTAAATACACTCTTCAATCTTAAAAAAAAATTCATTTACACTAGGGCTCACCCAACAATTCTTTGATTTTGGGAAAGTAATAATAGTTAGGGTTATAAAAAAAGAAGTACAAAAAATATAACTTTGAAAAAAAAGGAGAGAGTAGAAAGGTTGATATAAATATTTGAGAATTGAGAAAGAAAAATTCTACTCCGGATCCAGTACGTAGTATTGTCACCTATGAAGAATTTTGGGGTCGAGCTGTAACAGTTCAAAACTGAACATGTTATTTTTTTATCTCAAATATTACTTAAATTGTAAAGAAAAGAAATATATTAAAGGAAGGTTGTCACTGACCTTGTTCTCAGGAACTTATCGGCATTTGATTATGCAGTTATTCACAAAAAACACAGGTTTTGTAGTAAATCATAAGCACTTCAGATGTCAATCAACAATTAATAAAATGTTCATTATTTTCAAAGGAGCTTGTGTTAAACATTACTTGGACTCATAAATTGTTGTACTTCACAATTTGTTTGTCATAATTTGATGATGAGAAAGAATAACATAATATTAGCTTAGAAGGTTATAAATTAATAACAGATAATTACAGAAGATTATGACAGATAGGATGACGTAAATCTGACAGCTAGTGATAAAAATCGGAACTATTTAGCAATTGTGAATTTTCTGTAAGAAAGGCAAAGGGTTTTAACCTTACTGCCAATTTTGGAAAACAAAACGAATTAATTTCATTTCCACAGATAAGTTCATGTGATAAATTAATAATGTTTAAAAGCATAAATTGTTGGGAAAAACTTAAATAAACATATTGGTTTGCATAAATGTGAAACTATTTTATTCTCGTTCAAGTTTGTTTACCAAGAGATAAATGTGACTAAATAATGCTGAATTGTGTTTGTTTATTTTACTGAATAATAATTAGTAAAATAGAACATGATTAAGTAATTAATTGTTATAATAATCTGTCTAAAGAGTAATTTAAGGTCATAAAAATAGGCGGAAGGTTCTTAATTCTTTCTTGGCGCCAAGGTTTAAATATTAATCCTCGTGACGTTCAAAACATGGATTAAGTTATAATTCATTCATAATTATTATTGATAATATTATTAATTTTATTAGCACTCATCAGTTATCGTCATAATTGTTTATTTCTAAAAAATACTTTAAAGAGGAATGAAAATTTGGCGATTAATTAGGTTCAGTAAGTTGGCAGCTATGGTACAGATTGCACGATTGCACAATCACCATTAGGCGGTCTGCACAATTTATATTTTCAATATGGCAGAACTGGCGCGTTGGATTGATGGCGACGGCATGTCGCGGGGGGTAAAATAATAAGAATGTTGCTAACTAAAATTGCAAAGTACCCATTTTTGTATGTGTGTTTAGTTAGAGATAATGAGGTTACTGTATTTTAAGCAGGTGGAAAAGCGGAATATTTGCATTAATTAGTACTCAGCAATAGGTATTTTGGCAATTTAAATTATACGGGATTAGGTAAAGCAAAGTGAAACGATTAATTAGTTAAAATCTAAATGAAGTTGGTTTAAGGGTATTAGTTTATGTAAGGAAATTATATTAATCGTATTATTAAAGATTGACAAGACAAAACTGATTACGTAACTTTTAGTAATATTATTGTGAAATTTTATTATTCAAAAATGATTTTCTCAAAGTGTTGCGTTTCGAGGTTATGACGAATTATTGAAACTGTTAACGACTTCACATAAAATGAAACTTATAGTTTTGTTGATTTAAATAAGATAATTATCAAAATGTAATGTAAGTAATTTTTAATATCTCCATTAATAGGGTTAGTGAAATATTTTCATAAGCTGGGAACACTGAACGGGCACCAATAGGAGTCGGCTAAAGTGCACAATGTAGGTTTGGCGCGGGAAATTTTAGCTATTTTGATGAAGAAGGCGCGAATTGCTTGGCGCCGTTTTGGGTCGCGTCATGACGCTAATTTAGTCTTTATAAGGGGAAGGGTCAGAGAAGCGGGGATTCATTTCTCCGGTGTCGAGCGAAGCGTCAAGACGTAATTTTTGAAGAAACTCCACATCCCTCTGTAAGATCGCGTTACTGAAAAAGTTTATTTTTAAATCAAGCAAATTTCAAGAAGTCAGCAAGAAAGTGGTCGAGGTTTTCTGACGAATAGGGCCGCATTTGTCCCGCGAATCTTTTGCATAAATGCTTTAATTTGAGCTTATCTGGTATAATTAAGTTCATAATTAAAGTATGTAGATTTTGTTTGCGATAATCATAAAGTAACGTAGCTTTCCCTGTAAATTCTTGAATTAGTATAGTAGGACTACTAAGAATTGAAGTTCATAATTAAAATATGCAGATTTGTTAGTTAAATCTTATAGAGTGATGTATTTCTCTCGGTGGGGTCAAGAAGTAATACAACTGTATTGGTTCTTGAGTCTGTTGAGGTCAGGGCTGCATTATTTTGTGGGATGAAAGCTAACTAGATTTGCTAGTATTATTATACAATGTTGATTTTAGATGAGTATTCATTTAGTTTTGTGTCTTTTTGGGGCGATTTGTCAGATCCTCGCGGGGGGTTTAGGTAGAAAAGTCTAACCATGTGGCTGGTTAGATGGGTTTCTGTTTTTAAGATACCTAGATAGTCACATAAATGTAGCAAACGTGGTATAGTTGGCCAGATTCCCGCTCCAAGAAGGAAGTTGTAAATCTGATTTCGCTGGCACGCTCATATCCTTAGTGTTTGTTATATTTATACCTCTGTAGGGGCCAATTTGTTCCTTCCCAATCAAATTTGGCATTCGTCAAAGGTTGCTAGAAAATTAGGGAGTGCCACTCAAACTGTACAGAATTGGGCGACAGGGTTGAGGGTAAGCAATCCAAGAATTTCTTAGGAAATTCTAAATTTAGACGCAAATAGGCAGGTAAATTCATTAATAAGGTAGGAATATTATTATTAGGTGAATTGAGCAAAAGTAAAAGGTAGCATTTCAAGAAGGTGGGGTATTCTTTGAAGTGAGATCTGTGTGGGCGTCAAAGATGTCGGGAAACATCATGGGGGTCGCATAGGAATTCAGAAATTTAGTAGTTGTTAGGCAGGTAAGTTCACTAGGTAAGATTCCATGTCTTAAAGTAGGCGCCTTAACAAGTGTTGTAGGTAGGTGCCTTAACAAAAAATCCATTTAAACTATAGCTCGGTGTAGTGAATATTCATCATGTAGCATTAATTGTGTTGAGTTTAACCAGTTTCGGTGAGTACATATTAATTAATTACTTCAGTGAGTGGATAGTGAAAGTTGATTTATTACTACTTATAAAAGAAAGTTCCTTTATCTTTGAATTGGATTGGATTTATGATGATTTTGTGTGTAGACTATTGATTTTAAAAGAAATATTCTATTCTAGTAATCTAGAAGGTGTACTGAAATCTAGATCTGGGTGTATGAATTAAGCCTGCGTTTCTATATATGCTAAGGTTGATTCACGGCTATTAGAACGCTAGATCAAAAAGTTTGAGTGGACTTTTTCTATTAATAGAATAGTTTTGTATAATATAGAAACAATACTTCAATTATGTACTATAAAAGTATCAAACTGTTTAGTGAATATATCCAAATTCTCAAATGGTTAAACTAAAGTACTTTCTCATCAATATTTCAGCTAAGTTTCATTTACCAATTCAATTGGAAGTTGTTTCAATAGAATTATATTCCACAATTGAATTTAAGTACTTATTGACAAACACAATTAATGTACAGGTTAGATATCATTAGAAGACTAAACTGAAATTACCATAGTTCATAGAAGCTATAATAGTTTCCGTTGTTGAGATGCGGAAAGACTGCGACCAAATAATACATTCCCTTTGAATTAAATTGTCTTTCCTTCAGAAATTGGATCTATCAGACCCTTTTGAATGGATAGTAATGTTGTGTCCATAATTATGTTATAATGTTAAACAGTTTCGCTAACAATAAATATATTTTTAAATTAAATTAAAGTTGTGCAATTCCACCATCACAATAGAAAGATAATTCTTCATTGTGAAAAGCTGATAGATCACTTGAAGCACTTTGCTTGTCCTCTTTTATTAAGACAGACATACTAAGACTAAATAATTCAACTAATTTATTAATTAAAGTTGTCATGAAAGCAAATGGTGGAGCTAGAGGAGAATTGTCCCAGTACGGTTAGTCGAGATTCACTATACAGAGCGGGGAGGTGCTCTGTATCTAGCTAGCAAAGAAACCATTGTTTACTTAGTACTTGACTATAGCACAATAGTATATTTTATATTTGACAAAAAACACTAGAACAATTATTAAGTAGCGATGATAAATTTTCTATATTCTGAATTAATACAACGTTAACTTCTATATTTATTACCATTTTACCTTCTTTTACTCTATTCCTAAGCCACTAACCACATAGGATAACCTAAATTAAATAAAATAAGAAAGTAAGAAAATAAAATCATAATTAGTAGCGGTGAACAATTTTCTATATCTGTCTTTTGGGTGATCATAACTTTTGGTTATTTCATTCATTTCTTATTACTGTAATATCTATTAGCATCCCATCATACTAGACTTTTATAAACATACTGAGCAAATTATCCTAAAAAAATAGGTACCATATTGAATTTCATATAAGTACAGCGGGTAGACATAAGAGTAATTTCTATACCATTTAAAAGTATGCAGTAAACTAAGTCAGTTATTAGAATAAGAAGCTCCATAAAGCAATATCAACATTCTAATATAGGTAAAAATTAGGTAGTTTCACTTTAAAGAAATACTTAGGTTGGCTGAAAGAGATTTCTTTAGAGATAACTCTTCATTACTCACAGGTCTTGTTATAAATTAGGTAATAATAATTATAAGTGCAATAAAGATTATATCTATGTAAAATTTAATATCAAATTCTATTAACAATTTATTAGGGTAACGGCTAATTTGTGATATTATCATTTAGTAACAGTCATAGTAACAGAATTAGTTAGGAATGAATAAGGAAAGAATGATAGCGTTATAGTCGGGAGACAAAACAATGATTGCACTTCTGAAAAGAATCTAGGTTACTATTATTCACAATCAGGGACCGCCCTAGAAATCACGAGCCCTTTCAGACCACATAAAAGCACGTCAGTAATGTAGGTTATATCTATAGGTAGGAAAGGTTAACAAGGAATAACTAAGTAGACGATAGGTTTGAATATTTAATCGGAGCAAAGGATAAGATTTGATACATAAAAAACATTGGGTAGGTAACTTACATAATATAAAGAAATAGGTAGTTAATTGACATACATCGTTCAGCATTTTAGTATGGTAGAAGTAGGGGTTGGTAAGGGGGGGTTACATATTGTACTCTTCTCACTGGGAATGGTGTCCCATAGTACCTGTTTGGTTAGCACTCACACCTTCTTCGAAAGTATGACGTTCTTTGAAGATAGATGATAAGCTTATTTCTCTTTGTAGAAAATATCTAACTTATTGAATTACAGTGAATTTATTACTGCTTAATTTAAAGTCCATTACAGTTATCGACTTATTAAACTGTTCTAGGTGAGGTAGCTAATTAGCTACCTATCTATAAATAAAATCGCAGATTGTAGCATTTAAGTAAAATAACGAAGTTCTGATTGCAGGTATCTTTTGACATTATTGTTAAATACAAGTTTCATTGATATTGTTCTTATGTTTACGGCTTCTCGAGTCTGTACATTTACTTTTTAACATAACATTAATTTGAAAGTGACATAATTATCTATAATTCTATGTAGGTATTCTCATATTCTTTACATCTTGGTTTTTATGAAATCTAAAACCCATGCTACTTTTGTTGGTACTAACCAATAGGTTACACCAAACACACACACACGCACTCAGACACATTCGCGCTAACACACAATCATAATAATATACAAGTCCATAATTAATTAATTATAGTATTATGTAGTATGTAGTAAGGCATGTTTAAATTTAATCACTGGCTAAAATAATGTTAAAATAAAATGTAACTATTATTCAATAGATAATGTATATGTGTCAAACGCGACAGTAGATTTACACCTGGTAAGAATGTTACTGGTCACTGCGATACAAGCTTTGCTTAGTGTGGAGGCCGCTAGAAATAAGTTTGCAATGTAACACTTTTGGAAATAAAGTTGATTAGTTAGTATTAGTTAGTTAAAAAGGTGGATGGAAAGGCTTTGGTTATCTCATTCTGATTCAAAAAGCTGTCTGTCTGTTTTTGTTAGCTGTGACTTTTAGCATGCGTCTCCGGGAGTGAATCATCACCTGTCGCCGTTGAAGAAAAGCGGCTGTCATTCCGAGACCCTTAATTACTGCCACACACGACATGACTCGCGACTGGTAACTACGTTTATATTTGCATAATATAAACTGCGACGGGTAAAACGAGATTTTTCCTTTTTAACGATGAAGATATAGACAAATCATTGAATCCTGATGATCTCAATTGGACTAACAAAATCTTACATTTCAATCAGAAGAACTTATTAAGAACTTTTTTTGATAAACAGTTGGTTTCGCGTAAAACTAAGTAATCCACAATGAACACAAAACGAAAATATCGTTGCTGGCAGAAAATAGATGACTACGTTACGACAAGTCGGCTGTGCCACTGTTACAAACTCGAAGAAATACCGCTTACACACGAAGAAATTTGCAATCTGCAGACAAGTCTGAATGGTTTTATTTTTGAAACGTCATCCACATTCACACACTAACTTAAACTCCCGTGTGTGGTCTAGCTATTTTAGACGCTTTCTATGATGCGTCTGGACAATCGCGTCATAAGTCCACAGTGTTCTCGCCACAATACCCCGCTGTCATCGGCTTTCACGCCGGATCCCGAACTCGTAAAGTTTACGACTCGAACCGACCCGAGGTTTACGGTCCGTCGATGGACGACTGTATAGATTCATATTTGTTTTTGCATTCCTTGTCCATTTCATACCAAGCAAGCATCAAAAAGGATTTCATTACCTGGTAACTGAATTTTATGGTATATTACAAAATTATTTACTGTTTGAGTTACACCTTTCGGGTGTGTTCTACAGCATAGCATAACATAACATAACATTGAAAATACCTACAAAGATCTTCCGTGCCTCGGAAACGCAGTTGCTACACAGTAAATGGCAAACTCAAGTTACATTCTTCAATGATTTTTAGGCTGCAAATGCCACTTTTTTACATAAGCAGTTCATAGCCAATTAAAAAGTATTGAGTTAGCATAATGAGCTAAGACATGCTCTATGGGATTGGTCCTTCAAAACTTTTTCCACCAGAATGAATTAAACCGTACATAATACAAATACTTAACGAAATTAATTGCCACACAAGGGGCAAAGACAGTTGGCTTACGTGCCGAAGCCACAATAAACATGAGTATGAGACAAACAGCAGGGTGCGGTACATTTAGCTAAATTTGGTCACAACCACTAAGTTTGCTTTCAATTCGCTTTTCTTATCCACTGAGCATGTCACTCAGAATGTACGATAGCCGTCGGTTTCTTAGAACCATTTGCGAATGCCCTAGAATCGTGCCTGGCAGCCGCATGCACTGCCAGTCCGCTGTCTGTCTTCGCCTCGTTGCCTCCGTTATTGCTTCTAATCTGGTTCAGCGGCGTTAACGTCCAATTTACACGGCTAAGCCTTGCTGCTATGAAAATAATAACATTTTAAGTCGGTAGCTTAATTGATTTTGCCTTTTGAGCCATTCGACGGATATTTTATAAAAAAAAATAGTTGTTAATACGAGATCTTTTCCTTAACCAATTATCATTGAAATCTTTTGGGTTTATAACTGTTAAGATGAGAGGGTGATTAATGTGATGTAAGCACTGCACTCAGAAATCGATTTATATTATAGTAAGAGAGCATTTACTCGAATCGAATTTCTCGTCGATTTTCTGGTCGATATTTAGCGCTTTTTAATGAAAATCGCTTGTAAAATCGAATCGCTGCCTCTTTTAAATTAGGTCCCAATAAATGTCCCAGTAGTAAATCCCACATAACGTTACAATTTCTTTATTTAAAAATTTTAACATACACAAAACAAAATATTAACTGACTTGGTTATTATATTTGCATAGCAACCAGCATCACCACAAATGTGATTTCTCAGGATTAGAGACACTACCATCATTTAACTTAATTACGACAAACTGCAAATTAATATGCTTAAACGAAGAGCAAATCTCCCAATACCCCTTGTCAAGCGACAAGATTAGAATCTGCAGACGCCTCGGAAACAGCTAGGGTTTGCAAGTGCAGATCGATGTCAAACGCGACTCTATTAAGTTGTCTCTCACAGAGAGACCAGACCAGGTGAGCGCCTAGACGGGTGCTAAAACAATTATCGCACGACACGTGCTCTGTGCGACTCCCCTCTAGATGTATTGCTGAATTGTCTAGGGTTGATCCAGTCGCTTAAATCGCTGTTGACTTCCATAAATGTATGTTCAGAGACAAAATTTGCTAAAGCTTTGATTGCCTCCTAACACACCAGATATATAAGGAGCTCGGTGGCGGTTTAGCGCCTGGCCCTGCGACTTTTACAAGGATCGATCATAGGATGGGTGACCAAAAATTTAATATCTCGAGTTCCTCCGTACTTCAGAAAGCACGTTAAGCCGTAGGTCCCGGCTGCATTTGCAGTCGTTAACACACACTAACCTGCATTGGGCCCGCGTGGTGGGATATGATGGCCCATCCTTCTTGTCCACCCATAAGGAAGGCCTGTGCCCCAGCAGTAAGGACAATAAAAATGACTGATGTCGATGTCGAGGTATTGAAAATGTATATCCGTGTTTAGTTATTATTTCTGTTGTTGAAGAATACGTTTGGTTCACACATAAAACGAGTGTCAGAATGTTGGCTGGTTGTTGAAAATTGGCAGTAAGCCATAAAGTCACTAGCATTTCATAAATCATTCAAGCCAAATAATCTCTCTGTCTCAGTCATTGTTGATTTGATTTGATAGAGTTCTATGTTTAAGATAAAGATTTGTTATTATTTTCCGCACATTTAACAGAAGTTGCTAGTCTAAGCAACCCTGTCGATGCTCACTGGCGGCATGTCGCGCCGTGTTAACTGCATTACCCGATGTCATCCAGGCCCGTCACGCTGACGCCGTCCATGGGCCAATTAAGCCGACCTGAAGCTGAATGTGTAGGAGATTGTTCCTCCGATAGTCCTAACTTCAAGTTACTGAAAAAAGAAGATTTTGCATACAAATCGTCCGAACAATATTTAATCTTGAATAAGTTGAAATTATCAGACTTATGAGGAGCAGATTTT
This sequence comes from Agriphila straminella, assembly GCA_950108535.1. NCBI lineage: Eukaryota > Metazoa > Arthropoda > Insecta > Lepidoptera > Crambidae > Agriphila > Agriphila straminella. The sequence goes on from OX467317.1 coordinate 15,179,209, forward strand.
GACTTTCAGTATTATAAGTACCTAGTTTATTTAATTTCCTTGAATGGCTTGACTTCTGTGTTTTTTAAAACGAGGAATAAAGTTAAAAATGGAATAAAACTGATGAAACGAAAATAAACTATCTTTCGTTAAAGGGAAGACAAAAATCGTAGTAGTTTTAGACCATCCCTATTCTCGACGGCAATTGACGGAATCGAGTTCACATCAGGATCAAATATTAGCCAAAAATCTGTTGTTTTGGTTCATTAAAAACGGTTTCCATGGTTCTTCGATTCTAACTCGATCTCGATATTCTTGGTCGCGTCGGGAATAACCCCCGGGTTTAATTTTTCGTTCTGTAAGTCAATCAAGTGGTTAAATTGTAGTCTCATTAGTAGGGTCTACTGTTCAAAGTAATGCCTGATTTTTATTAAAACCATTGTCTTTTAATCAATACAGTTCTTTTCTCTACGTAACAGCAGCGAGTACAAAAATATAAAAGGCAAATTAATAAATAATTTAACACACGTGGCAGATTGTACCTGTTGCTCGCGTAAATTGCGAAGACTTGGAGGCGGCAATCTTCATCCCGATCGACTTGGGCTGTGAGCGTGGTGTTCTGATAGCGGTGTGTAATTCCACACTTCATTACGGACATACACGCCCTCGGATATTAAGAGTAATAGCGCGGAAATATGACGCGTTAGGTGCAATGCTTCGAGCACACGATGGCGTGGGAAATGTAATTGTAGAATCATCTACGTGCAATTCATTATGAAGTGTAGTTACAATCTAGAAGTATGATTGATTAGAAGTTGCTGGTTCATTTCGAATTTCCTCTTGATTACGAATCAGTTTGCTCTTCATAATTCTGCACTTTTTAAATTTATTTTATAATTTAATGTTTGTGCTGCGTTGAAAACAAATTAATAAATGAATATTATGTTGTATGAAAAGTAAATCAAACATCCTGCAATTGGCAAAGCTAAAGCAGAGTTGATTTGATAAACTAAGCATCAAAGTTTTAGTAAGTTACTGCAGGGAATCAAAAAAGAAGAGGAGCCTCTTAAGGCGAGGCCAGTTTACGATCTGATGAAAAGACTGATATTTGGACTTACAATGTGAAGAACTGATCTAGAATTCTACTTCACAAAAATTACTGTAGACTGAAAAAGAAACAAAGAAACAAAATAACCGAACAGAATGTTTAAAATGGCATGGTAACTCTGTAAAAAAATCCTGAATAACACCATAAAAACTTATTAAAATAAATTTCAAATCGTCAGATTTCGTAATTTTCAACGACAGTGATATGATTTTTTTATGCAAAAAGAATAGCTTTTTTATCGATCTAACACAATAACCGAGTACATTTTTAATAAATGATCCAGTATTTCAGAAATCAATAAAAATGACCTATATTTCGTCAAATTTCTGGCGAAGCGTAAATTAAAGCTATGCAATATTCAACCTTATTCTAAAGACATAGTGGAAGAGTAAATTTCGTGAACTGCCTCGCCTTAAGTTAGATTACTTTATTAGGTATGGTTACATTGTCAGTGATGTCAACTTTAACAGAGTTTTAGAGGTTAAGAATTTCACTGTGGCTAAAGCTTTTGAATAACATTTGCATTTTACTGCAAATTCCTTTAACAGTATGTTCAAAAGGCGTTAAAACACATGTTTAGTATCAAAATAGGTATTATAAATGGAATGTAGAGGTACATTGTTTCGCTTATGACGAAACATACAACAACTGAACTCCAGTGCTTAAAAACTACAATACAACGTCATCATTTTTTTTAATGAAGAACGACTTTTCTGCCTTATGCTTACCGCTGACGGGCGCTATTTTGTAGCTGCGATAAGCGCGGCGTTAATCGCGGCGATATCGCTGCGATAAACGCGGCGATAATCGCGGCGACAATCACGGCGCTTTTTAGTCGCTGACGTAGGTTAACCCTAAAAGGCACCCGGTAATAATATTATAGAACAATCACTTTTATTATTGCTAAGCTCTATAAAATAAAGTTTATGATTTATTTATGTCAGTAATTATATACTTTTCACAAATGAAGCAAACAATGTATACGATTCAAATGTCTTCAGTACCCTTAGCACGAACAGCTATCGAGAAAAAAAACGCACGTAAAATTACTCGATAGACAATTCTCTATGGAAAATTTAATTTCGCTTATCGGCGATAGATGGCGTTGTACAAATTTCCAATACAAAATTTATCTATCGAATGATTATTTTTTTGATAGCTGTTCGTGCTAAGGGTACAGATCCTTTTATCGTCAAAATAGTGTGAAGAACCAAAATTCTGCATTTACTTTATATGCGCAAATTCAAGAATTATATAAATTGGTAAGCACATCATGTAATAATAATTCTCTTACTTTTTATTGCAAACTCTACCATTACAAAAATAATTATGTCAGCCAGCGAAAAAAATTGTGGTGTCTTTTAGGGTTAAAGCCGCTTGTCACTCTTGTCAGTGTCATTTCGTGGGCGATTAGTCGCCGAGCTATGTGTGAGCTACTTTTTGTAGCTCGTGGGCGTTTACGTATTGAACTCCATATGTTCTATTCTGGGCTACAAAAAATCGCTCGGCGATTAAGCGCCCGTGAGCGGTGGCGCTTAAAGTATGTGAAATGTTGTCTATTGCACAAAATAGCGAAAGAGGAATTATCATTGTTTATACCTAGTGTATTACTTCTGTCGGTGCTAATTGTGAAGAGTAATAAATCTGAAGATTTAAAGATCCTTTAACTTCGCTCGATAGAAGAAATTTATTGCAGTTCTAGTGGTAATTAAATAAGCGATATACTTAATTGCTTTTGGTTTTATATAATTGTTTAAAGGTATCACTTTTTATACAATACTAAATAATATACTAGAAAAAATACGACTCGCACCAGATCTTCTTTATTTCTCTATTTTTTCTAGTATATTATTTATTATTGTATAAAAATAGCATTGTGAATGCAAAAATCTCAAATTTAAAAAGTATCATTTTTTACCGGTAAATTTACGATAATTGACGCCGCGGAACAAGAATTACATTTGGTTAACAATTCTAGTTCTAAAAATGTTGCTCCAATACTGATCTTCAAACGCATAAATTCCTTTAATCGGAACAAAGTCTGAAGCTATCGACTAAATAATTTACATTTTCAATTCCATTAGCTTGGAAGCAAAGGCGATCTGGAAATGTTTTACGTAATTAGTTTCATGAAAAAATTCACCGTTTGTGAAAATTATGAAGTAACGATTTCAAAATGCCATTTCTTTTACTTTGAACTCAGAGCCAATTCATGTATCAATTCATGAAAATCTTGTTGTTTTTACTGTTTGTTCCAAGAAATGGATCTGTGCCATTTTCTGTAGTGCCATTTATTATTATAACAGCATCTTACTTTTCATGAAATTTTGGTCATTAGTAGATTCCATTTTATTTGCCTTTAACGAGCAAAGTTTTCTTATTACTAGAACAAAATGCTTTTGTATTGATTTAGCGAAGCGATCTTTTTGGGCTGCTATTGTAATTAGGGCCCTAATAAAATTGTAGTGTGGCGTTTTTTCCCATTCCGAGAACATTTATTTTCGTACTTATTCTATGTGTTTGTTAACATTTTTTTTTTCAAGTTTTCTACATAATTATATTTTTGAACTGAGCCCTATGCAAACTGTTTTCGCTAGTGTAAACTATCGTTTTCTTTCACTCGCATTGACTGTGAACACTATTACACTTTATTATATATTTATACCATAAACTCTACCATGGTAGAGCTACTGAGCATGCGCAATGTTTACTCCATAAATAAATAAATTCGTACCATAAAAGTAATAATGTAATCCAAAGCCCAATCAGTCTAGTAAATAGGTACACAAGTTCTGACATGAAAATAACCATCTGATAAGTCAAGGGTCAATTATACCCTTGGGCGTAATGAGGTTTCCTATTAGTTGACCGACGGATTTCCTTATTATGCAATCACAAAGAAGATCATAACAGGATCATAAACGAAAATGAAATAATGAGATACGGATAGGAATATTGTTTCTCATTATATTGTAGTATTTATAAGGATAATGTAATTTCCGAATAATCAGAATCATAATTGTGTGATTCATCAACATGACTTATCTATTTATTCTGTTTTCATTAAATTAACCGGAATTAAATCAATTTTGAAAGAAATACTTTTATAGGTGTTCTGTTCTATAGTTTTGTAATTGCTTTAGGTAGCTTTTTATTAATCAAACATTTTCTCTAGGCTATCTTTTCAAAAAATCAATTTGCCATCATTGATATTATTGTTATATTATAACTTTTGCATTTTAATGTCGATAAACTGACCAATGACAATATTTACAAGGTTTCACTAGTTATTTACGGTGCAGTAACATGCATTGGTCACAGCATACTACATGTTTACCACTCCCTTTTCACCTCGTTCGCATCTTACGAGCTTCGTTCAACAATCTATTAAGTAGATCTATTGACCGGTGTCGACTATCTAAATTAAAGTAATTTAATCCCACACCACAATTTAAAGGTTTTTATGGACATTTATTTTATCAGAGGCCATTTCAGTATCAGGAGTATAAGCATATTGATATGGTCTCTCTGAATAAAATGTATATGAAGAAAGTTTTATGTAAGTATTACACAATTTTTCGTTTGTTGTTTAAGATGTGGCCAAGGTTGGCATTATCTAATTTCTTCTTTTATTCTGAATTTCATTTCTTCGTGTGCAGTCGATTTTACGTTAAAATAGTAATTTTCTAGTAAACAAATAAATTATACGATGTGGTTCGAGGTTTACCACTACGATTCCTATTAGAGGTTTATGTATGAAATTTGCTATTTTGTTTGGAGAATTTTAAAGACTTTGCATTTTTCATACTAACATTGTCTTAATTAATTTAACAACCATGAACGCTAATTGTGATGTATTGTTATGTTGTAATGGCAGAGTGCAGAAAAATCTATGCAGATTTTTGCAACACTGTACGGTCGAAATTATGTTCTGCATCATTGTTTATTATTAAATAAATAAAAATAAAAAAAATTATTTAAAACTTTTGTGCGCTAATTTTGAACACTCAGCTAACTAATGTCACATGTGATAAGTGAAAAAAAAGTATCGGCTAAATAAGCTGTAACATACGTCAATCCAAGCGGGTTTACCCGTGATAGAGTGAAATCGAACGTAACTCTACACGCTTTGGGTTCAAATCAGTGCGCGTTCCAACGCGGCGGTTGTGTAGAGGTCGAGCGCCGAATCCTCGATTTTTACATGTTTTTATTACTTTTATTAGCTTTCAAATTAGTTAAAAACTGTTTAATTAAGATTGAAGGTATTAACATCGCTGATTTTTATGCGTTGGTTTTGACATAAACGAATGTTGTTTCCGGAAAATTTTGCAAATAAGACCAAAAACAGGGTCCACGGTATATTTTTTTACATCAAAAGTGGTAACATTTTCAAATAAATTTATTGTGTATTATTTCAAGTGCATTATATTTTTTTTCTATGATAGCTTCACGGACCTACCTTTCAATATTTTGAATTGAATATTGGGATTTGACGCATGGTAACGCCTTAAGTGGTAATTTGAAAAATGGAGTCACTTTTAAGATACTTTTTTTAACGTTAAGGAAAGAAAATCTGAAATAATTTTATTACTGAAAGTGGGCCGTCATGATCATAGTTCAAGACAAACAAGTAACTGAAGCATCTTTTTATTATCATAGAAGATTAAGAGAGCCTTTATGTGTGTGAGAAAAAACGGCAATTTACACATACCTACTTTAAACTAACCTTTAACCCAATATTTTTGTTGGCGCGACCTAAAATTTAACAAATCTACTTCTGATGATCTATAAAACTTTCGCTAATAACAATATGTTGTGTTCCGTAAACAAATTGTTTTTGTGAGCGCTCCACTGATACGGTTGTAATATCGTTATGATATTATCATTAAATTCCCATCCAAACCAAATTACGGTGTGAAGTGAGAAATGGGCACTCATAATGTTGCCATCAAATTCTCTTCACAATAAATAACGCTAATTCCGTCAATTTGTAAATAATTGTCGGGCGTAGGTTGTTCTTATGCAGGGATTGATAACGTTATTTTTAAATGTAACGTTATTTTTTACTTTTTTACCGTTACTTTTAACATTAACGTTATGTCAATAAATAACGTTACTTTAGATAACGTTAGATTGAAATTAAAGTTATTTCAGTAAATAACGTTAATTTTAACGTTATTTCTTACTTTTTGTTACCGTTACTTTAAAATTTAGGTTATTCCAATTAATAACGTTACTTTTTACCGATAATATTACCGGTACTATTGTACCGGTAAAGTTTAACGCTATATTTAACGGTAATTTTACTGGTACAATAATTTCAACGTTATTTTTACCGGTAAATTTACCAAAAAAAGGTTTTAACGGTATTTTTAACGTTATTTTTTGTATCTTTTTTTTAACGGTATTTCAATCCCTGGTCTTATGCTATGTATTATGTAGCGTGGACCAGATGCAATATTAATGTAAAATTAATTTAAATGGCTGAGATACAGTGAAAAACGGTTGTGAAACAGATTTAAATGTTTAAGTAATTTTAATAGCAGAGATACAGTGAAAAAGGTTGTAAAAACCAGACTAGTATCATGTTTTAGAGTAAAGTGAGAGAACCACTAAAAAAGTTACTTGAAAATTAACGTTAATTGACCGTAATTACTGTTATTCCAATAAATAATGTTATTTTACTATTATAATAACGGTAAAATACCGTAAAAAGCCCTTAAAATATAGTTTAAAAGACGGTTTTTACTGTGATTCTTTGGTATCGTTATAATTTTTAACGGTATCACCATTCCTGAAGAGAATAAAAGTCATATCATCATCTTCACAGCATTAAATGAATTATTAAAAAATGCATTTTTTAGATACATTTCGCCCGTCCCTTGGGTGAATCTTTCGCAAAGATGTATTGTATTTCCCATCAAAAGCCTCATCTCCTCGAGAAGATGGCAGTTGTTGTCAAAATATACATTAGCGATTTCTCATGTGTAACACATGTTCTGTGGTCGATGCCTGAGTGAAGTTTACTTAGTTCCGTCTTGTTTTCAAAGCAAAATATTAAACTTAAGTTGTGTGTTAGCCGTTTGTTTTGTTATACTTTCGTAAAAGTTGGTTATCAAATGGCTGACCATAAAATGTTTATATATCGTTTAATGTAACGGTGTATAGGTATATAAATTTGTAAATTTCGTTTCTAATTTCTGTTAAAGTTTAATGTTTCTTAAGCCCATTCTTCTTGTCAGTTAACAAAGTCTGGAACGGGTGGTAGGAAAATATAGACGATTCTAAAGTGCTTAACTTTTAAGTTTTTTTGAACAAAGCTATGTTGACTTTGACTTTGACGTAGCAATCGCAACACTCCAATATAAATAAAAAAAACAACAATGATTAATTTGCATTAGACCTAGCCTAGATGGTTTGTTAGTGGCGTTTTCATGGCCCGTAACAAAACAAAAACCTCAACATGATAACTTTGTTATTAAAATCAACCTTTAAAATCGGCGATGTGAATACCTTCAATCTTAATTGAACAGATTTTTTTTAACTAACTTGAAAGCGAAGAAAAGTAATAAAAACATGTAAAAATTGAGAATTCAGTGCTAGTTCTCAACGCAACCGCCGCGATGGAACGCGCACTGATTTAAACCCAAAGTGAGTAGAGTTACGTTCGATTTCCTTCCATCGTGATGGATCGATCCGTGGATCGACCCGCTCGGATTGACACACCTTAATGCCTTAACAGATTTTGTTACGGCATCGTCTATTGTAAATTAAACCTAAGCGGGCAGCAGAGAAAACCTATGAAAAAGAATTATTTTATAATTGTTACAATCTCAGCACTAAATCAAAACCTAATTGATCATTCATTTCCACACGCCATTATTCGGATTTTCATCGGAGTTTCAGAAAACAAATTTCTTAAGACAGCCGATTAGAAAGATTAAGCCAGCTTAAATAAGATCTAAATTAGCACAAACGCAACAGATAAAGAACAATTCTTTTCTTTAAACAAGCTAATGCTATTGCTACTTGGATGACTAGACGTGAAGTTGGGTAACATTAAAATACCTTATTACTTTGAAAATAAAACCTAGATTGCACTGCATTCTTAAAGTTGGGGGTGGTAGGAGTATTTCTACTGCGTTTACTGCCTCAAATAAAGGCAGAAATAGTTCTACAATTCTTTGGAACTCTTTTCCTGGATCTTTGCGGGGAAGTTAGCGAAAGATGTGCGCTGTTAGTTTCTAGTGCATCGTTAAAGATGTGGTTAGCATCAAACTAAACATTTTATTTGTGCTTTGGATATTGGCTCTCTGGTTGTACGTTTTTATTACTGAATAAATAAAGGAGATTGGACGTTTTGGTATAGTCTTATCAATGGTTAGATTTTGGAAATAGAACTAAAAGCACAGAATAAATGATTGCTTAATCCACTTTTACAGTAAGAAATTTATTTACTATTAGATGTAATGTGACTGCTTTTGGAGTTTTAAAATACAATAAAATTAGCCTTAAAGTTGCAATCGAAGTTGTTTTTTACTTCTAAATGTGGGCTAACATAGCAAATTTAAAAGGGTTACTTATATCTTACCATCCTACTAATAGAATAGCAACTTAGGTGCACAAAAGCAATTATCTATTCTGCAACAAAAGGTTTTCTGACGGGATAAAAATGTGTTCAATTAAACCCCGTTTCATTGTTATTTCTTATCCCCCCTAAAAAGCTGTGGATCGAAAGTGTCATCCAATAGAAAAACAAAATGAAGCCGTGAAAAATCCTGAAACTCTTTAATGTCCATCGGGCAGTCGCTTCAGGCATCGTTTTAAAAGAGATAAGCTTTGTTTAGTACCGTAAATGGTACTGGCAGATATTTCAAACATGAAACACGTAATTTTATTTATTCCAAAGGGTTTAGATATCAGCGTTGAAATAACAGAGAAAGGTCGTTTTATTTGATTATGGTAATTTTTGACATCAAAGGATTATCTTTATTTTTGTTTAACACGAAATCAAAACTTTAGTTCTCCAATATAAAAACTTTGATTAGTTTTGGCACTCATCAAAAGACTAATCTAGTATTTTTTTAGAATAAGTACCTACATTATCTGAAAGGGACTAACATGTGTATCGGTATTCCGAGTAAAGAAACGAGAAAGAAAAAGAGTTAATTTATTTTTCACTCCTCTTGCTCAAAAAGTCTGTCATTGTAACGTACAAGAGCGGGGATAAAATAGCATAATTACCTCTAGGTGAAAAAGTTTTTCTTTTTTAATATTTGTCTATTACCAATGAGCCTACTAAAACGAAAAAGTCTTTATTCATAATCACGAATAAAGACTCGCTCGACTTAATACTGTTTCTTCTTATTTTTGAAAATGGAACTAAAAGCAGCGATCTCTTCGATGAAATCATAGATTTATTTATACTCTGTGCACAGTGCACAGAGTGACTATAAGTTTAAATCGTAAAATGCGTATTGCATGCATTGTGTTGCTTAGCTGCTACAGTAGAAAAAATAAAAAAGGCAATATGGCGCGAAATCTATAGTTGTTTTCTCTAATTACAAACTGATTGAATTGTGTGACTGTAATACTATTATGTATTCTGTGCTGTAATATGAAAGAAATAATTTTAATATTTTGCCGTCAAGCACAAATCATTTATTTGAATACTGTACGAAAAGTTTATGAAATGGTGGAAAGAAAAACTAGTAGTAATCGTAGTAAAAAGTAGAGTGTAAAACACGACGCTAAAAACCCATTGTCACTCGGTTCCTATTTATTCCTTCGCTAAAGCACGGGAATAAAACAACCTCGTATGCAATATCATTTTAGCGTCTTGTATAACAATCTACTATTATTTAAAATTATGCGTTCATTTAATCAAATAATTACATTTTTATCGTAGGTTTAATCTAATTCTGCATGAAAGATATTTGGTCGTAAAGGGACGGAATAAGGTTTACCACAAAATGTATGCATAATAGCGAAAGATCCCAAAGGTTTGCGGTTATGACCTTTTCCAAACAAAACGTTATGAACAATCTCAATGGTGAATGTTTTAAATGTTTAATTCATTTACAAATAAACTTCAAAATTCGGTATTGGTAATTCATTTAGTTGAAAACTACTGGCAACTGAATTTTATTATCACCAACTTTTGATGTGCTTACTCAGTCCAAACGATATTAATTTTAAGTTTCTAGATATTAGTTCAAGCATAAGAATAATTAATAAAACTGTTCTAGTGCTGAGGTAAATATTTTGATTTATTTTGCACTTAAGGGTTTACATAATTTATTTAAGGTTCTTTAATTTTTCACGAGATTATAGTTAAGCTTTAACTGCCTTTGTGGTCTAGTGGTTCGCCCACCCGTGTAAAGACGAAGGGGTCTCGGGTTTGATTCCCAGGCGGGGTGCTTTCAAAGTAAAAAAAAACAAAGATTGAAAAAAGTTTTGTTCACTTCGAAATTAATACAATTTGAAACGTATTTTCTGTAAGTACTAAATGCCCACAAATAAGCCACAGACCGAACGAAAAGTCGCATTACCCTTTGGGCATGTCTGCGACGGACGCTAATGTTGCCACAAGTAATTACGGACACTCTTTGAAATATGAACGAGACCAGACAGCTTTGTCTGTGCTTTTACGGCCAGCCTTAAGGCGAGGCCATAAAAATGGAATGTGAAAGAACAACAATGTCAATAAACAGGTGATCCGAAAAACGAATGTATACATTTTATATGAGATACGTAAAATATGACTTACATACATAAAATATGACTATATTATGGCAAAGGAAATTAATAAACTATGTTCTATACTGTTTTCTTCGTCGATAAACGAATAAATGTAGCGAAATTTGGTTTAAGAGAAATGTGTGTCAATATCTTATTTACCTGTGAAAAGTGTGATTACTTGGAATGTTCCTTTTTGTCACATCATAATCACTAACAGAATAAGACACCATGGCTCCACGATACCATTATTTTAATTCTAATCAAGATTACCAAATATTTTAAAGAAATTGTGATTGCTCTTTTGCTAGGCGGGACGCTAGAGGCTCTTACTGTAAAAAAAGTTGGCACATTATCACTTGATCCTTTGTCTCTTTTTTTCATAGACCGTGTCCGTATAATGTTAACTTCTCTTTTCCACGCTTAATTGGTCTTTTTGATCGCAGCGAAAATTTTTCTAAGTCTATGGGCGAGGCAGTTCATGAAATTTACTCTTTCACTATGTCTTTAGAATAAGGTTGAATATTGCATAGCTTTAATTGACGCTTCGCCAGAAATTTGACGAAATTAAGTACCTACTTTTTTATTGATTTCTGAAATACTGGATCATTTATTAAAAATGTACTCGGTTATTGTGTTAGATCGATGAAAAAGGTATCTTTTTTGAATAAAAAATCATATCACTATCGTTGAAAATTACGAAATCTGACGATTTGAAATTGATTTTTATAAGTTTTTATGGTGTTATTCAGGATTTTTTTACAGAGTTACCATGCCATTTTTCAATATTCTGTTCGGTTATTGTGTTTCTTTGTGTCTTTTTCAGTCTACAGTAATTTTTGTGAAGTAGAATTCTACATCAGTCATATTTCATCAGATCGTGAACTGGCCTCGCCTTAACCGCCTCGGCCACGACATCACCGCGCGCGCGTCCTGCGTCTTGCGTCTCGGCAACAACTGCGCACTGTCTCGATGTCCGCTTCTCAGCTCGTCGTCGTCGTCACGACCGCGCAGTAGTTGTCGCGACGCAAGATGTTCGCGCGGTGATGTCGTGGTCAGCTTCAACGTCGGGCTCTAACGCGGATTTAATATAAGTAATATTACGAGAGAGTCGATTGGGAAGGAAAAATTGAATTCTACCTCTATTCTGCACTGAAGAGATGTAAAAAGAAATAAAAAAGTTTACTTCTTTATTTTGTTAAAAATCTATCAGCTCACTCATGAGAGTAAAGGGATAGATACTATTTTTTCTAACAAGTAAAACAATCATATTTAGTAGCTCGTTAGCGCAGTAGTTTAGCGCCTGGTCCTGTGATTGCGGAGGTTAAGCAACTTTCGCAAGGGTCAGTCATGGGATGGGTGACCAAAAATGTATTATCTCAAGTTCCTCTCTGCTTCGAAAGTCACGTTAAGCTGGTTCCAGCTACATCAGTCGTTAACGCCCACCAATCCGCATAGGGCCCGCGTGGTGGGTTACGGCCCATCCTCCTTATCTACCCTTAAGGAAGGCCTGTGTACCAGCCAGTGGGGACATAAAAAAAATGTTAATGTCGATTAATCATATTAGGGGGACTTGAAGTTAAAAGTAATGAATTAGACCTATGAAAAATATTAAATTAGATAACTATACTCCGACTTTTAATTCGGTGCAGTAATTTGACTAATAATTTGAGTAATTTTTTTATAATTTTTAATAATTTGAGTTGCTAATCACCCCAGTGGGCACACTGGAGCTGTCAAATGACTGCACCGAATTAAAAGTCGGAGTATAGGTACATTTTTTCCGGACAAGATAAGAATGATGATGGTGATACCCACTTCATTTAAATTAAACTAAATAAGTACTTACAAGTTTTTTCAATCACATTATGTTTTAACAGTTCATTCTGTCACTAAACCTACCACTTAAAATAATGAAACATTCGATATGTTTCAACCGTGGACTGGCAGACGAGCTGAAACTTTTCAGACTAATTCAGTGATGGGGCACGCTATAGACACTAAAGTAATTACTCTGCCATCGCAAATAATATTGCTGAATGAGCTGAGTGATCCATTTTTTTACTGTGAACAAAACTCAGCGTGTGTGACAATATTTTTGGGTAAAGATTGTAATAATAATCTACTACTTATAGCCTTAAGAATAATAACACTAGAAGCCGTGTCCTCGTATGCAAAGTGAGGCAACTAATACTAAGCCAGAATGGCTTAGTTTTCTAATTTATATCCTTCATACGTTAACTAATCGTAACTAAAATCTAATAATATAGTAACTTATCTAATAAATGTAGAAAAATTGAGAATGTTTTGTACTTATTTGGTATGCTAATTTAATAATGGAGAATAAAAATCTAAAAACGGGGCCATTTTGGCTGTTTTAGTTGCCTCGCTTTTGACAGTGCGCTTTGTTGAGAACTATCGTTCTAGGTGTTATTATTCTAAGACCACCATAAGTAATATACGCTGAAATTTTTATCATTTGGTTCTCGCAGTGGGGTGGTTCCATTCATGACAACAAGCAGTTTTTACTATGGCGACAAATCTGATATCGAGAAAAAATACTGCTGTTCTATACATAAGCGCAATTCTTCTTAATGTATGGAACAACTGATTTTTTTCGTGATACCAGGGTTTGTGCCATAGTAAAAGTTGCTTGTAATCATGAGTGGAACCACCCACTGCAACCACCAACAAAAAGTAATGATTTTTCACGCTGTATGTACTTATAAGGTTTTAATACTTTAGGTAAATTATCCGCAACCATCAGATAAGTAATTATTATTCTCAAATAATTTCATAACCGCAATCTTAACTTGAGACCGGCATAATTTCATCGATATCTCCTCTATGTCTGTATACTTAAAAACATTGGAAATTTTTACCTATAAAACACCTTTAATATTTCTAATGTACCTTTTAACTTTCTGGACAATACAAAACACAGAAAAGGGAAGGTCCATGATTTAATAATTTTAATCTTATTTTCCATTAATTATATTTGGATAGGTTTTGGAGAAAAATATTTCATCACAAAAATGAAAGAGAAACTACAGAAACTTGAAAAACGAGCGATGAATCGAACTGAAGACGTGAGGGTAATCAATGTAACCATATATCGAGGGTAGTCCCCAGACACGGGACATGGGACAGGGGGAGACGTGCTGTCCCTTGGGACATGTCCCGATTTGTAATTTCCCGCGAAGGGACTCTCCTAATTGGCTGAGGACGCTTAATTCCGATCGAGTTAGAAACTATTCCATAAGTTTGTCAACTATCAGGGAGGATGCGGTCGATTAGACCGTTTTGTAACCGTTAAGCCGATTGTTTGGCGAACAGTTAATGGTTATTTACTAATTCCATAGTTAAAACCATTTCACATTCTGATAAATTAAAAATGTTTTTTTTTTCAAGATTTTATTCTACCACTTTTTCGGCGTTATACATATTATTATTTATGCCATAGGTATTACAGCTTTGGGCCTCTAAGCTGAGCCGCGGATGGACAGATGGACAGACGGACATGGCGAAACTATAAGGATCCCTTGTTGGCTTGACTAATGGAACCCTAAAAATATAAGCATTTTAAACTACTTGAAGAAGAAGCTGAAGCCTGATTGAAATATCCAACTTTCTATTCATTCGCTAACTTAAATACTTACTTAAAAATAAGCAATGAGTTTTAAAATTCTGTGTCGTAAACCTGTCAATTCCATACAAAGAACAATGTACTTACCTATGTGATTTAGATTACCTTCCGACATGTGACTTTAATCATCTAATGCTTATTTTTAAGCTTTAAGTTGGCGAACGTATAGAAATAGCATATTTATTCTAAACCATTACATGTATTGCTCCGATCTCGAATAGCTGAAGCACAAGTTAATTACATATTATATATTTAACAAGGTAATCAAACCCAATAGACTTTACTGCTAGCTACTCAACTTCGGAATATCGTCAAATGGAACACCTTCGAACATCTAGGATCGAAGCTGAACACTATCAAACCTGTATCACAGATTTACCAAAAAGTTGTTCACCAATTTTTAGGTGTCCATCAGCCATTTTTGATGTCCCCACTGCTGAGGCACAGGCCTTCCTTATGGGTGGTAAGGAGGACGGGCCATAACCCACCACGCGGGCCCAATGCGGATTGGTGGGTGTTAACGACTGCAAATGCAGCCGGGACCAACGGCTTAACGTGCCTTCCGAAGCACGGAGGAGCTCGAGATAATACATTTTTGGTCACCCATCCCATGACCGACCCTTGCGAACGTTGCTTAACTTCCGCAATCGCTGGGCCAGGCACTAAACCACTGCGCCACTGAGCTCCTCAATTAGGTAAAACCGCTCAATTTAGATATACCTATCGTTCAAAATTCTTAACAATCACGTATGTGGAAATTCAAGAATCTCTTTTTCAAATCAGCCACGAATACGATGATAGATTCACACCCCTTGTCGATGGCCGACGATTTAATTAAAAAATAAATATATCGCTAGCTCGCTCAACGATACGAGTCTTTTTCCCTTCTCTTTCACTCCTCACACCCTTGTCGTTTGGCACGTCCTCTGACCGATTGGAATGTATACAAGGAAGGAATAAAAATGTGAATAAGTATTTTGATTTTGCTGTGGTTAGAAATGGAAAAAATAAAGCTTGCAGTGTTTTGATACTGTAACTATTCAGAATAATATTATGCGTTTGCTAGTATAAAAATGAAAACTATGTTCTTAAGGCGATTAGTGCCCTCACAGTGGCACTCATTATGTTAAATTTATTGCTCGCTAACTCGCTAAGTACATAATGTAGGTACTAAAAATTCACACGTACCGATTGAACCTTATAGGTTATACACGCTGAAATTTTGATCATTTGGTTCCCGCCGTGGGGTGGTTCCACTCATTATTACAAGCAATTTTTACTATGGGGCCAACTCTCCTCCTCGCAAAAAAAACCAGCTGTTCCATACATTAAGGTCGAGTAGGTACTGCACTTTTGTATGGAACCGCTGATTTTTTTCTGCGAGGAGGAGAGTTGGCCCCATAGTAAAAGTTGCTTGTAATAATGAGTGGAACCATCCCACAACGGGAACCAAATGATTAAAATTTCACGCTTTATAGTTTATTTACAAACAATAACCTCTGTAAAATATAGATCATTGTAGTAGTAGTAGGCAAATGTGTCTAAAGTTAAATACATTACACGCGCTAATTACCTTACACTCTGTTACAAAGTAATTACTTAATTACCTAATTTGGTTTATTCATTTATGACTTAATTAATAATAGGTAGGTAAATAAATAAATAATGAATTCCAAAACTAATAAATAAGCTTTCGATACAGATTATTTAAGGCAATTCTAATTAATATGCATCAGTCTCGCTGAAGAAACGTTTATTAAAGGCTGCGGTAATTACAGGGCTGAAATTATTTCAGATATTGAGGTTCCTTCATTATGGACGAACAATAGAATGATAACTGCCACTGTCTGATGTATAGCAGACGATAAGCTTGGAATTATGTCTTATTAAAGCTTAAAGCGTTCGCTGTTTGAAAAATATGAGTTGATTATTGGTTTAATACCTTAGGGCGCTGTAAGTAGTGAAACTAGCGCCGCCACTACATTTATTTTTTATTACTCGTAAACCAAGTCAATATTTAAGAAAAGCTCATGTATTAATTTCTTAAATTGTCTCTAATATTTTTTGAAAAACTCTTTAACAGTTTTCATTCTTTCTGTAAGTTTTAAAATCCATTTTAGCTCGAAGTGGCCACTTTTGGCAATTATGGACTTTAAAACTTACAGAATGAATGAAAACTGTTGAAGAGTTGTTCAAAAAATATTAGAGACAATTTAAGAAATTATTAGATGAGCTTTTTTTAAATATTGACTTGGTTTACGAGTAATAAAAATAAATGTAGTGGCGGCGCTAGTTTCACTACCACCGCGCCTTAACTAAAGTAAATTGGGCTTTATGGAAATAGTTGAATCATCGTTATTTATTTAAGAATAGTGTGTTATAAGAATAACATTTGATAGCACCAATTATTTGCGTTGAGTTGTGATGTTGTTGTAAAGACTTCATAACACCTTTACAGCTGTTGTAGACAAAAAAAAACTTGATTGGAACTGCCTATAACTAACTACTGTTTAATTCAAACTTGTGCAGTCACAAAATATAAAGTCGACAAAGTTTCATTTGCAAGTAAAAAATATATAATTATGGTACCAATTAATATAATTATAATCATTTACGTATCTACCCAAATTGACTTTCTAGTTAGCAGGTTGTTAAATAAGGATAACATTTTTATTACAAAATGACGTGTACATGCTTGCTTACCAAGTACTTGTGTATGGTCTGTGTTGCTTACGTACGTTATTTGATGACATCATATCGGAGAAGAAAGTCCGATAACGTACCTGTAACAGAAGAGATAAATAATTAAATCAACAATCTTAATTTATTTGACGACAATATTTTTTAACGATCTGATGTGACGAGTGATAATTGATCACAAATAGTGAAATCCTTCTACTTTCTAATTAAATTAGAAGAAATAATTAAATAAACAAATAAACTTGACCCTGAGCTTCGGGAATCACTTAATATAAAAAATATAAGAAACAAACTAAAGATTTTACTCGTTGGTGAGTTGGATAACAGCGATCGAACTGGGTTTTATTGTAAGCAAGCAAGATAATGTAAAATAGTAACAATCATGTAATTAGTATAATCATAGATCAAAATACCTAATACCACAGAATACATAATAGTCTAATACTTAAGTATACAATAGCGAATTCTAGCACATTAATATAAATCTCAGTGGTTTCTGATGTGCTTTAAATGTAAAATAAAATTGTATAACTTTATTGATAATAAATGAAAAAAAAAACTAGTTTCCATAAGTATAATGGCTTGCTCACGGCCGACAAAAACCATTCTAATAGAAATATTTAATCCTTTGGAATGTCCTTCTACTTTGTCGTGACTCCTAATTGCACCAGCAAAAACTACCTCAAAGTCTAGATTGAAATGTGCATCATCTGGGAAAATCACCTAGAATTCTCAACTCTAAGGCCATCAACATAAAAGTCATTTCTACGTTTCTTCGACTGAAGAGTTCTTAATGTAGATCTCCTTGGAGCAATTAAACTGGGAAAGGTCATGTTCCGTAATGATATTAAAAAAAGAAATAAAGTATTGTTTTATTTGTGGCACAGTGAGGCAGTAAAATGAATTGCTGTACAGTAGCGGGACAGAGACAGACATAAATAACGCAAATGATTTTATTGTTGGTGGCTGAAAAGTTGATGTCATAAAGTTTAATGGCCGTTGAAATGTATTCTATGGCAGGGAAAGGGCTATAAATGACGTCACAGAACCCCTGGTAGGTTTCGCGGGGAATCTTGTTAAAGTAAAGACTCGGGAAGATAACGCGATTGATGGCGACTTCCGTCAGATAGGTGGTACTGATACTACCTCTGTTGCTTCTTTTACATCCGGTACTGCAATGACTGTAGTACACGCAATATTTGGTGGAATTACAAAACTGACTTCCTTAATTTTAAGGAAGTTAAAATGTTGTTTTTTGAAATATATTACTTCCTTCTGTTTAATTAAAGAGGATCTAATCTTTATACATTCAACCGAGTACCTAGGTCGGTTATAAACAACTTTGGAGTTTAGCGGTAACTAGCTTCCGCCCGCGACTTCGTCCGCGTGGAAAATTAAATCATAGAATACTGTTTATCCTAGTTTAAGCTTCTCTGAGGATTTTATCGAATGTCCACGCGGACGAAGTCGCTGGCGGAAGCTAGTTTATAATATTAGTAGGATAGGATAGGATTATATTTCACCTACAAAGATTCATTGAAAAAAATAACAATCATCAAATATCCTATACTATCCAAAAAACCGGGATAAAATGTATAGCTCATGTGTTGAGATTCAAAACTTAGAGGTACCTATACCTGGCCAAATTTCAGTTCATTTCGTTCAGCCGTCTCGTAATAAATTATTTTATATTATTTACCCCACGGGAAGAAAAACCGGGATAAAAATTAATGTATCCTGCATGTTAAACCTAACTATGTACATAATATGCTAATTTTTTTTGCCGTGTCAAATTTGCCGAGATCCTGTATTATCCCACGGGAACAAAAAACCGGGATAAAAAGTATCCTATGTGTTAATCCAGGCTATAAACTATCTGTGTGCCAAATTTCATCTAAATCCGTTCAGCCGTTTTTGCGTGATTGAGGAATAAACATCCAAACCCACAAACTTTCACATTTATAATATTAGTAGGATTAATTATCCCACGGGAAGAAAAACCGAGATAAAAATTTATGTATCCTGCATGTTAAGTTGAACCTAACTATGTACATAATATGCTCAATTTTTTTGCCGTCTTAAATTTGCCGAGATCCTGTATTATCCCACGGGAACAAAAAACCGGGATAAAAAGTACTCTTTGTGTTAATCCAGGCTATAAACTATCTGTGTGCCAAATTTCATCTAAATCCGTTCAGCTGTTTTTGCATGATTGAGGAACAAACATCCAAA
This sequence comes from Agriphila straminella, assembly GCA_950108535.1. Classification (NCBI taxonomy): domain Eukaryota; kingdom Metazoa; phylum Arthropoda; class Insecta; order Lepidoptera; family Crambidae; genus Agriphila; species Agriphila straminella. The sequence goes on from OX467317.1 coordinate 15,198,612, forward strand.
CCCACAAACTTTCACATTTATAATATTAGTAGGATAACATTTACATTGATAAAAAGAATAGCAAAAAACTGTCAACCAATAATCTACGTAGATCTATCTAATACCAACCTTATTTAATACATAAAAAATGGTTAAAGCTTCTAAGTACTCGTTTCACGCTGTGCTTAGCACATTAAAAGGGTTGGTAACGAGATTACAGGCTTTGTTTAATTAGGACCCGGCCACAAATAAGGTCCAAAGCGTCGAATAAATCATGAAAGCAGAGTTGTTTATGAATCCGTATATACATATAAATTTAAACCTGTAAGACACAAATGTCATAACAGTATTAATGACGTCGTTAATTTGACACCCAATAAAAATACGAAACGAGCATCAGACTTTGACTTGGGTGATATAATTTCTTTGGTGCACTAGTGTTGTACCTACACGTACTATTATTTGGATTCTGTGATTGTACGTAAAAGGAGTGACTCTAATATAAGATAAAAATTTCTCGTAGCTTGAATTTACTGGTTCAATTGAGAACGTTTATAAAAATATACAGTCAAATAAGCATTGCAAAAAAGAGAATTTATTTAATCGTAGATCTAGAATGCTACTTTTATTTTTAACTCGTCTTTTGGATCTCTTACTTATTCATTTAATAAAAATAATAGAATAACAACGGACTATAACAAATAAAAACGTCTATTATGCCGAATTATTGCAACATATCGCTCCTTTCTTTTCACTATGAAAGCGCATCTCTAGCCCGCACCCGAAATAATCCTAAGATTACCTTAATTTATGAGCATAGCGCTTTAGTTCCACTGTGCACTCCGTCACAATTATACCAGTAGTTTAGGGGATCTGGGTCCTCGCCTACAATGATTGTGTTTATTTTGAGGGGAGTTATTGGGATTTCATTTGAGGAAGCTGCTTGTTCGTCAATTGCGTAATTATTATTTGAAATTGTTTCAATAATATTGTCATAATGAAATGAAATATTATCTCGTACTTGTTTAATATTAACCTTTGATGTTCCATGCAAGACACTTTTCATAATTAAGTAAACATTTGTTTCTTAAACTGTTTGTGAATACAATACCACTATTTACTTACTCGGATGCTTTAATAAAAGATGAATCGCTAATAACAACTATAGGACTGTACAGTAGACTGTCTGTGTCTCGTTTCTCTATGTCTTCCTCATAATTATTATGACTATGAATCGCTTCTCATTTATATAAGGCTTCTGTGAATGCTGCTAGTTATCACCATTACTCTGAAATATGAACTGACGACAATAGCGTGCTGCATTAGCGGCAGTGGCTTCGGCGTTTTGAGCTATGATAGTTTTTGCTTTGCTCAGACCGGCATTATGTGTGAAGTGGGATTTAGTTGTGCTTATAGCTTATGTAATTGTTACAGTTCTACAGTTCTTGTTACTGCTCAAAACTTTAGAATCAACATTTAAAAAAAGTTTATATTTGCAAGCTACTAAATCTACTAATTAATAACAAACAAACAAACGGATTTTGGCATTTATATTATTAGTAAGAATAAGGATAAACCATTATAGGCACTTTATTAGGACTTAAATGTAGTCAGGACCACAGACCTATTAATTACCTACTAAATAAAATAGAATAATCTACTTCGGAACAGAAATTAAAAGAAAGTAGACATTTGCGAGCTACTAATTGATTACTAAAATAATACAGTAGAATTTAACTCTATTAAATGAATATAAAAGGTGTATGAAACTGACGTTAATAATAACACATTACTAGAAAAAAACAAGAAATGAAAGACCGATACAACAAAGTACCGCATTGAGGAAATTAATATTATTCATTTATTATTGACACTAATCGGTTTTGTTAATAACAGTTGCTGAGAAAATAAATGGTTTGTTTAAAATCAAAACAGCAACCAATGAAATAACTAGTAGCGATGACAAATAGTTGGGTCAGATTGAGACAGCTGCGTTTCTTGTGAAGCAACTGCCCATTATCAGGGATTGTGGTTTTGACACAAACGTAGGGCCTTCCGTGCGGTAGATAACGCCTACAGGATTTCTAATGGCTTTATATAATATTACACCAGTTGTGAATAAGTGGAATCAGATTGTTTATAAGAAATATGAAGGGCTAAAGACTATAATTGACGATTACGTGCATTCGTCTTTAATAAACCTCGTTTACACTTAGTAAAGGCTAACAATTTTACAATATTTTTACCCGACTGCAAAGAAAGGGTTATGTGTTTCGCGCGTATCTTGTAAGTATGTTTGTATGTATGTATGTATGTTTGTATGTAATATTCTTTATTACCTCATATCTTTGAAACGGCTGAACGGATTTCTATGATTAAGATATCGTTAGATTGGTCTTTTCAGCCCAAGTGTTCTTAAGAAGGTGGCGTTATAAAAAAATCAACATGGCGGCTGTACGGTGCTATTATACGTATTGAAAAAAAATTTTTTTTTTTAGAATACTGCAATATGGGTGTCAAATTAAAGGGCTTATTATAAGGATTTCAAAAAGGTATATCATGACCATAATATAATTATAAAAAAAACAATAAAATAAAAAAAGTAAATTATATTACGCAAATGCGAGCGGCCGCTATAAACATGTCAATGAGAAATTTATATTTTGTTTGTGTATGTTAGCCACATTCATGATGAAAAAATAGGCTATAATATCATCCCAAAATCCCTCGGGATCGAAGCCTCAGGCTATGCCGCAGGGCACGGCAAAGTTAATCAATAGATGGCGCTGTAGCCGAGTACATCCCGGTATGGTTTTGTATTCATCATCAATAGATTTCTAGTTGCATAGACCATATCAATAGATGGCGTTGTAGCCAAATACATCTCGGTATGGTTTAGCTCTCTGTAGATTATATAAGGTCTTTTGTGTTTATTTATACTGAAAATAAAAAGATAATAATAAAAGAATCGAAGAAACGATAACGAGAAATAAGAAGAAACGATTCTCGTTTATGCTTACCGCTGACGGGCGCTATTTTGTAGCTGCGATAAGCGCGGCGTTAATCGCGGCGATATCGCTGCGATAAACGCGGCGATAATCGCGGCGACAATCACGGCGCTTTTTAGTCGCTGACGTAGGTTAACCCTAAAAGGCACCCGGTAATAATATTATAGAACAATCACTTTTATTATTGCTAAGCTCTATAAAATAAAGTTTATGATTTATTTATGTCAGTAATTATATACTTTTCACAAATGAAGCAAACAATGTATACGATTCAAATGTCTTCAGTACCCTTAGCACGAACAGCTATCGAGAAAAAAAACGCACGTAAAATTACTCGATAGACAATTCTCTATGGAAAATTTCATTTCGCTTATCGGCAATAGATGGCGTTGTACAAATTTCCAATACAAAATTTATCTATCGAATGATTATTTTTTTGATAGCTGTTCGTGCTAAGGGTAGAGATCCTTTTATCGTCAAAATAGTGTGAAGAACAAAAATTCTGCATTTACTTTATATGCGCAAATTCAAGAATTATATAAATTGGTAAGCATATCATGTAATAATAATTCTCTTACTTTTTATTGCAAATTCTACCATTACAAAAATAATTATGTCAGCCAGCGAAAAAAATTGTGGTGTCTTTTAGGGTTAAAGCCGCTTGTCACTCTTGTCAGTGTCATTTCGTGGGCGATTAGTCGCCGAGCTATGTGTGAGCTACTTTTTGTAGCTCGTGGGCGTTTACGTATTGAACTCCATATGTTCTATTCTGGGCTACAAAAAATCGCTCGGCGATTAAGCGCCCGTGAGCGGTGGCGCTTATGGTCTTTATAACAATTAACAACTTTTTTAATTGATAATTATTTTAATACGATTCCATCTAGCTAGCTAGAGTACATTCATTATTTATTATACTAGATTCCATCTATCTAATTGGAACGCGTGTTGCATTACTTTACTTGCATTAATATTGAAAAAAATATTAAAGAAGTAGATTTTGTTAGGTTTTGTAGCAAGCATACCTAGTTTAGTTAGGACTAAGGAATAGGGTGTTTAGGAATATCTTATTACTGAATTAGTGATTAATTACATTCTCTTTGATATCGATAAAATATTATTTAGAAAATTGGTAGCTTCTTGTATTGGTGTTCGGATTGAACCTTCTGCGTCTGAGTTTGATGGTTTACGCGGTAAAGGCAAGATCGAGCAACGTATGCTACCTCTAATTTTATGCTGGGCGGTGACTGTGCATAAATTGCAAGGTACAACTTTAGACCGGGCAGTTGTCGATTTGAGCAGTCACCTATTTGCTAAAGGTCAAGCTTACGTGGCTTTAAGCAGAGTTCGATCTCTCGCAGGGCTTGCTGTCAGTTGTCTTGACCCTAAAAAATTCTTATTTAAACCACACGATGAAAATTCTTTTAAAGAATTAGACCGTCTACGTAATTTGTAAGGAGAATATAACTAAAAAGACGTAAATAAAAAACGACTAAATTTAAAAAAAATAAAAACCCGCCTGCCTAAAAAAAGACAAGTCAACAGAAAAATAAAATAGAAAAACTAAAAAACCCACATGCATCAAAAAACAAGTCAACTGAAAAGATGGAAACAAGATAATATAAACAAAGGCAAACTTAAAAAATATTGATGGTAGTGTTTAGATTAAAGGCAAACTTAAAACATATTGATGGTAGTGTTTAGAACTTTTGTTCAACATAATAACATGCAGTCGGAGGCATAGAATTGAATGATAAGTAAAATCATTCATAATGTCACTTTCTTTATGCATGCCTCCGACTGCATGTTATTATGTTGAACAAAAGTTCTAAACACTACCATCAATATGTTTTAAGTTTGCCTTTAATCTAAACACTACCATCAATATTTTTTAAGTTTGCCTTTATTTATATTATCTTGTTTCCATCTTTTCAGTTGACTTGTTTTTTGATGCATGTGTGTTTTTTAGTTTTTCTATTTTATTTTTCTGTTGACTTGTCTTTTTTTAGGCAGGCGGGTTTTTATTTTTTTTAAATTTAGTCGTTTTTTAATATACAACTTCTTTACTTCGGTTTCATCTAAATTCAACGCGTCTTTATTAAAATTACAGTCATTTTACTGCATCAGAAAGACTCAAGCCAGCTTCAAATTAGCATAAACTAGAATATCAATTGCAGAATCGAATTGTAATGGAAGTTAACTTGAACCAGGAAGTGGTGTAACCAGTGGAGCAATAGTATTATCGACTGTGGTAAGGTCCTAATCTAATTACTTACTTGCGGGTTGTGTCTCCAGATCGCCTCCTGGAGGGACGAATAATTCAGGAGATGCCTGCTGATAGCTAGGGATGGTACAAAAAATACGAGGTGATTAATTATTAAGGGGGGAAGTTTCAAACAATGGGAGTAGACAAATTACTTACGCTTCTATTGTATTGTACGAGAATGACAAAGTTCATCATTGCATTTCTTAGAATTCTTGAATTACAATAAATTAAAAATCTCGAATCTCTATTTTGTTTCTATTCATTTTCATCTTTAATTATTTTTAATTTAATACACAAATCCTTCGACGCCGTAAAGCTTCTAAATTTGTATACTACCTAATTTCAATGCATCATACTGTATTTAAATTTTGCCTGAATAAGTCTTTATTGAGTTTCGACCAAAAGATTATCCTTTTTTACGCAATCTACAGAATCCATAAGAATTTTTGATGTTGATTGATTGTCGATCGAGCACTTTTTATTATATCTACCATTTGAATAGTGTATTTTATTACAAAATCATAACCAATCAAAAATCATAAGAGTTTTAATAATTGCAGGATTATAGAAAGTCCATATGTATAAACTTTACACTTTACAATTTTTCAGGGAAAGGCAGCCCTGAAAGTAGGTATCCTGTATTGGAGGCTTTATAGGCAGGAGTAAACTGCCTGGAATAGATCCTATCTATGCCGCTGCCGCCGCTGCCCGATAGAACTAAAGGGCTTGTTGTGATTTCCTCTATTTTCCCGTGAGATTTATTTTAACTGTGTCAATACTTTGATGTATCACGATTATTGAAACTGCTTACAAATTTACTTTTAAAAGTGAATGAAAACTTTTTACATTACTGACACCGTGTAGCATCATCATTATTAGTTTTTGCGTATCCGTGCTGACCTACATCTTCGATTTGCTCGTTAAAAGATGGTTCAACGATCTAGACTACACCTTCGGGTAATGTTTCTGGATGCAATATAGTAACAATGTCTAATGAATTAAGGTTTATAATCGTTTTTCCCGCAAAGTATGTCATTCTTTTTGTTAATTCCAGCACATTTTGGCAGACCAAACCGCGAGTGGCAATTATCTTAATATTAGCAGCCGACGGCGAAATGTCCCGCGGCGTAAGCTCCATCTCACACTCGTTATGTGTAACAATTTGCGCAATATCCGGAAGCGGCATTTTAATTACTCGCCGATTCCACCATGATGAGTGTTCCGAGGAGTAATGCGTTTTGCTTTAGCGCCCGCCATCTTCCCCGGCCCTCCCCACTCCCGACGCTCTGCACTTAATTGCTGTGAAAAGCGCCACTTGATAATAAGCAGCGACGGACAAAAGACGTGGTTTCCACTCGATTATGACGGCAGCTGTCTGGCGCAAGTCATAAGAGCTGCTTACAGGTGATTTAAAGTTCCGTTTGAAAGAATAAATACGTTTGATATACTTTGTTATTATGTTTTGCAATTTGGTATAAGTCTACTCTATATTTGTAATACGATGTTTTTATTTTTTCTTTTAAATATCAACAAATATCATAAACATAAATAACTTGAGTAGGTTAGGTACCTATGTTAAAACTAAAGCTGAATGTATTACTTGAATTTTTTTATCTAATCAGACCAGTCTATAAACAGCTGTTCGACAATATTCAAAATCATGTAACTTGTACTATGCTCCAATTGGCTTACGTCGTTCCTCATTGTAAAGTGATGTCGGCGGAGGCAAGGATTTAATTATTAAATTATTTACTGTAGAATCGAGCCTCACAAAAGTGACACCCGCCTCTCAAGACAACGGGATGTGACATTAAACGGCTTCAAGAGACAGTTAATTCTAGTTAACAGCTCCCATAAATTCTGAATAATATTTCATAATATTAAGTGCAATAGAGACCTTCATTCAAATCAACTGAGAGTTACTGCCAGATAATTATGAAAAATCGTTAAATATTTGAAAGTTTTTAATAATTAAGTATATAGCATTATAGTCTACTAATGAGGCATTTACGCGGGTCGATTTTCCGGACGATTTGCTGGGCGACTTTAGTCGAATAGAGCTTTTTTTTTTATCGAAAATCGCTTGTAAAATCGAATCGCCACCTCATTGAAATTAGGTTTGCGATTCTTTTTACAAGCACTTGTCGATAAAAATCCCCATTCGACTAAACAGCAAATTGCTCGGAAAATCGACCTGTGTAAATGCCTAGAAATAATTTAAGTTTTTAAGTTATTGTTAAACCTATGTCAGAATTAGCATCTTTATAACGTTCGAAGTAATATCGAAATAAAAGCTTTAGCGCCACCGCTCACGGGCGCTTAATCGCCGAGCGATTTTTTGTAGCCCAGAATAGAACATATGGAGTTCAATACGTAAACGCCCACGAGCTACAAAAAGTAGCTCACACATAGCTCGGCGACTAATCGCCCACGAAATGACACTGACAAGAGTGACAAGCGGCTTTAACCCTAAAAGACACCACAATTTTTTTCGCTGGCTGACATAATTATTTTTGTAATGGTAGAGTTTGCAATAAAAAGTAAGAGAATTATTATTACATGATATGCTTACCAATTTATATAATTCTTGAATTTGCGCATATAAAGTAAATGCAGAATTTTTGTTCTTCACACTATTTTGACGATAAAAGGATCTGTACCCTTAGCACGAACAGCTATCAAAAAAATAATCATTCGATAGATAAATTTTGTATTGGAAATTTGTACAACGCCATCTATCGCCGATAAGCGAAATGAAATTTTCCATAGAGAATGTCTATCGAGTAATTTTACGTGCGTTTTTTTTCTCGATAGCTGTTCGTGCTAAGGGTACTGAAGACATTTGAATCGTATACATTGTTTGCTTCATTTGTGAAAAGTATATAATTACTGACATAAATAAATCATAAACTTTATTTTATAGAGCTTAGCAATAATAAAAGTGATTGTTCTATAATATTATTACCGGGTGCCTTTTAGGGTTAACCTACGTCAGCGACTAAAAAGCGCCGTGATTGTCGCCGCGATTATTGCCGCGTTTATCGCAGCGATATCGCCGCGATTAACGCCGCGCTTATCGCAGCTACAAAATAGCGCCCGTCAGCGGTAAGCATTAACGTTAAAGTAAAAACGAGCGCGTGCTATAGCGTGGTGGTTAGTCACACCGCTTCGCGTTTCCAGCGATCAATGAAAATTGAGGTTTTTCTTGATTTTAAAAACCTTAAAACTTAAAAATATGATAAGTACTACAAATTACTGTTATTGTCTCGAAAATCTATTTTTAGAAATAATTATAATATTATGGTCGAATAATTTTCGAAATAATTGGATAACAGTCTTAAAAATCAGCTAAAAAAGGTGTATCGAAAAAAGTTTTTTAAGGTAAGTAAATATTTTTTTTGGAAGGCGTAATTATTTCTAAATACCTTTTGAGTAAAATTGCTCCTAAATAAAGCGAATTTTGTCAGTCTAGCTTTTGCGATCCCCTTTTAATTAACTTTAGGTATATCTTCACTGTTTTTGTCTATTTCTCAGGTAATGTGATCACTTTAATCCTTAGTTCAAAATACTTCGTTTTTATGTTATCCGTCACGACACAAAACATTGCTTTCATTTGTTTCAATAGTGTTCATACCTGGGAAATTGTATCTATGTAAGTAATTTATTTTATCCATATTGGAATCAAAGAAATCTACTACGCAACCTATCCCGGTGAAAAATAAGATCGTTACGACCCCCTCGAGTCAAATTCCTCTTGGCTACAATCTTTCATTGCTTAAATAAAAATCTTTCAAGATGCAGGGGGACTATTCGGTACAGGAGGATCCCTTTTACCGTCACGTCCCCCACAGTACATAAAACAATTTGAAATCGTATGTCCCAGGCGTGACGTCATAGACGTTGATTCACGGACTCCGGACGAGATATGACGTCGTGAGTGCGATGCGAACGACAGTAACACCCCACATTTATCACGTGATCGTGCTTTGTTTTTAGATGGGTGCCTCTACCATGTGGTTTTGCATAGGATTGTGTGAATATGTCAACTGATCTTATGTGCGGTGTCTAGAAGATTTTTTAAACGAAAATAATTTTAGTTCATTCATCACTAGAACCCATATTAACAAATATTACTATGAGGTCTCACAGTACCCACGGACGCACAGCATACCCGTTATACGTAAAACAAATGAACCAATCAAAGAGTTTTATTTCGCAAAGGCATAGTTTTAGTGACCATCAGCTTTTTTTGATGTCCCCACTGCTAGGGCACAGGCCTTCCTTATGGGTGGATAAGGAGGATGGGCCATAACCCACCACGCGGGCCCAATGCAGATTGGTGGGTGTTAACGACTGCAAATGCACCGGGGACCAACGGCTTAACGTGCTTTCCGAAGCACGGAGAAGCTAGAGATAATAAAATTTTGGTCACCCATCCCATGACCAACCCTTTCGAAAGTTGCTTAACCTCCGCAAGAGCTCGGTGGCGCAGTGGTTTAACGCCTGGCCCAGCGATTGCGGAGGTTAAGCAACGTTCGCAAGGGTCGGTCATGGGATGGGTGACCAAAAATGTATTATCTCGAGCTCCTCCGTGCTTCGGAAGGCACGTTAAGCCGTTAACACCCAACAATCCGCATTGGGCCCGCGTAGTGGGTTATGGCCCGTCCTTCTTATCCACCCATAAGAAAGGCCTGTGCCCCAGCAGTGGGGACATTAAAAATGGCTGATGGACAAATATTATGGTTATTATTTTGGAAAAGTAAAAAACAAAAATGAAGTATTAAGAAGGATTGTAAAATTTTAGCGACTAGGTTTTAGCTTTTCACTGTTTGTGTATGGGGACAATTTAAAACGACTACCAATTATTGTCAAAGCATTTTCCAGTGTCAAATACTACGTTTACCCTCAAACGATGGATTAAGTCTGGCACCAGGAAGTGACCCATTGGCTCCCAGGCCACGTACGCCGATTAACATCAATATTGGATATCGCGATCCACTCGAGAGGAGCCGCGGTATATGTATGAGATACGACGACGCCACATATATTTATGAACACTGGTATTACACGAAATATGGGAGTCAGATCGAATTGAGATTGGTTTGGGACTAGTATTTGAATAAACGGAGGGGAAGATGTTATTGTTCTTGGGTGTGGACGATTTTGTGATTAAACTCCTAATATTCTATTACCTTTTCTTAAATTTGTTCTACCTACTGAGATTTTGATTAAAAAAGCTGTTTCAATTGCTTCTAAAGAAAATAAAGGAAGGAAGTATCATAAAGCATTAAATAGAAATATTTATAATTAGCTCAAAATTTTAATTCAATGAAAACAATAGTTATTAAACAATCGTTTCTGCACCAAAATAAAATTCGACTTACCAGATATCTTTAGACGAATCATCAATGATAGGGATATATTGCATGCGATGACAATTTGTCGATAAGCGTGACACATTCAGGGGCCTTACCAGCTAACGCATCGAATTTCGGAAAGTCTGCCGGGTTTTAAATTAAAACAGATCAATCGAGCCCCAATTAGGCCAAAATGGCGAACCCCAATTCATGATGTCACACGAACATTACTATCTTCCAAATAACTTCAACAAATAGTACAATACGAAATTCCTTACTTCAATTTATCTGTTTTAAGTTGAAGCTTGGCGAGTATATTATATTCTGTGGCTCGGCAGAGCTGCCGAAGTTCGAAAAGTTAGCCGGTAGGGCCTCAGACTGGTATTACGCAATATCCTAACTTTACTACTGCTCAATGAATCCAAAGCTTCTATGAATGGAAATCTATGAATCACTTATGCTATTGCTAAATTATGAACGGAAGTAGTGCACTGGCTGACATAGCTTATATATCGCAATTTCTCTACCTCATATTGCCAATATGCATGGGAATAGAAATTTAATCAAAAAGGCTTGACGTATTATGATGATCGAACGCATCTTGCTTTAAATATGACGCTATATCAGATGGCTATATTAACAATAAGTCTTCAAAGTGTTAGAACATAATATTAATTCAATAACTATGAAAGTTTATTAAAAGATACGAAATTAAATTCGACTGTCAACCTAGTCTTAAGTTAAGAGTTTATTAAGATTCTAATTAATATCTACTCTATTAAATTTTAAGACAGTGCCAACGAAAACTTCGACGTGTTAATAAAAATCTTCAAATATTTTATTTAACATTATTTCCTACAACTCTTTAGTATACATTCAGCAGTAAGTAGAAATAAATATTGGTATTGTGCCAAACAATTTAATCTGTAGAGATGTACACAATAAATTAATCACATGAGGTCACAAGCTAGGGGAGCTATCGCGTTGTGTTCGACAGACGAATCAAACTTATCTACTTATACAATTTGTCAAACAATTCTCATACACTTGTATCTGTCGAAGATTCGAGAATCGAAGTAAATGAGTTCTCGAATAGAAGAAACTTGTAGATAATTTGTGAGACGCCTTAAATTAAATAGAGATTTTGACTGTAGTGAGTGAAAGAGAACTAAGATTGGATTCAAACGTTCTTTGCGAGTAGTTCGGAACAAGGTGTAAAATTTAATTTTAGACTCAAGAGCTTTGATATAAACTCTTAAACATTGAATGGAAGGTTGTAATCGTGATTGCTGAAGTTTTTTAGGAAAGAGAATTATATCTACCAGAGCTACTAGTTTATTGACAAGTATTTGCTGATGAGAAATCCAATACTGTACATGAGAGAACCAAACAAAATGTCGACTTTGCAATTACTTTCATCAGAAACTTTAAATGAGCCAGTTAATAGACCGTGAAAATGTGGCGTTACATAATTGCAGAGTTTGACATTTTGGGTCAAAACAAACATCTGAAGTCAGCAAGTTTCTCTTCTTAACACATGGAATTACACCCACGAGCAAAACAATACGGCATAATACTTATTCCTACACAAAAATAACTCAACAATTTGATAACAAAGCAAAAGTGCTGACGTTTACATCTTTGTTTGTACCCAAATCTACGTCATAGCTTCCACGGTCTTTTTCAATAAATACAAGACATTTACAATGAGAAAATGCTTTTGAGCTCATAATATTGCACAAATACAAAGCGTGTAGGAAAATCATAATGCGTTAACAGATGCACCATAGATTAGCAGGGAGCTAGTGACTGGATTCACAGTGATTGTTCCCGTCCCGAATTACGTCCCAGGAGTTTATCGGGACAATTTGTCAGCGCCGCGCCGCCGCCATTTGAATATTTTTATTACGCTTTCATTCCGATACGGCCAAATAATAAATTGATAGGAGATAGCGCTGGAAATTGCTTCCTTGGGATCGGTGTTTAATAGGTTAGACTCACTTTAAAAGTTTGCTTCTGAAATTATGGAGATACTAATAAATATTGTTGTAGCGTTTGAAGTTGAAGACATTGGAGATAAAGGAATAGGTAAACATATATACATAGGAATTTAAGGAAAATGCTGCTTTGAAAATTGTTGTGGGCGATAATTTCATAGAAAGCAGATTTATTTTAAGAGCTTTAATACAATTTCGGGGAAAATATCTAAAGGTAAACATCTTGTTTTCACATGTATGACTATTTGCGACATCTATGGTAAAAGAGAGAATATCCCCTAATCCACCTTAATTCTTCCTATTCATGTCCCTTGTATTCTGGGATAAGACACCCGACCCATAGACGAAGGGCTCGCCTTTCACACGACACACAAAGAGGGATTAGGCCCTTACACACGTGTTCAGGGTCGCCAGGTGAAAAAGATAAATGATAAAAACCTACGAAAAAAAAACCGACTGTATGGTCTCGTGTAATGTTAAATAATTTAACTCTGTTTCAAAATATTCTCATTACTCGGTTGTTCATAATACAATTTCATTTTTTCTTTAATTCTTTCTATCTAGAAATCATGATAATTAAAACTTTGTGTTAAAATAACAAATTCTGGGTTTGATTCCTGACGTGGTATTACAACTTCTTAAAACTTGCCAGGTTTATGAATTGCTATAGTTACATCTCTTTCTCGCTGTATAGCAAATAAAATTGTAATACGGGGGCTGGTCAGATCAACGTTGAAACACACACTTATTTTATATTATTTTTGTCCGAACACGGAGATTTTGAGAGTGTTGTCTTCATTGTTTCCAAACTGTGCTTTAGCCACAGGGTAAAAGAAAGCTTGTACATCAGCCATTTTTTATGTCCCCACTGCTGGGGCACAGGCCTTCCTTATGGGTGGTAAGGAGGATGGGCCATAACCCACCACGCGGGCCCAATGCGGATTGGTGGGTGTTAACGACTGCAAATGCAGCCGGGACCAACGGCTTAACGTGCCTTCCGAAGCACGGAGGAGCTCGAGATAATAAATTTTTGGTCACCCATCCCATGACTAACCCATGCGAACGTTGCTTAACTACCGCAATCGCTGGGCCAGGCGCTAAACCACTGCGCCACCGAGCTCCTAAAGAAAGCTTAGGATGAAACAATACAAAATAATTTAGCGTGCCCGCACACCAACTTTTTGAAGAACGTGTGCGTTGGGCTTGGCACATTGGAATTCATTATGTTCTTTTTAAGGGTCTTCCAAAAAGTCGGTCGTGTGTAAGCTAGCTAAGAAAAACATTTTAGCTTATTAGAACCTCAATTTTGTATGGCGTCCCTACGAATCTCTCAGACGGCAGGTCTAATCCCACAGGTAATATCTTGTCCTCGCGGACCGTAAGATTGCCAGTCTTTGTGGTCCTAACGAAGGCTTTCATCAACGCTTTGGCTCCTCAGTGGCTTTTTAATTAATAGGTTGGCGTTAGTTCAAGCTGAGACGTCTTGGGTTAAATTGATTTCTTAAAAGTATTATACTGTCTGGTTTCTTGGATATTTTTTTGATAATTATATTGTCTTACTGGCTATTTATGTATTACAAACTGAGAATTGATTTCTTTTAATTATTATATTTAGGTGACTCGTTTCTTGAGACTTCCATATGGATGTGGTTTTACTGGCTGTTTATGTATTATAAACTGAGAGATTTTTTTCTCTCTTAGTATATACTAAGTAAATTTTATAGATTTTGTATGATCATTATTGTTAAACAAGTAGGTAAGGTACTTTACTAATATTCCGCGTACTACAAATTGAAATAAAAAATTGCATAATCTTCAAACATGTTTTATTTATATGTAGGTATTTATTGATAGACTAAATATTTCATTCAATACTATTTATTTAATCTCGTTAATGATAAAAAAATACATTTTATGTTTGTGTTCTGCGAGTATTTGATAACTTTAACGTATATATATATATATTCTTTATTGCACTTGTAACATAATTACACAGGTAAATATGAAAGTTGTTTACAAAGGTGGGCTTATCTCTAAAAGAGATCTCTTCCAGCCAACCCAGCATTGTTTGAGATTTTTAAGTAAGCAGGTAATAGAAAGTGCATAGTAAGATGGAGATAAGTGAAATCCTAAATAAAACTTAATCTAGATCATTTTATACACATACATATACTTATAAATAAACTTTATAGTAGGTATAAACTTAACATAATAAAATAAATATAAATATGAATAAATACGTATTCATTTATGTAATTAATTAAGCTATTTATTATATCAAAACCTTTAAATTACACGTAATATCAACTACAAGTTAATAAATTATAAGCCTTGGTCAAACCGAGCAAGTGTTAATCTACACTTAAGTGAAGGCAAGTCGGGTCGGATTACGAAGGGAAATTTGACACCTAGAAGCGTCGACAAGTATTTGAAGATCGAGTGCTCCCACTTTAACAAGAATTATTATTGAAATACTGTATGCATGCTGTGCTGTATGCTGTACTTTCAACTAAAGAAACACGGCATAATAATTTTGCAAAACAGTAAAATATTTAAATTAAATTATAAGTAATGATTGGTTGTTTAAACGAGATGCAATTAAAATCGTTTGCAAACCTTTAAGTGTTCTAGACTAGACACTTTATGAATAAGGAGGTGACCCCTTTATTAAATTTATATAAGAGTGTGTTTTGTCACTTTCTTTCAAATTACGAATTGAGTTTGAATGTAAAAGATAAAACACACTCTGTCCTCTGTCCTTATCGTGAGAAAGTACTTTTAAAGAAGATCTGCTTATTTACGTCTTTTTTACTTATTGCTTCTCATCTGAAAGTAGAAATTTTATGACTTAAGTCACATAAGTAATAGAAACACTCTAGTTTCATAACTCACTCACTGAGAACTTTACTACCGTGAGACTCAGGAAGTTGTTATTCTGTCAAAAGGCGTTTTTTTACTACAGACATCTCTGCATAATTAAAGACCTCTTATGACTGTTAAAATTATTTTTATTTAAACGGTACCTACCTAAAGATGTATTTTTATACTTATTCACAATTGCTTTTATCATTGTTTGGAGCTGTATAGAATATAATAGTATGAATTTTATTATTGTATATAAAACCTGTGTTTTAGGAGAGTATTGATCTTACTGTATTGTAATAAAAAAAAATTAAATACCTAATTATATTTTACTTAGACGGATTGTTTCATTACAGTAATTCATAAACTTTAGTCAACATAAAACGCTGTCGACTGTTGCAAGTCGCACTCGCATAGGATTGCAAAACTAACACTTCACTTAAACGCACCTGAGTTGATTGTCATTTTACAAGCACTCGGGAGCATAACAAGAGAGCCGCCTTAATAAACCCTCGCAGACCTCTCTGGAGGCATAGAGCCCTCTGCCGTGTTCATTGAGAGACCTCTCGAGGTTGCCTTGGCACATGACACAGGTGAAAGCAGAAGGACAACTCAGTTGCAGAATACTTAAGCGTGTCCGCTGCGTTCTGCGGGACACGCGCGCGGGGCGACATAGATTAGAGCTTACTCATGCACTGCAAGCATCTTTCCGTCAAAAACCAGCAATCTATATTCCCGCGCCGTGTGCCCGCGGTGGGACACGCGCGCGGGGCGACATAGATTAGAGCTTACTCATGCACTGCGCAAGCATCTGTCCGTCAAAGACAAGCAATGTATATTCCCGCGCCGTGTGCCCGCGACGGGATCCCGCTTAACGCAGCGGAGTGCCTAATAGTACCAACTCAGTGATGTAAATCTACCTATGTTAGATGTCTGACTAGATTGTACAGACCAAAATTATAATACACTTAACTCCAATTATTAAAAAATATCTTGCTATTTCTTTGTAAAAAGCTAAGTTAAGATTGTTAAATTATGACAATCATCTTTTCGAGATGATCTAATAAGCGTTGTCCTTATGTAAGTTTTAGATTAAGGATAGAGAATCGCAAGATTCTAAAGTCATTTCTACGATCTAAATCTAATCTAACCACACATCCAATGCCTTTCCATTCTGATCGGAGGTTTATTTGAATTTTGCCGGGATTCAAAACTACTAAAATTCTGGCTCAGCATTACGGTTTTAGTGACGTTAGTAATTTATAAGTAGGAATATTTATCTTAAAATATATTTTTGAACACCCAACGAAATTAGATGCTATTCTACAATACCTACAAACAATTCTAGAGAACATAGATTTTCGTTTAGGTCAAACCTAACGTACTGTTGTAAGTTTAACAGTAGCACTGCGTCTACGTGCTCGGAATCCGTGGACCGCATAAATAATGCCCCGGTAGGGTTGTCCATTGACGGTGGTCTCTGCGGTTTGGACAATTGAATATTGTAGCTACCTACGTATGCTATACCTCTCAGACATATCTAACACTAAACTGAAAGAGATTTAAGTTAAATGCTACGAGTATTTTGATAATGTTAAACAACAGCTTTTTTCTAGTGCCGTCGTTAGATTTCAGCGGTTTTATTACAAAAGTATTTTTACAGGTGTCCAGCCTGCCTAGCATGACCGATTTATATCGCGTGATATAGCGTTTTATCACGTTTAACTGTCAAAAAGACAAAAGAGTTTGACAGTCGAGTGTCGATAAAATGCTATATCACGCGATATAAATCGGTCATGCTAGGCAGGCTTGTCCTGTTTAACTTAGACACTGTTTAAATGTGATGCTGTCACTTTTTTGATAATATTGTCTGAAATAGACATGATCACATTTAAACAGTGTCTAAGTTAAACAGGTGTTTAAAAAATCTTTTGTAATAACACCGCATTCTATCAAATTTCTGAGATATCTTGCACTAGATTGCACTAGAAAACTTTCGGTAAGATAAATTAGGAATAATGCTCATTTAGCTCAAAACTCATAATTCGATCGAGAGATAACGCATTTTTTTTTCATTAACCGACATAGAGCGGAGCTACTCTTCTGTCCAATTTTTTATGTTAAAAATGGTGTGTACAAAATTTATAAATTAATAAATAAAATCAAATAAATTAAAAATGAGAAAATGCTGTAACTAAGTGTCTTTTACTTATTTTGTATTTTATTTAGTCATTTGATTTTGGAAAATAGTTAGAACGGGCTTTCTCCCGAAAAGGTCTCATGTATTTTCTCCAAAAATCGGGTCAGAATAGTTCTATTAATCCTACAAATATTTAAAAATAACAATCTAAACTTGTTTTGTTACTTCCATAGCTTTAAACATGTTCTATATTTAACGGAATTATCTCAAATGGCTTAGAATGATTTATACTGGCTTGATTTTAATCTTATAGTGAGTTTTGGTATTTATCGTGGATTTATGTGAATTTTAGGCATAGAAACTATTGAAACTTCAGCTTTATATAATATACAAGTATCTGAGAATTGTTGCGTTTAGATTGTATATTGATATTATAATTGTAGTGAACGCATTGACAGGACGATAATAAATTAAATGTCGACTAAAATCTTCACTTTATTTCGTTGTGCTATTTAGCTCTACTTTGCTTGAAATATTAAGTTCCGAGTGATTTTAATTGATTAAGGTGCTAAGTTATAGTTGTTCTATCTCACGAAGTCTGTCGTCGACGCTCTTAGCTCTTTGCAATAAAGTTGAAAGTAGTTTAATTCATCGGACTTCGTACATGAGATAGAACAACTTTAGTAGAATTAGTGCTGAATTGAATTGTCCATCAGCCATTTTTAATATCCCTTCCTTATGGGTGGATAAGGAGGACGGGCCATAACCCACCACGCGGGCCCAATGCGGATTGGTGGGTGTTAACGACTGCAAATGCAGCCGGGACCATCGGCTTAACGTGCCTTCCGAAGCACGGAGGAGCTCGAGATAATAAATTTTTGGTCACCCATCCCATGACCAACCCTTGCGAAAGTTGCTTAACCTCCGCAATCGCTGGGCCAGGCGCTAAACAACTGCGCCATCGAGTCATATTGCAGAAATCGTTTCTTAATTTAACAACTCTGTCTGGAATAAAGAGAAAAAATTACACTTGTTAGATATCGTAGCTTCTTAACATTTCTAAAAACCAGCTTACATTTTAGAGCACACACGAAGAAGGTAAAAAAATACTAACGATTTTGGGTTTAATTAATGCAACCTAACGATGCGGTGACAATTTATTTTCAGGAAGCTATAAAATCCAACACAATATGGCAGCCCTTGAGTCCTACGCGCCTGTTCAATAATATGGAAATTTAAGGCTCGTTTTTCATAAATTGATTCGTTAATCTATGGGGGTGGATATTTGCGAATAAAGACTATTAGTGCTTCCAAACACAGGCTTTACGCGTGTAAACGGGGCTTAATGTGCAATTTCAATTTTTAATTCATTTCGTTGTATGTTGATTTTGTTTTGACTGTTGCTGGTAATGCGTGTCATAAATCATGTTTTTTTGGCAAACGTAAACTAATAAAGTATTGGATTTGGTTGGATGTAGATAAGTGATTACTTTTTTAATTTGTTTATCGTTTTCGAATTGTATTTATCCTGTAATGTTTTGTCTGTTTATAATAGGAGTTAGAACATTTTATTGCACGTTGAACAAATCAATCTGCATTATACTTAGATATACAATCTGCATCTGAATCTAGGTATAATTTTAGACGCAAGCAGATCTTATAAATATTAAATACGACGTGTTAAAAAACCCGTAATTCCATATATGGTAGATAGGGACCATGAAACTCAGTTTCAGAAATTTTGATATTTTCGTTATAAATTTTTATATGAAACGGGTGTTTTTATTTCGTGATTTCAGATTTGGTCACACAGTAAAAGTAGTTCAGTTTGATGGCCTCTATCTACCATATTTGGCATGAAAGGTTTTTTTGTAACACATTGTTCAAAAATAATTAAATTGTAAGTACCTACATAGTAACACATTAACATCGTATTTGCTTTGAAAATTAGAAACAGTTTATTTTTCATATCGTCTAATTTACTTTCTTTGCAGAGCTCATTACCAAAGTAATCATAGATTGCCTTAATTAATATATTTTATATTTTCGAACAAAACTATATAGCAAGCGTTCATTATATTTTATGACAACGTAAATTTGTACTCTATTAAAGCTTCCTATGGTCTATAATCTATTGTATAATGGTATTAGTACAAACATTGGAGCCATTGTCATTGGTTTATAGGTCGTTCGTTTCCGAGCGGTGACCATTTTCGGACGATTTATTTTATTGTGATGAATAGGGAAACGTTACACTACGCTTTATTTCTATGCAAGTAATTTGGGGAAGTTGGGTATTTGTATAGACTTCTTTGTCTACTTGTATTTTATTACCGTTAAGATTTTCGTCCATTTATAGTTGTCATTTAAAAGAGGTAAAAGTACTGCGTCTTGATTGAGGAGTTTTTACACGACTGCCCAATAAAAATGAGTGTAATGTTTTCAGGGTTCATGTATGTACCTACCTATGTAAACATAAACATTTTTATTATGTCAGAATGTGGTAATTACAGATGGAATTCTTAACTCTAAAAAGATATTGCACAAGACACATTCACCTACCATGTATGTATACTTATCGAGTTTTTGAGTCTAAATGGTAAGTAGCAACCATTTATTATCCTTGCTTAGTTTATCATAATCATAATCAAGTTTAATATGGATGATTAGTTTAAAACAATTAAATCAAACTATGAATAATTATGATAAGGAAAATGCACAATCAACTGTCACAGACTCGCGGTGTTGTATCTGGCTACAAGTTTTCTATTTATTATTAAAAGCCGTAGTCGTAAGTAAAATGGTAACCAACTGGTACCCTAGAGATGGGAAAAGAGGGAAAAGGAAGCCACTGAAGCGATGGGAGGATGGTTTGGTGAAGATGGCAGGGAGAAACTGAATGGGAACAGCTAAAGAGAGGGAGAAGTGGAAGAGTTTGGAGGAAGCCTTTGCCGAAGGGCACACAGAGGATCACAACCAAAATATTTAGATATTATTATATTAATTCTGAATCAAAAATCAAAAGTGTGTTCTGAATAAAATTCAAAAGTGTCATTCGGACAAAATGTCCGAAATTATTTTGATCGAATAGTGAGATAACTCTTGATTTCACGAGTTCTTTATCACGGACGAGTTTTTACGCAATTCTCGGAACAAGGGGCCAACTTAATTTCACAACTCTTCGGCCGTGAAATTCGTAAAAGTCTTTTTTATCGTTCAGATGACATTAAATTTGTCGCTTGCGCGTCATCAATTTGCCAGAAATGAGATTTGGCGGTCGAGAAACGTTCTGGTGTTATTATCCAAGTTTCCTCAATGACACTTTAATTGACCCCCGTTCAGAGAAAATTATTCGTAAAGTGACTAAGATTGTGATGGATCTTCGAGGATTTTTTTTTATTTTTTTTTATTTGATCTTAAGAAAACCAACAGCGTTTACAATATATTATTACATCAAGTATTATCTATATGTATAGCCAATTACAGGTTTCCCTATATTATTATATGCATAGGCAAAATTTAAAAGAAACAGAAGTCAATTTTTGCATGTATTTTTTTTTTAATCGGAATATAAAATATGAATTGCTACTTGCTACTTATCGTGTTTTGTGTGTGTGTGTGTGTGTGTGTGTTTGTTAGAGTAAATAATATTGTTTTTATGAAAATAATTAAATAAATATATAGAACTAATACATACGTAAGAATAAATTATATTATTATAAATACACTTAATGTATAAATTAATAATACATAGTAAGGGCCTTATTCACAAAATCCTATTAATAATAAAAATATTTAGTAGGATTTGATAAATTGAGTACATTATTTTATAATAAAACTTAGAAAAATTATCTCATATCACTAGAAAGCTAAATAAATAGGAAACCACATAAATGTTAATCTTATTTTTTAAAGAAATAAATGAAATCTGATCTTGGTAGGTAGGTAAATCATGATTAAAACGGTACAATTGTCTTACTATTTGACATTTATTTATTGATTATATTTAAGTTTGTAAATATCGAGACTTATTGCTAAAGCTGATAAGTTTCTTGCGCCCGTTCTTCTTGTCAGTTAAAAAAGTCTTGAACGGGTGGTAGGAAAATACGACGACGATTCAAAAGTACTTAATGTTTAGGTTTATTTAAATAAAGCATTTTTTTACTTTTAACTTTGACTATTAAACTAAAATCACAAAGTTTTTCACTTTTAGAGGATTACACAGAGGTAATAAGCCACGCGTTAATACACCGATAAACAATTTAATTAAAACAAGAGGCCACTAACACCTAGCAACACTAACTTAACAGGCGTGGTCTTTAGTACCCAACAATTAACCCGGACGCATCAATTCCTAAATGGAACCCCTGCCATCGGAACTAGACGTTAAGTTACGAGCGACAAGCGGTTAGATTCACCTGCGAAGGTTAGTGAAGTGCGATTCAATTTAGAGCGCATTGCGGCAGAGATCGAGCACGTAGCCTAGTGGAACGGAAGCGTTGACGTGTGGTACAAGTTATAAGAGATTTGCTACTTCCATTAACAAAAAACAAGTTTGATGGTTTTGTGCGAGGTAAAACTTTAACGTTGTTGTTTTGTACTTCTTAGTACATTGTCTGATGTGAAGTTATACACTGTTTATTATGCTTACTTATTTATGATTTTGTAAGGTATTACAAAACATAGCTGAGCAAAAATGTGAGATTATGAATCGGTGCGGTGCGTGTTCGCAACTCAGAAACAGAAAGCTGCGAGTTGCGATGCAAATTCGTGCAGCATGGCGTCTTCTTCGCAAACATTATAAGATTAATATAATAATCTTGCGATGTGTAGGTAGTGCGCGAGATTGCATCATTTGCGCGAGTCACGCGATGTCGCATTTTGTGTTTCGTTTCATTCGTCTGAAGAGATGCGGCGAAGATAAGGCGCAGATACGGCGGCGATACGTGCATTTCCTTTGCACGGTTTAGACGGTCGGCAAAGGAAATACACGTATCGCCGCCGTATCTGCGCCTTATCTCCGCCGCATTTCTTCTGTGTATTTTAAGGTCATTGGTATCGCTAACCGCTGTGGTCTCGTAACTCGGTCGTATCAGCCAGGAGCTGTGAAGTATGGCCCGCTCGGTTCTAATTACGTGTTGCTTATCGCACGAACGAGAACTAAGCAGAACCAGCCACGTGCTTTAGCCACTTATTGTCTGGTAACTTATTAAAATGATTTTTAGCAAATCTCAAAAACTTTATTCTTCATAGAAGAAGTCTTTAAGATAAGTTTATAAAAGTACTTAAATTAGATGACTGTTCAACCAATGACGGGACTCTAAAATCTAATGTTTTCAACTGATATAGCTATTGAATTTGCGAACTGAAAACAGCTTCTAGACTAAAGAAAATTGTATCATTTAAAATTATATAGTAGGTATGTAGTCTTGCAATAATTTAAGTAGTAAAAAATAATAAGGATCATATCACTCTCAGTCAGTGTAGAGTCGCTAACTCTACATAGGATGTTATGAGGATGTTCTGAAGATGTTCTATGATGACGTAACTATAATGTTCGGAAAGATGTTAGGAAAAATGTATAACACGTGTGTCACCGATAATTGCTTTATTGCCACTAAATGTGTTCAGTTACGTATTTGCAACGTTAGCTTAAAATATTTTAAGTAATTGTAATATTGTAGGAGCTCGCTCATACAGTCAGTATCAGTTTCAGCAGAGAATTTACTATGTAACAATGGCTGTATGTATTTAATTGAACAGCGTTTCGCTTCACATTGAAACATGTTTAATCTAAGTTAACTAACGTTCAGTAATACTAATATAATGTTCGATATTGAACTGACAAAACTCATTACTGTAAGTTAATATATCAGTACGAAGCAAGAACAGAAGGAACTAGCAAATGCTGCACAGTTTCGCCGGGGGCTTACGACGGTACTAATTGAGTCCAATTTAAAATACATTTCTGTGGATACCTTATTTTTATTCTATAAGAAAATAAATGAGAAACATTTTATAAGTCTTGGATGGAAGACGTTTTGACAGTAAGTACTTAAATTGCGTTAGTGAGAATTCGTTTGATGTTGATCACAAACTTTATAGTACTTGTTGTATGGTCATATAAAAATTACACTCCTTTTCAAATTTAATAAATGGTTGGTTTTGATGAGTTACCGTCAGATATTTTAAGTTAAAGAAAAGGAGTAAGTTGGATCTTAGTCACTTCGTAATGATATTTTTCTAAGGGGAAAGATGAGGAGCTCGGTGGCGCAGTGGTTTAGCGCCTGGCCCAGCGATTGCGGAAGTTAAGGAACGTTCGCAAGGGTCGGTCATGGGATGGGTGACCAAAAATTTATTATCTTGGGCTCCTCCGTGCTTCGGAAGGCACGTGAAGCCGTTGGTCCCGGCTGCATTTGCAGTCGTTAACACCCACCAATCCGCATTGGGCCCGCGTGGTGGGTTATGGCCCATCCTCCTTACCACCTATAAGGAAGGCCTGTGCCCCAGCAGTGGGGACATCAAAAATGGCTGATGGACAATCAATCACGGTAATCACAACAGTTTTTTTAGTAGCTAGAAACATGGGTTATTCCCAAAGGTCCAAGAGCTCTATTGTTTTCAAAAAATGTAAGTTCATACTTTGGTTAAGTAAGAAAATGTATTAGGAAAAGTTATAAAATTAAGTTATTTTATTTCATTGTCCGAAAGCTTAATTATTTGTTTTATTTTATTTTTTATTTTCGTTTATTTGGGATAACAACAACCATAAATTTACATTTATTGACTTATGTCTAATTACTACGGCTTAGGTCTAAATAAATAGTTAGCCGCAGTTTTAATTATTTGTATAAAAATTGTATAATTATAGTTTTAATGTTAATTAATAAACTGAAACCGACATTTTAGTCAAAAAAATTGTAAATTCGCCACTAAACGCGATTTTTAATCAATAACTAAAACTGTATATTACAGACAATAATTTTAAGAATTACAATAGGAAACTTCTGTTTTTGCAAGAAGAGTAAAGTAACATTTATTCCTCGTAAAGTAGGTAAAAACTAAAAATATAGCCTTCTTGACGTGTGTAAGTTATAAAGCAACCCACAGCAGGTGTAATAACGTCCCTCGTAATTAATAAAGCCAACACGTGATCTGAAGACGCATCACTGGGTCGCTTACGTGACGGTATCTCAACCTATGGCGCTTCAAAATAAATATTCATACAATTTTAATTAAAAGTGGCTGCGACCCCTTGGTAGAAGATGTATTGGAGATACGCTGCGTGACCGCGTGACAGAAATGTGAAATGTGGGCTTTGGGAGATGTATTTATTGATTGTATATGTCGGTAGACATTAGGTTTAGTTAAGACGCGTGTTTGCTTATCTTCATCAGTAGCATGACGTAGTAAGACCAGCGATTTTGCAATGTTTTTACTAAGGTTGATTTTTTTAAAGAATACTGCTTTAGCGTTAATTATGTTTCTAATGTTAATACTCAAACTTTTGTAGTTAATGCTCTATAGGATATCTATCAATAAGCATAGGTACACGCTTTTACTGACAGTGCATTATCACGAAGCTACGTGACAGTATCTCAAAAGCTAAGTTTGAAAATGCACAGATTTGCACGGATCTGGATAATGCACGTAGATGCATTGCGTGACGACGACGTGACAATATCTACGTCAATATACAAACGATTTGTCGAACGTGTGAACCTCGTAACTTCTGATGGTTTTACCTGTAAAGAAAGAAATATGAGATTAATGTAAGGATTTAAATTAAAAATAAAGCAAAGTTTTATATAAAAAGGTAGGTTTATATAAGTTTAGGGAGCATTAATTTTATACCGTGTAATAAAAAACCGCTAATTTAGAATCAGTATGATACCTACTAATATTCGATACTTCCCTACCTATCTTTTTGTTAACAGCCTACTAAATTAAATATTACTAAATTCCCTACCTATCTTTTTAAAATAAACATGAAAAGCTTCCAGAACACCATTGTTTAATATTGTTTACGAGTCCTTTAACCATCTAACCGACTACTTACATGCTTTTTTGACAAAATATGTAGGTATCTTCTTTCCTTCCCTCGTATAAGGCATTATGTCAAAACCCAGGTCAACTTTGTCACCGAATCCCGCAATTAACAAGGTAAGCAAGCAGTAACCGGACACCAGGGGGCGCTGGTGTGCACAGCTAATTAATCAGACCCTACGACATCAGAGGGCCTACTACGAAAAGAGAATTGCGGTTATTGGACGACATTCGTGCAGCTAATTAAGTACCTTGCTCCCAATCAATATTACGACCTCCGTGGTTGAGTGGTTTGTACGTCAGTTTTCAAGGTGTCGCGATATCTGAGGTCTCGGGATCGATCCCCAGCTGCGTCAATTTAGAAAAACGAACTTTTCTAAATTGCTTCAGGTGTTTGTAGTTCCAGCGTTGTCTCTGGTTTCTATAACACAAGTGCTTTAGCTACTTACTTTGGAATCGGAGCAATGTTTGTGATGTTGTCCAATATTTAAGTTTTAAGTATAAGGCGTATGAGGTATTTAAATCAAGACAATAATGTAACGAAAGGATCGAACGTCGTTCGATTATCGTAGTTCGTTTTCCGAGTAAGCTCCAAGGAACAGTGGAGGGTAAAATAAATTGGCGATTACCAAAAGAATTATATTACAGGAGAAATGCATTGCAAGATTTGCAAGGAATTCAACTATCTACCAATAAATAAATAAACTAGTATAGACAGGTATGTGTAAAATCCTGACTACGAAACATTTAAAAATAAAATAACAATACAATGAAAAAAAGTTATTTAAAATTGTTTAATCAATCACTTTAGTTTAGCGCCTGGCCCAGCGATTGCGGAAGTAAGCAACGTTCGCAAGGGTCGGTCATGGGATGGGTGACCAAAAATGTATTATCTCGAGCTCCTCCGTGCTTCGAAAGGTACGTTAAAGCGTTGGTCCCCGCTGCATTTGCAGTCGTTAACACCCACCAATCCGCATTGGGCCCGCGTGGTGGGTTATGACCCGTCCTCCTTACCACCCATAAGGAAGGCCTGTGCCCCAGCAGTGGGGACATCAAAAATGGCTGATGGACAATCAATCACGGTAATCACAACAGTTTTTTTAGTAGCTAGAAACATGGGTTATTCCCAAAGGTCCAAGAGCTCTTTTGTTTTCAAAAAATGTAAGTTCATACTTTGGTTCCCAACGGGTCCACGTCATGGAAAAGAATTTTACTTTTCACTATCGTTGGAAAAAAAAATGATAAGTACTTTAATGTCTTTAGAGTTTCGTAATATTATTGTACTAACTCTATTATCATAATAATACCATGTTTTATTAACATACGCTTGGAATTGAAATGGAGCCAATTATTAACCCAATCCATTTAAAGAATTAGAATATCTTTAAAAAAAAATCACAACAAAACATAATTTTGGTAAACAACATTCTGCCGACACATTTCTATTGAACCAACAGTGTTCCTTAAAATGGAGGAGACACTACATACATAGAGAATAAAGTGCTGTGTGTGTTTCCGTCACACACTACATCGAGTAATTGAATCATCCACAAAATGTTTGCACAATTTCAGCACACAACGAAGGAAATGTATCAAGGAGTGTATATGTGAAGAAAGGTACCTATCTATAGTACAAGCTTTCGTAGTATAGATGATAATATTAACATAAAGAACAAGAATTATTTTGATTGACTTGGATTTTGTTAGTGTTTTAATTTTCTGGTAACAAAACTGTTTTTAACCGACTTCATCAAAAGGAGGAGGTTCTCAATTCGATTGTATGTTTTTTTTTTATCGTTGTTCGCGCGTATCTTCGACATTTATGGACCGATTTAGATAATTCTTTTTTTGTTCGATTGAGTTTTCTTGCGAGATGGTCCCATTTAATTTTTTTTTAAATCGGTTCAGTAGTTTACAAGTAATCCTGAAAATACTATGATATTAAATCAACTAACTTGACAATTTTGTTATTTGTGAACCGAATTAGATGATTTTTTTTGTTGGGGAAGGGATACCTTTGTGTGGACTACACAAAGGTATCCCTTCCCGACTTTTAACCGACTTCAAAAAAAGGAGGTATTCAGTTTGTATGTATGTATGTTTCTCCGCGATTATCTCACGTTTGGCTGAGCCGATTTTTCTACCTAAATAATATACCTACACTACCTAATACAGAAGGTACTTACACTAAAAATTAAAAAATTAAAAAATTGTTTAAAAAACAAAAAACCGACTTCAAAAATCCTGCCTCTAAAAAAAGCAAGAAATAATATACAAATCATTAGATACGCATTATCATTGTTATAATAAAACACGTCAATTAAAGTCGGGTGGGGCTTTTAGAATAAAAAAAGGAAGATGTACTCCAGCCCCACCCGACTTTAATAGACGGTTTTTTTTTTTTTTTTTTTTTTAGTTTATTTTTCAATACAAAAGAAAATTACAACAATTTTTTTTTTTCCAATCGCAGCAAGAGAAACCGTAAAAGGTTTATGTATTGCTGCCATCACTCACTGACACATTGACAGATAAAAAGTTTTTAATTGTCTTTTACATTGTTCCGGGTTATCCAGGATTTCATCAAGTAAATCCTTTTGCAGCTCATTTAACAATGACGGTAACATAAATATCGAGCAACGTTTACCATATGTGTTATTGTATGAAGGCAGCACATACTTAGGTAAGTAAATCAGATTACGTAAATTACTATTTCTAATTCTTAATTTTAACAAAGAGCTGTTTTCTATTTCGTCGCAAATTACATACATTTTTATTTTATTGTATATATCTATTATTCTACAATGTTTGAATAAGTTACTATAATCATTTTTATATTTATTTTTGACTGAGTTAGGCACAATAGTTTTTAATAATCTAAGTTGCAATTTATATATATTTTCGATGTACGTTTTGTATGTCCTGCCATAACTACTGAGGCCATATCCTATTATCGAGTCAGCTAGTGCATTATACAGCATTCTCATAATATTGTATGGTAATTTGTACTTCAGTAATGAAAGTTTGGATAAAACAGCTCTTAGTTTTTTACAAACATATTCAACGTGTGGCTTCCAATTAAATTTATCATCTATTATTAGACCAAGGTACGTATGCTGTGACACAGATTCCAAATTGTTACAGTTACAATAATAGCGACTTGTCTCCCTTATTGTACTGCTGCGGTGATGCAGGCAGAGATGGGAGTGGGCCTGGATAGTTGGCTGGATCACAGATTTATTGTGGGAAGAGTGAATGTGGATATATTTAGTTTTATCATAATTTATGATTAAGCCAACATCGTGGGCCCATTTACAGAGAAGATCAAAGTTAATTTGCATTATGTTTTGTACAGTGTCTAAGTTCTTATCTGCCACCAGTAAACATGTATCGTCAGCAAATTGGTATACAGAGGCCTCCCTAAAGATATTACACATATCATTACAGTAAAAAAGATATTCGGTTGGACCGATAACCGAGCCTTGAGCTGTGCCTTCTTCGGTTGGCATAAATTGACTATGTACGTTACCTATCTTAACAGTAGTTTTCCGGTTAGTGTGATAATTTTTAAGAAGATCCAAGAGAGGGCCCTGTATACCATTTTGCGAGAGCTTTGCGTACAGGGTGTTACATATTATAACAATGATAATACGTATCTATTGATTTGTATATTATTTCTTGCTTTTTTTAGAGGCAGGTTTTTTGAAGTCAGTTTTTTTGTTTTTTAAACAATTTTTATTCGCATCGCGATGGGCAGACTTGAATCTGTTTGCAACGAGTGAGGCTTCGATTAAGCAAATTTTAAGTAAGGATTTTTTAATTAGGCATAATTGTACTGGTTAAGTATTCATTCGGTATGTAATTGAGATTTAGTACTTAATTAAGATTTAGTAATGGTGCTTGATTTGTATAGTTTGTTACTATTTTTTGTGATGACCTACAATTGGCTTTCTGTTACTATGTAAGTTATTTTATCTGTTCAATATAGCTGTTGGTCGTCCAAAAATAAATAAATATTACTTATGTACCAACGACATAAAGTATTACTCTACTAACATGGTACTACCTAATGTCAAGTAATTTTATTAATACGCTGTTGGTTTTCTCAATATAGTAAAATAAAATAAATACTTCCCAGAATAAGGTTCGACTGTTAGTTCCATAAATATCACGACATCTTGAAAATGTACGAATAAAATAGTCTGATTATTAAAAAAAATAGTTATAAAATCTTCTAGATAGGTACTTTCCTATATTTTTCATAATTACATTTTCCACCAGGAACAGTTCAGAACACAGTATCTATACAGGGTGTAATAATTTCTCAAGTGTCCAACCTAAAAGGGATTATTCAGTGACTCTAATGTGAACAACTAATGCTAGGCAAAACTAAAAAAATCGGAGTAAACATATTGGGTCTCCCATAAAAATGTGGTCAAGTGACTGAACATTTTGTATTCAAAGTCCTTTTTTAAGATTCCGATTTTTTTTATTATACCTAGCAATAGTTATTCATACAGCGACACTGAACAACTCCCTTTCCGGTCGGACACTTGAGAAATTACTGTGAACTTAAATCAACGAAAATGTAATTGCTAACCAAAAAATTCAAGCACAGCTCGGCCACGCGCCCGGTGACGTGACGTTAGCATTCTTTACAATAATTGCAGTTTGTATTGTAGAGAAAGAGAGAGAGTTTATTAGAAATGACGTCCTGTGTAAAAGACGCAAAGGTAGTAAAATATGCAGAAATAACGTAGAAAATATCTATGAATACTCAAGCAATCTAATAAGGTTGCGAAATATTCCAATTTGCCGACGATACCTGCATACTTGCAGCAGATACTGATGTTAATCTAGCACTGACTAAATTACAAAGTGACTTCACGTCACTTACAAAATGGTCCCATGACAACGGACTCGTACTTAATGACAGTAAAACTAAAGTAATGTACATAAGTACTAGCCAAAATAGAAAATCAATTCCCATAAAAATAATAGCACACAGCCACAGTTGTCTTCATTCTAACACCAATAACAACGACTGTTGCTGCGATGTCTTAGAGGTTGTAAAAAAGCAGACTTACTTGGGAGTGTCTATTGACGACCGATTCTCATGAGTTGATCAAATTCGTCATGTGTGTGACAAACTACGCGCATTGCTTGCAAAATTTTCTATACTCAAGTACAAAATTCCATATCCCATTTTGCTATCTTTATATAAATCATTAGGCGAATCGATTATCTCTTATGGATTAAGTAGTTAAGCCGTAGGACGTGCCGCCAAAACTCATCTTAACCAAATCTATGAACTTCAAATACGTATATTAAAAACGATAGTACCCCGTAAAATAATATAAGGGATGAATACAAAAACAATTATCAGACCTTGTTTTCCTATTGCTCACTGATACCCGTGCAGGAAAAATTTAAATATAATATCTTATCAGAACAATTCTTTAATACTGACCTAAAAAAAAATAGTCATAATAAACTAACCAGAAGCGTCACAACGAATAAATTTCTATTACCTATATTTCATAACCAACATGGAAAACGTACATCGGCTTATATTGTTTCAAATTTAATAAATAACTTGCCCATTGATACAATAAATAAAATTAATAGTAAGAATCTAAAAAGCATACTTAAATCCTATTTTATAGATAAATTAACTAAACTTAACTATATAAAATAAACTAAATACTTAAATATACTTACTTAATACTTTACCCTTAAACATTCACGAAATGGAGCATCCTGTATGCAGGATTGCAAACATGTTTACTTTAAACTAGAAAAAAAAAACTGATCACCGCATCATACAATAGCTCTGTCGACTGCCATCTTTTGTCGAACTGCACGTGTGTGTGTATTTTTGTCCTGTTTCCGCACACCATGCGCCAGCCTAGCTTGTTTGTCGCATACTTTTATGTTTAGATGATGCTTGGAAAATAATAATTGTAACTAACTTGTAACTGTCTGTATACCTACCTACATTCATGGATATCAGTGACGAATGTGTAGTGTACGAATAACTAAGATAAAAATGTAAAGTTGTTTATTTAAATAAAAAAAAAAAAAAAATAAGCAATCAGTGTTCAGTACCCTTAGCACGAACAGCTATCGAAAAAAATAACGCACGTAAAATCATTCGATAGATAAAGGAGTCGTTCTTTCCTGGGTTCACTTTTTAAAAAATTTCCTACACCCATAATATTTTTTTTTCTCGTAGTTTTCTCTCGTGGGACAAGGTTTCCAAAAAGAAAAAAAATATTAATACCTGCAAACATAAATAAAAAAATATTAAAAAAATTGAATAATGGTGCTCTTTATCGTGTATTTCTTAATGTTTTCGCTTTAAAATGAAAGTGTCTTTGTTTTCGCTTTAAAATGAAAGTGTCTTACTATTAATTTTACTCTCCCCAGTATATCAATAAATTCTAATGCTTGTTACAAGTTTTTACTGTTGATTTCATCCTGAAAATCCATTTTGTGCGGCTGCCGGCTGTTAAGGGATATTCCTTTGCATTTTTATTTCTATTAAAATGACTACATTGGGTGTTGATATGTCATTTGTCATTTTATTTGACATCTGACAGCATAAATGTGACATATGACAGTAAAAAATCCATGTTGCCAAGGTAGAAAAACGTTTTGGGTTGCTGTTTTATTAACTCTAACTATCCAACTTTAAAAATAAATAAAAAATGTTTGCAGGTTTAAAAAAAAATATTGATACATGGACAGGTTCCTTATTTTGCTCTCTTTCCATAAAATATAATTTTATGACCGTAGGCCACGGGTTACCCAATTGGGCCCAGCCTCCATACAAAAATGGAACAACTCCAAATTTATTGTAAATTTGTACAGCGCCATCTATCGCCGAGAAGCGAAATGAAATTTTCCATAGAGAATTGTCTATCGAGTAGTTTTACGTGCGTTTTTTTTCTCGATAGCTGTTCGTGCTAAGGGTACAGATGCCTTGTGCTGCATTATTGAATGCCCACATTTTTAGCTTCCTCTACTTAGTTGTAATTTTCATGTGGTAATGGCAATGGTTGTAATTTTGAGCGCAATGCTTGTTCCATAGATTTTAGTTCGCTGTCATACAACGACCTCGATATAGCCAATCCAGCCCGACAATTCTGCGAAGTGGGTTGGCATATTATGTATTATGGACGACGTAATTGAATAACCCGACAAATATTTGAAGACGCTCCGCCCTGAAGAACGATTGCGCAATTTTGAAATCGTAATTTTGTTGAATTGTTTGAGTTGTGATGTGATATGATAAATATGATGATAAGTACGATACCAGAAAATTTTCTTGGTTAGTAGTTTTTCTATGAATGAGATTTTATTTTATCGGTCTTTGAATTTGCTAACCAGTTTCGTACGAGGATCATTTTTTTCCTTATTCGCAACTTTTGATTTGTCATCAATTTGCAGCAATAGCAGTTTCTGAGCACAGAGTATTTTTATACGGACACTAGGCCCGTATTTATAAACCGCTCTCAACGTTGAGAGCTATCTTGAGATCATACCTGAGATCTTGTTCCTATGAGAAGAGTATCTCAAGTATGATCTCAAGATAGCTCTTGACGTTGTAAGCGGCTTATAAATACTGGCCTTATAGTGATTCTTTTGCTATAAGCTAGTCACAATGGGTACTTTATGTTTTTTTAACAGTACAGTAATATTTGGAACGTAACGAACGTGGTCGCTAACTATGGGTCTCATGAGGAGGCTCAAGGTCACCCAGCGTGCAATGGAGAGAGCCATGCTCGGCGTTTCCCTGCGTGATCGATTCAGAAACGAAGAGATCCGCAAGAGAACTAAAGTAACCGACATCGCTCGAAGGATTGCTCAGCTGAAGTGGCAGTGGGCGGGACACATAGCGAGAAGAACCGATGGCCGTTGGGGCGGAAAGGTTCTGATATGGCGACCACGCACCGGACGGCGCTCCGTGGGTAGGCCCCCGACAAGGTGGACTGACGATCTGGTGAAGGTCGCGGGAAGCCGCTGGATGCGGGCAGCGCAGGACCGATCGTCGTGGAGATCCTTAGGGGAGGCCTATACCCAGCAGTGGGTGTCGTGCGGCTGATATGATGATGATGATGATGAATATTTGGAAAACTACAAAGAATTCGTCACAAAATTAAATGATATTCACTTTTTCTTTGATGATAGTTAATTTAATATTTCAGAGCTGGCACCGTGAAGTCTGATCATTAATTGATTGGTTCTTATTAAGGTCATGATTATTGTATGATATTGCAGAATTCTAAATGGGATGTTGCGCAAGTCATTCATAAAGGAGAGGTTATGATAACAGTATGAAATGAGTTATTTACTATGGTAAGTACTTAAAAAAGTAAGCAGGTACTATTTCTTCGGTGAATACGAATTTTTAGTTTATGCAGTACCACAGAATATATTATTATACGCTGAAATTTTAATCATTTGGTTCCCGCAGTGGGGTGGTTCCATTAATGATTACAAGCAACTTTTACTATGGGGCCAACCCACATATCGCGAAAAAAAAAACAGCTGTTCCATACATTAAGGTCGGGTAGCTATTGCTCTTTTGTATGGAACAGCTGATTTTTTTTCGCGATATGAGGGTTGGTCCATAGTAAAAGTTGCTTGTAATCATGAGTGGAACCACATCTTACTTACACTTACATTGCTATCGTAATGCTTTGATTTGACGGATGTATATGATACATTGCTACTTTTCTTTGGTAAGTTTTTTTTGTGCCTAAAAGAAGTACAAATGTAATCGTGAAATCAAAGCTTACATGAACTTCAGTATTTCTATAGATCCGCTGTTGATACCTGCTTGATTTTACCGATTAGCAAAATTACAGAATCGGGTTCGTTAAGATCATTTAAAAAAAAACCGGTCAAGCAAGAGCGAGTCGGACTCGCGCACCGAGGGTTTCCGTACCATCATAATAAATACACTGCAGAGCTGTAGAGTAAGAAAATTATTATTGCAGTATTAGGTCAGCACCATCTCTTGGCCGATAGGTAAACTATTTTTTTTCTTAGGCCAGCGCCATCTCTTGACCTTTAGTGGAACTAAATTAATTTTTCTTGGGCCAGGGCCATCTGTTGACTGGTAGAGGAACATATAAAAATGTTTTGTTTGTTTTTGAATTTCTAAAAAAGTGTGTTATATTGAGACATCGTTTTATTTTTCCTGTAATCTTTACATAAACTACTATCACATAGAATTATTTCAAATTTTTCTCTTTGCAAACTTTGGAGATAAGGGGGGAACGGTATTTTTATTCATCAAAGAAAAAAATGTTTTAAAATGTGCAAATAGCGCTCTTTCATATGATACCCCACATGCCCTAGTTGTCCACTTAAATTTTCCCCTTTTCAGTCCGTGTTGTAAAAAAAATATTTATTTTTGGACAAACGTCATCTCTAACTATTCCAAATTTCAAGTTGATACCATTAGTAGTTCTCGAGATATCCAGCTGTGACAGACAGACAGACAGACTGAGTCACACCATAAGGGTTCCTTTTTACCATTTTGGTACGGAACCCTAAAAAGGAAATAGCGCTAAGGTGTAATTGCTCAATAATACGCTCTTCTAAGAAATAGAGTCGGTCTTACCTTATATCACGCGTGTCTACAAATATGATGCTAGTAATTTGAACAATATCTCAGACCATTACGTCAGTATCTCGCGTGCTCATTACTCGCTAACAAAACACAGGGGTTCCATAATTACGGCCCGGTCCTACGTCTCAATTAGGGTTTATCGCCGCTCGCACTTCGCCGGCTCTTAATTATGGCCCCCGAGATTATCTGTCAAAGGGAGCCATCATTGGAAGTAATAATTAACTAGTGACCGCTGGACAGTTTGTTACTTAGTTCGAATTTGGGTAGTTTTTAATTTGTTCAAACGCATTACATACTTACATTTATAGATAAGACTTAAATAAGGCTGATTTTCTTGTCGCCAGAGTAATTTCGTCCAACTTTAATATCTTCGCAGATTTAAAATCTGAGAAGGCGTACCCTACCAAAGCCAACAAGGCCTGTGTTGTCTTGTTTTGTTGTAAAAGCTTAGTTGATTAAAGTTATTGGGATAATCGTACTTACTATACTAATTCTGTGCTTAGAGTTTAGAGAGAGCTAAGCTAAGATTATCTTATACGATATAAGGAATTAAGCAAGGCATGTAAACCCATCCGTAGTAGAAGAT
This sequence comes from Agriphila straminella, assembly GCA_950108535.1. Lineage (NCBI taxonomy): Eukaryota > Metazoa > Arthropoda > Insecta > Lepidoptera > Crambidae > Agriphila > Agriphila straminella. The sequence goes on from OX467317.1 coordinate 15,234,490, forward strand.
GAATTATATCACATCGATACACATAACCACCAACAATTTCATAAAAGTTCAAAACTTAATCTCTAGATATGTGTACGTATATATTAGCGAGCGTTTTATTATTAACTGATTTAAAAAATTGAAAAAGAGGAGGCTATCTAATTCTTCGCGTATATTTTTTAAGGTACCTATGTTCCCCGATTACTCGAAGACGGCTGAACCGATTGAAATTCATTCAAGTTACTACATGAGGTTTGGTCCCAAGTTGGTCCCATTTTTAAAATCGGTTCAGTAGTTTTTAGAAAATTCTGAAAATATTGTCGTTTTCGTTACCATTTTTTGAATTACGAGTGTTTGGTATCGTGCTTTCTAAGTTTGTTTTATTCTTTATGCATTCTTTATTAGAAATATACTTGTAGATTGGTATTCTCCACATAATATGTATTTATCAAGAAGATTGAATCAGAAAGTCGTTAAATGTAGCATTTATCAGATATCTGCGACATTGAAGTATTCTAGAAACTGCACTGAATCGTGGTCGTTTATCAGCTGTTATTGAAGTTATTAAGTTATGTATTAAGTTGTCAGCGGGATGGTTGGGCGGGCCAGCTCTGGGCAAACCAGAGGTGATTTATCGATAGGGCAGATGATTTCAAATGAACTTTATAGTACACTTCGTATTAAGTAACTCTCCGGCGAATAAATGCAGAAACTGTAGTGTATTTATTTAATATTTCTTTATGACTGGTTTGCTTTGTCAGTAAATTGCATCTTTATCGACACTTATTTTAAATTAAATTCTAACTATCATTAGGCTGCCGATATCGCAACTTTAGTTATTGCTCTCTTATGATGCTTTAAATACGGTTTACTTAAGTTTTTCAGTGGACTGAACCTGTAAAAACCGAAAAACCTGTTTAGTCATATAATTTCGTCATCATAATATTTTTTTATTATTTTCTTCATAATATTTTGTAAAAATATTGTATTGTACCTAACGTAGGTATATAGTTTTCTAAATTGTTTGAAAGCATATAATATAAACTTAAATTATCTGGTGTATGAGGGATGATGTTAGGTATAGCATTCCAAGACAAAGGTAGTAACGTGGGTAACACTCTAACACTAGCTTAAGTCATCTCCGCTATTGGTATTGAACAATTTGAAAATTACGTTAACTTGAACTGTTTCACGTGTCCTTCAGACATTTTTGATGTACCCACTGCTGGGGCACAGGCCTTCCTTATGGGTGGTAAGGAGGAGGAGAACTGTTTCATATGCTTAGAGAAACAAATTACAATGGAAATGCACATAATATTGTAATGATTGTGACAGAAAGAGAATCCTTCATTCTTTTCTACAACTTTAGAGTAGTGACTAAAGCTAGTGTTACTCCCACAATGCCAGACCTTGTTTTCTTGGACCATGGTGTAACCAATGTTATTTCTCATTTCCTTAACAAAAGTGATTCAGATTCATATCTTGTTCATAAATTTAATGTATCCTAAATATTTATCTAATGTTTATTTACTTCGACAATCACCGACTGCATTTACCGCAGTGCAGTATCGAGTAACTGCACGCAGAGTGCACCGATCTATCTTACTGAATCTTTGCCGACGGTTTATTTGATGCAGTCGAATAAATGCACCGCAATCTGATATTACGATTGTTTTCGTTACAGTGTTTTTTTGTTAACCAGCAAATTAAATTAGATTATGAATCAACAACTTTTATATTTAAGTAGGTAGAAGGTTAATGTAAGATCTGAAACTAAAAACTAAAGGTGACATATTTTTAAAGTTCTTATTACTATGCTTCCTTATTTGAAACTATTTTATCATTATTTTATTTAAATAAATCTAAATCAGCCATGGCTACCTTTAGAGCTATTTAAAGTTTTGTATAGGAGTATAAAAGCTAGGAAATCCAACAAAATAACAAAGAAAAATAGACAAACTTGTTTAGTACCTAGTTTAACAGGTCAAGTAAATAATGCATAACAGATTCTTTGAAATTATTACGAATATCAACGTTTCCCGTTTCGTATTTTGCACAATAAATTGCTTCATTTTGAAACATGAGTGATTTATTGAAAATCTAAGACAACTTCGAAATTCTTGAATAGGTTTGTAAGCAAGTTGTGGGTAACAAACAATGTCTTTAGAGTTTATGTTAAATTCTAGAAAGTGACTTCATAAATGTTTATTTAAGGGCTTGCGAGGTAAAAGCTGAACAACAAAGGCGATGGATGTGACACTTTATCCCCGGGCTATGTGAACTCGCCACAGCGTGGAAAGTTTTGCGCCTGACAGATGGTATGCAAGCACAGTGTATATTGTGCACTTTTTGTATTTTACTCGAAATACTTTTAATTTTAAAATATACAAGTATATAAATATTTGAATATTTATGTTAACGCAAAAACCATACTCGCTAATTACTTGTACTATTAGTTATTCTGTGACTCGACATTGATTTGACATTGTCACTATAAAAAAGTAAAAAGTTTGTTAGGTACCTACACCTAGTCATAGAATATGAATATAAGATTCTCGGTAGGTATAAGCACTAAAATAAAAAGTTTATATTTTTTTAGTATAACTAACTTTTTACTGACGAGTTAAATAAACTGGCGAATTAGGAAAACTGACGCTTTAAAAAAATTCATGGAATTGATGATTATGGAAACTGACCAGCTGTTTGAGAAACTGGCGAATTAGGGAAACTGACGATTGATAACACGCTACCCCAACCGCTTACTTTAAATACAACCAAACGAAAGGATATAAGGCACCTCGTGATTTAGGCATAACAAAAGTATTAAACGTTTTTTGATTGTAAAATCTTTCTTTTGTATCGATATTGTAACTTAAGTAGTATATTATGTTTTATTATTTTATGTAAAGTCTTAACATCTTATAAACCCATTTGACATTATTACTAAAAATACGTAGAAACTATTTATTTCCAATTTGAAGTGCAAATACACATTAATTTACTATCTTCAAAGTTAATTGCCTCTCGAAATGTATATCAAGCTGACGCTGAGTAAACTCTTTCCGTTAAGGAAACATACAATCAGCAGTATATAAATAAACAAACATGCTTGAGATTATTTTAATGATACGCCCCGGTTCGCTCAGAGGGCGCGGTTGATGTCTTACTGGACTGCGATTAATAAGTAAGTACCGATGTTTTTCTACGCCACAGTGTAGAAAGATTCTTGGCCAATTAATAAAGCACAGCGCGACTGGACTCGTGCAGACAGGCGAAACTTTACTACCGCGCGTGGACGCTCGTCTATCCAGGGACCTGATACAACTTAGCAGACAGCAACATCGCCTGCTAACAGGTGCTATTACTGGTCATGGACAATTAAACAGACATCTTTTTAACTTAGGTGCCACGAACAGTCCCCTAAGCAGAGGATGCATGGAGGAAGAAGACACGGTCGCCCACTTACTGCTGGAATGCAGACGGGTGGTCCCTTACCAGGCGAGGTACCTCGGCTCGCCGGGCAGCGTCCAGGAAGCGATCACGAATGTGAAAGCCCTTGGAGCTGGCTGGCTGGAAAGATCCGGCCGCACACCCTCCAACGCAAAAAGGCGCAATAGACGTCGAGTTGCGGAAACCGCCTGCACTAACAACAAGAAGAAGAAGCACAGCGCGAAGCACAATTCGGCTAAGTGCGATAGTAGGCACCCCGCTGTTAAATCGTCACTTTTCATTTTAAGTCAATAAAATTCTTAAAATTAACTTCAATCTTTAAAAAAATCTGAAACAAAAATTATTTTTAAACGATAAAACAAAGGCATAACTCATTCACTACAACAACGGCACATCTGTTAGTTTTACACTACGGCTCGACCCGCTTACTATAATAACAGCTTACGCGCGTTGTAATTACAACGTACATTTAAATGAAATATAAATAAGCAGTTTGTGAATTAAACGATTCGACGTCAACAGCTGTCGGTCGACAATATTATCAGTGTACACTGTACAATGCGATTAATTTATCAACGTACAACTGATGTGACCAACTTTAGAATACTTTGCCATATTCTCAAGTGAAGTTGCAGCAGATCACTGTATGATTTTTGTCAATTTAATCGCATTTAAAGTAACTTAAACGCTTTTTGAAGTTAAAAATGGTGTGAATTTTACCAGTCGAAATTAATTCAATTAGTAGTGTCGCTGTGTGGGTAAATAAAACTCGTCAAATCCAAAGCAATCGTATAATTAAATGGTAAAAAAAGTAAAGGGAAAAGATCTAAAAAAAGAAAAACCTTAGATTAACAATAAGTGAGTATAAAAACAGTCCTATCTTATAAAATAAACAGTCGTTTTACAAAATTTAAGTTACCTGTATATCACAGGTCTTTTTAATTAAATTCTTCAGCTAGGTAGGTAGCGGTCCATTTTATACAATTTAAATTTATAATTTAGTTGTTTTCTCAAAATATTTTTAGAGGATTGACGTGTAAAAGTAATTAGACAGGTTAATCAGATTCGAATAATTGCTTTTCAGAACAGAATAAAAATTTAATTTAATTTAATTTACTCAACATTGTTACCACAGCATTTACAGAGCATTAACGCAGGTATAATTATTATACAATGCATAAGCCAATTACGGAAACAACACTTTGTAAACAAAATATTTAAATGGTTATAAAAAAATGATTTTAAACAAATATTAAGTTTAACGGATTTGAAAAAGAAATTTAAAAATAATGAGAATTTCGAAATAATTTATTATATTGTCTCATGATAGGTGAGGTGATAGGTGAGAATAATAAAAATAATGAGAATTTCGAAATAATTTATTATATTGTCTCATGATAGGTGTGCGTGAATGTGTGCGTGTGTATGTGTGCGTGTGTATGTTTGTGTGTGTTTGTGCATGCGTGTTTGCCTCCTTCATAAATAGAAACAGCAGGTAAAAATAAATTCACTCACACTGCATGTGGGTATGTAAACGTAGGCTCTTACATGGTGTAAAAAAATTGAGTTAATTTCATATTTCCCAAAAATAAGTTTTTATTCTCTGTGACCCATGGCCAGGTTACAGTGATATTGAAAAGGCTACCACTAGACCGAGAATAAGAAATAAAATTACCAATGATAATATTTTTTGTATTATACAGGGAATAGGGATGTTGACTAATGAATAAAATAACGAAATACTAATAAAAATCGTAAACATATTAAACTTTTAGAGTAGCTTGTATACCTCTTGGTTTTATATATTGCATATTATTTGTTTTATGACCCTTCAAAGTTGGGTGGACAAGTCCATTTCAAAAGTATAAAATTTATTAAAATAAAATAATACCTTTAATTAGTCCGTAAAATGTATAGCAAATTTGTCGAAGAAACCATTTTGATAAACACAATATTTAATATAGCTGCTGAACAAATTTCCTATGCGTTGCATACAAACTTGCACGGCGTGACGTCATAACTTGCAAGCCATTAGTATGGAGCGTTTTTGATCGAGTCCATTTGTGTGCATTTCACATTGTGATATCTCGGGCAGTTTTCATGCTAGCGATTTAATTCTTTTACCAATGTTTCTTTTTTTGAGAGGTAATTTATGTAACATAAAATAAAAAAAATAGTCAACATCCCTATTGCGTTGTCTGTTATTTGCTATAATGTTTATCAACTTGTTGTTAAAAAATCTAAAATTTCACAGATTTGAAAACCGAAAAACAAATTACGTAATTGTTGATATTGTAAAAGAGGAAAATCATTTTGAGTCTATATAAATAATTATTGGTTATTTAATTATATCAGTCACTCCTAATAATAATTTTTGTACAGAGAAAAATAGATTTTCTGATACACAATAATATTCTCACATGTGGTTTTCGAAAAACGTATTTAATCAATAGTTCGAAGTTTATAAAAATTTCACATATCCGCATGAAAAGTGGAAAACTTGAACAAACTCTAAGCAAGATTAATAGTCGATGCACCCTGAAACATTTATAACTGAAGAGTTTTCAAAAGTAGATCCGACACGTATAGAAATTGAATTTTCCGGATTATACAGAAGCATTTTTGTATGATTGATGAATGTCGATGAATTGAATGGATGAACAAAATCAGATAATACGTGGTTATGTTGTATGTTGTTAAGACCTTTACAATCAAAACAAGCTGACACAGCATGATTATCGAATTGATAGCGTCATAAATGTTACAATGTGATGTAATGTTTAAATTATGGCATTTTTAAGCGATAAAAACAGTTAAAGTGCAGTTTTATACTGGTTAGAGACTATAAACTTTAATTTTGAATTCAAATGAAATACTTTCTAACACTAACGCTTTGCATTAACATAAGACAACACAAAGTTTTACATAATAAAACTTTTAAAACTATTATTGCAGACGAAGTTGAATTCTCTAGAAAAAAGAGTGAAAAGAAAAACTTCTACCTATAATAACAAGAAGTCTTTACTTCTTTTGTTTTCTGAATGTTGAGTTTTTAATATAGATTATTTCATTTGAAACAAAACTCCAGGTGTTTATTGAGAGCAATAAAAACCTAATGAAAACAAAATTAAGCAACACAAATCGATGAAACAATTAAGGATAATACAACAAAAAAGACGGTCTATAATGTGAGATACACTAATACTCATTTATTACTGGTGAAAGTGTGATAAGGATGGCGTTATAGTCTTCCTTGTAAGAGTGAAAGGGAGGTAATTAATTGATATATTAAAAGGGAGGTTTAGCCGAGAGCTCAGAAGATAGGGCGTAATGAAGTTTCCAGATACAGTTATTAACATTAACAGCGGAGATATACGACTATGAGCTTGTGTATATTAGAAATCCATTTATGATCTCATAATTTATTTAATATTCCATTATGTTAGTATATTATTTAATCTTCAATTAAGTTAATATTAAGTATATTTTATATACACCGTCATTTTGTAGTTGTTTTAATTAACTTAAGGGAGTGTTCTACTAATGAAATTAAACATTTTTGCCAAAAAATTGACTTTCCCATACTAATACAGTGTTTTAGCTGTCTAGTTAGTATGGGAGGATCAACATTTTTGTCGTTTTTCGACATCCGTCCTAGTCTAGTTAGTATGAGATGTCAACATTTTTGTCGTTTTTCGACCCATGTTTCTTGGGCAAAAATGTTTAGTTTCATTGGTACAACACACCCTTAAGTTAATTCAAACGACTACAAAATGACGGTGTATAGTAAGGTAATCACAAGCTTATGAAAGTTAAGCAAATAAATCAAAATGCTGTATTATTTATTTTAATATTTGTAAAATCAATATAATATAGGTATTTACGGTTAGTTTTACGGGTTTCGGTTAAGATACAATGAACTTTATTAAACTAGAAGAAATTAATGAAACCTGTATCTTTAATTATACAAAACATACCTACTTTGCGAAAATATATTATTATTATGACACAGAAAACATAGTATACTACATTATGAGTAGCTAATACGTCACTAACGCACACGAATTTTAAGGTAAAATGTATGAAATATTTTCAGCTCATTGGTTTATACCAAATATGATGATGATGGATGAGTTGCTTAAAACTGTTCATTGAACATGAAACGTAGTGGAGGAATGATAAACTTCCAATATGACTGAAATATTTAGTGTGTATATTTACGCTTATACTAATAATGATTGTAAAGCGGATTCGCAAGTTTCGGATAGCATCTTCTGATTTAATTAATAAATTTAACAGAATCAGTATGGAATCATATATCAAGTTATTATGTTTTCATTAAAAAAACATATAGTTTTGATATAGCTAATAGCATAACTAAATATAATACAAATATTAATTTGTTTTCGCATATATCTGGAACATATTCTCCAGAAATTTTGAAACGGCCTTTAAAATATTTGTGATTCCTGATCTTTATTTTATTTCGGGGCTATTTTATTTTTTATTTTATTTTATTATATTTTATTACTTTGGGAAACATACAGCTTTAAATAATACATAGTGATAAACAAAATATTAGTACATCCGCCAAAAAAGTTTCCACCACCAAGTAGTACAATACGTATGCTATGTAAACTTTATTAATTAGATGGCTTATGAGATCACTTTGCCGTTGTCTAATTACTTAACTTAACTTAAGTTACGGTTCTATTATAGTTGCAAATATAAGTATTTATATATACGCAAACTGCAAACTGTTCAATTTTAAAGCACAGATAAATGTATCAACATAAAATGAAAGATCACACCAAACTTAGAGAGTAATAACTATAATAGAAATGTTCACTTATGGCTTCCGATGGTACATTTTCATTGCATAATGCTCAACGGAAAACTTTATACGGGGGTGAAGTTACACTTCATAATTTGTGCGCAACAACAGTTGCCCTCGAGTTTATAGTTAAAACTGCACGTCAATTAGCTCGAACTGTTGCAATAGTGATCGAGCGCTTGCATACGCTACAATTAACAACAAAGCTACAGTTTTTATTCATGGAGTTGATGAAATAAAAAAGGAGAATATTGAAAAAGTTGAATTCGCCGAAGTGGATAAAGATAAAGTTTTGTTTCTGTTCGTAGTGAACGTTAAAGTCAGTCAATATAAGTTACAGAAATATATTGCCCTTGCCTTGACAAGCCTTGATAACATAGAAAGTTCGTCTTGTTATCAGTTGATAGGTTGCATTTTTACAGGGACTCGATGTCCCAGTGGCCGTATCAATTTATCTTCAGGCATTTTCACAAAACGCACTCGTAGTTGAACCTCGCTGCTCCCTTACTCAAGTGGGATCAGTCATCAGATCAGTCATCTTTATCTTTCCGCAAAAAAATTAGTTCATTTTAAAGATACCTTTAAATGATTGACTGATCTTTATAACAATGACCTATATTATAGCTATACTCACTTAATATAAAAAAGGCTTAATCATTTGTTTTAGCCATGAATAATGTTAGATTCGAACAGTTCAAAATGAGAAAAATACTCGTAGATGCCCTTAATCTTCTTGAAGAACTTGAGATTTCCTATTATTGGCATTTATCTTTAGAACTGACTGAGTCGTTAATTTCTTCACATACCCCAAAACAACATACAGTGCACCGAATAAGGAATCGGTTAGAAACGCAAGCTGCACAATCGGCAATGTGCTAATGGAAGCCGCGTAATTGGTGCAGCGCGTTATGAATATCTTAGAGAGTGCAGCTGCGCACTTCCCGATGAAGTTACCGAGTTGGTTTATCGAATCTACGGAGTTATTGAGATTGGTTGTAGATCAAATTACTGCGACTGGACTGGTTCTGAAATAGCGGAACTAACAAAACTAAACCATCGTGATAGATTCGACGAAATTTTTTATCGCTTGCAAGTTAATGTAACTGTAAACTAGGAACAGTGAAAGCTTGATTTTATTTTTGTATCTGAACCAAGATTTAAGTTTTTTTTTAACTTCAACCCTCTAAATGGCCTCAAGCTAGAAGAACATCTGTCTCTATATATCTTTGCAGGCATATGACCAAAAATGTCACAGAGCATCCACGCATTAGGGGAAGCCACTAACATCCAACTGAAAACACTAAATACCTCTTAAACTAACCCATTATAAATTCAATTACGAGCTCAAGACGTAGACAATTTGCGTAGCGTGAGGGCGATGGGGGGTGATCCGAGGGTTTGGGGGGTAACTAAACATATTGCGGGCCACTCGGGGGCTAACCGGGCAAGTCGGTAATCCGAGCCGTGGACCTTTATTGTTGGGACAATGCGTCGCGCGCGAGAGTTTGGGCTTTGGGCAAGTTTGTCGCGCCCGGTGATTAATTATGTCTTTCAAGATTTTGTTACGTTATACAAATGCGTGTTGAAGTTGGAAGGGTTAGCCGACTTATTCTTGATCATGATCAAGCGAGATTCATTTAGAAGGTACAGTACAATAGTGACGTTATTTTACCCTTAACACTTCTGATGACGATGTTATACATTGAATAATGAAGGCCACCATTTGATTGAAAAGTTCCTAACTAGTTTATTCCTTAAAGTAGTTAGTGTTTAGATGTTTGTATTTTGTAGATAAGACCAGTTGGCAATCCCGCTTCCCGTTTGCTGAGAGCATTTTCGAAATTATTTCCTTCAGTGGATATCCGGGAATTGTTATACAACGTGATAGATAGGACCATCAAACTGAACAACATTTACTATGAGATCAACTCTAAAATCGCAAAAAAATATCAGTCATCATGCATTTTGATATTATTATGTTCCATTTTGATTATGTTCGTTATTAATTTTTGTATGAAACAGCTGATTTTTTTTTCGCAATTCCAGAGTTGGTCCCATAGTAAAAGTTGTTTAGTTTTAATGGTCCCTTTCTACCATATTCGGCTTTAGGGCTTTTTAACACGTTGTATATTCTTTCTTTTCCTTTACTTTACATTTCTATCTATTGGAATTTCTTTTTCTGGCTTGAATTCTGTAATAAATAATACTCCAAATTGTAACTTAATTTCTATTTCAGTTCTATTTGTGTCAGTCAATAAATCCGCCAAGAATAATGTCCATTGAGCGACCCGTGGCGGGCTCGCCGCAATCACGGTAATGCACACGCGGGCAGACGGAATAATGAAATTATCCAGTCGATGTGATCGACACATCACTGCGGCATTCATCAGTCTACGCTCCAGTGGTGTTGACCTTGGACTGTTGTTTTTGGTAAGATTGTATTTTGTTTTTATAGCAACTTTACCTGTGATACCAACTGTCCCAATCGAAATCGAAAATATCTTTAGCCAGTTAAGCTTTAATTCAAGCATTTCTATCTGCCATCAGTTCAAGATAACAAATCTTTTAGCTTACAAGAAGATTGAGTTCAAAATATATACAAAAGTAAAATAGTGGTGTACCTACTCGCATAACTTACTGTCAATAAATTCAGCTGTCAGATACAAACGTATGGAATATCTATGGAATAAGCTGCAGAAAGAATAAAATCTCTATTCCATTGTCTCTTTATCACATAATAGATTAAAGCCTTCATTAACCAAAGTCCATACAGTTATTTAAGCATTGACATTATCGAATATCGCTTGCGATTCATGGTGCCTGTTCGAGGTTATCTGTCTTTCACCGACCTCGACCTCAGATGTAATAGAATAAGCTAAAGTCGCTAACTTGGCGAGACAGGCCTCGCTTAATCTCCCTCGCAGGTCCCTTTTAATTAGTTGGATTAAATTTACGACTATTTTGTTTTGACAAACATTTTAAGGTAAGACGTTTAAGGCTTTTATTATATTTTGGGAATCAATAGACGAAGTTTAGGTCCTGTTTTGAAGTTACGATGTTGAAGTAACTAAAAACAAATGCCCAACCAAGTCACCGCGATGAGTAGAAATAGTAGTAAGAAGGATAGAATAAAGAAGATTAATAGTAGTAGAAAGAAACCAGATTAAAAATTGATGTCGTTCGATTATGATAGCATTAGCTGAAAATCAATTGCTCTCTTTTGGGTTCTTGCACCCAAGTGCTTTCACATCAATATTAAAATTATTTGTTACTTGTTTCTTAAATCGCTTGAAACTATAATTATGTCAATTATATCTTTCGAATTCTTCCTTTAAAATTTCGATAGCTATTTAAACTTGATCTTATCTCACCGGTTTTAGATTTAATGCATTTGCAACTTAGTTATAGTAAGTCGCTTTAGATTTAACGACTTTAAATTTGAATAGTTACTTATTGTAAAGTTCTCAGCACAGTAAATTTATAAATAATTTAGTACTTACTTACCGACAATTTCGAAAATACTTATAGAATAATAATATGAGCGAACAGACAAAATTATCAAATAAACATAAAAGGAACTTCTGAAACGTAACTGAAAACAGACGGGAAGATGAATTAGGACGAAACCTTTGAATATTAAACCGTTAATAACTTAAATGTTTCTTACGAAATTGATGATGGTATCTTAAGCAACAGTTCCGGTTATATCTCCTTAAATATTAAAGGTCGGTACTTTGATATTTGGGAGTGTTGAGAGGCGCTAAAAAGCCGACGCTCCCTAGACGATGTTCTTTACCTTAAGCGGGATCTGAAGGTTGAATAATTTATTTGACTTAACTAGGATTAATACGGTGGAGGGTTGTACGAGAGCTTGAATGCGGATTTACAATGTGCTGACAGAGATTATTGTTGTGAATATGTAGGTATTGTTGAAAACATAGTTAGACAATTGTTTGATATAATAATATTCGCCTTATAGCTTCAAGTACAATCTACGAGATAATATATGGCTTCCTTGAAAAAAAAAATATTAAGTATGGTACAGTTTAATTAAGGCAGTGCTTATGAAATGAAAAAGAAAAATGATTTTTTTAATGCGAAACATCCTTTAAACTGTGTCAAAAAAGCTTAAAGAACCTCAGCTTGCAAGGTAACCTACAAACATTATGTATGCTTAAACAAAGCAGTGTCTATATTGATCTGGTATAAGCTATTTGCTCTGTGAATTGACGTATTTGTTTCACAAACAAACCGCCAGCTGAACCCAATTCAACAGTGACACGAGGACAATAAGACCAATGACAAAACGTCACAACTGCGAATCCACGAATATCGAGAAGGCTTGTTTCCAATCAAAATAGAAACTTCCACAGTAGGTAGCATTTGTGCAGTGTTTCAGAGTGTTAACACGGTGTCACATCACATTATGACGCGGCGACGCGCGAACGCAACGAGACAAATGACAGTCACACCTGTTAGTCGCGTAGCTAGAGAAAAATTACCTTCGATAATACTAAAAGTTTTCGTTTTTGCTGAGTGTATAGATTATGTGCATTGTGAGCTATTTTTGAAAAGTTAGAAGTTTTATGCCGGTGCTTTAGGTATAGTTTAGGTATTTCGTAATATTTCGTTTAACTTCATATATATAGAATTAAAGTTTGAAATGTTGATTGTTTCATAATAAGAACTATGTTGTCATCATGTTGTAAAAAAATTAGAAAGTTAATATATGTGTAACTGCGTAAATCACAAAATTACTCTTTTGTGTCCGAATAAAATTTAAAAGTTTCTGAAATCTTATTTTAAGACTTTCAGTGGTTAGATATAGCTGTTGAACAAAGTTTAGAAAGTTAAGTGGTGTGCTTCTTTGATATTTTCATTTTTCCTTTATAACATACGGAATAATGAATTAAAATTGATAAGATCGCTCTAACATGACCTTTTCAATGCACTTATATACTACACAAAAAATTAGAAACAGACATAATGTGGATTTTGTTTAATTAACGGATAAATTATTGCGCTTAAATACGAAATATGCGGGACGCGCGAGCGGGTCCATGCAGGGGCCGCAGACTGCCACGCGCCGCGCGGGCATGCGCGGGGCCACAAACTATAAGCTACTCTCGCCGCACGGCAATAAAGTACAATTTCAAATTGCACAGCGCTGCGTGCCTGATATTATATATAAGCACCTACGAAGCGCCTCTCTTTCTGTCGCGTAGCTCGCTAGTCGTTCTTACCGATGCCGATATCATAGAAAACATCCGTTATGTTGTATGTCGATGAATATACAATGAAATAACACAGAATACTTATAAAATAAAATAAATCTACCTACCTACTAAATGAGCTGAGCATAATTGTATTTCTAAGTTAGTTGGGTGAATCAACTTTTGAGGCACTCCTTTCAGAGCATTTTGAAACAGAAAAACAAAATTAAATTTAATCGAATTTACAAGAATTTATATTTTATTTTTTTAATTTTATTTATTTATTTATATTCAGGCATCGATGGCCCATAGACATAGATCCCTTAAAACGAAACATATATAATTTATAAAACAATGTTGTTAGTAAATAACTTAAAACATATGTTAGTAAAAAAATCAAGTAGACACTTTGTGTGTCGAATCGGTGGCACAAGGCAGCGTCCCTCTGAAGCGCCTGTACACCACGCCCTGCGGCCAGAAGTCCTCCTTCATGAAGAGGTCCAGCCTTGCTGTCGGGATGCGCACCACAAACGCCTTAAAATTGGTATTATGGCGCGACTCCAGTGGCTGAACTCTCAAACAAAAGTTGGATTTCTTCTTTATGTACTCGATCACGTCCTGCACTGTGGTGGTATGCTGCAGGCGGGAGAGGTACACGGCCGTGGTCGGTATGGCAGCTCGCAGCAGGAAGTTGGGCCCTGTCGGTGCGGTGCCATGGTGGTTCTTGCTCTCTCGCTGACGACGTCGCTTTTTGTTCCGAACCTCGAGGAAACCGTCTTCATCTTGGCCCGGTACGACGGCATTCAGCGAAGGTATAGATTCGATTATAGTTTGTATCATTTATCTAAAATTTAGGTTTTAAAGGTGGCCACGATGTTTGACGTTTAGTTTTTGAGATTTTTGAGAATAACAAAGGATCGTCGTAAAAATTTCCCCTCTGTTACTGTTGAGTTTTTTTTGTGAATTAAAATGATACTTCAAAGAAAATCTGTACATTAAGTATTTAAGTAATACAACAAGAAAGTATCCTATTAAAATAATGTATCTATGTAGTAAGTAATAGTTTCTTAAGATTGACATTATTTTAACTTCACTGCGTTACTTTGACATAAAGTAACGCAGTGGAGTTGATTAGTAACTGATTGTTAGTTTTAGCACTAACAATCAGCGGGTAATAATCGGTACCGCCTATAGGCCACAATGGCAGGACCCGGGTGTATTTTTGGACGATATTGCGGATTCCATTGCCTCTTTCAGAAACTACGATGTGTTGATCCTGCTGGGTGATTTCAACATAAATCTGCTTGATGTTAGTACTGGTAAATACAAACAATTTATGCAGTTTCTTAGCTGTGTCAACTTAAAACAAATAGTTAAGGAACCCACACATTTTACCGATCACAGTTACAGCTTAATTGATGTAATATGCACGGATACTCGGGCTCTAAATGTCACTGTTAAACACATCTCTGAACGTGGTCATGGAATGGTATTAGCTGAATTTATGGTCAAGAAAGACAAAATATGCCCACGATGGGTGACATATAGGCCACTAAAAATATAATGGTGGACCAATTAAATCGGGATCTTGATGCGATCAATTGGGATGATTTTCATAAACTTGATAACATCAATGAGCTTGCAGAATCCTTTACGGCTTGTCTCATTACATTATTTGATTTGCATGCTCCAACCAAGGTGCAAAAATTCAAACATCCACCGCACCTCTGGATCACTGATTCTATCAAATGTATGATGCAAACTAGGGATGATTATAACATAAGATCTTTGGACGAACACCTAACTTTTGAAAACCATGTCGCTGAGTGCTCACGCAATTGTTTTTATAGACTTAAGTTACTGTTCAAAATAAGACCTTATTTGGGTGAGGAACTGAGGGTCACACTGTGCGAGGCACTGATTTTGTCAAAACTAAATTACTGTGACATTGTTTTGGGCCGTGTTTGATCTCCAAGACGAGTAAGCTTATCCAGCGGGTGCAGAACGCTTGTGCGCGTTTCTGTTTTCATGTACCACCCCGATCGCATGTGACTCCCTTTCTGGACTCTGCAAACATGATGAAAATGGAAGCGCGCAGGAGACTTCATCTCGCCACTCTCTTGTTTGGTATATTAGATACGGGAAGGCCGTGCTATCTTTATGAAAAATTGGTATGGTTTGGTGACTTGAGCAGGTTCCCAAAGAGAAAAAATACTAACATTTTCGAATTCCAAAGCACGGGACAATGGCGTTCCGCGGTTCTTTTAAATTCGCCGCCTCGAAGTGCTGGAACGATATTTCACCGCCGTTACGTGACCTGAAAGCGGTTAAAACATTTAGGAACCACCTTAAGAAATATCTCACCACGTTGCAAAAACAAGACTCACTTCGGGGTTTTTCACGATAGGAGCCGGGTTGCGTTCCAGCCTTGGGGGTTGTGTGTGTCGCCTTGAGGCGGACACCTGTTTTAATTTATTGTATTTATCACCCATATATTATTTGGTCACCATACAATTTGCTTGAATGTTGTTTTGTCATTGTTGTTTGTTTGTTTGTTTTGGGGTTCCGAGGTTGTATTATATCACACTATTCTGTAGTTGCACTTTGTATGTAATGTAGGTTGCGATTTCTTTTTCTTTTTTTTATTGTTTGAAATGATGTATTTTTGCCATATTAACCAAATAAAATAATCTCTTCGTAAATAAAATCAAAACGAAAAATATCAAATCAACCAAAGAGTACTTCGATTTGTCTGACCAAACAGCTCTTTTATATATATATTTTTTTATTACTATGTAGATCAAACTGTCATGGAAGAGGCAAGGAGATCTAATTCCATACAGCCATTAAGTTTTTTTATTTTTATTCCTCTTAAATAATATTTTTAATTTGTTAGTGTTGGTGATGATAGAATCGATGCTCGTTAATATTTATCTATTACTTCGTTAAAATTATTGTCTATTGTCTTCTGAATTGTTATTAAATTATAATTTTTGTTTGTCTGTTCGCTGTCGTCACCAAGTAGGCTCCTCCAGAATACCAGCGTTGCAGTGGCATACTCAGGTTTGCCTCTGTAGCATTGCTGATGTTGGGGCCTAGTTGGCCGCACTATAATTAGTCCTAAGTTTATGTAGGTACATTGTTTTCTTTTGTTTTGCGGTCAATAAATGATTTTTCTTCTTCTTTCTTAAACTTTAAAATAATTTGATATTAAACAGCCACTTGAAACTTACTTCTATGTCAGGTAGTACTTTTCTTTTCTTTATAATTACGTTCACTGTATTGTTTATAAGGGGGACACCAGGGTAACACTAGAGAATAATATATAGTAACTCCGGAGAAAGTCCTCACCTCCATTTGCTCTAAAGTCTTTTTCTCTCCCGTTCGTCCCGTCCCGTTGTCGGTATAAGAGACGCGTTTGATTTATATTTGCGCGTGTTAATTTTTTGCGACGACTCCTACGATATTCATTTAAATAGTATGGTGTTAAAGGCTAAAATAATGTGCATAAAATGCTTAAGGTAACTAACGTATTTAATTTGATAAGGATTAGTACTTTATCCTTCTAAATAGCTTTCCAAATTACCGCGTTGAACTTGAGAATTTTTTTAGGAAGATATAATTGGTATAGTTAGTTATTTTTAAAAGATAGATATATACCATCACGGACTTTTTTGTAGATCTATAAAATAGAAATAATTTCATCATAAATTATTTTGTTATAGCTCTAAAGGTTAGAGCAGCGTTTTCAATGCAAGCTCCAAGTCGGCTTAATTTTTGCCGACCTCTTCAACAATCATCGTGATATTTCTACCAATTTCTATAAAACCTCAACTTATAATACACTTAAACCTTCCTCAGGAATCATTCCATCATTTAGTGAAAACGCCGCATGAAAATCCGTTTTTATAGTTTTTGAGTTTATCGCGAACAGACAGACAGACAGACAGACGCGGCGAGGGACTTTGTTTTATAATATGTAGTGATTCATCAATTAATCTAAGCTATAAAACTAGACACGAAGTTATATTAACTTAACCAGATCACAAATCATAACAGGAACATAGCGAAAACACAATTTAACATAACATATTGTCGCTATGTCCCATGTATGAAAATGTATATTTTTTTTTACAATTTAAGTGATTTTTTCGGCAAAACCTACCTGTAACCTTTATAAAAAACATCGTATTTTTTTTTAACGATAAGTTTGAGCTTGATTTCACGTCCTTTCATTTGTGCACTTAATGACTGGGCACATGGTATATTTTTAAAATTACTGAAAACTCGACTATATTGATATTTGATTCTATTTTAAAATCAGAGCTCAAACCTCATCAAACTGCAGCGAGATAACAACAAGACAAGGAGCCGTAATGTATCTTTTTAGGTTTCTGGACTGGAATTAATTCGGCATCAGCATCAATGGCGAGCACCTAGGATGCCTTCATTTTGCTAATGATGTAATTCTTATAGTCAAGACCTTAAAATACTAGGAAATAATGTTTTAATATCTCAGTAGTGCTCCCCAAAGTGTGGGAATGAGATGAACATGATAGAGTTAAATAATAAGTCTGAAGGAGATCGGGAATTTCTATTCCCTCGCAGATTCGATGACTTCCAACCTTCCAAACAAGCCGGTTCCCAAGAAGGCACCATTAGACCATGACCAGGGGCCTAATCGCGCTAATTTTCAACGATAAAACCAAAACTAAATCGTTACCGTTTCAGTTTCGTACACAGAAAAATACTCGCTTTAGTTTTGTTGTTGAATACTCTGCCTAAGGAGTCTAGGATTACAATCTAGGACAATTTAAGTGAAAATTATGAAGCTAAACCAAAGATTTTTAGGTACCTAAATATAACCTAAATGACAACGTTACGTTACGTTTTTGTTTTATCGTTCAGAATTACCGCGATTGGGCTCCAGGTTGCACAGAGCACCGAAGAGTATCTGCTAAGAGTTGGTGTTCATGAACTATGAGGATAAGAATACAAAACTGGGTAGATCGGACACTTCCGTTGAGTGACGGTGGGTCCGAGCTGCTGGTGTGGTGCGCAGAGCTGCCACGCCGGAGTGAGGGCCCAGTGATGCTCCAGTAGTGAGCTGCGAAGACCAGGTCGGGATAATGCCGTCGAGAGTTGCCGAAGGTCCAAGAAAGCGTCGTCAATGATGCTGCGATGGAACCTTGAAGGCCTGGCTTGCTGTGCTTCTGCTTGCAGTGTGACTGCTGCGGATGCTGGGATAAGGTATGGGGAGTGATGGCTGCGCTGCGTTGCTTGCTGAAGGTGCTTGATGTGCTCCGTTGGGGTCACCAGTGTAGTGAATGAAGTAGGTATGGTAGGTATGGAGAGAGGTGACCACTAGTAGGAACGCCAAATGGAAGATCTTCCTCCGGGCTTGGTGGTATTAGTCCAACCGATGATGGTTGGCAGTTGTATATATGCTGCGTCGCTGACTAAACGTCGTTAGCGAGATTTAGGTTTCTCCATAATTATTCTCCATACTACGAGACGCTATTCCTTACTAATCTTTGTGTTTATTCGACATTAGCGCCATCTAGTCACACGGTGATGAATCTTGTTGCAATCGTGTGTTGGTATGGTAATGAGCGGCGTATAGGTAGGTGCTGCTACACGGGCAACGCAGGACCAATCGGTCCTGCGTTGCAACAACAACAATCGTTGTGGAGATTCTTGGAGGAGGTTTTTTACACAGAAGATAAGATGATGATAATGAGTGTAAATGTAAATTAATGTAATAAATGTAAATTGTAAATGTAAAACCAACCATTAATTTACTTCACTACAGTGAAGTAATCGGTTGATTATATTATATATATATACGTACAGTACATAAATTCTCTGGTGTTACCAGATATTTCTCTGGTGTTACCGGTAACGCGATGGAAAACATTGATAAAAGTACAAATAAGTAAGTAAACATTGCACATCGAACAACTATTTCAACTTGATCTTAAATTCCGATATTAAAGTTAGTATTATAACATAATAATAATAAAATAATCCATGAACTTATCGTGATTTCCAACACAACAGAACCACAATAAACCCACACACACCCCTCGAGAGCTATCACTAGAAAGACATTGAATGACAAAACGTACGTAAAGTTAGACAAGGGGCAATTCTAACGACGCTAGATAGGACCTTTATGGTAATACCATCACCAATTATTAACGGTCACGCAGGAGCCCTGATTTTTTAGACATTGTTGGGGACAAACCATCGGAAATATTAATTAGAAGATATAAGCATAAGTACATAAAATCTCTGATGTTACCAGATATTTCTCTGATGTTACCAGTAACAAATAAGTAAGTAAACATTGCATATCAAACAACTATTTCAACTTGATCTTAAATTCCGATATTAAAGTTAAATATCTTAACGTAATAATAATAAAATAATTCATGAACTTATCGTGATTTCCGACGTAACACAGCAGAACAACAATAGACCCACACACACTCCTCGAGAGCTATCGCTAGAAAGACATTGAATGACAAAACGTACGTAAAGTTAGACAAGGGGCAATACTAACGACGCTAGATAGGACCTTCATGCTAATACCATCACCAATTATTAATGGTCACGCAAGAGCACTGATTTTTTAGACATTGTTGGGGACAAACCTTCGCAAATATTAATTAAATATTGTTTAAGCAAAATTACTAAAACTATGTATTGTAAATAAAGGATTATTCAATATAGAACTTAAATATGTATAAAATATTGGGTATTCTGATACAATATTTTGAAGATTTGACATTATTTGCTTTGACCGGCTATGCCAGGTAACACAGATTCTTTGTATGGGGAGCGATTTTGTTCTCCTGAGATACTAGCTATAAAATGTTCAAAGGAAAAAATATTGTAAGCTGTTGTTCTCGCATTACTAAATGCATCTAATTTTAGATTAATGTAGAAAAATGTAAGGTTTAAACCGAGTTTTATGTAATAATAGGATTTTTTATAGAGCGGGGACAAGAAAGGAGTGCCTTAAAAGTTGATTGGCCAAAATCTGACTCTGACTGAAGCAAACATAACTTGCCTAGTAAAAACTAGGTACTTGATAAAAATAAAAATATACTTGAAAAAGTATTAATCAAATTGTTTAAACCTACTAATTTGTTTTATTTATCTATGTACCTACTGTGCTCATTTCATAAAATTACTGTCGTCTTTTAGGGCCTATCTACATAATATACGTGGCAGTTGTATAAATTAGGTAGGTACGTTAGTTAGAGCTAGGTAGGTTAGAGTTGCACTATCCTTACTAATATTATAAATGCCAAAGTCCGTTTGTTTGTTTTTTTACGCCTTCACGTCATGACTACTGAATCGATTACAATGAAATTTTACATACACGTTGCCAGGGGTATAGAAAAGGACATAGGGTTTTATCCCGAAAAAAGTATTGTTCGCGAGGGATAGCAAAAACTGTCCACGCAGACGAAGTCGCGGGTGGCCGCTAGTGGAATTATAAAAATATCGGGATAAGAGATAGGTCAGATAGGAGTCGACACGCCTTAAGTAGCCGTAATGTTACGTTACGCCGAAATGTTACAGATCAATCGCCAGTATCGCCACCTAATTAATTTATTCATATGGCGCGAGCGGGCATAGTAGCTGGCCGCCGCGCCGGCGTAACGGCGCGGCGCGGGCGGCCTGTAGCGACAACAATTTATCTGTAATTAAACAAAATCCACTGTATGTATTTTTCTAATTTTTTGTGTGGCATATAAGCGCATTGAAGAGGTCATGTAAGAGCCATCTGATCGATTTTTAATTCATTATTGCGTATATTATGAAAGAAAAATGAATTTATCAAAGAAGCACACCACTTAACTTTCTAAACTTTGTTCAACAGCTATATCTAACCACTGAAAGTCTTAAAATAAGATTTCAGAAATTTTAAAATTTTATTCGAACACAAAAGAGTGATTTTGTGATTTAGGCAGTTACACATATATTAACTTTCTAATTTTTTTACAACATGATGATAACATAGTTCTTATTATGAAACAATCAACATTTCAAACTTTAATTCTATATTTATGAAGTTAAACGAAATATAACGAAATATTACGAAATACCTAAACTATACCTAAAGCACCGGCATAAAACTTCTAACTTTTCGAAAATAGCTCACAATGCACATAATCTATACACTCGTCAAAAATTAAAACTTTTAGTATTATCAAAACTTTTTTATGAAATTTAATGTCCCACGACCGGACTATGTCTTCTATGCCTCTTTGACGCGCAACACTAAAATGTTTTGTGTATTTGGATCACAATGTTCGGGACGTGTGCTTTTGTTTGGTTCTGCAGGGTTGTCTCTAACGCATTCACAATCACAACATTCACAATTCAAACAGAAAAAGGTCTGTTGTGGCATCAGCAAAAAAATATCCATTGATGAAACTAAATACCTTCGTAGTGGAAAACAGTTATCTTTTGACGATGGATGTGAAAAAAAAAACATTTGCAACAATATATTTCAAGCAATGACCTGAAAAATTTGTATTCATAGAGGTCAATGATTTCAAGTTAACCGTTGACTTCATTCCATACATGATGATATTTAATACCTAAGAAAGCTTTTGTAAATTTTAACATTATTAAATAGTTTAAAGGAAATGTTCTGAACTTTCTGAAACCTCCCGATCCTAACTACATAGTTCAAGTTAGAAATCTCAACATTATGTTGTACAAAGACGATAAGCTTTATTTCATGACCAACACGGAATATTATTATACTGTCACATAGTTCAATTAGAACCATAAAGTGAAAAACAATAATAAGCACTGAACTGGTGTCATCCATGGCCCTAAAGTGAAACTCAAATAGAACATTCCTTCAAAACAAAGCTGTGAAACATACACATGATTGACAATTACCTGATATGGTGCAAATTGTTGATTGCTACTGTTGTTTTTTCTTTATCTTGAAATCACGTCGATGACGTGAAATACTTATTGGAAGGTTCAGGGGGCCTATTACGAAAAAAACGTACGCAATTGCGTCACGCAGTCACTTGGTCACGTTAATCGTCCGCAGTTCGTCGGTTGTGACTATTAAATACATGTCATTTTCAATTTGGCTATCGTAGCCCAAAGACTATTGAACGAATGATGTCGGATACGATAGAGAAAAACTGTCAAACTTACGCAATCACTTTGCGATATCGCATACGCAAGTGCTTTGTAATAGGAAATAATCATAACGAAGCACGGACGCAGCTGCGTGTATCGCATGAAACTTTTCGTAATAGACCCCCAGAAGCTTTTTCTTTGCTTTTTGTACAAGAAATTCTGTTCCAGTGTTTCAAAAAGGATGTTAGAGCAGAACTTGGGCAGTAAATAATAAACATACAAAGGAAGAGAATTTGTTTTTTCAATGAACCTTCTATTGTTGCCATGGTATGATATAAATAAATAAATACATATGTGGAAACCAAAACATAGATCCGACTATTGTCTTATAAAATAATTATTTAAAATGAACTCATAATTTCTGAGCATTTAGAGCTATAGCAGTGAATAATATTTTTAATGTTCTCAACTAGACTACAAATAAACTATCATAAAAAACCTCTCGGGGGTCTTAGATGTAATATCTATAAAACATTAAATCTGAATGTTTAAGGGAATTGGTAAAAGGTTTATAATAATAAATCCCAAGGGTCAAAGTCCGCCGTAGGCGAAAAATCTTACCCAAGATAAATGTAATCTTTTTGTCTTTGGGAACAGTATAAAGAATGCATGTTATGTTTAACCATGTGAGGTTTACACGGGCCAATTTCCCGGTCGATTTGCTGGTAAATTTTAGTCAACTCGGGCTTGTAAGATTGAATCGCTCACCTAATGTAATGAGGTAGCGATACGATTTTACTAGCGATTGTCGATAAAAAGCTCCAGCCTACTAAAACCGACCATCAAATCAATCGAAAAAAACTCTATTCTATTCTATTCTACGTATTTCAGTTTCAATTAAATTTGGGTAGGTTCTTCAATTATTCGAAAATCATTTCAACTCGGTTTGTCTTATTGAGCAAACAGTATTAAACGCGTAATACGAACGATTACCAAGCAAATCATGTTTGGAAATAGGATTACGCGTAAATCTAAATCTATGACTGTAAACAGGGGATTTATAAATGTAAACACAATATGTGAAGGCACAGTAAACGGACAACAATGGCTGTAAACTTGGTAACCAAACATTTCACAAAGTTTATAAACCAAACTAAATTGGGTACATACCTAGCTAAAGTATTTTAGTTACTTGCAAATAAAAGTTTATTGTTAACTTTTTAGTAATAAACTGATGAGGGTGACAGGTTCTTTTTAGTTTAAATCAAATTAGTTTGCTTAGTAAAGAAGTTGTTATAAAAACTGTTTGGCAAAAAGACGACATGCGATGCGAGTAGATGTGTATCTATTATAGCACACGTCAAGTTTTTTTATTACTACGTCTATCTTAAATCTGTCTCCTCAGCAGACCATCCAAGATTCGTGCAGTTTCATTTCCGATTGGCTGCTATTCTCACGCTTCTCCGCAGGTGAAACTATAGTCTGTTCAGGTGACTGGACTTTCCATTTATTTTTCCAGACGACTGACACTATTCGTTCAATTACCTTTTTGATTTTTATGTCTCATTAATCTTAGATATTACCTTCTATAAAATCGATGGAGACTCGATCAGTCAATCTGTTATTATCTAAAGTTATGTGTTTTAGATGTTCCCTATTGACCTATAATTTCAATATGACCTACTGTTAAAATGTAACTAATTAACATCAAAAACAGGCATTTTATTTCCAACATTCATTGAACTTTCAATAATATAATTCTTTCTTTCCACTATAGTATAAATATGTAACAATAATTATTAGTGCAATAAAGAATATATTATATAGTATCCTTAATGGTATTGTTGTAAAAAATGTTTTGTCTAATGATTGATGGGTAAAACAATTCACAATATTGAAGCATTTAGCTTCGTAAGGCTTCGTTCTAAATAAGGGAAGGTCACATTTCAATGAAAAAGGATTTAATCAGAAATCACCAACAAATAAATCCTGCTGTAGCAATAACCAGACAGGATGAAATAAGTAATCAAAACGCCGTAAAACATCACAACACTTCGCATGTCGCAGTCATTCACCGAAAAGTGTCGTAGAGTGCTAACAAAATCTGAGCGTCGATATCGAGAGAGCGCAGATGTGGGACCGCGATAAAATTTTATGGGCCGAGTCCTGCTGACGGGGTCCTTGCAGAGGACCCTCCACGATTGGCCCTTCACAAGGACCCTAGAGTAAAAGGACCCACAATACCTGCGCGACTCGTTAGAATAATGGCAGCTATTAGACGAAAGGTAAGACTCGTTGACACGAAATTTTGGGTTCTAAGAAACGATTCGATTTTAATGACCTCTGCGAAATTTGAATTTTTTGGAGGACGATTTAAAGTTCCGTTTATTTGAGTTGTAATTGGCGAAATACACTTTGATGTAGTGGAAAGTGTAAATGGTGATAGTAATTGTAAATATGTTATTACTTTTTTCAAGGATAAAAAGTAACGAGGAAAGTGAGTTTATTTCATTAGCTTCACAATTCACAATTCCATGCAGCAGAAATTTCTTAGTGGTCATAACCAAAGATTTCATCTCGCCGCAACAGCTATAGCCACCTCGTATAACCCGCAGTTAAATGGGAGTTATCTCGATATGTGGGGCAATAAAACTTTTTCTTGTTAAAGTTATATTCCCTCTATGAATATGAAATTAATGCTGGCGTTTATTTATGACACACCATCTTAAACTAAAGTGTAGGCAATTGCAGCAAAATTAAAGTCTCAAAAATAGCTACTCTCGCTTCCCACTGATCATTATAATTTGACGTTAACATCTTTTTGCTTAAATAATTAAGCATAAAAAACCATTTTGATAATAACGAATCTAATTAACAAGATGCAGATAATATCTTTATTGCTTGTTTTAGAGCTTCCACTTAGAATCTTGATGCATAAAACATAACGTTTTACGAATGAGATTAATTCATATAATGCTGTCTCAACTAACGAGTATGCTTAATTAGTACAAAGTATTAAAATATTTATGGAAAAATACATAAAGCTTTCCAATTCAATTAGGTATCTAAAATATTTTATCTAATTCGGTGTCACGTTCGTAATTCAAAGACTTTTCAATTCAAAAATCACAAGATTTGAAGTGATTAAAAATTTCGTCCTCATTAAGTGCTTTAAAGATATTGGTACCTTATAGGTTAGTGTCTTTTATTCAATTAACTGGTGGTTTGTATTTGTTCACATTGTGAACACTAAGGCTGAGTTGCACCATCTTAACTTATCCATAACTTTAGCAGATACAAACATATCTGACTCGATGACAGCGTCGCTGTCGTCTATGGCGTAACCTAGGTAACAATTATGTCCACTTATGACCATTGGCTCAGATAAGTTTGTATCTGTTAAAGTTATGGTTAAGTCAGGATGGTGCAATTCAGCCTTAGTTCACCTCAGTAATTCAAATGACATCACGGAATCCCATACAAGCCTGAGGAATAAATTCATATAGAGTTATTGCCTTTTGCGTCTCGTCATATTTTTACATAGCCTAGTCATATTGCTTTGTAAGTACGCTTACGCTCGTGAAACCTTTATTGAGGTAAAACCTGTAACCTGAATATTGAAGGGACAAGTATTTGTTAGAACCATTTCCAAGAATATATTACGAGTGACTGTTTTGTTTATTAGTTCTATCTTGGAAATTTATCATTTCATTGAAAGGTAAAACATTTAGGTAATCAGAAGATCAATGCTGAATAAAATAAGTGCCAAACAATCACAGAACGTGATATTATTCTGATAAAGGAATTTGTTATATAGGTAGGATTTCTAACCCATTTCCTTTTGTTTCACGAATACCTACTGCTATTAATGTTTACCTTTCCAAATTAGAACTAAATGAATTTTTTTTTTGTAAAATAATACGATTTTTATTATGATTATGAAATTAGTAAGTATGTGGAGTTTATGTTTCAATTTGACTTTGTTTTAAAAAGAAGTATGATCTTGAGTTTTAATGATACTCGGGGACTTAATAAAGATAATATCATTTCGATGCCTAGAAAAAAAATTATTGCCACTTATTTTTATCTCAAGATTTTCAGTGATATAGCCGTGGAGCTGAGTAAAGCGTCTTTCAAGATGATCTACTTTGCAAGCGCATTCAAGATTGCTTCAGCTGAAAATAGTCGCAATAAAACCGTGTACAAATATGAAAATATTGCAATTTATTTATTAAAAAAATATATAATTATTGAAGTAAACCAATAATAAATACTAACGAAGACAATTGAAGGAAGATTAGATTATTACAGGATAGAGTTTTATAAGATAGCTGAAGGGATGAATGAGGGTTTTTATAAATTGACTCATAAAGAAAGAAAGCATAAAATAAAATTTCTTAAAGAGGCATCATCTAACCCAATCACTTCTTTGCATTGCAGGATTCGGTGAAAGCAGTACTAATTGTCAGTCATTTTTTTTTTGGAACGATAACACATTTTTTATGCATATAAAAAGAAGCATATAAAAAGAACGCAACCACTTAAAGCAAACAGACCGACATATTAAGCTTCACAGAGTGCCTGTGAACCCAGAGTCAGCCACTTACGCGATCGTTACCAAACTTGTTATGACCTCCTAGTATATGTGGCATCCTGCGCAGACTGAAGGATTAGTTGGCAGGTGTGTCACGGGATAAGGTCGCGAGTGATGGCCGGAAATCTGCAGCCGAGCAGTCTGCGCGCAATGGTCCGTGTGCCCATCAGGGTCTTTTGAAATAAAAGGAAGCGCCTAGAATTTCGAAATTCCTCTCAAAAATGTGAAAGTGAATTCGTGTCATCATACAAATAAATAAATGCTTGGACAATTTCACACAGCGCCATCTTTCATAAATAAACTTTATCTTGTAAGTTTTCATGCATTACCTTTGTCAAAGTTGAATAACGAATTCTCAAAGTAATTTTGACTTTAAAATGGATGTCAAAACACCCAGAAAAAAAGTCACATAACTTTCAACATATATTAGGCTAAAGCATTAACAATACTATAAACAAGTTGTAACGACGCGTAGAAAGCGTTAAAAGAGTAACACAAGTCGATCAGAATCGTATTGCGTTCCATAAATACTACGGTCGCATCACGCCGCCGCGTCGCCGGTCGCGTCGCTGTCGTAAATTAGCGCGACAGATTGACGCGACCGCGACACGCGGTGACAAACTTTATTTCGGTGGCGTCGTCACTTTTGGCTCTCACTTGAGTCAGATGGCTTCGAGATTTATTTATATCGTCGGAACAGATACTGGTGATAGCGCGATGTCGTCTATTGTTTTCAAATCTCCGACATGTTGAGTTATTTTTTTTATTTTATTTTTTCAGACAGGTGACATTCCTTAAGCGCTGCGTTCCATTTCAACATGAATAATAATATAAAAAACAGTAGGGATTAATTTAAGACTTAATTTCTCACAAAAAAATTTACAAAATTTAAATTTTCAAGTGTTAATGCATTATTATGGACGATACTTTGAAATAGATTCACGACAGCGAAGCAAATAAGTAATTATTCCATTCAACTTAATTTGTTCGTTCATGATTGATTTGCGTTAAACCACTGTAATTAAACAGTGCTTCAATTCTATTAGTCAAAACGTTTTCAATGGAGTGTATTGAGAAGATAATAAATTATGTTCTTCACCCAAATCCTTTCCAAATGCTCAAGTTGATGTCACACCGTTAGGAACTATTAATCCATCTTCACCGTTTTTTGTAAGACGATCACCCACTTAGCTTAAAGGATCTGTAGTGTTTTCGCAGGGTATTGGCACTCGCTATCTGCATCTGCTATCCCAAAATAGCTTCATGGGGAACACGTGAGGAATGCTTTTAAAACGCCCCATTGCGCCCGTTGACGTATGTAATTTCAGATTGTTCAAAAAAAGTAAGTGTGGGATGTCTTCGACTTGTTCTGTCGCGTCATTTAAACTTACCTTATCTGATGCGTAAACTCCATAACTTATTGAAGGGTCGCGTTTAGATTAAATCGCAACCTTCCAATCCTTTGAACTATTACATTTAGTGGTGTATTGAAATTTCAAGGGCAATTTCCTACAACCATTGTCTAAAACGCCATTAGAGTTTATCTGATTTTTGTCCGGAAATGGACGATTTCATAATAACACGTTTCGCTTATACGTGGTAGTTAATTTAACTCCCTTTTTTACAATTTTACGAAACTAATAATAAAATGTATGAGGTTGGAATTATTTTTAATTTGAAATTAAATAACTTGTTCCATTTGGAAAGTATGTAGAATGCCCCTCACAAAAATATAGTGTTATAAAGCTAACCTAAGGTATGTGGTGTTAAATATTTATTTAATGTAACTTATTGGATAGTATTGTTTCGTTGTTAAACATGAGTCTATAAAACGCAACAAAGTGCGACAGAAATATTTCCACTTCGCCACAGAATCCGCTTTCCATTACCGCTTTTACTTGTCAATAGTCCCTCCTGAGGCTGTCTCAGCCATTGATTGACGTTTATTCGTTTGTTTCCTCTCCACTCTCAGTTTTATTATACGTTTCGGAATACCGGTGACGCGGTGCAATAAAATTTTAACTGTCTTTGTCACAGACTGGTTACGGTTGTAACAAAATTAATTTACAAGGATACATGAATAAAACTCTATGTTCCTTTTTTAATCAACTCTTAAGCTTGCAATAATGTTTAAGAGGCAATAAAGAGACCTGTTTCAATATAATTTGATGTCACATTAAAAGAATGAGTTTAATATAGTCTCGTACAAGTTAAAAAGGCACTTAAAGAAGCGAAACATGGTATGCATGTAAATGATCGTTGACTTTAATAATACAGAGATTTGCATTCAGAGCGTGCTACTAAACTTGACACATTACAAAGTAATAATATCAGTGAGAGCTTGTTTTCAATGAACAGTATTGTATAACAGTATTTACATGTTAAATTAATAGTAGAAGTAGAATGCATTCTCTGGTTGCAACTCAATGTAACATAAAACATACTGTCGGTTCTAGTTTAGTTTACTTTAAATTGTTTCTCATGGTCTGTAGACATTATCTAGGGATTTATAGAAGTACCTAAAACTGCATCAAGTTATAGTACTTGTTTTATGTTTTTGGTGCTTAAAACGTTTACTGCTGACATTATACGAAACTTAATAAGGTTGGCATTTTAAAAAGGTTTTATGCCGCTTTTTAAAGTTACTATGTACGGAGAATCATAATTTTTGATCGTAATACTTGGAAGGATGCTTTTTATTGAAGTCTTTAAAGTTTCGAAAGATTGACTTTGTTATTTTTCTCTTGAGCGATTTTGTTTCTCGTCTTGTACAAAGTCAAAAGCTTAGGTACCTATTACGTGAATCAGCATTACTAAATTATATGCTCCTGGTAGAGGGCAAGCAATTTGTATGGCCTGAATAGGTACTACTTATCCCTTTGGTGTGTGGTTGGTTCATTCACGCTTCGCTCGCGTAAATGACGTTAAATGAAGGCTTTGCGAGCGGGGCTTATACTAAAAACACACATAAAATATTCTCATAGATTGCAGGAACGTTTATTTTTATTTTAAGTGTAACTATGTCTGTGGTATGTTTGATAAAGTTGATTGTGTGCGTGAGGTTCAAATCTATTATTTTATAAAGAAAAAGACATTGCTCATAGGTTTTCCTTATGACCAGTATTTGCACATTCTTGTTCTTTTGAAATTATTAGATTTCATTACAACTTGTGCTAGAAATAAAATATAAGCATTCCTTTAAATAATTACGTTGGAAGCTATTTATGTGTCTGTGAACATTTTGATAAGTTTAACATGACAAAAATGGTAAGTGATAATTTCTGGCTGTTGAAAAACGAACTTACGTTTCAAATCATGTATTATTCATCTCGGCCCATTCGAAGGTATCATTCTGAGTTATGATCAACAGCATTGTTTTAAAAGCGCTTATGTGTTTTTTTTAAACAGTAATAACTCGGGCGTCAGTGTTGAATCTTTCATGTGAATAATAATGTGACTGCGACTTATAGCTCCAAACAGCTTTGGGGTTGTGAAATTAAAACAAAAAGCTGTCTTTGAATATAAAATGTTTTTATTTTTATTTTCGATAAAGATTCTAATGATATATCCAAATATAAAAGCAGTAGTGAACCAAACCACTGATCGATCAATACCTTTCAAGCAAAGAAGTTTGAAACCTACAATTGGCACAAGTGACCGGGATACACGACAAGGAAACAGCATCCCTAGGGAGAGGGGAACTTACTCGAGTCGAAAGAAATGTTCAGCTCGTGTATAAAAGTTGTAACTAAAGAACAACTTTGTAGGTTTCTTCGCACGATTTCTGAGTAGCAACAATTTCACCGAGTCATTCGAACACCAGTAAAGTGATGATAATTATACATTATATTACAAGATTGGAGAATGTTTAACATTTGTAAAACTAATTCTATCTAGCAATAAACTGCAATGATTCTGCGTAGGCACGGCAAGAGCGCGTTAAATACTAAAATCATTGGTGTCAGATTTAATACCGGCAGTAGTTATAAACAGAAACTATTGACGTACCTACACTGCTGCAAATGATTTGTGCTCTATTAGAAAGTACTTTATAAAAGACGTAATGTAAAACGAACATACACCGTTATTTTTAAGTATATCTAAAAATGAAATGGGGATTTCAGACCACGTAACTGAACAACTTTTACTAAAGGGCCAACCACGGATTCGCGAAAAAAAATTCAGCTGCTCCATACATTATAGTCGAGTCGATGTTGTACTTTTCTATGGAACAGCTGATTTTTTTTCGAGATTCCGTGGTTGGCCCGGCCCCGGAATCTCATAGTAAAAGTTGTTCATTTACGTGGTCTGAAATACTTAAAAAATAACGGTGTATTTTAGACCGTTTAAAGAGCAAGGGCTAGTTTATAATGCGAAACGTCAGGCTACCGGTCCGTTGGGTACTGGTACACTGGAAACGACAAGCATTGTGTCGCGGGAACTTGCTTTTGAGGTGGACATTATGAAAGTTCCGGACAGATTTCGTTTCTGTGTAGAAGTTGAATTGTGGTTCGTATTCAAACAAATCGATATGCATTAAATTTCACAACCAAGATTTCAAGAAATTCTGATTTATAGACACGGAAGTGTACTATTATGTATTCTGTGACCATAGTTTCGATTCATAATGAAAACTTTTTTAGATTCTACTATACGTGAGTTTATTAAAAAAACAGATAATCCCATGATTAAAGTAGATACTAATTTGAACCCTTTCTCAAACCCATTGAATCTGCGAATGAAAATAAACATAAACAAAAGACAAATGGTTAGCCACACGCGAATATTTCCAAAAACAATTTTCCCTAACACATTAAACGGAAGGGGGAGCTATAATAGTTTTATCGTGAAAAGAAAAAATATACCCTTATGGAGTTCCGGGGCAGTACCCGGATAACGTGAGCCGTTATAAAAAGTTTTCTTTGTTTTACTCGGTGTTCGGTGCAGCGCGCCTTTGTTCGCTCGCTCAAATCGTTTTCCGATAGCATTTGTATGTAGCACTCTCTGCTGACGACGTATTGGGACTCATCTCTTTTGATCATTGTCTCTGTAATACTGTCATAATCTGACGCGTATGGGAAAAGTATTTGTGCTTCATTGAAGCTTTCTCTCTGAGCTCGTTCAAAATCTACGCTTTTATATTCAAAACTATCGAGTGGTTTACTTGTGAGCTTTTTTGTGAAACAAAATTTATGAATAAAAAACAGAACGATATCTTAACTTTTTTTATTTTACTCTGTTAGACAAAGTTTATTATCATCATCCTCAATATTCCTTTCATCTGACTATAAAACATAAATATTAATTTCCCTGACTTCACACTCTGATCCAACGTTTCGAAGGGCCTATTTCCTTTACATTTTTAAAATCCTTCCGGAGTGGTTATAAAATGTTATGCGGTGGCCGACGGTAGGAAATTAGCCTGTCTGTCAGTATGGGGAATGCGTGCTTCCTATTTATAAAGCGAGTCAGGGCTAGGACGTCCTATAGTAGAATTTATTATTACCTACCTATAACTGTGTTAGTATAATTGATTTTGGACAAGAAATTCCACACTGAGTTCCAAGCAAACATAAGTTTGGAAAAGCCAGTCAATACCTATCCGTTTTTAAGTTAGCACTGTTAGGTTATTTTTCTGTTTTTTTTTTCAATGGCTTTATCAATGTAATTATTTATCACAGCTATACACCATTGTTCTATAAAATATAAGTAATATGAAAGAAAGGTCTAATTTAGACACTGAAAAAATTAGACTGTGTCACCCCTAACAAAAGATTTATCTTTGACAAACGCTGTGTAACGCGTGAGTGAAACTAATAGAAGCCACGGAAGTCGAAGTTGTTCGGGTCAATGGAGATTTTATTTCGTTTTACTTTATGAATTGAGGAGAATTACACATTAGGGATTTCTAAACGAACAAATTGTTGGTGAAATATGAAAGTGAGAGAGGAAACACTCCGCTTGATAAGGTTAACTTGGCATCGTCACGCCACGCTTCTAATTAAGACGTCAAAATTCTTCTCGTATTTTGTTTTTTGTTGTAACTTTCAGTCATTTATCGTCAATTGTAAGTATACCCTCATCAATTTCAAGTCCAATAATATTTCTGAAAAGTTCTAGCCTCAGTTAGTGCATATGAATTTTTAATTCCTTGATTGTAGTACCGCTGTTGCACGCAACGTTCCATAGAACACTTTTGACGTTAACTGCATTAGAAAATTGATTGCCCTGGGTTATACGAGTCCGCTCCCGTCCTGGATTTTCAATCACGACTCCGCGATCGCCGTCCGTCACTGCTGCCATAAACGCCGGCTTGTTTGTTTCTGGAACGCAATTTACTCTTTGTGGCGACTAGGATTGTTAGAATGCATTATGGACAGTTGGCTTCGCTTAAGGTGAAAAGCGTGGAACAGGCAACAGCTGTTACGTATCTTTAAATTAGATCTATCAAATTATAAATTACAAGTATTCTTAACTTATTGGAGTTTCGTACGAGCGTTTTAGTGTTAACTCTTCATATTTAGTTCTTTTTGTTATTATATGTTTAAAATATTAAGCATAAATGACGGTGTAAAATCTTGATTTCACTATCTTAATATCGTATTGAAATCTGAATTCAATATCACGTAGACGGTATTCTATAAACACTCGGGTTCTTCTAAGTACTAACTAGACATTTAATTTTCTTTTTGAACAAACACGGTCCCGTTTTGGTTCTTATATCGCACAGGGGCCGGTGGAACCGCGGCTAATTTATGTGTCTCAGGCCGTAAAATCAGTTCCGCTCGACCACCGACTTATCCTGGCGCTATTGACGCAATAAAAGTAGGAGCTGATGATTATGCCCACTAACACGTTTCTTGGGAACTACTGTTATGACGTTTGATAAAAGTAAAACTTGATTCTGGTACAATAAGAAATAAGCATGAAAATGTGAATGATGCGTTGAAAAGGCTATTGAATAATGACATAATGAAAGATTTGTGTAAATATTTTTATCTAAAAATACTAAAGGCACATAACATAATGAAAAGATAATCATTATTAAAAGTTTGTCCAACACGATCTGATTTGGTTTCTGGTTAGGTACTAATTTTATTTTAAGGAGTAGATTTATAGTCAAAAATGCGGAGATAAATCTATGTGTTAGCATTGTTGTCTTCAAAGACAAAATACGTGATTCGCAATGGATATTAAAAGCCAATAAAATATCCACCCTCATCGGTTTTATGGCCTGTTTAGAACAGTTTTCTCCGGGAACAGTGACGCATGAGCGACCAAATGATATAGCTGAGAAAACTTTTTATTTGTTTGCAGTCAAACTAACATATCTCCCCCAGGCGACAGGGAATGCTCCCTTTGGTGGAGACGCGGTCGAGTTCGATCGCCATCGATTGGAGGGTCCTGTCCACACTTGAACTAAAGCAAACATTAGATTGTGCTCGCTTGAAATGAAGATACATTCCGAAATATATACAGAAGCTGTACGATACAAATCCAATAAAGAACTTGTAAAGAAATATCTTTTGAAACAAAGAAATAATGATCGTATAAAAAATATAGAGAAGCAAAAATGTTTAGGCATGTTATTGCTGTACGTGAATGTGTAAAGGTTATAAAAATAAATGGAGGGTCACTCGTGAACCGTCTTCAAACGAAGTTTGACTAGGCAATCCATCGATAAGGAGATTTGGCTGTGAAAGAGATTGGGACGCTTTGCCAGAATGGGTTGGCAGTTGTCGTCCGGAGATTAGCAACAAAAGGAGATCAAAGAACTCTATTGATATTTTATAAGTTTATTTTCATATTTAAACCATATCAAATTGTATTTTTAACTGTATTAGCCGAAATAATTTCCTTCATTCTCAAAAGATAGGGTTAAAATAAAATTATGAATGATAAAATTTTCTTTAATTTCAGAACATTTTTTTCCTAATGAGACACTGTAATTGATGACTTTATCTTGATTAATAATGTATTACAGAACTGCAATAAACTTGATTGGTACACCGCCTAATAATAAATTTAATTACTCAATTAACGAATCTGACTTGAGAAAAGTATAATTGAAGGTAGAAAATTTATTACCTACATTAAACACTCAAGTGTCAAAATGTTTCACTTCATTTTGAGATCCCATATCTTATAATTATGGTTGATAAATTACCTTTTTTATTATATTTTGTATTAAATCACGCGAAGCAGGGTATTATGTGGTAATACTGATACTAAAAGGAGAAAAAAAAACTTCCATAATATCACCACTTTAAAAAGAACGGAATAATTTAATTAAGGAGCACATATATTTAACGCTGTTTCAGAAAGAACCATCTGTACGATGTAATTCGTTCATCGTCGGTCTCTCCGTTTGTCCACACGGACGGCTACGTTTATTGGCGATAAATTACGCGATCGCCGGTTTTTATCGGAGGCAATACAGGCGTGAACGTCGATACACGTCCTAAGTAACGAGATGGCGCCGTTACAACTTGCCAGTGTCCACACAACCATGAAATTGTACTGTTAAGGATGAATGGGTCAAGCGACAGTAAACTGTAGAGATTTAGACTATAACAACATTTACACGAAGAATTTTATCAGTGTAAGAACAGTTAGAAAGGTCAAGATTTTTAGGATTTTATGCCCCGCATTAGTAATGAAACATAATACAATATCTTTGACAGATTATCTTGATACTTCTTTAAGAAAGATAGTTAAAGTTGCAGCAGTTAAAATCAAGAAAATAATTAAGAAAGAAACAATTATTAAGATACCTATCTCACTCCATAAAATTCCAAATAGTGTAGAAGATTTTAACGAGCACCAAGTCTCGAACTTAGTGGAAATACGCCCACTTATCGGACGTGATCCAATCACGGTATATGACGTTTAACACGTTCGTAATTCAAGTGTGAAATAAAAACTGTAGTAAAGTGACGACGCGGATGCCGCAGGGAGCGAGCCTGGGTCCATAACTTTACGACCGACGCCACGTAAAGTCGCGCCGCCCATAATAATAAACTGTCTCATCAACAGTCACCTCCAATGCGCCCAAATAAAAGTTTACAACTCTTAAGAGTGTATGAACTGCCATATAACAGATAAGGTCACGAACAACAGGAGTAGACTTTTGAAATGGATTAGAATAGTTATGAAAATGCCCATGTCATATAATATGATAATATCATCATTAAAGATAAGTTACATTTTGAGATAAAATCACGATTTTACAAAACTCGATTTAACTTTAAACAAGGCTAAATATTTCAGAAGAAAAATTAGAAGAAACTTTGGAACCTTCTTCTATAGCATTATGTCTGAAACACAAGTTTAACATCGTTCAGTAGCTAATAATAAAGTGAAAACAGCAAGCAACAGCGGCAAAGTAGCAGAAGTTTCCTTTGTAAATAAAAAAAAACGGCGAGGCGTTTATAGACGAAGTTTGGCGCGTGGGGCGCAGCCGATAACAGACCGATGTTCGCAACATATAGGTACGTATAGGAGAGCCTTTTCGTTTGTAATATAGGTATTATGTTTGTTCTTTCACACGTTGTTGTGTTGAAGTTTATATTTTCAAGCCGAGTAAAAGTAGACCTTAGTTGCGTTAACTTATAATTACTACTTTCAAATCTTCCTTCACATAAAATAGGCTTATTACTTTCATTAAATATTAAGACAGATGAAATGTTAATGTAACAATTTCAATAATTATAGCGAACTTACGATGAAATTATCATTGAAGACGGGGCCTAATCGCGCTAAATTTTAACGATAAAACCAAAGCTAAATCGTTACCGTTGCAGTTTCGTTTACAAAAAAATACTCGCTTTCATCATCATCATGATGATGATGATAACCTCAATGACAACGTAACGTTTTTGGTTTTATCGTTCAGAATTTCTGCGATTGGGCCCCCCCAGATATTGTAAACATCAAATCGAAATTTGTGATCCACGATAAAAGTAAATTGATGAGTTTGCCTAGGAAAAATAATGTTACAATAAAGTCTATTATTAGTTGTAAGTTTGATTCACCCACCCACAAGAATCCAATCAATCAGTCTTGTCCACCTCGACGTCAGGACATAAAGCACGTAAATGCAATTTGTCTTCAACAAACACTTATTTATCATTCAGAATTTAAAGTACTTGATAAATGGGTATATTTAGAAGTACTTTATGCCATTTAGTGGGGCTATAAATCTGTCCTGTGTGCTTTTGGAGCACTTTTGATTGTGTTGGTCGCCTACGCTTTTAGGTATATTGAAAGCATAATATTTATTTGAAAGATATTAATATTCTTTAGTATTGTTAGTATTATTCGCTTGGTGCATTAGCCTTCAACCATTTTAGTAGACATAACACCCACAAATCTGCATTCCCTATTACTGAACAATTTCATTATAAATACCGGATTTCTTCAAGACGTTTGTCGTTTTTAGACTGGTTTGATTTATTATCAAATGTGCGTTGTATTCCATTCATTTCAAAGTCCGATTTTAAATATTAGTAGTTATTAATACTACATAATTCTCTGATGTAAAATCGTCTTCGATGTCTCCGCCAAAATGCACAAAAAATTCAAAATCGATACACCGAGTTTCAAAAACCTAATTTAGAAGAATTTTAGCAATCTTTAGGGCAAGCAAAAGGGTTTTTTATATGTATAAATATTGAGTTATTAAAGTTGCGTGCGATAAGCAGAATTCGCCGGGATCGCGTGTTCGCACCTTTGTGTGGACGTCGGTAGTAATTGAATTATTTTTTTTCACATAAATCTGGCTGGTTAACAGCGGTTTGGCGTGTACTCTGGTTTGCATTAAACCTTTCTACAGCCTTAAACAGCTGTTATTTAGGTTCAAGTATTATTTGGATTTGTAATAAGATTTTGTGTTTTAGTATTTTATATAAATTTTTACTCAGCCGTTACAAAAAAGGTTTTTTTTTCAAATAAATTAGAAATTAAGTGCTTTTAAAAATGTCTTTATTTTCCTACGAGACTTAACAAGATTATGTTTTGTTTTTGTAAAGTAGAAAATATAGAACCAGAAGTTTCTAACGTTGGATTTCTTATGTTTATCGATAAAGGGTGAAACTGTTCACTTATTCATGGAACAACTGTTATTTCGATACACGAATGTGTTTCAATCAGAATGAACTTTATCCCATCGGGATAAGGTCGTTGAATAGACGACACTATTTGAATAATGATGAGATTAGATAAACTACTGCTGAAATCCACCACCTGCGTCTCTACTTGTAAAATATACGAAGGATCAAAAACCTGGATTAAGATAGATATTGATACAAATGTTACTAATAAATTAGGTTTCATAAGAAACTAGATGAATAATATCCTTAATGCAACCGGGGATGATGTTGGGTTATAGCCAGTACATAATTTTGAATAACAATAACCTCCTACGTGACCATCAGCCATTTTTGATTTCCCCTCTGCTGGGGCACAGGCCTTCCTTATGGGTGGTAAGGAGGACGGGCCATAACCCACCGCGCGGGCCCAATGCGGATTGGTGGGTGTTAACGACTGCAAATGCAGCCGGGACCAACGGCATAACGTGCCTTCCGAAGCACGGAGGAGCTCGGGATAATACATTTTTGGTCACCCATCCCATGACCGACCCTTGCGAACGTTGCATAACTTCCGCAATCGCTGGGCCAGGCGCTAAACCACTGCGCCACCGAGCTCCACACCTACCTCCTACGTACACATACAATATTGTGTCTTTTCAATGTCTGTAATGGTAATCTAGATAGCATTGCATAGATAAATCACAGTGAAAATTTATAAAAAAAAACTTTTTGTATCAATTGAAATAGAAAGCCAATTGAATAATAAAAAGAATATCGTAACAGAGTTCATTCGCTAAAATTAGAATTAATTTGATACAAAACAGAACACAGAGCGTGCGTTTATAAGAGATTTTACCAACATAATCTTAGAAGGTTATAACTGGGATGCAAAATATTCCGCTTGCTTAATGTTGCTCGTTCCCAAATATATAGAGGGAACATGATTCTCGGATCTTCTGAGCACAATAAAGCCACTACGTGACTCATAATCATAAGCTGATACTTTGTTTACTATTGTTTTTGCACAAAAATACTTTATTGTGCAATATATCTGCTGCTTACGTTGTTGTAATACAAAAGTGGATCATTTTTGTCTGTTCTGGAAATTTCATTAAAGTTCATTGTGTGAGAATGTTATGAGAAAAATCTTAGTCATCTCCTTTCATCGACGATTTTTAAAGTTTATCAGATTTCCTTCACACGTAGAAGTAGAAAGCAATCAATGTATACCCCACACTTCGTCAATAACAAGACTTTTGAAATTCTGAACAAGATCCTAATTAACGGACATAAGATTGTTAACGTCCGTAAAAAACTAAGGCCCATTTACCATCGTCCACGCGTGGGTGTGAGTGGGCGACCCAACCCGTGATGTTGCGTAGCTGACATGCTGGCAATTAGCTTGCAGTCAGCTCTAGCCATTTTGGGAGCAAACCATGTTGGGATATAGGGCTCCCAACCTTCCAACTATAAACGCCTATCAAAGCTTATGAAGATAAAAAGCTTATTATAAGATCAAATGGCTGTTAAAAAGGAGTAAAATTTGATAAAATGTTCTCAAAATCTCAAAATCACTTTAGAACCTAATCAGTATTGAAATAAGCTCCAAAGTGTTATGTCTAATTTTATTGCAGCAGTTGGTTTTTTGAGTTGTAATTTTGCATATTATGAGTATTTGTCTTCTAATAAAAACTTATATTTTTTTTAATTTTGTACAACCCTATAAAGAGAGCTTGTCGAGGCTTTCGAATAAGTAGTTTACTCACAAAAACACAATCATTCAGTAGTTGGAACACTGTTTATGAGGAATCTGACGTATAAGGCAAAGCGGCTTTTATATTCCAAACTAAGCCACCGTTAAAACACTTTATTGCTGTTTGCTAGTCATTTTTGGCTCGAACGCCTTTTAATAATGTTGGGATTGTCTATCTTTTTTAATCGAATTCTTAGGTAGAACTTTATCTGATCATATCTTAACTGGCATGATAAATAAAAATAGTAAGTAACTTCTTTTTCTGAATAAAATTAATTCTAATTAACTGAATTTGATTTAGGTATGTCTTCCTTTGAATTCTGTAAATTCTGAAAGTTTTAGGTAAAAGGTACAATATTTATTTTTTGTTACTATAGTGGTAAAAGAAAACAAAATCTCCAAAAGGGGTGAGTTGATTTATAAAATGGCAGCTGCACTAGAATTATCCTCTTCAAAGAATGCCAATCTAAAAGCAACCGAAACGGATAGCGAGACAGTACAAAGTTGCACAAACGATACGTGTCGTAGTATCGTGTGTAATAAGAGCGTTACTGAGGAGTAAACTTTTACAACAGGTAGTTGGTGTAATGCTGCTATGTGGGCAGCACTGGAAGAAAGCGTAAAAGCCGACATTTAACGTTGAGTTGGCACATTGGATAGCCGCCGCGGTGCACACCCTCGTAAAGCCAGCTCCATTGATAAAATTTACAACGCTGTGAATTACTAGAAGCAGGTACGTGTAGGAACTCATTACTTACATTGCAACGGAAGCTACGCGAGAACGTGTTTTGTTCTACTTTGAATAAGAATCTCTGGGTAGAAGATAAAAGTGAAACTAAAAGGTTTCGTGATGTTGGTGATAGTTTGATAATAACTTTATATTTTCAAATTTCAAATTTGATTTTGTTCGAAAACTGTTAGTCAATTTCAGTAGCTGTAATATTTAGTTGAATATTCCGCACTTTACAAACGAATATAAGTGTATAATTTCTCATATTCGCTGTTTGTCAGTTAGAATTGAAAAATGTAAAACTTCGCGTCTGTTTGTATGAAACTCTAATTTATTTTAATTCTACTGACAAATAGCGAATAGAAGAAATTATACAGTAAATTATCAGTAAAGTCCGCAAGTTGATTGTAACAACTTTGGGACAATATCAAATGCAAATAAAATCAGATTGAATTAATATAAACACCCTTCAGAATGTAGCTCGTTTTTACTAGTTGTGGTTCAAGCATATAAATTTTAACTAAACAAGTATAAAATGAGAATTTATACAGCAGATGTTGACAATCATAATAAATCACAAAAGCTTTCCAGTTAATCCAATAATGATAGCTTGCGTCTGAATTCTGTAAACAATTTCTGGATTTAATTACTCGAGATTTTATCACACCGAGAATTGCTTATTAAATTTATTTGGTATAATTAAAGAAGTTTTGAAATTCAAAGGACGAATGAAATAAATATTAATCGTACAATAGATTTCAAGTAGTTTTTGATTTTGGTCAAGTGATGTGATCAAATATCAACTTTTAGACCGGTCGGGATACATTTTTAGGTTTCAAAAATATTAATGTTAGTTTTTTTCGTTTATAGTTTCTGCACCATTCACATTGCCTAATACATGAATTTGTGTCATTTTGGATGGATGCATAAGTAATAATTTAGGTTTTTGTCTTTTTTAACACTATCGGACGAAAAGAAAATTAAAGTTGAAAATTTTACATTAATGATGATTACGAAGTTGCATCTGATGTACTTTTTGTGTTATCTTCGTCCACGGGAATACTGTTATTTGACTATTACCATAGCTAGTCAACTTTCGGGAGTCGTAAAAGTTATTTTTAAAAACTAAAATTATAAAATGATTATAACTAATAACCGATTTGAGGTTAACTTATAATACGTGAGAACTAGTAGCCGATTCGGAGGCTTGCTATGGACTGACTGAATACAGAGCAAAATGATCTAAGAAGACGTTGTTTAGTCTACAATCTTATTCTAGGAAAGAGCACCACTTCTGCTGAATAAGTTACAAAGAGGTTACAAAGTTGCTGAAGTGGCCCTCTCTTAATCTAATACCGATGGGCGAGGGGGATATGTAACTCCTCCATCCCCAGTTGGAAAATTATCGGAATGTTCATTTTGTGGACTTTCCCGATAATTTTTCGCACATAAAGTATATTTTCTTATTTTATTTCTAAACACATACAATATTAAAATAAGACAAATTACACAGAACAATGTTAATATAATATAAACTAAAACACCAAAATTTTTCAAATCTGAGTCCATTCTCTCCCTGTTTTGTGGTAAAACACTTTCTAGCACTTCACTATGTTTCAACACCTGTGTCATGTATTTGATTTCATCCAAGTTGACTTCTTTCATATCAAGTGCACGTGCACTGGATAGCGT
Source organism: Agriphila straminella (assembly GCA_950108535.1). Classification (NCBI taxonomy): domain Eukaryota; kingdom Metazoa; phylum Arthropoda; class Insecta; order Lepidoptera; family Crambidae; genus Agriphila; species Agriphila straminella. The sequence goes on from OX467317.1 coordinate 15,276,948, forward strand.
CGCGTTCATATGTAGTTGCGGCAAGTTGATTATAGGTATAGATGATACTTCGTCCATTTCAGTGTATTGCTGGTAATGTCTGATTGGGATACCGGAGATTTCTAATTCACACGGTTCGTCCAAGGTAAGTATGTATGTTCCGAATACTGGATATTTACTTATTTCACCATTGCATTTTTGGGTAAGAGTTTCCTTCAATTTTGTGTATAAAATCCAATTTCCAGATGCAATTTTCTGTATTTTCACCTCTTCGATGTGGATCGGATGCTGTATGCAGCTGCTGAGGTTGCTCTCGAACTTCATCAACTGCTCCACACAGGTATGGTCTTGATACAGGGCTCGGTCATCGTTCGTGCAGAGGAAGTCTTCTCTGGTAGCAAGGATGCGGCACGCCTTCATGATCGGTAAGTAATGTACACCTTTCGCCAATAGGTAAGGATATTTAGGGAATATAGTTAAGGTTATATTTTCAGGTTCATGGAAAACAGGTAAGGAATACAATTTGAAGTAATTATATGTAATATTATCTACCAAAGGAACTTCCATTATGAACGTTATCTGGTTTTTCTTTAAATATGATTTTACACAAATAGTTTCTTCTAATTTAACTAAATTATCTGCATTAGGTTTATACACTAAATTTCCATTTTCTGAGATTAACTTTAAATGTGCCAAAAGTTCTGTTGAATTTATAATAGACTGATGTAAAATAGAACCCTTACTTAATGCTAAAGCAGTTTCAATTTCACTTAGTTTAATAAATATCGTCCTGAAGTTATTAACAAACTCGTTATAAAGTCCCATAAGGTAAAAGGAAAGTAGCCAATCATTTTCTTTATTTATTAACTCAATTATACTATTTTCTGCCATTTTTAAACGTTCGTTTAAATTTATTGTATTGTTGTTAATGACTTCAGTTGCATTTACTACACTATCGAACATTGCAGTAATATACGTAAGCTTTTTATGAACAATAACTTGGTTTTCGTCCAATTGTGAACTTTTCGTATTTAAGGGCATCTTGGTGGTCTAAATTTCCCGTAATAATTTTTATAATTGAACCCAAAGGATTGAGGATTCCTCTTTTAAATCGTCGTTGTGGAATTAATTGGTGAAACTTATCAATAGTAATATCACGTAAATATTCAGCATGTTTCAGAATACTAATGAAATCTAAAGGAAATGATCCGTTTATTATAACTAGATTTTTAAGATCGTGGAATTTAGCTAAAGTGTATTTTAAATCATTATATATGTTTTCTAGATTTATGGTTTTTATAATTGTCCAATTGTCTGTTTGCAGGTACGCTTGACCTTCCTTAACCGGCAGCAATCCAGGATTTCCTTCAAGGTTTTGCAGTTGAAGGGCCAGCGCCGGGGTCACTACGCTCAGAATACACCACCTGTGGAGGGCGTTTAATGTTTTTTAATGGAGCCTTTGTATTTCTATCACCTATCTTGAGTGGAACAATATTTTTACTTGTTTTTCCTTCAATTTTAGCTTTAATATATCTGGCTTTATCTTTACTTTTTCTTTTATTTACTTCCTTTACATAAACTTGATCTCCATCAGAAAATTCAAATCCTGTTTCTCCACCTTGGCGATTCCTAATTTTTTCTTTAATTCCTACCATCTTATCTGTTAAATATTGATATAAGCATTTTGTACGTTTGGAGTGATCTTTGACTAATTGTTGTACATATGATTTGTCGAATTCTATGTTAAAAGGATTATTACTATCAGTGTGGCCAAAAACAACTTCAAACGGAGTCAAACCGGTGACGGAATGAATAGTGTGGTTATAAGCCATTATAGAGTAAGTCATGACTGATGCGGCGTCAGTACATCTTCTTTCGTATTTTGCGATTCTATAAATTTCGATTATGGTGGAATGCATTCTTTCTATCAAACCCATGGAATTCGGATTGTTGGGCGTACCAATATGTAATGATATTTTATGTAAATCTAAAAATTCTTTTAATAATTCGTTATTAAACTCGGTTCCGGGATCAGAGCTAATTTTCTTGGGAATGCCATAAAAAGAAAAGTATTTCATTAATGCTCGTACTATTTCAGGTGTTGATTTGTTTGAAATTTCAATGGCTTGGCCTAGTTTACTAAATGCATCGATTAACGTGAGATAGTATTTTCCTTCAATAGAAAAGGTATCGATAAAAAGCTCTTGGAATGGAGCATTCTGAGTTTGAGTTAACTGAAGTAAAGGTTTTATAGGTTTCCTATCATATTTCATTTTACGGCAAGCTTCACAAGCATTTATAATTGCAGAGATGGTTTCTTGCATGTTTTCCCAATAATAATTCCTACGAATTCTAACTAATGTTTCTTTGATGCCACGATGGCACGTCTTGCCTTCGTGGTGTTTGACAACTATTGCCCTTTGTTCACCCTCATCTTCAACATATACTATTCTTTCTGTACATTCAATTAGCTGAACCATATCTTTCTTAAATAATTCTATTACAATTTTACTGAACTGTGCACGATGTTTTTCTTCTTCAAAATATATAAAATATTTGATTTTAGGTCTAATGTATTCTTTTAAGAAGTTTTTTATTAGTTCCGGATTATTTGTGGGCATAAATACTTCTAAAATCTTTTGTTTTCGTCTAGAAATATCTTTGACATTTAGCTCATTTTTAAACCAAGAGAATACTAATATTTGGTTGGGCTTTGTGTCTATTGCCTCACGTAAAATGGGTATACCTGTTGATTCTAAATCTACCGCTGAATGTATAGTATCTGACTTATTACTTCCTGTAGATGGGGATTTAATAGGATATTCTAATACATTTTCTGAACGAGAAACATTATCATCTGATATTGTGAATTGAATTGGGCTTGCTGATGTGGTTTTACTTAAATCTGAAATAGATATAGTTGAGGATGAATGGCGTTTTTGTGCTTTTGATAATTTTTCTATATTCTGGACTACTTCATCCATGTGTTTTTGTAAACTTTTCTCGTCTACGTTAGCTTGCATCGATTGTCCATCATCATCATCTGAGTCTAAAGCATTTACCTTTATTCTAGATAAGGCGTCAGCGTTTACGTTTTGTTTACCTGGTTTGTATGTTATTTCGAAATCGTAATTTTGTAAACGTAACCTCCATCGCATAAGTTTACTATCTGGATCTTTCAAGGAATTGAGCCAAGCTAATGGTCTATGGTCAGTATATATATAAAATTTCTTTCCATATAAGTATGGGCGGAAGTGCTTTATAGCCCAAACGATAGCAAGACACTCGCGAACGATTGTACTATAACGTGACTCTGTGTCGCTTAGGGTACGGCTAGCATATGCAACAGGTTTGTCACTGCCTATTTTTCCTTGCGACAGTACCGCACCTAAAGCTACGTTGGACGCGTCTGTGGTAAGTATAAATGGTTTGTCATAGTCGGGGTACTGTAATAATGGAGCATGTGTGAGAAGCTCTTTACATTTATTGAATGCATCTATATATTCCTGATTTATAATAATTTTATTTCTCTTTTTCAAACATGCAGTTAGTGGTTTTGTTATTTGGGCAAAATTTGGAATGAACCTTCGGTAATAACCGACAAGTCCAAGAAAACTTTTGATTTCGGTTGTAGTTTTCGGAATTGGAAATTTCAGTACAGCTTTTATCTTATCGTCATTAAGTTTTAGTCCATGCTCGGTTATTACATGTCCCAAGTAAAGTACCTCTTTCCTTAAAAATTCTGTTTTGTCAAGTTGTATTTTAAGGTTAGTTTCCCTAAGTCTGTTGAATATATGTCGTAATTTTGTCATGTGTTCTTCTAAGCTCGTGGAGAAGACTATGACGTCATCAAGGTACACCAAACAATGGATTCCTTGAAGACCTCTCAGTACATTGTCCATGGTACGTTGGAATGTCGCCGGCGCTGTTTTTAGCCCGAACGGCATTCTGACGAACTCATAATGTCCATTTGCCGTAAAAGCGGTCTTTTGTCTGTCTTCTTTCTCGACTTCTATCTGGTGGTATCCACTAGCTAGATCTATTGTACTGAAGTAAACGCTTTTTCCTAACTTGTCCAGTAAATCATGTATGTTGGGTAGTGGATACTTGTCGTCTATGGTGGTGTCATTCAGTCGTCTATAATCTACTACCATACGATATTTCACTTCCCCAGAAGCATCTAGTTTTTTCGGTACTAGGTGTACCGGGGCATTCCAGGGGGAATGAGATTCCTTGATAATATTGTTTGCTAGTAGATTTTGCACTTGTCTATTTATTTCAGTCACTTGTGTGGGGGATTGTCGATATGGTTTGACAAATATCGGGTCTTCATTTTTTGTTCTGATTTTGTGTTTTACTTGGTTTGTAAAGGTCAATGGTAATTGGTCACTATGGAAGATGTCTTTAAATTCTATGCATAATTTATAAATTTTGTCCTTCTCTTCGTCATTCATGTGATCTAGTCTCAGTTTTTGTAAGTTATCTTCCAGTAATTGGTCAATGTCGATATTTCTACTATTTCCTGTAAAATTTACATGGCAGTTTGTATTTTCATATTTTGTAACAGTAAAGGGTCTTGTCACAGTTAGTTCGAAGTTTTTGTCAGATACATTCTGGATAACCGTACATGCATACCCTTTCTCACAGTGTACTAAGGCACTTGGCATTCTTACGTCGGTAGTAAATTGGGTGAAGTTGATAATTGCCTCTCCTGAATATTGATCTGTCGGCAGCTTTACGCATTTCTCACAACGGGATGGTAATTGAATTTTATAATTGAGATTATTTACAATAGGTATCTGTGTAGTTTTAGTTTTTAACATTAAATGTTTCAAATCGATAACTGCATCTAAATTTTGTAATAGGTCGTTACCGATAAGACCATCGTATCGTGATCAACATCATATAAGTAAAATTTATGAAAATCGTTGCTTTGAAAAGTGGGTAAAAGTGGAATTTCTATTACTTCATTATGTTTACTGGAAGCATGTGTGCTCACTACTTCAAATGGCTCGTGTTGGATAAAGTTGTAAAAAATTTGATAAGCTATTCGCGGACTTAAAAATGATCTACTACTTCCGGTGTCGATCATCATTTTTGCATCGATTTCAGGAATATAAATATAAGGTAATTTTAAATTAGGGTCGCAATTCAATTCTATAATTTCGGATCTGTTTTCGAGGCCTCTATCTGAAAATTTTGCTCGGGTTGTGAATTATTTTGTTCAGTCGTTACCTCATAGTCGTACTGATCAACATTGTAACCGTCATAGTTAAAGTCATAGTCAGTATTGTCACAGTAATTTTCGGCATAGTCAGAGTTAGCGTACTGTTCTGGATCGTCATTGTAAATGTCTAGTTCATTTATGTTAAAACCTTGCGGTCTAGGTGGTATCGTTCTCATAGAAACATCAGTGGGCTGGTGACGAGGATTTTGTATTTGCGGAGGTCTATAGCCAAATTGCTGTTGTTGATTATTAGCATTGAAAGGTGGACGATATCCGAATTGTTGTGGGGTCATGCCAAAATTAGGTTTATAGCCAAATTGTTGTGGGGTCATCCCTAAATTTGGTCTATAACCAAATTGCTGTGCAGGTTGATTTAGAGTTGGTTTATAAATTGGTACTTGTTGGTTTTGTCTTAGGAATTGTGGGCGGTAGCCAAAATTTTGCAATTTATTTTGGGGAATACCAAAATTAAATTTAGGTCTATTATTATTAAATTGTGACGGCTGCATGAACCTGAATCCAGGATTTAAGTTTCGATGATTTTGTAAATTATCGGATTTAAATCCTTGATTCTCGGATGACGTCGGCCTTGCACTATTGTTGGAAATTTTATTACGCAATTTGTATTGATCGTGAAAATTCACTTCTTCTAATACTATCTTTAAAGCCTCTTCCAACGTTTCCGGGGATCGCAGTCTTACGATGCGCATCATATCCTCGGTAAGGTTGTAGAGAAAAACCTTTAAAGACAAGTCATTATAGATGGTGGTTTTCGCTGTCCTAATATTAGGATCATTTAAGAAATTTACCTTTGATATTAATATTGAGCGAATACTTTGAATTCTGTTACAAAATTCGAGGTAACTTTCACCGATTTTAATTTTAATTGATTCCAATTCTAAACCAATGCACTGTTCACTACGCGGATCACCAAAATGTTGTTCTAAAAGCGTGCGTAATTCTGTCCATGTCAAGATGTCTTCGCGTTCGGAGAGTAACGCGGCAGCATCATCGACAAGACGACTTGTCACTGCATGGTAAACATATAAGTTTTGCGCTTCGGTACCTCTATATCGGCTTATTACATATTCACTCTTTCTTAAAAATAAGTTTAACTGTCTTTTATCGCCACCGTAAAGTGGAATTAGTCTTAAAATTTCGTTGGGGATCGGAACTATTACATTTTCCTCCACCATTTTTATAGTTTACCAGATAAGCGGATTTAGAGGAAACACGACACAACACACACAAAAATAACAATTTGATTTTTAGGATTGTAAAAATATAAAATGTAAAATCTTAAAACGTAAAAATATAAAAATGTAAAATCTTAATTCTTTAAAAACTTTAATCCTTTAAAAACTTTACTTTAAAATTCACTTATTATCTAATAATTACTTTGGCACTACAGATTTTTATTTAGTTACCAGTATAACGTTTTACAATGATAGAGCTTAATATCAGAGTTAACGAAATGAAAAACACGGGGAAATGGATAGGAAGGCGAAAAGTTTCACTCACCAACCGATCAGTCCCATGCTCGATTTTCTTTCTGCTCCTTCTTGACAAAATTTGTTTGGTTCGAGGATTCACCAAGCTATTCGCGCCGCGATCGTGTACCAGGCGAATTTGGACACCTGTAATTAGCGAGACGGCGCAGCCTTTTTAGCGAATCCTACCGGCTGCGCCAGTCAACTTTCGGGAGTCGTAAAAGTTATTTTTAAAAACTAAAATTATAAAATGATTATAACTAATAACCGATTTGAGGTTAACTTATAATACGTGAGAACTAGTAGCCGATTCGGAGGCTTGCTATGGACTGACTGAATACAGAGCAAAATGATCTAAGAAGACGTTGTTTAGTCTACAATCTTATTCTAGGAAAGAGCACCACTTCTGCTGAATAAGTTACAAAGAGGTTACAAAGTTGCTGAAGTGGCCCTCTCTTAATCTAATACCGATGGGCGAGGGGGATATGTAACTAGCTATTACCTAAAAAGTTGCCGTAGTACCTCCAAAAGAATATTACAATAATATTGGTTAAATAAGTGTCAAATGTTTTAGATCAATGGTAGCAGGCTATCTTAAATAGTATACTATCAATTTTGACAGTTTTGGAGTTCAATTATTTATAACCAACACAAATAATTGAATTTCTAAAGATTCTAAAGATGCATCGGCTAGATGTGACACAAAACGCAAAAATCACTTTATATATGCCAATGTATCGACAGGCAAGATTTCATAAACTTTAGAATTTTTGAAGGTTATGCCCTCAAAATAACGTATCCCGATCGGTCTATTTTATGAAGTTTACGCAATAAAAAATATAAACATTGCCGTAAGAAGAACACCAAATAGACAAGCATAGTTCTTTTTACAAATGCAGAAACTATATTGATTGAAAGTCGATAGTCCAAGCTATTTCATGTTGATAAAAGTTTGATGGATCGATCAATTGGTAACTATCAAAGAGTGTATCAGTTAGCAATTTTATGTTCTTCACTTCAGCAACTTATAGTGTGCCCTTGTGAGTGTCGTTCATAATAAAAAATAATTATATCTGTTTAAAATTGTGCGTGTCCAGAACTAAAAAAATATTAAATAAATGATATAAAACTAGCACAGAATTAATAATTTTGTACGGACTAGATAGAAAAGGGTGAGGTCATCGACCCCGCGAGTACATGAGATTGTTCCTGTGCAAGGGCACTGACGGTTTATGGGTCGGAAACAGTAACACTCGCCGCTTTGTGCTTCCTTCCTTATTGTTACGACCCTTCTACACCATCCCTAAAGATCAAAATAACTTTAAGTTTACTATCACTGTTGTTTTAATTAACATTTTTTCCAATATATTAATTACCTATCTTAATTTTTTCAAAACTAAATTTGAGACCGAAATTAAAAATCACAATGCATTGATAACAAGATTACTAATGATCAGATTTTATTTTAATGTGACAGATAATTGAGTCAGTACCTAACTATTGCCATATCGATGTACCTACATACATGAACATTACATAAGTATCCCTCCAAAGGTCACAAAATATCAATTTAATTCCAATTTGTATTTAGACTTTATTACTATAAATATGAATTTATAACAAAAATATTGGACGACATTTTTATGTATTAATAAATTGTTGGTCAAAACTGACAACTCAATCACGTGTATTATAACTGGCATCGAAAATAATAAAACCGTCACTATATGTACAGCAATATTTTTACAGCCGTTCCATTTAATAACCTAAAATAAAATAAATCAGTACAGAATCAGACCAAAATCGCGTGCAGGAATCTGAGACAGTTGCACCCGCCGCGCTGCCTCCCGTGGACTGAGTTAGAGTTATGTGGTTCTCTATGGGTGGCTGGCTGGGCAGTTGGCAAGTGCACCATGGGTGCCTTTGGCTAGTCTCAATAGTAGGGCAATGGGTATAACATGTGCACTTTGCTTTGGCATCATTATTGCCGTACGAAATAAACTTTTTGCTGCAATCGCTGTTGGCAACGAGTTGCATTTTTTTGAACCAAGAAGACCACAGTAGCTTAAAAACTAACTTTTATTTTAGACTAGCGGCCGCCCGCGGTTTCATCCGTGTGGTCCCGTTCCCGTTAAAATATCGGGACAAAAAGTATTCTATGTTTTAATCTAGGCTATTTACTATCTATGTGCCAAATTCCAACCAAATCCGTTTAGTAGTTTTTGCGTGATTGAGGAACAAACATCCAGACATCTAAACATCCAAACCCATAATTTTTTGGTAGGATAGTAGGATAGATCCTTACACTTCCTGAATGGTTATATTATTTTATTTAAGGTCTCATAGTTTTGTGATTAATGGGCTTTGACTGAGTTATGAAAGGTCCATTTTGTAATTCTAAGTAGAGTTGTAAGTCAAAGATAAGGAGCAGCCCACGTGAACATTCCGACGACAAGAATCTATCGAGATGAAGTGATTACCAGTCCATAGCGGAACACGTTAACTGATAAACATGTTCCGAAGCTATCGAGGAACATGTTGTAGAACAACGTCGCCTGTTTGTTAGACACGAAGGCAATCAAATACCAATGTTGTTACAAAAGAAACTCGTAACAAAAAAGTTAAAAATCAACTAGGTGCAACATTTCCGAAAGCAGAAGTCGATAGATTTTATTTCCAAAGCATTAGAGACGATGGTATCGATTTTTAACCGCAAATTCTTGATGGTGTAAAATCATTTAGATTGTAGTCATGTAACAACGCTGCGTCGTGAATAACTTACCTAAGTTTATTATCAGCCTACGACAGCTTTCAAAACAATACCTTGTTGTATGGAGATGAGCTTGTCGTCACGTACCTAAAATAGAAGAGATTAATATTAGTTATTGACACTTAACGTGGGGTATATTAAATGTTTCTGAAATTATAATCGCTTTTTTTGTAAACCACTAGTTTCAACTCAAAAAGAAATTCAAATCCCACCTAGATATCAATGTAAAAATAATACACATAAATAAATGATGGCAAATTCATTATTTGTTGACCACAAAGTGAACAACACAAAAAATAAATTATTAAATAGACAGAGGCCAAAAGTATTCCCAAGTATTGTTGTATGGTGTGTGATTCGCAAACAGTATATATAAAAGCAGGCATCGCATAACAAAATAATGCAAGAGGTGAACATCCTTCAGTAACAAATGAGATCACAGTGCACTCTAAGTAACTAGGTGTCTCTGCCGTCAGTCCATCACTGTCGGCCACGACACCTGTCGGTGATTGAGCTCGTCCTCTCGCATCCTGAATTATTCACGCACAACGGACTAAGGCCTGTATTCGTAAACACTCAACTTTAAGAGCTATCTTGAGATCATATTTGAGATGCTCTTCTTATAGGAACAACATCTCAGGTATGATCTCAAGATTGCTTTTAACGTTGAGAGCGGTTTATAAATATGGACCTTAGAGGAATACTCTACTAGGATGTGGGAGATGTTAGGAAATATTTTGAAATAAAGTTGCATGCTAGTTCAAAGAAATATCTTTGAACATACATATTATACATATACGCAAAATATTACACATACATAAAAGTTAAATTGCTTGTATTTGATTTCTTTTAACGAGTTTACGTTAAAACTGTAACAAGGTTTTTTTTCTAAATGTGTCATAAATAATTAATACATTGAAATGGACATTGTCACCCAAAACTCAACAAACAAGAACTCTAAATAGTACGAAAAATTATTTGTTTCTTAAATACACAAAGATTTTTGCTTCAAATATTTTTTGTTCACCAACCTAAACATTCAAAGTAACTAGGTACGCAAAATTGATCCCACATTCTCGTTTCATAACATTTCCGATATAAAATCGTAGTCAATAAAAGACCGTCAAAGCAAGAGAAAGTGACAACTTGATCTCTATAGCTCGTATCAATTAAGTATTTAATGAAAAGCAATGAATTTATGAATTTATTTGCATCTGACGACCGGCAATCAGGGTATAAAGTTGCCGCTAAGCCGTTCCTCGTAATTCTTATGTATCTAGACTGTTCAGCTTTAATTGCTGTCGATACGATATTTTGTAAGCTTGTCGTAGAATATTAACTGTAACAACTTTTTAATAATAGTGTTATTTGGTACAACTTTATTAGCCTGTTGGGCTATAATTAATTATTGCAGGAATATATCATTATATATACTGTTGCGTATATAATTCGCAACCGTGGTATTTTCACCATTGTAACATGGTGGTGTTGTACTTTAGGGTCAATTCGTAGGACTCGACGCAGGTCGTGTGCTGAAATTCTTTCAGTGACACCAAGAAATGGCCATGAAGTGTAACACCACAAATGTAATGGTTTCGAGTTATCTTTCAGTATTTTCTGATGTTGGTCACTCACCGTATCTCACATACATGTGCATTTGTTTTGCCTTTCATGATTGTAAGGGTATTTTCCGGCATTTATGCATATTTTTCACATTTTCTTTATTGTTTTTAATGTTTGTTATTACAACCTAAAAGGAAAGTGACTTTGACAGGTGACAAATGACATTGACGTTTCAATGACATATTCCAGCGGGCTAATCGCTCCGTTCCGTTGTCTTCATTTTTCTATATCCTTCAAAATTGTAACAATATAAAGTTTATTTACAGAATATCTTCAGTATTCGGTTGAAATGTTTGAATCAGTCAGGAAATTAATTTAATTAAATCGGCAGCGATCCATTCATTTCGAGAAGTTTCTAGAATGTGGTAGTAATTGTCTATGATCGCGTTCTCGTTTTGTCCATGGATGACACTTTGGCCACTTTCACTTTTTTGTTCGGAGAGGCGAACTGCTTTGCAGATTCTCCATGAAATAAGTTGGTTTTTTGTTTAAGAAGTAAAGGTGTGAATATTTCTCTTCGGGGCAAAGCCCCCAAAATATATAAAATGCATTTTTTATTGTGAGAATCCAAAGAGCGGCCGGTAAGTTTTCATAATTTTGTGCCGTCTTGTAACCACGTTTTTGTGGGACTTTAGAAGTAATAATCGCGTGTTCTCTTGTTCCAGAGGGCCGTTCTTACCTTTTTTAGAACTTAATTCTTTATCTCCGTGTTGTCTTCATAAGAAATATGTGCCCATAACCTAACATGAACCGCAACCGCGTGGCATCTTATCACCTTTTCCCACATAATAATTGAGGACCTTTCCTGGAGCATGTGAGGAAAGCAGGCAACATCTTGGAGGCTGGCTGAGTAAGCTAAGGAATCCACTCCGTATGTTTTTTTTGTAACTTCTTACCTCAACATGTCGGCACATCTGTGAGTTCAGAATTTGTTTAGAATTAATTTAATTTAAGTTTAAATGCATGTATGTTAATACTTTTCTATAAAGAAAAGCTTCATGGGAGTACGCTTCCACTTATTCCTGAACCCAGGTCATGACCAGGAAACATTGTGATGTTAGGTACCTAGAATATTTAGTACTTACATTCAAGAACTAGGATATTTTCTAGATTTTATGTGCTTCACACAAAAGAATTTGTTGATTATAGTATTTGTATTCAACCAGAATTTATTTGTTTGATTTATCCCAACACTCTTGTGTTGGTGGCGCCCTTAGAAATAAGAACTTTAGAATAGCGACCTAATCTCAATCTTTTCTCCCGAGTGTAACAGCCATCCAAGGTAGAACCTACGATCCTCTCCCGAGTCTCATGACCATCTGAGCTGCCGAGTAGAATACACCTTGGGGACTGCGAGTGCATAAATACCACGGCCGTCCCCGGGTTGTAACATAAACTGGCGCCCAACGTGGGGCCCGGTGATTGAGCGCATCGTTAGAAAGTGACTTCGTTCGTTGTTGTTCAACATTTGGTATCTCGGTTGTTGAGGTTAGTGTTGACTTGTATTTGTTTTTCTTTTGTCATTAGAATTTTCATTGTTAGAAATGGCTCCGATTAAAATGAATTTCTATCACTTACAAAGTGATGAGTTAAAATATGAACTCTTTATAAGAGGTCATAGGAATTTAAGAAAGTTAGGTATAGGTAAACTAAGTTAGGAAAATATACTGTGCAATGAGATGGGGGACGAGAGCATGCTGACTAGAATGAGCAAGGGTGATAGAGACTTCTGAAAGAGATGGATGTTATTTCATGTTTGGATGAGAATATGAATGTGTGTGTGTGTGTGATTCAAAATTATTAGCTAGCTATGTACCATTTTTGGCAAATAAATAAAGTGTTTAGGGTTATGTTAGGTATTGATAGTCAATTTGTTCTCGGCCTGCATTCCGCTCCACACTTATTTTTAGTATAGGTAGGTAGGTTATAAACTTTTTCAACACTCATAAAGGGTTATGAACGTTACTCACGTTATGTATTCTAAAGCAGTATTGTTAAACAAACTGTAAATAAAAGAGAATTTACATTCAACACTCCTTAAGGGGTATAATGATGTTTATTAGCATCGTGTTGTTTTAAGTAAGTACACTATAATGTGCACTCATAAAATAGAATGTGTTTCAACACACTTTAAGAAACTAGGGTATTATCCCTATGTAATTAATTAGAAGTTAAGAAGTATACTTAACACTTAGGATTTTTAAGGAATTAGAAAGAAATAAGAACACTTAATAGCAAGTGATAGTTTATTGTTCCTTGGTAACAAAAATAGTTTTAAATAATAAGGTTAGGATTCCATTGAGACATCTTTGGTGATCTGTTGCTCATTTGAGTTATTAGTGTGTAAGTTGTCGTTGCTGTTGTTGTTTTGTTGTCGTTGTACATTGTCAACCATTCGTCTTGTTTAGCGAATTGGCCTTTGTTTCACACACCCGTCTTCGCTTTTGTGAGGGGGGTATGTTGCGTATATAATTCGCAACCGTGGTATTTTCACCATTGTAACATGGTGGTGTTGTACTTTAGGGTCAATTCGTAGGACTCGACGCAGGTCGTGTGCTGAAATTCTTTCAGTGACACCAAGAAATGGCCATGAAGTGTAACACCACAAATGTAATGGTTTCGAGTTATCTTTCAGTATTTTCTGATGTTGGTCACTCACCGTATCTCACATACATGTGCATTTGTTTTGCCTTTCATGATTGTAAGGGTATTTTCCGGCATTTATGCATATTTTTCACATTTTCTTTATTGTTTTTAATGTTTGTTATTACAACCTAAAAGGAAAGTGACTTTGACAGGTGACAAATGACATTGACGTTTCAATGACATATTCCAGCGGGCTAATCGCTCCGTTCCGTTGTCTTCATTTTTCTATATCCTTCAAAATTGTAACAATATAAAGTTTATTTACAGAATATCTTCAGTATTCGGTTGAAATGTTTGAATCAGTCAGGAAATTAATTTAATTAAATCGGCAGCGATCCATTCATTTCGAGAAGTTTCTAGAATGTGGTAGTAATTGTCTATGATCGCGTTCTCGTTTTGTCCATGGATGACACTTTGGCCACTTTCACTTTTTTGTTCGGAGAGGCGAACTGCTTTGCAGATTCTCCATGAAATAAGTTGGTTTTTTGTTTAAGAAGTAAAGGTGTGAATATTTCTCTTCGGGGCAAAGCCCCCAAAATATATAAAATGCATTTTTTATTGTGAGAATCCAAAGAGCGGCCGGTAAGTTTTCATAATTTTGTGCCGTCTTGTAACCACGTTTTTGTGGGACTTTAGAAGTAATAATCGCGTGTTCTCTTGTTCCAGAGGGCCGTTCTTACCTTTTTTAGAACTTAATTCTTTATCTCCGTGTTGTCTTCATAAGAAATATGTGCCCATAACCTAACATGAACCGCAACCGCGTGGCATCTTATCACCTTTTCCCACATAATAATTGAGGACCTTTCCTGGAGCATGTGAGGAAAGCAGGCAACATCTTGGAGGCTGGCTGAGTAAGCTAAGGAATCCACTCCGTATGTTTTTTTTGTAACTTCTTACCTCAACATGTCGGCACATCTGTGAGTTCAGAATTTGTTTAGAATTAATTTAATTTAAGTTTAAATGCATGTATGTTAATACTTTTCTATAAAGAAAAGCTTCATGGGAGTACGCTTCCACTTATTCCTGAACCCAGGTCATGACCAGGAAACATTGTGATGTTAGGTACCTAGAATATTTAGTACTTACATTCAAGAACTAGGATATTTTCTAGATTTTATGTGCTTCACACAAAAGAATTTGTTGATTATAGTATTTGTATTCAACCAGAATTTATTTGTTTGATTTATCCCAACACTCTTGTGTTGGTGGCGCCCTTAGAAATAAGAACTTTAGAATAGCGACCTAATCTCAATCTTTTCTCCCGAGTGTAACAGCCATCCAAGGTAGAACCTACGATCCTCTCCCGAGTCTCATGACCATCTGAGCTGCCGAGTAGAATACACCTTGGGGACTGCGAGTGCATAAATACCACGGCCGTCCCCGGGTTGTAACAATACTAATAAAATATGGTAGCGCCTAATGCAAACATTGCATTATGAATAAACTAATAATGATAGAGAATAATTATTTTAGAGAATCAAATAAAACCATATTACGTAAAATGACAAATTTGCGATAATTAAAATCAAATTAGGGTTACCATCTAATAAAATTACGATGACACTAACGCTCTCCAACAAGCACAATAATGAAGGTGTAACTGATGATCGTTGGCATATTTCAGGCGCTAATCTCATCCCTGAAAGAAGCAGCAAGATTGATGTCGCGCGACGTTGTCGCCCGGAATTATTCATGTCTCGCTACAGGCCGTCCCTGCCATCACCCAGCCGCTTAGCAGATAAACTGATTCAGGGTAACTACGAATATGTTTGCACCCTTCCCTAACTGCTTTTTTTTTACAAAAAGGGTGGGTTTCATGTGAGCAGCCCCTGTAGCATCAAAGCTTCTAACATTATCAAAAATAGTAACCATTAGAATAGTCCCGAATCACCGATATTAAAGCTTGATCGTAAAATTCAAATTCATAATGTTATTGTTCTTAAAATACTACAATTCACTATCATAATAATTTGCTATAATAATATATTTGCAGATGAATTTTGTTTTAATTTGCCAACCCTGTCGCAAAAGACATTATGCGTTTCTCGAGCGACGACGAATCCACAGGCTGAAATAAATATAGAGTGAATCCACCAGATCATCCACTGTGATTGATGTATTGTCTACAATATCTCTATCTCTACATACTTAACCTTATCTAAACGAGATACGGTATGTTCTCAATACTATTTGCCTTCTAAGCTTCGATCTGCTTCTTTCCGACAAATTGGTTTTCCGCCAATTTCGTTTGCTGTTTTTCTATTACGTTTCCTCCTTTGTGTATTTTCGGCTGTTCATTTCTTTAAAGGTTTGCAATTGTATTTTCTTTGCTACTTGTACGTTTTCGCGGGGTGTAGTTTCACATTAAATTTGTCAATTTATTTTTCAATTTTATCATTCGTTACTCATAATACTGTTTGATGGACTCTGTTGGTAGAGTCAGGCCTAAGATGATGCTCATACTTTTGTCAATTTTGTTTCACAATATTTTTCTGAATTACAGCTCTTAACCATTTACTGAGTGTAGTTAATTAATATCAGCGTGCATACATTAGTTTTTGTTTTAAAGTATACGAAAATTTCTAATAAA
Source organism: Agriphila straminella (assembly GCA_950108535.1). Lineage (NCBI taxonomy): Eukaryota > Metazoa > Arthropoda > Insecta > Lepidoptera > Crambidae > Agriphila > Agriphila straminella. Next base: position 15,293,273 of record OX467317.1, read on the forward strand.
ACCAATCTCTAAAATAATTAATAGCTCATGCTATTTATTTCAAACACGGTAATTTCGTAGCCGCCTTACTGAAGTTTATCTTTTACGTTTTTCAAATGCTTTTACTTTCCTCTCACACAAAGGATTACCTGGATCCAATTATTCAATTTACTGGGTACAACATAATAAACAAAGAAGTAAATGGAGTGGCGACCCTTGTACACGCTCATTCGATGGACCTCAATCAACTAATTGTGACGAAGTTGTGGCCTCGTAATTGCTACAGACATGAGACTTCTAGTAGTTATTCACTTAAAATGACAAGAATAGACTCGTTGAAGCGGTTTGTTTCATAAAAAGTATAAAATGTTTCATAACGCGCAAGCTTGTGAGAAGTTAGATGTTTTTAACGATTTTTTTTCTAACATTGTGTTCTTTAAACCTTCGCTATTTTTCGGGGATTTTTTTATCTGCAGTCCAATATGTTTAGAAAAAATAAGGGACACACGATTATTATAAAAAAAAACATAATAACCATAAAATATAATTATTATCATTTAGAGTGGTATATTCGAAATAACTAATTAGGTATGCTAATTTGTCAGTATGAAACCCAATTATTTGTTTTCCTATGAAACAATTCATCGGGTTCATTCACAGACTATGTATTCTGAACTTAGTTTGTATAATCAAATATGCAAATGCTGTTTTCATTTTAATACAAATAACTGTTTTATACGTAACATGTTTCTTATTCAAAATGTGGGTTAGAAATATATAGCTTTCTACTGACAGGTTATTGTTAATATCAGGATCATAAACACAAAATGAGACGTTCCACAATCTACAAAATGCCATAAATAAGAATTTACAGAATTTGGTGTCGTTTGAAGTCTTTCGTAGTTTTGAGATATTTATAGACTTTATTTGTGTCAATGACTTGAATATAGAGAGTCAAATTTGTAAAATTTATCGATTGTATTTTAAATTTGACATCAGCTAAAATGCAGTGCTGACTTTTATTAAAGTTTTAAATAGCGTAGATCTCATTCATTATCTTTGTCATTTGTTGAACTAAGTTTAAATGAGTCAAAATGTAGAGTTTATCAAGTGGCTTTACTAATTGATTAAGAACTTAATGAACTTCGGAATGGGGGAAACAATGAGAATAATTGTGATAAAGAGATCAATAAACACGCAGAAGAAGTGTAGATGTAGAATAATTAAATCAAACAGAAGTAAAGTCTCGCTTCAATGATTACTGACTGCTAAAATTGCAAGTGGTGGTAGTTAAACTTTTTGGTAATTCTATTACAGTTGTACATTTTTAAGTAATATTACAGGGTGTAACGAAACAACCGAATGCTGGATATGGTAGATAGGGACCATCAAACTGAACAACTTTTACTATGGGACCAACTCTGAAATCGCGAAAAAACAGCTGTTTCATACATTTTTATATTTTCGTTATTAATTTTTGTATGAAAGAGACATGAGTGGTCACGTAGTATACAGTGTGTTACAAAACAACCCGCAATGCCAAAAATGGTAGATAAGGATCATCAAACTGAAAAACTTTTACTATAGGACCAACTCTGAAATCGCGAAAAAAAACAACTGTTTCATACAAAAATTAATAACGAAAATATAAAAATGTTGCGGGTTGTTTTGTAACACACTGTATACTAAGTGACCACTCATATCTCTGATTGAACTTCTGTATACCTATTTGGAAGCGTCACTGTTGTTCCAGTGAATTTTGTTTCTGTTCTCCTTCTAACTTCTATGATAGGGTCAATTTGTCGGAATGCCAGTTCGGTGACGTTATAGGAGCTAATAAAGTCATTGTAATTAATAATGAGGCAGCTGATGAATGGGGCTCAGTGCTTTCATTAACACTAATCTATTAAGCCATTAAGCATATATCGCTAGAGTACGTATATTTGCGCACTAAGATAGGCAGCTTGCGAATCAATTACTGAGTGGCTCCTTACAGGAAAATGTTGCAGTGAACTGTAAGGAAAATAGGTTAACCAATTCTTACAGAATTTGATATTTTTTAGTTTTTTTTGTTGTGTAGGTAGGAGATGGTTTATCGCCTGGCCCAGCGATTGCGGAAGTAAGGCAACGTTCGCATGGGTCGGTCATGGGATGGGTGACCAAAAATGTATTATCTCGAGCTCCTCCGTGCTTCGGAAGGCACGTTAAGCCATTGGTCCCGGCTGCATTTGCAGTCGTTGACACCCACCAATCCGCATTGGGCCCGCGTGGTGGGTACTCCTTACCACCCATAAGGAAGGCCTGTGCCCCAGCAGTGGGGACATCAAAAATGGCTGATGGATGGAGGTAGGAGATAGTTCTTAGTTTTTGAATTTTCACGTCTCAGTAAATTTTGATTTGTTTAGATTAAGATTAAGATTATAATTATTATTATATTTATATTATATTATATTATTATATAAGAATTATTTCAGATATTAAATTCATTCCATATTTGTTAGTATTATTTAAACTATGTTAGTAACTTTAAAACAAAACGAACTACAATTAATTTCAATATTTACGTGACCCGCACATGTGTATCTGGGTTCAATGCTTAGCGATAGGGCAGTCTGGTCTATCCTTTATTGCAATCAGGTCAGGATGCTGTTAGAGCTTCCCCGGACCCTGTGTCAATGGCGAAAAAGTCATCGATTCGAGCCTCCGCAAACATACCAGCTGACGCACTACAGTATCGGGAAAGGCCAAACAACATCCGGAAAGCATTATTATATTGCACAGACTACAGGAGTAAAATGATTGGCAAATATTTTCCTTCAAATTCTAACTCTCGCCACTCTTGTCATTGCCGGAGCGGATATAGCTCTGTATTAATGCTCTCAATCGAGGGTCGTTGCAATCACTAGACTGACAACTTATTCACTGAAAGTAGCTACTGATTATGAAATATGCAAATAAAAAACATAACTACGAATAAGACATTTTAAGTCATAATGATATCCATTAATTTCTCGTCATCCGCTAAAACCAGTAAATCGTTTTCTACTAGCGTACATGCAATTGCGTACAGGTACAATCTATTACGCTGATAGCTAGTAGCTCTTTATTAACGATCGGCAGTTTTTCATAATGACAAGTTATCAAAGTCGAGTTCATAGGAACCAGTAAGTCTATGCATAGTCAGGTGGGGGCGACAAAAGCCGGGGGCCTGTATACAGCGTGTATGGACCCCCGCGGCTGGACCACCGACGTGGACCCAGTGAGGGTGGCCAAACGTTACATGTTCCGTGGGAAAAAGTACATCTTAGTATTTCATAGAAAAGTTTTAGCTGCTAACATTTTGTTTTAACCAAAGATTGAAATTGGTATAACTTTATTACTTGATTCTTCAACAATAATAAAGAAACGATAATAAGAAATCTAATGGGTGTGTGTTGTGAAATCCAAACTTGTTGTGTTGTGAAACCAAATTGAATAGTGAAAACCAAATTTTGCTCTCTGTAAATATCTTCGAACAACTGTTATGCGTTTTTTCATGATAATTATTACCTGTTACTTACAGATTCATTGATAGTTATTGAACGTCGTCATATGGATGGCTAAATTTCCTTGTACTTTAGTCGTGGTCACCCACTAAAAGACCGCTCGCTGCGCCAGCGCGCATACCCGCAGATCTCAACGATCGTGCCCATACGGAGGGAACACTCATTTTTCACCTAATGGAAAAAATAAATAACGCGAATGTGCCGAGGGGCCGCGATGAAATCCCGATTGCTGTAGGACGCGCAATAAATAGAAGAAATTGCCAGAGATGGTCAGAGGCGACGAATTATGGCGGACCTTTCCTTTGTGAAAAGGATTCAATAAGCGGCCTAGTATGAAATTATTTTAATAAAGGATACGTGAGGTCAGACAACTTAATGTAATATTGTTATCGTTGACAATGTCGGTTGATATGGGGTGGTACTTAATAGAAAAAAAGACTTTTTTTATTAACTACATCAGGAAAGAATCATTGAAGAAACATTGAAGAGCTATTTGAAAGAACCATAAAACAACTAACTTTTAATATAAATATTTGCATGCTATTGCTGATGGCTTAACGAGCTGAACTTAATTAGTAATATAAGATCTCCAGTGTACCTTGTTTAAAAGCAAATAAATGATTTCTGATTTCTTGCCTTGAAAAAGCTAGTGGGTAGGAAAAGTTGTATTGTATAGACTAAGGAATACATCAATCTTATGGATGGAGTTGTATGGATACCCCTGTTTTATTATTTATTAGACAGGTATCCATACAACTCTGCTTTCATACTCATGTAAATACTATAATTGTATACCAAAGAGTATTATTGAAGTCAGGGTTTGTATCTTGGATCGAGGTAAATAATGCATGGGTAGTTCGGAATTCTGGGATAAAAATTCCATAGTTTGCATTGTTAAGTCGCGATGTTGTGTACGATACTGCAGCAATGAGAGCCCGGGGAATGGGACGTCATTGAAATACCCCTGCATATTTTCAACTTATCAGTAATTTCTTATATTGAATACCTTAGGGAATATATTGGAAAGACAGCGAAATCACTAGTAGTAGTAATAAAAAAACTATAGAAATAAAAGTTGTAGAAAAATCTTATTTATCTGTAATAAAAAATCTGAAATCAAACCACATTGACATGATAGAACCATAATATAAGATTTGATTTTGATTTACGAAGAAAACATCAAAGATAAAGGTCAAGTTGTAGCAGTTACAAAAGCAAACTCGTAAATGAAGGGATCAAAGAAATAATCTGCCTAAATAACTGCTCAAAAATCTTCCCAAGAAGACGTGAGGTAGGCATTGAACTATCCTAATACGCGACTTCAAAAGTTTGTCGGACATTGAAATAATTTATAGCGTAAGGAAGTTTTAGACGTATCTGCTCCCGGCGGGCGTAACAGAGCTACTTCGCAGGCATTCTAGCGAAACTTTAGGCTTCCGTCCCGACCTTTAGAAGAGTCCAAAAATCTAAAGTATTCCACGAATGGCGCGTATTTCCCTTCTCAAATGTACCGTGATTTATGCGGCTTTTTATAACGAAGTTCCGGGAGTCAATTGTGTTTTTATTAGCCCCACTCTGTTATGACAGGGGTGCAGCAAAAAACTTCATTGTGTTTTCATTGTAAACATTTTTTGGACCTATAAGACATGTTTGCATACAATCGGTAGTGATTGTTGGTTTGTGTGGATTGTCAGATTTATACTTAAAGTATGGATGCTATACAAAGTTGTAATTTAAATAACAAATATAACTAACTGTAACAGGTAAAATCAAATTGTTAAAACTTGTAACACGACGACAGCAAATTCGTATTTAAACTTCTTCACTGTAGACCAACTTCACTCCCAGTTTTATGTTCAAATTACGGTCACAATGTCAATGATAATTGCTCTTTTATTTTGGATAGTTCCTTGAATCGTACTCATAAATTACAAGTCCAAGATAAGACAATTCACATTATCCTTTTTATTACGAACATTGTCGGCCACATCGAGATACATATCTCAAACCGAAAGCGAAACTGTGTTTACCCCACAACTTTCGATAACTTGTCCTGTATCTTACCCACAAAGAAAAAAAACTGATTTGTTACTTCGATCGGAATCTTTTTTTATCGATCCTTTTTTATTAAGCCCTTCGTCTTTTGTTTTTTATTCAGCATCGATTTAATCTTTGTTATGTTTGATTTCATTATTTGTGGCAACGTTAAAAATATCTTCTTAATTTGGCCCCTCTTTATCCTTTGATGATAAATGAAGGGGGGTTGACACATGAACAGTAAATCATTACGTTACGACAACTGTATTATCTGGTGGGCTATTAATAAATCTCGGTGAGATCCGCTTTGTTTTTGCTGTCGCTCTTGAAGTTATATTTTGTCGTAAGGACACTCATCTCTCAGATTGAGCACATACTCAAAAGAGTTATTGGTATTTCGATCAGTTAAATCGACCAAATATTTCTCGTATGTTTTTTGTAAGTAGTAAATACCTAAGTATGTATCTTACGTGGTAAGTTATGTTATGACACATGTACAGTAAATCATTACGTTACGACAGACAACTGAATTATCTGGTGGGCTATTAATAAATCTCGGTGAGATCCCTAAAATATCTAAAGTAAAGTAAGGTACAGTCAGCAATGAAAGTCACTTAACGCTTTGGTACTTTGTCATAGCAACTTTTTTGACAGATGTCTCACGGTTCGAAACATTAGTTAAAAAAGTTACTATGACAAAGTACTAAAGTGTTAAACTTTCGTTGCTGACCGTACCTAAAATATCTAAACGTACCTAACACCGTCTGCTTAAATTTTGATAGTTTTAGAATTGTTACACATAAAACAATAAGTAAAGAAATTATTAACATAATTGAATTTCAAATCAATCAGACAATAGTCAACATGAAGCAGAAGACTTCATTAGAAATGAAAATTGCATCCATATCACATAACACGAAAATATTGAATCAAAGACTAAAATAAAAATGATACTTAACTTACGTGACTTCATGACATCAATTTTAGGACTTGTTTCAAAGTATTCAAATGTCCAAACGTGGAACTTTTGTCATAGCATTAAAAAATCAGAAATTGTAACTCGAATGCGGTAGTAACTTTTGCTCATTAAACAACTTATTATAGGTACTATGCTTCAGGATAAGAAAACGCATGAGACTTTGTAATGGTTATTTTATCCTCCTACCCAACTCCTACCTATCTCCTAGAAGTATAATAATGTGTATATTTTTTTATACCTAGGCACCTAATAATACTACCGATTTAATCCAGGCCTCATAATTAAAAACATTGTCACACACACACACAAACAAAGTCTTTCGTTATTCGGGACATGTGCGTGAAGTGAAGTCGTGCGCGTTAAGATGACAGAGCACAATATGCGCAAGCACGCGTGAAACTATGATACATCATTGTTACAAGTTCTCGTATCTTAGTTTGATTACCATAGGCATGTGGCCATTAAGATCTCATAGAAAATCCGTATAACGATTTAGAGCTGTATATTTTCTTAATGATGGTGTACCTACTATAAGTATATACCAAGGTACTAATAAATTAGGTACGGGAGCTCGGTGGCGCAGTGGTTTAGCGCCTGGCCCAGCGATTGCGGAAGTTAAGCAACGTTCGCAAGGGTCGGTCATGGGATGGGTGACCAAAAATTTATTATCTCGAGCTCCTCCGTGCTTCGGAAGGCACGTTAAGCCGTTGGTCCCGGCTGCATTTGCAGTCGTTAACACCCACTAATCCGCATTGGGCCCGCGTGGTGGGTTATGGCCCATCCTCCTTACCACCCATAAGGAAGGCCTGTGCCCCAGCAGTGGGGACATCAAAAATGGCTGATGGACTTGGACTTGGACTAATAAATTGTAAGCAAAAGAAGACAAACAAAGCTAATGCAGGCGTAAAATGTTACATACGTTTAATAAAATTTAAGTAATTAATTCTGACTTATAGTTTACAGCAAGAGATGAAATAGCAGCATTAAATCAGTCCAATACAGTTAGTGTTAAGATATAAGGTTCAGGGGGCTTACTCCCGAAACACAAACGAGGTTCTGAGATCGAATTGGTATCGAGTAAACGTTAAAACAGTACAATGGAAACCATGGCAGCTGTTTTCAAGGTACTTAAATAACAGATTATTGACGTTTACTCGATACCAATTCGATCTTTAATACAGTAGCGTTTTTAAAAGAACCAATATAAATGTTAAATTGTATCAAAACAGATATAATTCCTTTAATCTAAATTAGTTAATTAGTAAATTAAAGACGATGTCATAGACAAAGATACTTTTACAGATAACGCTTTACCGAAAATGATAAAGTTAATCAATCAGTAATAAGATGACTTGACTAATATTAATCTCATGGTGGAGCTTCTTGTAAGTTTCAAATTTACTCATCCCACTTACGAAACGACCCGACTAACACCAGAAGCTGTTCGGGAAGATTAATCATCTCTATCTTACAAGATCTCTCTAATTAAATCTAATACAATTTCATACGAGCCGCGCGCTAGATAAAATAGTTCTCCAACATCCATCGAATAACTAATATCGATATGACTATCGATAGCAGACTCCAACGATATTGAATCGATTTAAAATGTGTCCGTGCCGTGATTGGTATCGGAGTCACGTTATTCATTCAAGTTGTTAAGGTTTGAATGTCAGATCTTTGAGGGTTATTGTACTTTGTTTCTTCTCGATCTGCATAGTAATTGGATGTATCGAATGTAATAACAATACATGTCACAAGTTGAAAAAGTTTCTTATTTGAGACACTGACATCTAGACAGAACGATATTAAATTATTCCAAAGTTTTTGAGAAATTTTGTGATGAAATTTCTTATTTCTTTACCAATATGATTTGATATACAAGATAACTATACTATTGCCAAACATCAAAAGTTTATTTATGTACTTCATCAAGCAAGAGTCGTACAGTTTTCATTGAAATAATAAAATATTACAAATGTACTTACTTATAAATAAAAGATGAAATCCCAAATTGTAGTGTAAACAAGTTTTTTAGTGTAGTTTTCATGAAGCCGACTTTTGCCCGGTTGCAAAGGTGCTTGACAAATTAGCTTTTCTTAACTGCCCAACGAGTATCGTTAATCGGTTCCACAATTTTAGTAGATTTTTCATTATATTTTACTTTGTTTGTTGAATGTGGAATATCAAATCATGTATAAACACGAGAAGCTCATCCGCGTAAATGAGGTATGGGCCTACTACAAAAAAGCATCGCGATAAGCGTACGATGTTCGTCCCATTCCGTGGCACTATTTACTCACGAATAAGGTTCAATATCAAGTAAATTGAATGACGAATTGCGTCCGACTATCGTGATTCTTTTTCGTGATAGGCCCTCTGCTTAGAAAGTCTAGCCTGTCGTACGTCAGCAACGAAATTCGCTTAACAGTTTAGTACTTTGTCATAGCAACTTTACTGATGGATGTTTTACAGTTTGAAACATTTATCAAAAAGTTGCTATGACAAAGTACTTAAGCGTTAAGCGACATTCGTTGCTGACCGTACGCGGAAAATCGAAGACGTTAGACAGACTGTTCCTTGGACCGTGGGAAATGTCCACTGGTCCCTTTAACGTGGGACACAGCTCAAGTTGATTGATCTAGTCTAGATCTAATGAACAACAACTTGTTTAGACATGCTTCATGAGTTAGGTAATTTTGATGTATTCCCCACTCATCCGGATGAATTTTAATAAATATTAAAATACCTACAGCAATTTCCCTTTTCATCCGAAGACCCGAAGGTATTCCCCACTCATCCGCATATTTTGTAAATGTAATTAGCAAAATGAATATCGAGGTTAATAATATAATAATAAATAGGGTCGGAAAATAAAGTAAAACATTTTATTTAATAATATTTAGATTTTTATTAGTTCAAATTACTAACAGGTTCAAATTAAATATGTAGTAGCATGAAAAAGTGAAATATAAAATTTACAATAAAAGTAACACAATGACAATTACAAGTCAATAACTTTTTGTACTATTCACCTATCTAGGAATGAAAGTATTGTTTGTTGGTCTCTATAACACATTAGGAAACATAAACAGTTTAGAGTAATCAAATATGTTTTAATGCATATTTCTACTGAAAGTGTTATTCTTTTTAACAATAATAAAGATCTTGAAATTAATAAATAAATTACCTTTAGGTGGGTATTTATAACATTTGTAATTGTAATTTATTACGATTACGATTATTACGATATTTGCGACATGAGAATCAAACTCAATGATGTTATCTATATTTATAAAATCGTAAACTGAATGACTGACTGACTGACTGACTGACTGACTGACTGATCTATCAACGCACAGCCCAAACCGCTGGGTCTAGAGACTCCAAATTTGGCACGCAGGTTCCTAATGAGGTCTAGGGGTGCACTAAGAAAGGATTTTTCAAAATTCACCCCCTAAGGGGGTAAAAAAGGGGATCAAAGTTTGTATGAAAGTCCCTCAGTTTTGAAGCTAGGATCTTCAAATTTTGTGTTTAGACTGACCATTGAAAATAAATAAATACGGGTCTCAGCGTTTTTCAAAATTCTACCCCGAAGAGGTCAAAAGGGGGATGAAGTTGTGTATTGAAGAAAATCCTTTATTTTCGAAGTAAAAATCGCTAAATTTATAATTTAGGCTTATGGATAGAAATCTAACGCAACGTATATTGTTATTGTTAGTATTTAAACCCCTATTGGGATGAAATGGGGGTGAAAAGGGGTAAAAAACCCCAAAAATAGATATGGATGTCGTTATTGGGGTTTTCTGGGATGACGATTGCAAAAATGACATTTATTTTGAAGTCCAACACGGTGGACATGATTTGACCCCTAAAGGGGTGAAAATGGGGTTCAAATTTTGTATGGAAAAATTATATAAAATAGACACTACAACTTTAAACTTCGTTGGAGCACATCTAAAAATAAATAGGCAAACATATATTTTGTAATTTTGAAAATCAACCACTTAGGGGTAAATGGGGTGAGTAAACATAAAAATCAATATGGATGTCGTTCTTGAGGTTTTATGGGATGGTGATTGCGAAAATGAGGTTTATTTTGAAGTCCAACACGGTGGACATGATTTAACCCCTTAAGGGGTGAAAATGGGGTTCAATTTTTGTATGGAAAAATAATATAAAATAGACATTACAACTTTAAAATTTGTAGGAGCATGTCTAAAAATAAATAGGCAAACACATATTTTGTTATTTTGAAAATCCTCCCTTATGGTGTAAATGGCGTAAGTAAACATGAAAAGCGATGTGGATGTCGTTCTTGAGGTTTCATGGGATGGTGGTTGCGAAAATGACATTTATTTTGAAGTCCAACACGGTGGCCATGATTGGACCTGGACATGCACATCCAGGGGACGGGGACGGGGACGGGAACGGGAACGGGAACGGGAACGGGAACGGGAACGGGAACGGGACCGGGACCGGAAACGGGGAGCCTTGACATAAAAATCGATATGGATGTCGTTCTTGAGGTTTTATGGGATGGTGATTGCGAAAATGAAATTTATTTTGAAGTCCAACACGGTGGACATGGTTGGACCTGGACATGCACATCCAGGGGACGGGGACAGGGACGGGAACGGGAACGGGGACGGGAACGGGAACGGGAACGGGAACGGGAACGGGAACGGGAACGGGAACGGGAACGGGACCGGGACCGGAAACGGGGAGCCTTGACATAAAAATCGATATGGATGTCGTTCTTGAGGTTTTATGGGATGGTGATTGCGAAAATGAAATTTATTTTGAAGTCCAACACGGTGGACATGATTGGACCTGGACATGCACATCCAGGGGACGGGGACAGGGACGGGAACGGGAACGGGGACGGGGACGGGGACGGGAACGGGAACGGGGACGGGGACGGGAACGGGACCGGGACCGGGAACGGGAACGGGCGGGAACGGGAACGGGAACGCGAAGGGGAACGGGAACGGGAACGGGAACGGGACCGGGACCGGAAACGGGGAGCCTTGACATAAAAATCGATATGGATGTCGTTCTTGAGGTTTTATGGGATGGTGATTGCGAAAATAAATTTATTTTGAAGTCCACCACGGTGGACATGGTTGGGCCTGGACATGCACATCCAGGGGACGGGGACAGGGACGGGAACGGGAACGGGAACGGGAACGGGGACGGGAACGGGACCGGGAACGGGAACGGGAACGGGAACGGGAACGGGAACGGGAACGGGAACGGGAACGGGAACGGGAACGGGAACGGGAACGGGAACGGGAACGGGAACGGGAACGGGAACGGGAACGGGAACGGGAACGGGAACGGGAACGGGACCGGGACCGGAAACGGGGAGCCTTGACATAAAAATCGATATGGATGTCGTTCTTGAGGTTTTATGGGATGGTGATTGCGAAAATGAAATTTATTTTGAAGTCCAACACGGTGGACATGATTGGACCTGGACATGCACATCCAGGGGACGGGGACAGGGACGGGAACGGGAACGGGGACGGGGACGGGGACGGGAACGGGAACGGGGACGGGACCGGGAACGGGAACGGGAACGGGAACGGGAACGGGAACGGGAACGGGAACGGGAACGGGAACGGGAACGGGAACGGGAACGGGAACGGGAACGGGAACGGGAACGGGAACGGGAACGGGAACGGGAACGGGAACGGGAACGGGAACGGGAACGGGAACGGGAACGGGAACGGGAACGGGAACGGGAACGGGAACGGGAACGGGAACGGGAACGGGAACGGGAACGGGAACGGGAACGGGAACGGGAACGGGAACGGGAACGGGAACGGGAACGGGAACGGGAACGGGAACGGGAACGGGAACGGGAACGGGAACGGGAACGGGAACGGGAACGGGAACGGGAACGGGAACGGGAACGGGAACGGGAACGGGAACGGGAACGGGAACGGGAACGGGAACGGGAACGGGAACGGGAACGGGAACGGGAACGGGAACGGGAACGGGAACGGGAACGGGAACGGGAACGGGAACGGGAACGGGAACGAGAACGGGAACGGGACCGGGACCGGAAACGGGGAGCCTTGTGCGAGGTCCGCCACACGCGGCAGATGTCTCAAGCAGCGCGCCTAATTGCGTAAAAACGGCTGGTCTGATCCTGGTTGACGGTTCCCTAAGGATTTTCTCTAATATCCACGCGGACGAAGTCGCGGGCAGAAGCTAGTTTTTTATATATGATAACGGAATTCCTATTTCAAATTGTTTTATTTTGAGAGTATACTCATTTACATTTTTACTTCTAAAAATTTTATAAGAGTTGGTTTACGATTAGATATGTTTTTATTTATCTTAGAATGCCACCCTTCTAAATGGTTTGTGGTTCTAAATCTCTCTCCATAAAATGACCACTTTCCAAGGAAAATTGACTCAATCCAAAAATTCACAAGGTAATCATTAAAAACTAAAATACTTCCGCTATTGGTGCAAGCTTCCATTATATATAAATAACCGTCACTTATTAAATGTTGCGGAATCAATGACAAAGCGCAACACATGGCAACGTGAGTTTTATCAATGGGATTTTTGTCTAATTTTAATTGCTTGGCTTTTTTTCTTAAGGCCTTTTTAAAATGAAAATAGCAGCCTATAATTTTACATTACTTTTTGCATTGCGGTCATAGCTGCTAACTCATAATCAGTTTGAAATTTTTGTGGATTCCACGTTGGCACTTGTAAATTAATTAATTGAAATAGAATTTTATAAGTTCCTTCTTTTTTATTCATCAATAAAGCGTATACGAGGGCTACAACATTGGACGTAGTTTTGGTGCTGCCTAAGTCCCCATGAAGTTCTGTTGAAAATAAAATGTGGTTATAGTTTTATTCATATCAGCCGCACGACACCCACTGCTGGGTATAGGCCTCCCCTAAGGATCTATGATATGATGATGATGATGATATAGTTTTATTTAATGACCCAGATAAATGCGCTGCTTTGTCAAGCTGACAAACAATAGTACATTACAGCCGTGAACGGGAAGCTAATCATTCGAGGCAATGCAAGTAGCTTCCAGAACAAGGCTTGTATAGTGCTTTTCTCAAGAAACGCGAGGAAATAAAAAACTTTTCAATTGAAACTTAATTAAATTTAATTAATATTAAAATTTATATTATTCATGTTCGGGCAATTATTAAATGTAAATGTTATTGTTTTATGCCGCATCTTGAATAACGTACAGCGCCATCTACCGCCGTGAAGCAAAAACCCATCTCATTTCGCTTCTCGGCGGTAGATGGCGCTGTACATAATTCAAGATTACTTAGAGGATTTGTCTCTGATAAATCTGGTACAATACAATGTAATATTTATTTATTCTTATAGTAATATACTCTGTGCGTACCATTTTTTTATTGTATCGTTATTATAGTACCTATTAAATAATTTTACCTTTATAATATTAACTGTCTTGTCGTTGGCCTGCGTGCCAGAAAAAAGGAACTAAAGTTATGGCTGTATGGTGCAAATGTGCCTTTGCTTTTTTTGTTTTTGTGAACAGCTAAAACAAAAAAAAGAAGTTGCCGCAGACCACCCAGATCATCTTCCCACTGTACCTACTTCCCGCACTGGTGCTGGTGCGGGAAGTAAGTATTGAAATTCATTCCTGGCCTGAATTTTAAATTTAGAATGTGATGAACCAGACCCCCTCGGAAATGTGGAACGCCCCGCATTCCTTTTTCAAATGGAATGATAAGATTTCAGAGCATAAGTGAGAAAAAGATTTTAAAGACATACCACGAAACATTTTTGTACCTAATTTAGATTTTTATTGTTTTTGAAAATTAAATGTGATATTAAAAATATTACTACTATGTATGAAAAGTGGAGAGCATGCTGGTAAAATTAATATTTAAATATTTTTTTAAGATATATTATATTATTATGTCTATATTTAATTTAATATATAATTAGCTGCGAGTGATGACGTCACTCGGCTAGTCACGCCACCATCACGCCACCTCCCCTCCCTTTGCCTATTTAAGTCGAGCGCACTCGCACCGCACCTCATTTGCTCGCTGGCGCTCGGACTGAACACATCGTGTCGACGCGTTCTTGTGTGTAGATTTTGAAGTGAAGGTTTTTCTTTTAAGTTTTATTATAATTGTGTTAATATTCGGTGAGTTAATTTTTGTTTCAATTTCAGTTCAAATGGTGTTTTGTTAAAGGTTGATTTTTGATTGTTAATAAATAAATTGAATAAGTTCTTTGTAGCTGCGGATTTTGTTTTTTTTAAAGAATTCCTGCTTCTGAAGCTAAATATATAATTTAAAAAAAAGATACAGCGCAATTTTTCTGCAGTCTATCTTTTACTTGTTTCGTTAGACCATCAACGTGCCGGACGAATGGGGAATCTTTTTTCGGATGAATGGGTAACAATTTATTTATATTTTGTTTTCGGATGAGTGGGACATACTTATTCGGATGAGTGGGGAATGAAAATAATTCGGATGAATTTTGTGTCTTAATTTTCAAGATATAAAAAGTAGAATTAAATCGTGTAAAAGAAACAATTTTTGAAATAAAATAAAAGATAAATGGTAAGGTAAAAGAATGACGATTTAAAAATGCTTGTGAGCTTATTTGAATAAAGAATTTTCATTCATTCATTCATTCTTATAAATATAAATAACATCTAAAATAGGTAAGTACTTAATTATATTTCTCTTCAAGCAAATTCTCTGGAAACCAACCAAATTTATATCTAAGCCGCTTTGGAAATATCATCACTTCCTTTCCTCGAAACCGCGAAATTAAGCCGCGAGAAATGCGAGAATCAATAACACCACAAGACACGAGCAGCAAATTAATTAAAGCTCCAACTAGTTGTAACTTTAGGTGGACTAAATTGAAACTATGTATATTCAATGTCACAGATATAAATTTTCATCAATAAATAATAATAATTTACATTTTTAATATACTTACAAGGTGTTTCGAAATAGCACCATAAAGCCGAATATGGTAGTTAAGAGGGTTACTGCGCTACACTAGCGCCGCCAATGGAAAAAAATCGTAGTGCTTAAATAAAGTCGAAATTGTGAATTGTGTTCTTCTATAGTGTACTCCGAAGAAGCTTTTTTGTACTTTTTATGGTTTAATCAAACAATATTTTATAACCTGTCGTTTAGTTGTCGTTTAGTTTATTGCTAAAAGTGGCCACTTTTAGCAATAAAACTCCATTAAACTAAACGACAGACTAGAAAATATAGTTTAAGCGATAAAAAGTACCACAAATCTTATTCGGAGTACACTAGAAGAACACAATTCACAATTTCGTCTTTATTTAAGCACTATGTTTTTTTTCTATTGGCTGCTCTAGTGTAGCGCATAAACCCACTTAAGGACCATCAAATATCACTATGGAAAAGAAAAAGATAGCAACGTTTTTAATGAAGCATTAAACTTAATTGACGTCTCTGAGTACGGCCGTTACTATGGGACCAACTTTAAAATTTCGAAAAAAAAAATCAGCTGTTTCATTATACAACTTAATAACGAGAATATCAAAGTATGAAATGATAGTTTTATTTTCGCTATTTCAGAGTTGGTCGTAAATATATAATATAGTAAAAGTGGTTCAGTTTGATGGTCCGTATCCACTATATTCGGCTTTGTAAGAGCTAGTAAGGTGGATGGTGAGGTGGATAACTGAAACTTTTTAACAAAAGGAGTACCTATGCCGAAAGATCTGTCTCTCATGAGTGTTCGAGTAGAAAAAATTTGGCAAGGAGTGGCAGGTTTTAATCTGCTCTTGGTAATTTTTCTATTATTAAAAAGATTTTATTTTATGCTTATCACAATTAAAACTCCGTCCAACTACCCTTGGTTCCTTCAATATCGTTGTATCGTCAGTTAAAAAAGTCTTGAACGGGTGGTAGGAAAATATAGACGATTCAAAAGTACTTAATAATTAAGTTTTTTTTTAATAAAGCTATTTTTGACTTGACTTTTGACTTGAATTTGACTTAACTTGACAACTCAGTTGGAAAAGCATTGGACCGGATTTCCAAAAGTCGCGGAATTGATTTCCGCCTGAGAAATGATCTGGTGACGCGTCGATTTTTTTCTAGTAAGTATGTTATTTAGTATTATATAACCTTTATCAATTTTCTTATAAAAGCTCACTAGAGCCACCATCAACTAAGCAATAATAGGAAGCGTTCTAAAGCCGTATTGGAATATTCATGAACAGAGAACTATTAACATTTTCATAACCGCCTTATGAAGAAAACAACTACCTACGGGAAATGAGGTGGAGTTGGGCCGCGCTAAGCTTTGACTTTTCTACAACTTTATTGGTCTATGCTGTGGAAATATGAGGTTTTTAATTTTCATATTTTATTTAATGTTAAGCAAAGAATAAATAAAAGAAAATTTCAACATTCACATTCAAAAAAAAAATATTTTTAGTTTTAAAAATTCCTAAAAACTAATAAACCGATAAAACTTTCCAATTATGTTTTTTTTTATATTTACTTATACAGGGTGTTTCATAATAACCTGTATTTTGTTGTTTTATTTTTATGGAAAACTGTAAAGTGACAACCCTAGGCGCAAATAGAGTACTGTTTTCGATAATCCATTTATGGGCAAAATCAAAACACAATAATGGTTGCCACTATGCAGTTTACCATGAAAAGATTTTTTTTTCAAAATGTGGCAGTTTTCAGTGTTTATAATAATTTTCCGGGGTTGTTTGCATGGTAGGTACCCTATCTACCATATTCGTTTTTAGGGTTCCGTACCAAAATGGTAAAAAAGGAACCCTTATGGTGTGACTCAGTCTGTCTGTCTGTCTGTCACAGCTGGATATCTCGAGAATTACTAATGTTATCAACTTGAAATTTGGAATAGTTTAAGATGACGTTTGTCCAACTATTTTGCAAATAAGAAAGAAATCAAAAATTTTTTTTTTACAACGGACCGAAAAGGGGTCTTAAAAATTTTAAGTGAAGCGACTAGGGCATGTGGGGTATCATATGTACCGTTCCCCCCCCCCTTATCTCCGAAGTTTGCAAAGAGAAAAATCTGAAATTTAGTTCTTCTATCGGTCAAGAGATGGCGCTGGCCTAAGAAAGAAAAATAGTTCCACTATCGGCCAAGAGATGGTGCTGACCTAATACTGCAATAATAATTTTATTATCCTACAGCTCTGCAGTGTATTTATTATGATGGTACGGAAACCCTCAATGCGCGAGTCCGATTCGCTATTGTCCGGTTTTTTTAACACGTATAAAATATGATTTCCACATCCAGTAACGTTAGTAAAAAAAATATAACCAAAAATAATTTTAAAAAGTCCCAAACGTGCAACCGATTCCCAGTACAAATATTTAAAGAAAATTGACATTTCAATCCAAAATAGACGTATATTTTTTGATCCTCTGGGATGGGAATACCATGACAATAAACATATCCTTGATAAAAAGTAAATAGTGACAAAAAATATTTGCCTGCTACCCTTCCGGTGCGGTGGTTTGTTTGGCCGCCCGCGGCGTTGCGGGTTCGACTCCCTCGACGCGTTTGTGGCAAATATTTGATTCTACAAAATGTGTTCCTTCAATTTCGTTGGTATATTTATAGAGAAGAACGCTTACGTTTGCATAAAAGTTTTGTGTGGTTTACATGATACGCAGATGTTTAGATATAAGGTGTATGATTAAATGATATAGAATAGAACATCTACAGATTATATTATACTTCACACATCTATGATCTATTAAGGAGACATGAAGAAAATATTTGGTGCGTTTCGTTCTGGGTCATTACAGCTCTACAATTATTAAAAGAACCATGTCACGCTAAATATTTGCGTTTTTATAGTTGGGTTGCAAATGTTAAACAAATAAAAACGTTTAAAGTGACATGGTCATAGAGAGTTCAGTTACCTTTTGTGGGCCGTCCGTACATACGGTACGACCGGCAGGCTGGATTATCTAATTAGAAACCATCTAGCGACCGGTCTCATTGACAGATGAATGTGATACACTGCTACTTCTTCTTGGGGTAAAAAAACATACCAAAGAAAAGTAGCAATGTATCACATTCATCTGTGAACTGAAACCGGTCGCTAGGTGGTTTCTAATTAGATAATCAGCCTGCCGGTGTCAGAGTTGAAAAATTACTACGAATGGTTTCAGTTACGGGAAAAACTCACTTTTGCCGATTAATACCAACCATACTCTTGCTCATTTATGTTTATTTCATCGAGAATTTTCGAAAGAAAAGGTAAAGAGTCCTCAGTTTTGGCGTCTTGAGTATCGACAGCATTGCAGTTCTCGCCATTTTTATATTCAGCGCGTGCCACTGTCTGGGCCGCGTCTAGACCATAGACTTTATAATTTATAGATAGATCGTTGACAAAATCAAAGTATTTGTTCAGATCATTTTGGCATTTACGTAGACTGACTATCAACTAGATACCACCTATAACTTTCCGAAATATTATAAAAAATTGGAGAACTAAAGTTGAGCTAAGTAACATTTTGCTAATTTGTAAGAAACTAGATTCCACCCGCGACTTTACTCGAAAAAATCCTTAGAGGACCTATAAATAGTATGAAAAATATTCTATGTTTTAATTTCATCTAAATCACTGTTTTTTCACGGCGATTAGACGGGTCCTCACCAAGCGCACTGCCACGTGCGATGCAGGACGTTTGGTGGGGATCCGACTAATCACGTAAAAACGACTGATCTAACTTTATTGTATGTACGAATAATTAAAATTTGCCTACTGATTTCGACCTGTTTTTCTTAAGCTAGGGTTTCCTAGGATGACGGTGCCGTCATATTACGGCCGTAATTTAGCGGCGTATAATGTTTTCTATGTAAACAATACGGCCCGCCATTTTGTTTTCATAGACAACGTTCTACGCCGCTAAATTACGGCCATAATATGACGGCACCGTCATCCTAGGAAACCCTTAGCTTTAGAGAAAGATGATCAGTATCCTGGACTGAACACATACTGAAAGATTGTCATGTAGAAAGGCCTACGTCATTGTTAAGTCTATGGATATGCCTACGACCACCAACTGGCCCTCGCTGGCCACCTGCCAGCCGATATTGTCACCACTTCACACGAATGAACTGATAATGTGAAATCAACTCTCAGTACCAAAGGTCAAGACTCAAATTTGACTACAACCGGTTGGAATTAGTGGCTCTTGTCATTGTGTGGACGAGACAAAGTGCTGGTTCTTTTATAATGTTTAGTTACCTAGTATGTAATTTTGTTGCAAGTGTATCTATTTACTACTATTAGGCGTTGAATAAATTTGTCCATATTCCGCTACTGGAATGAACGGATCAAGTATTCTACTCTACACCAATGATTAATCTTTGATATACATACTCGTCGCTTGCTAAATGGTAATTTGTATAGATTTAAAAAAGCAAAGGAAATGATAGGTAACTTACCAATGGGAACACATTGGGCATACTGACAAGGGGCCAAATCGCGCTTATTGTGAACGATAAATCCGAAACAGTTACAGTAACGTTGTCATTTCGTTTATATTTAGCTAAAAATTTTTGGCTTTCCTTTAGGATTCTCATTTATCCCCTCTCCCCCTAGGCCACCCTAGGCGTAGCTATCAACAAATGTTATTAAAACTAAAGCGAGCATTATTTCTGTAAACGAAACTGAAAACGTGACGAAGTTTTGGTTTTATCGTTGAAAATCTGCGCCATTGGCCCCAAGTTCCAACTTTGTTCAACCATGCACTGTTATTATATTTTGCGTGTATTACGTAATTTCTTATTTAAGTGTTTCTTAATATAACAATAACATCAAGTTACAGCAGCTTTTAATAATGTATTCAAACAGTGCTGCGGTTTTAACTAACATCCCAGTTATCCGAATATACCGAAGTTTAACCAGTTTACCAAAAGTGGTTAAACTTCGATACCTGTGCTCCTGTGGGCTTGGACTCTGGATATTGTTTGATACTCTTGGCGGTTATGGTAATAGATTTTGAACATTATTTTGTTACATAAGCACAGAATAGATATAAGTACTACCGTACGGAAAGGACACTCTCCGCCCCCCAGAATCAATTACCTCACCCTACCCCGCGAGTTCGTGTGCCGAATCCTGTGCTTGTTTAGTTGTGTTTGTCAAATGTCAACTTATTTTGTTATTCAAAGCAATGCGTCGTAACTTTATTTATCAAAAGTTCGAATTATTAATTGAACGCCGCTCATACACTACAAACTGCATGGTAGCCCTAGACTAACACACACAGTTGCACATGTAAACGTCATCTGATGTCATCTGTTTATAATGGCGCGGTTGGATGGAGTGTCCGGGGTGTGACATAAGCACTAGACTAAGTTTACAGTTTTTAACAACCCCAACTGTAAAGCTCAGTTGCAGCAGTTGCTTTTACTTTATCAATAACAAGCTTGATAAAATACCGGTTGTTGCTCATTTTTATAGCAAGCATTTAGTAAAACTTCAAATGTTCGCAAAAATAGTTTTGATTCCCAAAAAAGATTACCATTCACAAGAGTTGACACAATCAAAACAGGAAAAATAGCAATAAAATATTTTTTCACCAGTAGCGATGTTTGTTTTAATAACATTTCATATAATAAAAGAGAAAACTATTCTATTGAATAATTCTCTAAGCGATCACTATGCGTATTAACTGGAGCGAGATAGATGTGCCAGGCCGGCTGGCAAAACCGGGCAACAGCTGTCCCACGTTTTACACATCTATCGCATATTTTGATTTTGGATTTTGAACTACACCACGCTAGTAGTGCCAGAAAGTATTAGTTCCAAAATGCACAGTTTAATAAAAATTAATCATACTTTTAGCCCTCAGAGTTTAGGTAAGTGAAGAATTGAGTTACACAATTTCCTGATATTTTATTTTTTCTTACCAAAATGATTAACAAAATATTTTGATCCTATTACACTAATTGGGATTTTTATTATCCCTGAAAACTATAGTTTTTCCGTATTTCCTGATAGATGGCTAAAATTCCTAAGAGGTCAGGATAATTATTACTGACTCCTGTCATCTGGTAAGGCTGCTGGAAAATCACAAACAGACAAAAATGGTGCTCACTCGCTCGTGTTTTGTTAGTTACTAGTGATGTAAAGTAACTATCTGGTGATGCAGATTTGATCAGATTGGTTCAGGTGGTCGTAGCGAAAGTAAGTGACTTTTGTTTTGGAGATTTTTTAATGTAAAGACAAATAAAAATATGCTGAAAGTTAAAATAAGCTGCTCAGATGCTTCACTTCAGTTCTCAATATCAATAATCCAGTTAAGGCTACTTTAACCACTAGTGTTCGGCTTTAATGATATTGCCCAATTGAAATTTAAAACACTCATTTCACCATGTTGTGCGCTATAATTTATTTGTTGACAACTATACGAAATAATAGGTTTCGATAATATCGCGTGCCTAATTCACCCTATCTACCCAATCACCTGCCATGCTAATATGACACTTGAACTTTTACCCCACTTTAGTAATGAATTGGCCACCGGTACCTGGGTTCCATTTCCGCTGTTTTGTTATTGTGACCATAAGGGTGGGCAATTTCCTCTTCACCTGGTTATGTCGAAAAAAGTATCTTGGTCATTTCCGGATTATTTGAGTCGGTATTGGGAGTTTTTGGCGCCATTTTGTCAAGTTAAGTTCGGGGGCTATTTCAATGAAACAATTTGCAAATTGTTTCATAGTGGATATATTGTGTCTTAAAATCGGTGCAGTTTTGTGGTACAAGTGTCAACGCAACTGAACAATATGTGGGATAATTGAAATAGGCGCGATCTTGGTTGTATGAAGCTGAGACTTTTATTGTAGTGTTGGCTACCTCGGCAAAACTAACCGAGTAAAAGTCTTGATATACTTCGTGCCAAATGCTAAAAACAGCATTGGAATGCACCCGAATTCTAATGAAAATTGAAACAATATCTACCACTAAACTATTCACTTGACACTGGCAAAAAATACTTCCAAGAGGAAAGTAGATTGCCAAAACAAAAATAAGAAGAAGAAGAGTCGGTATTGACAGGATAGGTACTGAGGGTATCCAACCAACCCTATAAGGTTGTAAAATGTAATAAAGTTATTAAAAAGAAATTTAAGTTATAAGGATTAGACCGTGTAATTAAGTAACTACTTACTTCAGTTGCATATGGCCAGCAGGCCTTGCATAGAGTCATTTTCTTAGAGGTCCAAAATTCCCATTGGGGTTGATATACTTACGGCCAACTACTCAAACGATTCTTATAGTTAAAGCCATCTGAAATTCAAAAAAGTTATCAAATTTGACAGAAACTCAATGAAACTGACAGCTTCCTTAAAGTTGAGGAGTACTTATACAAAGATTTTTGCTAAGAAGCCTTTGAGTATTCCGCCGTAAGATTAATTTTTTGTGCTCTCTAGAGCCAGTGTGTGTGGTTTTCTGATTTCCATTACACATCGATTATACAATTACAATATTTACGAATCTTTGAGATTTCTGGAAGTCTAGAATGGCGACCGGGCATCAGATGATACTCTACTTACGCCTAGGTCACCTACAAAGTGGACCGGCGGTCTGTCGTGGTTGCGGAATGCTGCCGGATGGAAGCACTTTTTGAAAATGTATTTTTTATACTTTTTCATTAACTTTTTTATCCCTCATATACAATCACGAAACTTTTCAAAGTTGCTTATCTATATTGTTACAGTGACTGACAAAAAGTTAAGGTAACAAATCTTGAAGTTCCTCAGTTGATATACTGCGTTCATCTGGAGCAGTCGCGACAGCAGGGGACAAATTTACCGAAGATTAAAGACGCCGAGACGGATATTGAAATTTTACGAGGCGACTCTTCTAAGAGAGTTATTTTTGTGCCCTTGTACCTTTTGTTTACATTTTAAATGTTAACTTTGTCTCATCGTGACGTTTTGGATGTTTTAACAGTTTCATTATTGTCGAATGCACTTTGATGTTCGGATAAAATATGTGACATTTTGTCTGCATTTTTATGATGATTAAGCCAGAAAATGTTAGTTGGCTTCTATTCCAAATCCAATCATCACGCTCCAGAAAATCCTCTTATCTATTTTGAAAATAATTAATGACAAGACATGGTAATTCAATAAACTAGTATGTTCTTAAAAATACTTATCTCCTCAAAATGTAAATTTTCAATAATCCAATGTCCCATGTTGTTTGATTCCGTGATTAAATGATTTTGTGTAATTTGAAGCTTCCATAATTTCTTTGTCAAATCGTCCACGAATTTTTTGAGATGATTTATCAATAACTTTTTATTAAATGTCACAGCAGAACAAAACAAAAAAGAAGCGACTTAATAACTGCCACGTTCGAAACAAAAGAACAACAAACAAAGACAAAACAGTTGTTGTTGTATTGGAACACAAACATCTGTTGCAAAATGGGCAGAAATTGGATACGATATGAACGAAGCTTATGACTGTAATGCTATACTTTTGTCCCCGACAAAGATTTGATGGGATTTTAACACTATTAAAAGAGGGAGTGAAAATTGACAGGATCCACTTTGACACCCCATTTCTGGGTACATTGACACATTTAATGGTTTGAAAGAGTGGAATGTTTGGGTGCTAATGTGTTTCTATTTGAGACTTTCTTCTATTTGAATTTTACTTAAATTTGGTATTAGTGACAGTTATCATGTTATCTAAAAACCAGCCACAATTTTCTATTGTCAAAGAGTGACTTTGTAAAAGTACACTTTTATTATTAACCTGTTTGCCATTGACTTTGTTCAAAGAAGTGTTTTATTCAGTTGGAACTCACGTAAAGCTCTGTTACTAAACAAAATTAAAACAATGAAAGTTAAGCAATTCTAGAATGTTCCTGCATATGGAATAATATATACATGCTCATTATAATGTGCAGCATATACAATTTCTCCACAACCGAATAGAAGTGAAAGGATACACTGGAAACCACCAATATCACTTGGCGAGGAAATCCGACGCTGATCCTGCTCCAAGGCTGTTTATACCACAAAGGCTTGCCACAATGGATGGGGACCTTATTGTATGAGAAAATTTCATTAAATGTACTGCACGAGTAACTAAATATGACAGCGGTCAGCTAAAAATAAATGAATATCAAAACGGCTTGCGGTCATTTTTGACATTCAAGATACTTATATTTTTATGAAGTACTTGAACCCGACTTTGTGGTTGCATATTCCATCTGGTTATGGATAATGATACCTACTACCCAATTGAGTTTACCTGAAATACTTGAGGTTTTTTTTTCTTGGAAATATCCATTCGTCTGTAATGTTTTTTCTTATTACACATTTTGCATTCAATACTCAATATACAATTCCTTCTTTGTACTCCACAGTGTTACAAATTCTTATAATAATTTTATTATTAGATAACTATAATAATAACTTCAAGTAAGTTAAGATTCCTTATCAGGGGTAACATAACTTCAAACTCTATCTGAGTTCTTATTATTTTCATACGTACTTTGTATAAATATGTTAAGAATAGTTCATGATTCAGTGGTGTGCAATAAAACTAGAAACATAATTATAGATAGAAGTCTTTTTTTTTTTTTTTTTTTTTTCATTTATTTAATGACAACAAACAGTCATGTACATCGACATAAATATGCTTCAACTATTAAATTATTTAACTTATAGACCTAGAGTGCCTATTATTACTTTATAAAAATTATATGTAGGTATGTGACAAATCTTATCGAAAACGATTCGTGATAAACGAGATCAAGTGACTATACAATGAGAACCTTAATTTAATTAGCAATAAAAAAGACAAAGCAAAATTACAGCGCTAATTCACATACTTATGTGTTTTAATTTGGTTTTGTAGTGAGTGCATGCTATAACTTTTTTTTTTACAATCAATCAATTCTTCTGCTATATGGATATGAATCACCATTTGTTTTATAAATATCAATGCTCTAACCAGACCTTACATTTTATTAATAAAAGTCTTCAATTGCCCAGTAGCCCAGGCTTAATACTCGTATACACCATATTATTATGTGTCTGTTGTTGTATCTCTATACATATTGTCCACTTCAGTATCATACAATACATGAGGCAGCTTGTGGGCAGTATTGTTGCCGTTACAAAGCTAAATGTCAATGTACTGAGTATTATTTTCTTTGGTTATTTCACGACATGTATTGTGATAATCAAAATAGTTTTCAGTATTTTTATGGGACTGAAAAAGTTTAGATGTTCCGAGCCTTATCAGAATTGGGTGTCGAACGGGTCATATTCTGAAAATGGAGCCTTTCCAAGCTGAGGTAGTTTTTATGCTTTTTTAAGCTTTCCCCTTTCATTTAGGACAAAAAAAATATACTTCGAAAGATACTGTTTTATAGACTATCTAAGAAAAATAGAGAGTACCGCGAAAAACGCCTAAAAGATATAAGCCAATTTTATAACTCAATCACCTTAATCTACTTAGTTACAATGATTCTAACAAAAAAAATCTGTTCTTTGTTAATTCCACAGAATATTATACTCCAGTTTATTATGAAAAGGTGAAAATATTTTCTGTTACCAATTACAATAACTTGAATTCGAAATCGAATAGGTATTTTGCTAAAGAAGATCAAACGTAAATAATATTCTATAGTTTTTTTTTTTTTAGATACGTTTGTATAAATTATTATTTGTAAGTAGAAATATTTGGAAAGCTTACCAAAAGTATTTGCGTTACTATCTTCAATTTTAATCGAATATTGCCAATGAATAGATCTTTATCTAAAACATTCGTTAGTACTAATTGGATTGTGTGGGCCGAGTTTATGCCTAACATAGTATACTTATTCATTGGTTCAAACAGAATGTATTATAGTTATGTGGTATCTACACGAGTTGATTTTAGTCGATTGTGATGGCTAATTTTAGTCGACTAGTAAGTTGCTTGTCACAGGTGACTAGTCGACCAGCAGATCGCCTTGACTTAGTGATAATTCGATGACGGCGTCGTCGTCGCTATCATCTATGTAGTCGTCGGCATAATCTAGGTAACAATATGACATATATTAAATTACATTGTAATAACACGTTTCACTTTTGGCTACCGGTATTGTCAACAATCTTTTTTTAACCGACTTCATCAAAAGGAGGAGGTTCTCAATTCGATTGTATGTTTTTTTTTTTTTTTTTTTATCGTTGTTCGCGCGTATCTTCGACATTTATGGACCGATTTCGATATTTTTTTTTTTGTTCGATTGAGTTTTCTTGCGAGATGGTCCCATTTATTTTTTTTTCAAATCGGTTCAGTAGTTTACAAGTAATCCTGAAAATACTATGATATTAAATCAACTAACTTGACAACTTTGTTATTTATGAACCGAATTAGATGATTTTTTTTGTTGGGGAAGGGATACCGTTGTGTAGTCTTTTTAACCGACTTCAAAAAAGGAGGTAAGTTTCAGTTTGTATGTATGTATGTTTCTCCGCGATTATCTCACGTTTGGCTGAGCCGATTTTTTGGAAAAAATTGTTTAAAAAACAAAAAACCGACTTCAAAAAACCTGCCTCTAAAAAAAGGAAGAAATAATATACAAATCATTAGATACGCATTATCATTGTTATAATAAAACACGTCAATTGAAGTCGGGTGGGGCTTTTAGAATAAAAAAGGAAGATGTTCTCCAGCCCCACCCGACTTTAATAGACGTGTTTTATTATAACAATGATAATGCGTATCTAATGATTTGTATATTATTTCTTCCTTTTTTTAGAGGCAGGTTTTTTGAAGTCGGTTTTATGTTTTTCTACCCCCAATCTTTTTCGTTATTTTAGTCAGGATTCGACCAAGCGGCATTTAAAAACAAAAGCTGCATAACTCACACTGTTCCGCTCAATTTGTGAAGTTCGTGTGTAAATATTGTTAAATTTAATAAAAACATAAACAATTAGAGCCGGTTGTCGTGTCGAGACGTCGTAAGAAGTAACGCACCGTGACTTTTGAGTAGGGCTGTCACAATGTTGTTGTTTGTTTTAAAAAGGGGCACTAACTTTGAAATACGAAGTCATGCCAATTTACATTGCCTTTGTATCCCCATATTGAAAACAATTTTGTCTTGGCTACATAGTTACTACAGCTAAGAATAGTTTTTTTTTAATTTTGCTGTATTTTGCTTAGGCAAAATACCAAAATCCTATCAGTCGTTTTCGCGCGATTAGTCGCGCAAAAACGACTGAGCTAAGCAGACAGCTAAGAATAGTTTTTTTTTAATTTTGCTGTATTTTGCTTAGGCAAAATACCAAAATCCTATCAGTCGTTTTCGCGCGATTAGTCGCGCAAAAACGACTGATAGGATTTTGGTAAAATTAAAACATAGAATACTTTTATCTCGGTTATAAATAGGTCCCCTCCCTACTCCCTCCCCTCCCTAAGGATTTTATCGAATGTCCACGAGGACGAAGTTATGGGCGGAAGCTAGTGAATCATACCTAGAAAATTCCCTTTATTTTTTACTAGCGGCCGCTCGCGACATCGTCCGCGTGAACCCTAGGGAATCTTTGACCAGGATAAAAAAAGTATCGTACGTTTTAATATACTTAAATAGGTTAAACTATCTGTGTGCCAAATTTCACTCTCTCACACACACAGACACATACAGACACACAAACTTCACATTAATAATATTAATAGGACTTATTAAATTTTATGTTTGTTAAGCCAGCCTTGCTTTTTCGTCGCCAAGACGTCGAGAAGGCAGAACGGAACGCAGTTAGCGATTGGTCACACATAACTGTCACAATATTATACTACGCAACATTAAGTCTAGACTAGACACGGTGTATTAACTGTTTTGAGTTTATTTATACTTAAATAGCACGCTAAGCATAACTGCCGAAGACCAAAGAGCAATGTACCTAATCACGTAATAAAAGCAACCAAAAAAAAATGATGGATGTTTTGGCTCAAATTCAAACAACTTTCTTACTATGTATCAAACAAATCGTGTCCTCCTTTAATAGTCTAGTGTTAACAGCCTCTTTAACTAAAACTTAATGAAATTAAAAATATAACAGCTACTGCATCAAGAAGCTTCATTCATACCGACTTTAATTAAATATTATGATGAAACAATAACTACTAAAAGCTCCACTCACAGCTAAATAAGCTAGACAGATGAACTCCCACAAAAGATATCTAAATGCAAACCAGACAATAAGCGCAAAAGCTTAAGAATATACATTGAGCTAGACCAGAATAAAACAATGGGAGTCGACGGAATTAAAGAGTCAAATGGAAACAAATAGGAAAATATAAGAGCATCCGGTGCTTTCAAAGTTTCTTACTATTAGAAAAATATAAGAGTTGAATAATTACTGCACGAACAACTATCGAGAAAAAAACGTGCCTAAAGAAATTTGATAGAGTGATTTTGTATACAAAATTTCAACCACCAAATAGTGAAATGACATTTCCCATATACTTTATCGAGTATTTTTTACATGCGTTTTTTTCTTTTTAGATATTCGTGCTAGGGGTATTAATCTGAGGGCCTACTCAAATGTCCATTCTACTAAAATTAACGCTAGTAGAATAGAATGGCAAAGTATGGGATTGACATGACAGGAGCTAAGCTTTATAGGTAGTTTATGTCATTCCCATACATTTATTAATTTTAGTAGAATGGCCATTTGAGTAGGGGGGCAGATTAAAAAGGAATTATTGACAATTATAACAAGAATTTATTAGTGAAAACCGAAAAAGTCATAATAGTCTTCAGCGCTAACTGTAACTAAATAAATAAGGAACCCTCACTACAACTACTTATTAAAATACTGGGTGGCCTGGGTTTAAATGATCTTTTTGAAACAAAAACAGCTACAAAATGCCGGCTTTGCTATGGAAATTGAAAAGTTTTATACAATACAACCAGCTGCATCGAATTTGTGCAATGAGCAGTGACCGTGAGTAAGCCAGATACTGTAAACACAATATTCAAAGGATTGCATTATGACATTGTAGAGAAACATGTTATTCGTTTGCATTTGTTGTTATTTAAAAGCAAAATGCGTTTTGTTTGCTACAAACTTGATTTAAATTCCATTTTTCATCTTTAATACATTTTTTAATACAAAACGAAACAAGTTATGAAAGAAATATTGAAAATTGGTTAATTTTACGATTTCTCGCTATTCCTTTTAAATTCCTCGTAGATAAAGTTATTTATTTATTTTAATTAAATAAAATAGAAGTTATCAGATAATTGAATTTGTTTAATTAATTTTGTGTCTTTTCTCTCTAACGAATATACATATTGCAGCCATGAGCAAAAATACATACGTATTAACTTTACATAATTACATTGGATTAATCAGAAAGTATACATACGAAGACCACGCAGGAAGAATAAGGAAAGTCTATTTTTTCAGATATTAAGTTTCAAAACTGACTAATAACAAGGAATGTCCCAGCGTAAAAAGATTTTTCCCACAAAAAGTAAAATTAGTGACATTCCTTATTCTTAGCTATACCTACTTAGAAATTATTTTTTTAATTATACTGGGACAATTTTCTATGGTATGTTCATTTCTTTGCTCATAATTCTCCACTAGGGCTGGCTGAGTCCAGTGTCCCTTTTGTCAGACAATGACCCCAAATCACGCCCGTTAGAAAGGGTAACCACCCTTCGTTTGTTTGGAGTTGATTGTAAAATTGCCATTACTGTGGATTACTATCCGTTTGAAATGCGAAAGTTTGTTTATTTGTTTGTAATGGGACTGTTTCTTTTGTACTGTAGTTTTTGTTAGTTCAAAATCGTGGGGACACAGTTTTTCTCACTAGTAGATGTTACCCAACATTGTTCACAAAAAATGTCGTAACCATAGACTTATTATATTACTTTGGTCGTACCTATAGGAAGTTAATATTTTAATAGATACTGTTTAGGTGATTTTTGTATCATAATACGTATCAGAGGCTGTATGGACTATATAGCCTGCCAAATACTTCGTACTTCATATCCTAGCATTACACTATGAACTCTATTACTGATTGTGTCAAAATTAGTTGTGTAAAACCTGACAGAATAAAGAACACTCTTAACTTTTCCCAATTTTTATCATATTTCTTTTATTCAGATTACTTACTTTTGTTACTTTTTTCGTATCAATTAATACAAATTGTCCCATCATTTCTCTACAGCCATTAAATATGCATTAAATTTGATTTGATCCTTCGCAGAACTCCGAAGTTCGATAAAAATATAAATGAAAGCAATTTAGATATCAAAAAAGTCGGCAGACAACTTTTAACGGTCATCTGGAGATGTCACAGCCAAAATGCCTTTAAAATTAAACTTCAAATACCCGTATTTAATTTGATTCAAGCCTACAATTTATTATATTAAAATATTAAGTTGTTAGAAACGTCGGCATGATTGTGCTTTTGTTCAGTTCTTAAAAATGTTTAGGTACGTTCTAGGTTTTCTACGTTCTAAGTTATGTGAGTAAGTTTTTTTTCAATATTCCATACGATCGTCACTATCTTCCTCTTAAATTGTCATTGAACATAATCACTTATAGTAGATTTTGTGTAAATGGTAGTCAGAAACAATGACACATCAAACAATTAATGTTCGAATTATAAAAAAAAAACTTATCTGAAATGATGTTGCTGGATTCAGAGATTGATAAAAAAAATATAAAATTTAAAATAAAACTAAAAAAAGAAACGATGAAATATGTATGACTATTTCATTACATGAAATAAAACACTTTTAACGGATACTAGCGCGGTTTTATTGAAAGTACTTTGGTAATTAGTTGGTATTTGGTCTGATTTTTTATTTTCCCGACGTTTCGGCACCTTTGCAGCTGCCGTGGTCACGGGGGACTGAAGCTACTTGTGACTACTATTTATGCCTGTACTACTATTTCATTACAGTTTGAAGCACCAAAAGAACTTAATATCAAAACAAAACACAAAGTCTATATAATTGCTTTGTATTGAATTTTAACACAAGTTACAAAGAATAATCTTATTTCAAACAACTTCAACACTGAATTGAAAGGTCTTCTTATTATAACTTTTTTGTAAGAATTACGTAATAAAGGTAATATCTAGTAATAATCAGATGGTCAAATTGTAGTACAATTTTATTACTTAGGATTCAATGGTTTTCATTGGAATGAAAGATTTGACAAATCAAACTGGAGATACAAAATAATTACTGTTATTGAATAAAACTGTGAAACTGTACTAAGTACTAATATCGGATACTTATTAGTGTTCGTAAGTCGTTCGTAATTAAATGATACTTTCCAAAAACTAAAATATTTTTTATTTATTTATTCACATAACATTACAATAATTACATCAATGGCTTTACGCCTATAAACTATTGTAACTATAATATGATTATTAAATAGATACCTTTTATAGTTGTCCAAAATAATACATTTAGATAATTATAAATTATTTATGTCAGTTTTTAAATCAGCTACTGTGCTTATTTTGTATTAAATAACCACAACAGTCACACACATAAATATGAAATGAAAAGAATATACTATTATTATCTACCTACACTATGTCAATGCTAGCATAACAGGGGGTTGACTTTTCGAATATACCTCCAAAGCAACTTTATTACAATGTAATAAAACTTATTTTGCTTTAAAAGCCTTTTGCCCTGCGCTAAAAGACATTGTCACTATGTTTGCGTTTTTTTAACGTTGATTGGCAACGTTAGTCAGTAAAACATGGGAATGTTTGATCGGTGTCATTCAGAACTTTTGTATGACTGCCGTAAATAGTATTGATTGATATTTAGACTGCAGTGGTGAATTTGTTTTTTTTTGTCCACAATACTGATTGTATTACTATTTAAACTACTTAGGGTGACTTATTAGGTGTATGAAATAAAGTTTGTGCTCGCTGTTAAAAATAGTAAAATAAAATAAAAATAAATTTTCGAACCTTTTACAATTGTATCTTCTATCAATAAGAATGACATTAAGAAAAATATAGCTGTCAAAACAACTATACACAAAGAATACAAAACGGCATCACTTAACTCTTAAAACTACCGTAAGTAAGGAAGGTAAAATTGCTAATGCCAACAAAGTAGTTACGTTGCCTGCTAATGACTCTATCGGGCTTCACGGCTTCTAAGCCAAACACATAATGTTAAACAAATTTGAAAAAGCTTCCCTTGAATAATACTTCAAAAACCTGTTTTTCTTCCCTAACAAACGTTGTATAAGTTGTGTGCATGTTAAAAGAAAATTTGAAAATGTTTTGCTACAAAGAAGATATATCAACGGAATTATTGACAAAAATTCAGTGACTTTTATTTATTTATTTATTTATTAAAAAGGTACACCAACAGCATACATATACAACAATGCAGCAACAAGAATAATGGATCGGTTCTTATATGTACGCTTATTAAAGGTATACACAACATTCGTAGTAAGTTACACAAACTCAATTAAAACAGAAAGTTATAAACTTATAAGAAAACTAAAATCAAAATTAAATCAAATTAAAATAAAATGGAACATGAATTACATTTTACAGCCGTATTCAGAGACGTCAATTAAGTTTCCATCCATCAGCCATTTTTTATGTCCCCACTGCTGGGGCACAGGCCTTCCTTATGGGTGGTAAGGAGGATGGGCCATAACCCACCACGCGGGCCCAATGCGGATTGGTGGGTGTTAACGACTGTAAATGCAGCCGGGACCAACGGCTTAACGTGCCTTCCGAAGCACGGAGGAATTAAGTTTAATGCTTCATTAAAACTGGTGCTATATCTTTCTTTTCCATAGTGATAATATAAGATGACACTATATTTAATGTAGCATTAAACTTAATTGACGTCTCTGAGTACGGCAGTAAGTCTTTTTTTTATGCGTTAAATTACCTATCTACTTTTACTAATATTTGTCATTTGAATTAAAACTATAATAGCTAATTCAATGAAATAGAAATAGAAATTAATTTATTTTGTCATCATGCAACAGTACACAATAAATTATTAAATTTAAGTGCACATAAAAACATAAAACTTTCCTTTAGTAATGACTACTAATCGGCCTTCGTTAACATAATTTTAATTGTACTGAAAGGATGTAAGTATCTATTTTCATAATACTTATCTAACTTAATAAAATTTTGTGATTATCATTTCTAAAGTATGTATTATAGTCAATTTAATATCTAACCAAAGTTACTTAATACAATTGAAAAACACTAGAAAAAATCGACCCACCCGCAGCAGCTCAGACGGGACTCGAACCCGCACCCTTAGGATTCCGGCCCAATGCACTAACCAATTAAGCATCTGTAACGATGTTGCATTCGAATGTTGAAGGTAAATTCTTCACATTGATGAAATAACGCTGGCTTACAGCGAAAACGTAAAAGTACTAGAAAAATTTCGCCACTCCCACTAGCGACTCGGTAGCATAATTGGTTAGTGCATTGGGCCGGAATCCTAAGGGTGCGGGTTCGAGTCCCGTCTGAACTGTTGCGGGTGGGTCGTTTTTTTTAGTGTTTTTCAATTTGTATTAATAACTTAACATAAGGATGGCATTGTGAATGCTAAAATCTAATAATTCAATATCTAACCGAAGCCTGCAAAGATACACACATATTACAGTAGAGTAGCCTAAAATCAGTGATCCATAGTAATGTACCTATCGTCTGTAATGTGGAAACGCGCACCACATCGCTGTAACACCGCGAGGCATCCGCGGAATGTTATTAATTATCTCAGCTTCGGAAATTCGGGATGAGTCGTAATTAGTGCGATGTTACACGAGCGGTTTTCCCGACGGAAACGTTTCTAAACCGCTGAACACAAATAAATGGTATCACACTCTACATTCTGCTGATGCCGTTTCTTGCAGCACATCATATATTTGAGAACAGCTTGCTGTGTCAAAAAGGGATACAAGAACAGTGA
The DNA here is from genome assembly GCA_950108535.1 of Agriphila straminella. Taxonomy (NCBI): domain Eukaryota; kingdom Metazoa; phylum Arthropoda; class Insecta; order Lepidoptera; family Crambidae; genus Agriphila; species Agriphila straminella. The sequence continues at coordinate 15,327,817 of OX467317.1, forward strand.
TCACTAGTGGAGCAATATTATTATGAAGAATGAACAGGGGCCCTACTGGCTAACTTTTCGAACTTCGGCGGGTCTGCCGAGCTTCAAATTAAAACAGATAAATTGAAGTAAAGAATTTCGTATTGTACTATTTGTTGAAGTTATTAGGAAGATATTGATGTTCGTGTGACATCATGAATTAGGGTTCGCCATTATGGCCCGATTGGGGCTCGATTTATCTGTTCTAATTTGAAACCCGGCAGACTTTCCGAAGTTCGATGCGTTAGCCGGTAAGGCCCCAGTAGACAGCAGCAAGCCGTAATCCAGTAGTTTAATAAATCAGTGATAATTTTTTTTCGAGTGGCTTTAAAGCACCGGACTATAACCTGCCTTAGACCACGTGGCTCTGAGCAAGCCACATTGAGTTAATTGGGGATTGAAAGTATAGAACGCGGAAATACAAGAACGAAACAAATTGAAGACAAAAGACTTACTTAATTGAAAGCATCAGAACTACAAGCTTATTAATAAGTAAGCAGGATGCAAACTTTTATACAATTGGCGGAAGGAAAATGCCTAATAAGCAACGGTTTGGATATTATAAAAAAAAAATACTGCATTGACATGACAGCAGTCAATTCTTATTTCAATCAATATTTTCCATGTGCATCTTAACTCTTATTTTAGTAAACACATTTTTTTTTAAGGAATTCTATAAAACCGTAAGAAAATAAACATTTTATATTAAAAAATGTCTAAATAGAAAAATATACTTTCATCTAGCTTTTCTTACTAGTCTCTAGAATAGAACTAAATTAAGTTTGTATCGTCCCTCCCCCGATTAGATCGTGCAAGCGTGACTAACAAGTTGGAGTGTTTATTTTTAAAACACTCTGAGTGCTTGGCGAGATATTTATTTATTAGGCATATTTGGATACAAGATGACTCGCTTCTTTATGAATGGATCCTCCGTAAGTAACAAGTTTGTTTACAAATATTTTATCTACAGCTGACGAAGCTTCTAGAGCTGCTTTCATAAGTTTAAGTTTGGTTTTAGTTTAAAACTTTTGCGATTTTCTCAATTTTATTAACAACCTCAAATGATTTTACTGGTGCTGTTTGTAATGCTAATGGGAATACTAAATACCTACAATAAATGAGTGACTTCGATAACTTTCCAGTTCATAGTAGAATACCGAATTGAAGTTTTGATGTAAATGAACTAGTGACAATTAGTTGAAACAGGGCAATCTTCACCAAAGTGTCACACAAGTATTGAACACTATCCAGTATGGAAAGGAGCTCGGTGGCGCAGTACAGCGCAGCTGGCCCAGCGATTGCGGAAGTTAAGCAACGTTCGCAAGGGTCGGTCATGGGATGGGTGACCAAAAATGTATTATCTCGAGCTCCTGCGTGCTTCGGAAGGCACGTTAAGCCGTTGGTCCCGGCTGCATTTGCAGTCGTTAACACCCACCAATCCGCATTGGGCCTGCGTGGTGGGTTATGGCCCATCCTCCTTACCACTCATAAGGAAGGCCTGTGCCCCAGCAGTGGGGACATCAAAAATGGCTGATGGACAGTATGGAAAAAACAGATGACATAATTCTTAAACTAAAGCCAATCTTCACCTCTACTGATATTTAAAGCAGTTCTTTGGTAGTTAGCGAAACATCCGCTGGTTTAACAGTTTCTGCCAGTTGTGCAATGAGTTTGGAGGAATCAATTAGCGTCATACGACCATCGATGTCGTGGTTTCGGTATCACAGGATCAAGACATAAGCGACAAACGACTCAAATTATTTGTGGCTACTTCTTCTTAGTAACTTACAGTACGTTTTGGAATTATAGGTTAATATTTTACGTAAAATAATATAGTATAGGTCGATTCCCTAATGTTTAATTTTAATTTTTGTATAAACATTTTTATCCAGCAGTTTTTCTGCAGATATTTGCAAACCAAACAGGTAAGGTTTAATTCAATAATACTTTTGGGTGTCAATTATTACAGTGGATAACATGATTGTTTTATCTCTTATGCAATTCAAACTGTAATTAGGCAAGGCATTTCACTGAAGTTTTTTCAACTCAGTTGTACTCTGCACTCCGCAAACATTATCAAGCGAAAGATCAAGGCAACTTGGAGCAAGCGACGTGGATTCTTCGAGAAATGTTCGTCAGGACTTCGGGGATTCAATCTTCCGTCAGGCTAATGAATGGTTTTCATTTGCGGCTTACACACGTCTGCCTTAATCAACGGAGACGGCATCGAGGTGTAAGTGAATATGTTAATGTTTGAAACGTTAAGGATTATTCAAATTCGAAAGAGAATCTGAAATTTAAATTAATTAACTGACGGTCTTTACGGTAGGTATATTTAAATTGTATAGTTGTGACACTACAAAAAAGTTGATGACGCTTATTGTAGGTAGTTACTGATTTTCTCAAAATAGAAATCAAAAGATTAATATTTCGCAAGCAGTATTCGCGTTGCGATAAAATAAAAATGGCTCTTGTTTTACAAATAAGCGAACTTTGTAAACAAAGGCAATGTTTTTGATTTCGTAGTTGATTCACTTTTGTTTTAATTTTCTTTCAACTTCAACGTTTGCTCCTCGCTCCTATCAAACGTTTTATCATTACGTTCGCGGTACGATTCCAAGATTTCTTCAGGTCGTAATTGATGGCACCCATTTGTGGTGTCAACGCGTCTCGAGCAATCAACGCTGGAATTGCCCCATCGATGGTTGGTCTTAATGTCTCTCACCCTGGTAGTTTAGTAACGTTAGCTGTCGTCAGGTTAGTATTAACTTATTGTGGGAGTCAACGCCTTGGCAACTTTACAGTGTCTAGAGATAAAGCAAATGGTAACAGAAATTTAAATTGCTGCTTAGCTTATGATTTTGTATTTCATACAGTTTTACCAGAAGTGGAAGATATGAAAAAACTGAAAAATTCCTCGTTTAATTGGATAAAAATTAGCAACTATTAATGAGCCTTAAGTAGAAATCATAAACAAACCGCTTAATGCAAAAAAGTTGCTACCTTTAAAAAATACTTATTGATACAAAAGAATAAAACGATAATTTCGTAGGAAAACCTACTCGATTATCATTTGATCACCGGTTTATGTAAATATCAGCTCGTGACGACTCCATCGACGGAGGTGGGCAAACAATCAATTAAGGCCCGTCCTAGACGCCACCTCGGAGCTTTTAAAACCTCAGAGGTAAAGACAAACACCACTAATAAGATTCGTGTAATGAACTTTAGAGAGGCATGACTGGGTAAATGAGATATAAACATAAAACCTCTTGACTTGTTGGAAGTGTTTCATAACATTGATAGTATAATGAAAATGATTACTTAATTTAATCCCTTAGAATTTTTTAAGATATTAATTTGAATAAAGAGGTAAGATTAAAAGTCAAAATAAGTATAATTCATTTAAATAAACTTCCTACTAAACTTCTAACTACGTTGTAAAGTAATAGTAATTATTGAAATATCAATAGAAGATCGTCATCTCCTAAGAAAATTATGAGATTTCAATACAACATTTCTCGTAATCAACGAATCACAGGCAACAACGAAATAATTTGTGTCATTTTATTCTAGCCAAATTCTGTTTGTTCAAAATGGGTTCCTCATTATTTACCTAAAATAACTTCGCTCAAAGCAAATTTAACTTAACAAAATACGTCATGGTGATAGTTCTCACGTCCTGTCCCGTTATTATTCCGCTCGGCTCCATCTCGACCTTCTATGAAACTGTTCCAAAACAGAAATTAGTTTAAAACTCGTACGCGTTAGTTGGAAAGTTTAAATATTTCATTACCTCCCATTCAGGTGTTACGAACAGCAGTTTTAGTGAATCGAAACTTGTATCAGTAACATAACAACCTTTGTGTATAATCGCAAGCAAATAGGGTTTCGGTGACCCCGTTTATAAATTCATCGCGGCAAGTTTTCATTGGTAAATTTTCAAAGGTTTCGCACTTTCATGACGTCGGCTTTTACATAGTTTGATTGAACACCCGGATTGTTTAGACTCGCTATTAGTTTTAGGCTTTCGCGTGCTTGCTCAGATAACGGAGAGTCTGAAATAAGCCTCGCCAAACATTAATTTTACTTCGCAAATACTTGTTTAGGGTTCTTCGTCTTAAACAACGAGTTATTTCGGCCCCCGGCAACCACGGTCATGAGGTTGCTTCATCCAATCTCTTAAATAATTTTGTACTCTTACGATATTATGAAAATAGTTCGGATACTTGGTACGTCCAGACCATTATCCAACAAATAGCATATTTATGGTTGGCATTTGTATGAAATCACATGATTACCTTAAACGAGTATAATGAACGCATATATTTAAAAACATCAATGGTTTGGTGCTAAATGTCTACTTAACAAAGGGTGGGCAATCATCCGTTAAATGTGATTCCAATTGCAATAACATAAACCTTATAAATGAGACCGTAAAGCCCATTACCACCACATACTCAGCAACAAATAAATTTGTGGAATCATAGGACCGTTTCCAATAATCCGAATAAACATCGAAGGGTGACCAGCATGTGTCATATGCACGCGTCAATTTTATCGCCTCTAAAACTCCCACAGCTTATTTTATTGATTACCCTTCTCATCCCCATCATTCGTACAACAATCATCCAATTAATACAACCAACATAAATCTGTGATAAATAGACTACTTACTCTGTCGTAACTAGGTCTTATCCATTCGTATTCAAAATAAGTTCCCGCTTTTTAACTAAGTAAGTTTTAAGCTGGGTATTAAATGGGTGTAATAAAAGAGCCATTTCGTTATTACCTGCTACTGCTACGAATTTGGAGTCTTAAATAAAAGTGTCACCCTCGAAACTTCGCATTCGCACCATCGGGCGTTTATCATTTTTTCGATCAGGAGCGCGGCTGGGCTCGCCGTGGGGTTAGTTGACAGCTTTCAACTCGGGATTAACTTCGTATTGCGGCCGTGGAGCGAAAAAAAAATTAAATAGGCTTTTTGAAGTGATTGTCCTTTGGGACCGTTTTGATATTACGCGTAGCTCCACTCTATAATGAAGTAGTTTGTTATCCTCTTTGAAGTGGATGATAATTTTAAAAACAAAAAGGTTTATTCTCGTCACCCTACTAAATATTTCAATGGAATTATTTTCTCGTATTTATTATTTCGTCTGTGCATTGCAATTGCCAGGCATTTTCATCCCGTCATTAATTCCCTAACAATAATAAATGCTGGTAAACAATAACAGTACCCAGCATGAATACAAATTAGTTTTTAATCAAACATTCATGAAAAGACAATGCATTCGAACATAAAATTCGAATGAATCGTTGAATGGTTAATATGAGACGTTTTCATTTGCTCTTGAATAAATGTTGATAAAAGAAAATTTATTGATGGTAGTGAAAGCAAATGTAAAGGTAAGAAAGTATGTTTTGTTCAGTTCATTGAATTTGTTTTTTTATTGTTCATTGCATATCCATTTCAGTATGAATGTTCTATTACAATACGACCCATGAATCATATCATAAGGAATGATTAATTTATGAAAACATCTTGAAAACAGATACCTACCTTAGTTTGTTAAACATTAGGCTTTCAATTGTTCATGTTGTTTTTGGAAGCTTTTAAGTGTATGAATATGATTATTATGATATTTATTATTTATCTATTTATAAAAACAATACAGAGACAATTATAAATATGGTCTCACAAAACTTATTACTAAGTTTGTCTGCGAGGACCAAGTCACGCTCAGAAAAGTAAGTATTAAATTAAATTCTATTAGTTTTTGTTTTAATTTATTAGCTTACCTGCTGGACAAACGCAGTCTCCATAATCCCTGATGCTTCTCCTCGGTCTCCAATAGCTCGGAGGTGGTCTCACCAAAACTTCTCTCCTGAGCCTCTCCAGAAACGGCTGCTGAGGCTCCAAGACTGCACTCCTTAACGCCAAGTGCTGCTCTTCTAGCAATGACAACCGGTCTTGCAGCCCTTGCTGTTTGTATAAACTATACCCGCTCGAAATCAGGCTCATTGCACACGCACACCACAACACTATACAATACGCCCACGGGTCCCCCGGGCATCTGTCCTCGCATCTTTCCCATTTCTTCTTGTTCTCTTTCTTTTCTTCTTTCTTCTCATCCTGCTTTGTACTCAGAGGCTGCGGCTCCGGCGCGACCTTCGCGCCTGGAGGCAGCTTCCCTCCCATTTTTAAAATCATCGTTGCTCAGTTATCCTCATGAAAGCATAACAGGTGATCCTCCCTCGTCGGACCCCGCCGCAATCATCTTTGACGCTAATGTTGTTAGGCCCAACCTGCGTAAATGGACCGATACATCGTACGCACAATAGCAGCGTCCGGTCCGACGATTTTCACACTAACAACCCGCTCTATTCTTCACCGCAATCGAGTTTCAGAAAGAACGTAATAATAAACACAAACAAAATTCACTCGCAAACAAAACCTGGTTAAATAGCTAAAAGAAACAACTAAAAACTGCAGCGGTGTGAATCAGTTTTTGAGATCAGTGGTTATTTAAATTTCGAGATGGTGTATCGTGGAATCGTATTCGAGTTCGATAGGTTCGCGCGCGAGGAGCGTCACAGCGTCCTACTTGTACGGCAGGCAGAGCGCCACTGGCTGGCTGAACCACGAGGCGCGCGCTGCAACGTTAACTTTGATATGGGGCTTCGGAAACATTTGGGAATTCTCGTTTAAGGATACACTTCCACGCTTTATTCGTGTCGTGTCCCTATTTTCTTTATTGGACTTACGGAAGCAATTTCAGAATTTCGGTAAAAATGTTGTTTATTCAAGTGTTAAATAAGGGTTTGTTGCAAAAATGTAGCGTATGAATATTTATGCGGTTTTTTGTTGAACGTCAAAAGCTTACGTGAAGAGTTATGTCGGGAAAGAATGTTCCATATGAGGAGTCTTATTGATGGCGGGTTCTCACATGGGCATAAAGGGATGCGCAAAAAGCTGTAGACATCGCCAAATTGGGCGGCAGCTCGCGCGGAAGATCGGAGGGTGCAGGGGACGGCAATCCAGTTAGCAGGGCTTGTGATGAGCGGGATGCCACGGTCGATACTAAGCTGTGCAATTCCAACTAAATGAAACGCAAATACTTGATGCTTTGATGATAGTACACAAGAGGGATCATCGTTTGAAGAAATTGCTGATGCAAAATAATTACCTTAAAAAACACCCATCCCAAAAATAGCCGCTGTTTTCTACCGTTCAACTATAAAAATAATATTATAGGAAATGGACATAATTATTTTATTACAGCAGCAGAAATGTTGTTTTATGGTAATTAGACGTTAAAAATGATGATAATAAGCTACACGACCTTTAATGTTTCTATCCCGACACGCTTAAAAGATCTCTATCGACATTAATTAAATTTGTACCCAGTTAAAAAAACATGGATGTTTTTTAAACGATAGACCCTATTAATCAGTTTAATAGAGTCATTAAAAACGGAGTGGCGGCCTCAAGCGCCGTCCGCCACAAAAAACCGAAGCCACTTGAGCCCGCTGCACGCATTACCGCCTTTGTAATAAACTACTCATAATAAAATTAAAAGATAAAAACCCGATAGTGTCTGATGCATCGTATTCTAATGCTCCTCTTACGTCTCGTATCAAAACGCATTGCATCTAAATGGCCATTAGAAATTTCTATTTAGATAATTTATACCCATCCAGGCTTAATGTTACGGTCCTTTGATTGGCTTTCAAAAAGTTTTGATGATGCTATATTCTAAAATATTCACAGTGTCAGAGATTGTTGTTCGGTTAAGTGTCCCCCCTTGTGTTGGGAGTCGTAGCTTCATTAATATGTTAAAACTCAACGAAAATGGTCCATTGGCGACGCAATCTGCAGCACCCGACTCGCAGACAAATAGCTGCAATTAAAACTAGATTGTCGTTATTTAGCAGAGTGGAGCGTGGACGTGTGCGGCCGACGATTCATCGATGCCCCTACGGTCGTATAAATTTAATTTAAACTTTTGTACTTCGTCAAACGCCGAGTTTAAGAAACCCTCGCGCGATGACAGTTTAGCTTCTTTTTTAATTTAATCCACTGCAGTGTTTTAAATATTTTAAGAAGGACTCCCTAAGTTGGGAAGTTTTGTTCAAAACTCGAAAGTTACTACAGCAAGTTTTTGTAATGAGTGTGGTGCTTTATTGTCGGGGGAAATCTGCGGAAATACATTGACGTTAAGTGTACTGTACCCACTCGTTCATTTGTTCATGAATAGCTTTTGTTTCGGAAACTGAAACTTTGCCATTGCCTTTTTTCATGACGGCTAAAAGTTCATTTGATGCCAAGTAATTTGGTACCTAATATTGATAAGACGAGTAAATACTCGTCTTATAAATATTAAAATTAGTTCTGTTAACCGATTTTAGTGCATTACCTCTATTTAAACTCGTATTAAAAGATATCTTTAGAGAAAACTTTATAATTTTGTATAAGTTTCCGGTTCCATAATACTCCAAAAGATTGCAATTATAGAAATGGTGGACTTTCGTCAGCTTTTTAATCCACGGTCATTTGAACATCCTGAATACTTTTATGATGCTGAATAAAATGAAATTACGTTTGTTGAATAAATTTAATATATTTGCACCGTCACGAGGAAAGCGGACCAAAATTTAATACATCAGAATTAGTATGCGGGGAGTTGAAGTGATAGCAATTACGGGACTATTGCCTTGCCATCTGAATTTCAAATGGCGGTCGATAGCGACGAATAGTTGGGCCTTACTGGTGTCGCCACGCGCACTTGTCTAATCACTGGTGCCTTCGACACAGCTTTACTAATTGTTTCGGTGTTGTGATCGAAGATTAACTAAGGATTTGGGACGGAATTTCGATTAGACCGCTACGTTTGTCCTGTTAAATGTTGTTTGTTATTTGGACCTTGAAAAGTTAAGAGGACATAAATGTTTCAAATTACAAATTTCTTTATTTGCCATAAATAGGGTGATACATAAATGTGGTGTTAATATAAAATAAGGGATAAGATTCTTAAAGCCTATTTAGCCGTATTCAACAGCATGCAAACTTATATGGTAATTTATCACTAAATAATGATACATTTCATAGCATCGATCACACTCAACACCAACTTATTATATTGTAATTGTTTTATGTCATTGGGTATTTTATTGTAAATTTTTATACACATCGAATAACTGTTTCTTTGGAAGCGCTTTGTTTTTGGCACGGTATTAAGAATAAGTTTATTCACATTTCTCAGGTTTATTTGTGTTACATCTTTTGTCCGCATAAAAAAGTGCCCATTTTGCTTAACATATTTTCCTATCTCCAATATATAGAGACATGGGACTGGCATAATATTCATTGATTTAAAATATGGTTTGCAAGATACATCCGGTGCAATGTTGCATATGGCACGGATGCATTTTTTTTGTGCGACAAACACTTTTTTATATTAGTTCCATTACCCCAGATTAGTAGACCATACATATAAGGTATAAACAATGATTTAAAGGTCTCTTATTAATGATTCGAAAAACTTAATATCTATAGATTAAAATACGAAGCGTCCATTTGAGATAAAATCGTTTTAAACCCGACGATTCTGGATAATAACAATAAAAGGCATCGAACACTGGTTTGAAATCAAAACAATGAATGATAAACATTCGATGGGGCTATAAAGATATCAAAGGCCCGGAGGGAAGTAACACAGGAGATACACCGCACCATAAATCAGAACCATCGAAATGTTTAGATCTAGTTTCCAATGTAACAGAGTTGGCTGAGAGCACAATAGAGGTTTTCACAGGTTTTGTTTGGAAAGTGATATATGATTAAGTGGGAGATATCGATTGAAAACTGCATGGACGAGAGGTAGTTTAAACAAAGCCTGTGGGCATATAGTCGTTTGTGGAGTCCAATGTTTTATTTATCGACGTCAGGAAACAAAACACGACGCGATTTATTCCTATACGATTTTGGATCTAGTGTTAACGAATATTAAAGATGATACTGTGAGTGTAAGTGAAAGTTTCGAACCTCTCGTGCCGATCGATGCTTACCATCCCGCATTGGCAGTTACTTTATCTAGGCCTTGTGGGTATTTTGTTAATGATCAACGTCTCTCTCAATCTGACATTAATGATCATAGCAGGATGGATATCCCTAGTTGGAATTTTAAAAGAGCAGATTTTTATGGTTTATATTCAGCGATTTCTAATGTGGATTGGACTGACATATTTAATGAAAATCGTGTAGATGAAGCTGTAGCTTTATTTTATTCTAAATTAAATTTAATTATTAGTGAATTTGTTCCTTTAAAAAGATTAAACTATAATAATAGACCAAAATACAATTATCCTATTTGGTTTACCTCGGAAATCATTCGCTGTATTGAAACAAAATATTTTCATCTTATACGCTATAAATCAAATGGGCTCGAATTTAATCGTGAGATGTTTAAATTCTATAGGACCAAGGTTAAAGATTTAATGGATGTTGCTTATGACTATTACCTGCAGTCTATTGAGCGTGATATTCATCATAATCCTTCCAAATTTTGGACCCATATCAAGAATAAGCGTAAGTGCACAACGCAACTTCGTGAGTACACATATAATGGCGCAAGTGTTGCGGGTCAAGAAGCTGCTTATGCCTTTGCAAACTATTTTAGTTCTATATTTTTAAGTGATGTCCCTCAACTTGATGTTCAAGCTGCTGAGTGGTCGGCTCATTCTTATCCTTTGAATGCAACATGTGTAAATCTTGACCGAGTCACTATTTCTGATTTGCGCAGAGCTATCAAAAGACTTAAACCTTTTTCAGCCGTTGGTCCTGATGGCATACCAGGATTTTTAGTAAAAGACTGCCTGAGTGCAATAGAATCTCCTCTTTTATATATTTTCAATCTGTGCTTGCAATGTTGCCTATACCCCACTAAATGGAAAGTAACTAGTGTTACTCCGGTGCCGAAGAGTGGCTCTTCAGCAGACGTAACTTGTCAAAGGCCTGTTGCTGTGTTATCTGTCTTTGCAAAGGTTTTCGAAACAATCATTAATATGAGCATTACCAATCAAACTAGCCATCTTATTGACGACTCACAACATGGATTTCGTAAGGCCCGCTCCACTACAACGAACCAGATTGTGTTTGTGGACTACGTCACGACTCAGATGGACATGGGCTACCAAGTTGACGCTGCCTATTTCGATCTAAGGAAAGCGTTTGACGTCGTTGATAACGATGTTCTTCTCTCGAAGCTGTCTTGTCTTGGTTTCTCTCCCAAGCTTCTTAATTTTCTTGCGGACTATTTGCGAAATCGTAGGCAATATGTCAAGCTGGGCAATTACGTTTCGGATGAATACTACACGAGATCAGGTGTTAGTCAAGGGTCAATATTGGGACCAACCCTGTTCACACTGATGATAAATGATCTTCCGAGCGTTCTGAGCACTGCCAAATGTTTAATGTTTGCTGATGACATGAAATTATTTCACAGAATTGGTAGCATCTCGGATTGTGTGGAATTCCAGCGTGATATTGATGCAGTTTTGCAATGGGTGAAGACAAACAATTTGAACTTTAATACCTCAAAATGTAAAATGGTTACTTATTCCAGGTCTCCGATACCTATTGCATATGACTATATTTTAGATCAAATTGTCTTAGAGAAAGTCGAGTCAATTCGAGATCTTGGTGTTATCATGGACAGTCAACTTAGCTTTCGGGAGCACATCGTGACTATTTGTAAGAAAGCAAACAAGATTCTTGGGTTTATTTCTAGAACCGCTGCTCAGTTTCGTAACTTAAACGTAGCTGTTATGCTTTACAACGCATACGTCCGCAGTGTGCTCGAATTTGGTGCAATCATCTGGGATCCTAGAACCAAGAAGTACACTCTCATGGTTGAAAGAGTACAGAGAAAGTTTGCAAGGTACCTTTATAAAAGAACTTTCGGATACTATCCCTTCTTGTTTCCGTCATTATTTGTAACGGGAATGGTGGGCCTTGCTACGTTGGAAGTCAGACGTAAACTCATACTTGCAATGCATTATTGTTTTTTGTTGCGAAATAAAGTGGACAATCCCACAGTGCTGAATTCTATAAGTTATTATGTCCCGCAGAATTACGTGCGTGTTGGTCGACGTCGTCGGCACGACCTATTGGCACTTCCTCCTGCTGTACACACGCAGCATGCTCGTAATGCGCCCACACCTAGGGCTATTACTCTTTTTAATCGTTTTTTGAATGATGTCCAAGATGCCGACATCCATACTGACCCAATAAGATATATTTATTGTAAATTATTTTTTTACCTAAGTAAATTGCCCAATGTGAATGTTTTGGTTTAGCTGTAAGTTCGCATTGTAATAAATGAATAATAAATAATAATAATAATAAATTAGCAGACATAGCTTTTATTATTGCCAATGTGAATTAGATTCTCATTCAAATACTAGAAATTAATGTAGGTAACTATTTTTGAATATGACTTTAGTACCGTTTGTTTTGTCTCGCACCCAATGAGATTTATTTTAATATCTCTTTATTTACGATTGCTGGAGAAAAACCCACGCTTTCAAAACTTAAACCGCGATCTGACTTTCAAGTTATGGGTCGTTTATTTCTTGTTTTTGTTAAACAACTTCATACCGTATTGGGCAATAAATATTTGAGTTGTCTTCTGAATGTGGCGCCGTAAAGATGTTTCTCGATGTAGTTGTTTTTAGTGTTAAATGCTTTTTGTGGGTTACTTAATAATAATAATAATAATAATAATAATGTTTATTTATTCAACCAACACAGGGTCATACAAAATTAATACAATTATTAAATTAGAATTAATTAATGCCTCTCGGAATATTTTTATGGGTTAGTGAGGGCTAACCATTTAATGTTATGGCAGGATTGACGATGATGTATTTTACATTGAGTTAAAAGTAATATAATTTTTTTAATTACCTAGTAATTTAAATCTGACTTTTTTTGTACGGATTCTGGAATTTACCGTAATGCTTCTGTATAAGTATATGAAAATCATCAGTACTGTATGTGTCTTATTTAGCTTATACCGTTTATACAATATTTAAGATTCTCCGTATTGGGTAATATATAATTTTACAAATTTAATTACGCTTTGGGTACGAGGAGAGAGTATATTCTGCTAAATGAAGTTCATTTAGTTAAAATAACGGAGCTTCTCCAAAAGCCGTACGTATAAATTATATATAAGCCTACTCTAAGATAGGCTAGCAGAGTGTAGGTATTTTAATTAACTTTGAAATAATAAAGATGTAAAATTATATTTAGTATTTCATAAGTAGGAACCTTTTGCGAAAAGAACTTCACACTTTATGTCTTTGTGATTTTTAAACTTTGAGTAATAACTAGACTAAAATGAATGTGTGTATAAAGAACATTAACTCCTTAAATCTGAATAATTTAGTTAGACCACTATAATAATCACTTTCTATCTGTGTATCTTTACAAAAAGATATCAAATTATTATTAGCTGAAAGAAGGGTAAGATGGAACATACAGACGGAATTTTTATTCGGAATTCCGAAACGGAATCACTCCGAACGCATCTAATCTATATAATTATGTATATCTATGGACCTAGCACATCTATGTACATTACGGTAATTTTCCGTTCGGAATTTACTTACATTATTGATATTCCGTTTCGGAATTGCGAATCAGATTCCGTCCCGTCTCTATGTGGCGGGACTTAAGACCTAAAAGCCCTTCACTACATAGTATCAAAAAAAGTCGATTCTTCCCGCTGTCTGTCCTCCTTATGTATGCGTAGATCTTTAAAACTACGCAACGGATTTCGATGCGGTTTTTTTAATAGATAGATAAGAGTTATTCAAGAGGATGGTTTATATGTATAATACATGGTGTCAAATTTCACACTACACCGAAGCGAAGCAAGGGCGGGTCGCTAGTCATTTATATCATAGGACTGTAGATGTCTATGTTGGTAATTTCTTATTATAAAATTGATCCATTCTTAATTATATATTGCCGTGAAGTTTCATAGTTATAAGTGTAAGCGGTAGTCGTAGCCAAACGTATCTACCATATACAAAACAAATACGAAATTCAAAATCTAGTACAAAAAGCTCAAAGATACCCAAACCAACAGAAACAAATGAGACAATTATTTGTGCTGCAAGATAAACCGCTGACGATACCGAAACTAGAACTTGTCGTCTCCAAAGTTGGGATAAATTATCAAACCGCGGTGCGTTAAGGATGAAACTGTGACTAAACTGTGATGTTAAGAAAATTTACCACCATTTTCTTTAGGGCTGTGGTAAATCATTAACTAGTAGTGTTAAGATGTGTTAGTTTCAACACCCTACGACAGATTAGTTATTACTACTTAAATAAATCTAACTCGGATGTTACAGGTTCTGTAAATATTAAATGTATTCAAATAGTCTTGATGATAGTTATCTTTTCAAGTTAATCTGATTAAAAAGCTTTACATTTAAAATGAATAATTTTTTCATCAAATTTATATTAAAGTACCGTATTTAAGTACCGTTACAATACTACTGTTCGTTGATAAAAAGTATAAATGTGATTGTAATACAAATAATTTCTTCTAATTGTGAAAACTGTTTAAGGCTTTTTGTTTTTTAAGAAACACTGTACTAATGTTTAAGATAAATAGCCGTTTGTTTTCTATGAAATATAAAAAAAAAAAAAAAAATAGTTTCTAAAATAATAATGATAAATAGAAGTCAGTGCGCGTGCTGTGCAATAATATGCGTTGTCAAGGTATTCTTAAATCTTAATAGTGGACGAATTTTATTGTAGAGCAGAGTTACATAAAGGACGTTACAAAGAAGTAATTTCTGTGTAACGTCTTTTATTAAATATAATGTCAAAATGACAAGAAATTTTTTTTAAAGATATTATGCGTGCGGAGGTCTGCGTAAAGTGGTGCCAAGTTCGCGTGCTCAAGGGACGACTTTAATTTCCCGAGTTGCTTGTTGTTGTTACAACAACAGTCGCGCTCGTGAAAGTTTTGACCGTTTTAAACTTATTATCACATTTCAGCGATTAAATTTATGTTGATGACGTTCTGTTTATTTTGCTATGTCTGTTTATATTGCTAACGGCCAAATACTCAAACGAATCTTAAAGTTAAGGCCACCTTAAATTCAAAAAAGTTCTCAGATTTGACAGAAAATCTACGAAACTGACAGCTTCCTTAAAGTTAAGGAGACCTTAACTTAAGATTTTAACTAAGAAGCCTTTGAGTATTCGGCCATAAGTATTTTTGTTTATTTCCTACTTGCACATAATTGTTAATGTCCCCACTACTGGGGTATAGACCTTCGTAACGAGTGGATAAGGAGCACCAAAGAATAGATCAATCTTGGTCTCGCCCGATTTCATAAGACTATATCACTAAATGATTTGGCTAAATGGCTTAACTGACACAACATGGTTAAAATCGATCTGATGATAGGTTGGTTGACAAAAACAAGATTGTGAAAAAGAGAAATCGATGTAACTTACTTCCGCAAAAAAATACTATAAAAAAACTATAATGAAGTAAGCTATCTACATAATTCTATTTCTCTTTATTCACAATGGTTTGGGACTTCCGCCAAGTGACGCCTTATTAACACTTCTTCTGTTTCTATTTGATTGAATTCAATCAAATAGAAACAGAAGAAGTGTTAATTAAAAGTATTCAATACATAGAAACGAATAAAGAACCTTCTGATTCCCATTAATCTTCTAAACTACATGTCAATAGATAATAAGCATTCTCAACGATTTATACAGAACATTAATCTAACTAAAATCATTTAAACCTAGCTTGACCCGTATAATGATATGCAAACGCATATATTAATGGTAAGGAGTTTAAATGCCATACAATATGCCTATATGCAAAGCAATACCTCTTTATTTATTGCCTGTTAACGGGTGTTATTCAACAGGACATTATTGCAACAACAAATACTTAATCAAAGTTGGATTTCTACACTAATGCATGTTTATTGCACGTCTGGATGAATAAAATAACTTTAATCGCTGGCAACTTATTTTGTTGTTATGTGGTAAACCGAAGTGTGTTTTAGCACCTTGTATCCCTTCTTATGTAGACATTAGTTGTACATACGTTTTATTAAATTCTACAGTCATCTTCGCTGAAAATGATTTCAAATTACTTACAAGGCAACAAAAGGTAAAATTGTATTAATTTTCATTAAACATAAACAAGATTGAAGTTGACATACTTATAACAAAATGTCACATTGCCCATTCTGGTTAAAGTAAGCTTGATCATTTCTGCATCGGAATTAAACGATTTCGATTTCCGAGGGTCTTTCCTCATAAGAAAACTTTCGTAAAGCTACGATCAGCTAATTTTAAAGTATTTTTACTGTTTTCTATTGATACATACGAGTATCTTTAACAGAACAGGCTTATTCAAATTTATTTTTTAGATCGGTACATGCGAAGTCATTCAAAATATTGTAGGTATTTGTCAGTTAATAGAAATTGTGTCGATGCTGTTTTACTATATAAATTACTAAATAACCTTGTTGATGCCCCTAATTTACTTAACAAAATTAATCTAAGAGTACCTCGCAGACTTGAACGTGGTTGTCGCAGTAGAAACTTATTTCACATTCCATATAGCAGAACATGTTACATCAGAAATAATATGTTTACGAGACGTGCATGCAGAATGTTTGACCAAATTAAGAAACTTACAAATATAGATATATTCAATTCCTCGATACGTGAAATTAAGAATGCCTTTAAAGAGGTTTAGTGTCTGGGTTGTTTGAGTATGTTAATAAGTATTATATTATATATTTTATATATTTTTTTGTGTTCAAGAATTTTATTGTGTAGGTACCTATCCATACAATGTTATTTCAACTAAATCGTAAAGAAGGACACCCATTTCTGACTTGTCAAAATGTTGAATTTATCAATTATCGTGTATGGAGAAGTAATATAGCTTGTAAAATTGCATCTTTATTTTTTTTTTATGTATAAATTGCTAACTAAATGGCAATATAGAATACTTACCCATGACTTACCTATATTATATAACATCGCATGTTTTGTTTTCTAAGTACATTTAAACATCAATATTGTGTTAATGATTTGCACTCCATTGTTACATTAAGGAAACTATAGGTCTTGTGTAACTTGTAATTTGTATTTTTTGTAAAAATGTATGTGTACGACCGTTTGTTTCTAAATAAACAAAAAAAAAAAAAAAAAATAGCATTGAGAGCACACCATTTCTTCGCAATGTTGAAATGTAATTAGTAGGTAGCTGTTATGACTGGCGCCAACCTGGTCAATTTTCATTTACTTTAGGCCATAACTTTTGTACACCGTGCCTAAAATAGGACAATAATTAAAGGCCCTAAAGCTAGGGTTCCTAGGATGACGGTGCCAACATATTACGGCCGTAATTTAGCGGCGTATAGAACGTTTTCTATGTAAACATCCCATATTATTTTCATAGACAACGTTTTACGCCGCTAAATTACGGCCGTAATATGACGGCACCGTCATCCTAAAAAACCCTAGCTTAAGCATTTCATAAACTCTTTCATATTATTAAAGGCTGAGACTCAAGAAATATACAACATTATCCAAAACATAACATTGCAGCTCCGGATCCCATCATTACCAAGCATATCTATTGCAACTGGCTAAAAATGTATTAGAAAATTAATCAAGATAAGGCAGGGGGTGCGTATTAAGGGATATTAGGGAGTGTCCGTCCGCATGCGGACAGCCTTTGTCCGGAACCGCTCAGCTGAACTGAGATACACAGCCCCTCACAGTTTGTGTTTCTTCACATCCAAAGGAACCCGCTTTATAAATTGGTTTCATTTGGCTAGTAATTTTCTTTTTACTTTGATCAGTCGCGATTAAAAACGGGGCGCAAGACTTTTAAGTCTGTGTTTTTTGGGCATAACTAATTTGTTTGTGAGATTTTAAATTTAACCTTTGTAGAAGTACAGTTCTTTTTAATGTAAAAATATAGATGATGAAATGAAATAAGTGTCGGTACCTAAGTATAAGGTATTTGCAACTTACCTATATTGCAACGTTGCAAAAAATATGCTGTGCGCTTGGCGGAGATTTAACGTACATTTTAAATTGTGTGTTAAAATTATTATAAATCTTTCATTTACTTGCGACCTTAAATTACCATGTGTAATAGAAGTAGACTTTAATTCAGTAAATGTAGGTAATATATTTTAACATCAACGTGTACTAGGATTCAATTTGCAAATAGCTTGTAGTAATTAAAAGTAACGACGCTAATATTTAACAGGTTGAAGTGTAATATCAAGTTACATGAACGGTATTTAACATCAAGCTTAAATTTAGTTGCCGTTGGGCGTTGACTGCTTGTATAGTAGATAAGTACAAAATATTTTGCTATCAATACTGCATGCGTTAATTTATAATTTAAAGTGAGCTAGGATATGGCGACTTTTTTGTTCAAAATGAAACGATAAAGACTGGGGGACCTATTTATCTTGAAATTGCACGGACAATAGAGTGATAAACTGATAAGTCACTGAAAATATAAAAGCTTATTTCGAAACCGTACAAGTCCCAATGAAAAAGGCAAGAGACAGTGACAGATAATAGCTAAGGTAGCAAATAACAAATGTCATAGGAAAATGGTGCGAAGTAGTAGAATATCCGATTTTCCGAACAATTCTACATTCACCGGCCTCTGAGGGCGCAGTACCCAACCATTTATTACCCTCCGTTTGATCTCTTGAGGAATTTCTTTTATCAGCTTCCCTCATTCATGTGAGTCTAAGGCTCTTTCACTATTCTTCACGCGAACACTGGTTCTCATAGCAATTTATTATGAAGTTTCAAACCATAAAAAGAGCATTCAATTCATTTTATTGAGCAGTTCATTGTGAGTCCCCGCTCGTCCTTTTATTGCTGCAACGGCAGCTCTCAATGCAAACATCATTTTCATTTCACTATCCAGACTTATTAAAAGTTGGTCCTGCCACCTCGAATTTTAAAGTTACCCCAGTGGCTATTTCTCATACCTATCTCACTCGTAAATCTATCAAGAGTACGTGGGCACAATGTGCGCACTAAATAACGCCCATCAACACGTCCTATGACAAATTACTAGGGACGAACTAATAAACTTGAGAACATCTAAATAGCATCTAGTGTTAAAACAAGCGGTGTGTATCTCAATAATTCAGGACGAAGGGCCTTTAACATGTGCGAAGTCGGGACACCACCGCGGTAATATTTGGGCAAACATTTGCGTATGACCCACGTCGCGTGTGTCTCACCCCCGAAACTAGGGGCGAGATATGTCGTGAATTGTGCGACGCAAATTCCGATTATGCTACTGGAGAAATATGGACGACACATGCTAGATGTTAAGATACGAAATACCCAGTAAAATTTCTACAATTCAGAATTGTTTGATGCGATGTCGCTGTGCTGTGGTCGTTCGCTTAGGTCGGTATTCCAGTGTAGGTCTTGAGATTACGATGCCCGCCCGTCGTCAGCGGACTTAACTTCTTTCAACACGTAACGTACACTTGTGTTGATATTGGAATTCTCTGGGCGGTATAATATTCGGTTCCAGGAACATGTGCATATTATATGAGATTCCAAGCGCTGGTCGGTGGAAAGATAGGGTTTTTTGTAGACAGATGGTATCAAAAGAATAACTTAAAAAACATGGGTGTGTTTTGTTTCCATCCTTTTTTGATATGTTTGATTAGAGAACAATTAACAGCTTATTTGTTTTTAAAAGAATTTCTTTTTTAGGCTATCCGCTGACGGGCGCTTTTTTGTAGCTGCGATAATCGCGGCGTTAATCGCGGCGATATCGCGGCGATAAACGCGGCGATAATCGCGGCGACAATCGCGGCGCTTTTTTGTCGCTGGCGTAGGTTAACCCTAAAAGGCACCTGGTAATAATAATATAGAACAATCGCTTTTATTATTGCTAAGTTCTATAAAATAAAGTTTATGTATTATTTATGTCAGTAATTATATACTTTTTCACAAATGAAGCAAACAATGTATACGATTCAAATGTCTTCAGATCATTTTATCGTCAAAATAGTGTGAAGAACAAAAATTCTGCATTTACTTTATATGCGCAAATTCAAGAATTAATAAAAATTTGTTCGATACCTACTGGAAGGTTTTGACCCGGAAAAAAAACCGACTTCAAAAAACCTGCCTCTAAAAAGCAAGAAATAATATACAAATCATTAGATACGCATTATCATTGTTATAATAAAACACGTCTATTAAAGTCGGGTGGGGCTGGAGTACATCTTCCTTTTTTTATTCTAAAAGCCCCACCCGACTTCAATTGACGTGTTTTATTATAACAATGAAAATGCGTTTAAGTAAAAGTAAAAAGTAGTAGTAGTAAGTAGTAGTAAAAAGTAAAAATAAAAATAAAAGTAAAAATAAAAATAAAAGTAAAAGTAAAAGTAAAAGTAAAAGTAAAAGTAAAAGTAAAAGTAAAAGTTACCGTAAAAGTAAAAGTAAAAGTAAAAGTAAAAGTAAAAGTAAAAGTAAAAGTAAAAGTAAAAGTAAAAGTAAAAGTAAAAGTAAAAGTAAAAGTAAAAGTTAAAGTAAAAGTAAAAGTAAAAGTTACCGTAAAAAAGTAAAAGTAAAAGTAAAAGTAAAAGTAAAAGTTACCGTAAAAAAGTAAAAGTAAAAGTAAAAGTAAAAGTAAAAGTAAAAGTAAAAGTAAAAGTAAAAGTAAAAGTAAAAGTAAAAGTAAAAGTAAAAGTAAAAGTAAAAGTAAAAGTAAAAGTAAAAGTAAAAGTAAAAGTAAAAGTAAAAGTAAAAGTAAAAGTAAAAGTAAAAGTAAAAGTAAAAGTAAAAGTAAAAGTAAAAGTAAAAGTAAAAGTAAAAGTAAAAGTAAAAGTAAAAGTAAAAGTAAAAGTAAAAGTAAAAGTAAAAGTAAAAGTAAAAGTAAAAGTAAAAGTAAAAGTAAAAATAAAAATAAAAATAAAAGTAAAATTAAAAGTAAAAGTGAAAGTTACCGTAAAAAAGTAAAAGTAAAAGTAAAAGTAAAAGTAAAAGTAAAAGTAAAAATAAAAATAAAAATAAAAATAAAAATAAAAATAAAAATAAAAATAAAAATAAAAATAAAAATAAAAATAAAAGTAAAAGTAAAAGTAAAAGTAAAAGTAAAAGTAAAAGTAAAAGTAAAAGTAAAAGTAAAAGTAAAAGTAAAAGTAAAAGTAAAAGTAAAAGTAAAAGTAAAAGTAAAAGTAAAAGTAAAAGTAAAAGTAAAAGTAAAAGTAAAAGTAAAAGTAAAAATAAAAAGTAGTAGTAGTAAGTAGTAGTAAAAAGTAAAAATAAAAATAAAAATAAAAATAAAAATAAAAATAAAAATAAAAATAAAAATGAAAATAAAAATAAAAATAAAAATAAAAATAAAAATAAAAATAAAAATAAAAATAAAAATAAAAATAAAAATAAAAATAAAAGTAAAAGTAAAAGTAAAAGTAAAAGTAAAAGTAAAAGTAAAAGTTACCGTAAAAAAGTAAAAGTAAAAGTAAAAGTAAAAGTAAAAGTAAAAGTATAAGTAGTAAGTTCGCTGGTGTTACTTCAACTTCAGTGCTTGTTTCATCTACAGTATTTATACAGGCAGAAAGCTCCTTTTCGTGAAATCTCTTCACATGAGTCCACAGTGCGGTCGTAGTAAATCCTTTAATAGATGCACTTTTCCCTCCCCGAGACAATTCACAAGCACAATATCTGCATCTAGCTTTGCTTTCATTGTCTAAAATAAAAACAATACAATTTAAAATCCCACTACAATATTACATGCAAAAGTAAAACCGAAGTCTGCGCGGACGAAGTCACGGGCAAAGTCTAGCCATTACTAACGTTCGTCTAAACTTACTATCCTACTTTTTGTTAATTTGATACAAAAGAAATACAGACCATTATACTTACTAGGTAATTTATCGAAGTGTTTCCATATGTCACTTTGTTCTCGTTTACGAGAAGACATTTTCAATTTAACTTCAACTTCTTTTAATTCGCAGGAACCTCAGAAAATAAATAAAACAATACTCTCTTGCTTGACTTGTGCTCACAACTGACGAATGAAAGGAATGAATGAATCAATCCATGGTTCGTAATCGTAATGATAGGGAAACTCCCGGAGCCGCGGGAACTGTATAAATAAAAGTAAAAGTAAAAGTAAAAGTAAAAGTAAAAGTAAAAGTAAAAGTAAAAGTAAAAGTAAAAGTAAAAGTAAAAGTAAAAGTAAAAGTAAAAATAAAAATAAAAATAAAAATAAAAATAAAAATAAAAATAAAAATAAAAGTAAAAGTAAAAGTTACCGTAAAAAAGTAAAAGTAAAAGTAAAAGTAGAAGTAAAAGTAAAAGTAAAAAGTAGTAGTAGTAAGTAGTAGTAAAAAGTAAAAATAAAAATAAAAATAAAAATAAAAGTAAAAGTAAAAGTAAAAGTAAAAGTAAAAGTAAAAGTAAAAGTAAAAGTAAAAGTAAAAGTAAAAGTAAAAGTAAAAGTAAAAGTAAAAGTAAAAGTAAAAGTAAAAGTAAAAGTAAAAGTAAAAGTAAAAGTAAAAGTAAAAGTAAAAGTAAAAGTAAAAGTAAAAGTAAAAGTAAAAGTAAAAGTAAAAGTAAAAGTAAAAGTAAAAGTAAAAGTAAAAGTAAAAGTAAAAAGTAGTAGTAGTAAGTAGTAGTAAAAAGTAAAAATAAAAATAAAAGTAAAAATAAAAATAAAAGTAAAAGTTACCGTAAAAAAGTAAAAGTAAAAGTAAAAGTAAAAGTAAAAGTAAAAGTAAAAGTAAAAGTAAAAGTAAAAGTAAAAGTAAAAGTAAAAGTAAAAGTAAAAGTAAAAGTAAAAGTAAAAGTAAAAGTAAAAGTAAAAGTAAAAGTAAAAGTAAAAGTAAAAGTAAAAGTAAAAGTAAAAGTAAAAGTAAAAGTAAAAGTAAAAGTAAAAGTAAAAGTAAAAGTAAAAGTAAAAGTAAAAGTAAAAGTAAAAGTAAAAGTAAAAGTAAAAGTAAAAGTAAAAGTAAAAGTAAAAGTAAAAGTAAAAGTAAAAGTAAAAGTAAAAGTAAAAGTAAAAGTAAAAGTAAAAGTAAAAGTAAAAGTAAAAGTAAAAGTAAAAGTAAAAGTAAAAGTAAAAGTAAAAGTAAAAGTAAAAGTAAAAGTAAAAGTAAAAGTAAAAGTAAAAGTAAAAGTAAAAGTAAAAGTAAAAGTAAAAATAAAAGTAAAAGTAAAAGTAAAAGTAAAAGTAAAAGTAAAAGTAAAAATAAAAGTAAAAGTAAAAGTAAAAAGTAGTAGTAGTAAGTAGTAGTAAAAAGTAAAAATAAAAATAAAAGTAAAAATAAAAATAAAAGTAAAAGTAAAAGTAAAAGTAAAAGTAAAAGTAAAAGTAAAAGTTACCGTAAAAAAGTAAAAGTAAAAGTAAAAGTAAAAGTAAAAGTAAAAGTAAAAGTAAAAGTAAAAGTAAAAGTAAAAGTAAAAAGTAGTAGTAGTAAGTAGTAGTAAAAAGTAAAAATAAAAGTAAAAGTAAAAGTAAAAGTAAAAGTAAAAGTAAAAGTAAAAGTAAAAGTAAAAGTAAAAGTAAAAGTAAAAGTAAAAGTAAAAGTAAAAGTAAAAGTAAAAGTAAAAGTAAAAGTAAAAGTAAAAGTAAAAGTAAAAGTAAAAGTAAAAGTAAAAGTAAAAGTAAAAGTAAAAGTAAAAGTAAAAGTAAAAGTAAAAGTAAAAGTAAAAGTAAAAGTAAAAGTAAAAGTAAAAGTAAAAGTAAAAAGTAGTAGTAGTAAGTAGTAGTAAAAAGTAAAAATAAAAATAAAAGTAAAAGTAAAAGTAAAAGTAAAAGTAAAAGTAAAAGTAAAAGTTACCGTAAAAAAGTAAAAGTAAAAGTAAAAGTAAAAGTAAAAGTAAAAGTAAAAGTAAAAGTAAAAGTTACCGTAAAAAAGTAAAAGTAAAAGTAAAAGTAAAAGTAAAAGTAAAAGTAAAAGTAAAAGTAAAAGTAAAAGTAAAAGTAAAAGTAAAAGTAAAAGTAAAAGTAAAAGTAAAAGTAAAAGTAAAAGTAAAAGTAAAAGTAAAAGTAAAAGTAAAAAGTAGTAGTAGTAAGTAGTAGTAAAAAGTAAAAATAAAAATAAAAGTAAAAATAAAAATAAAAGTAAAAGTTACCGTAAAAAAGTAAAAGTAAAAGTAAAAGTAAAAGTAAAAGTAAAAGTAAAAGTAAAAGTAAAAGTAAAAGTAAAAGTAAAAGTAAAAGTAAAAGTAAAAGTAAAAGTAAAAGTAAAAGTAAAAGTAAAAGTAAAAGTAAAAGTAAAAGTAAAAGTAAAAGTAAAAGTAAAAGTAAAAGTAAAAGTAAAAGTAAAAGTAAAAGTAAAAGTAAAAATAAAAGTAAAAGTAAAAGTAAAAGTAAAAGTAAAAATAAAAGTAAAAGTAAAAGTAAAAAGTAGTAGTAGTAAGTAGTAGTAAAAAGTAAAAATAAAAATAAAAGTAAAAATAAAAGTAAAAGTAAAAGTAAAAGTAAAAGTAAAAGTAAAAGTTACCGTAAAAAAGTAAAAGTAAAAGTAAAACTAAAAGTAAAAGTAAAAGTAAAAGTAAAAGTTACCGTAAAAAAGTAAAAGTAAAAGTAAAAGTAAAAGTAAAAGTAAAAGTAAAAGTAAAAGTAACAGTAAAAGTAAAAGTAAAAGTAAAAGTTAAAGTAAAAGTAAAAGTAAAAGTAAAAGTAAAAGTAAAAGTAAAAGTAAAAGTAAAAAGTAGTAGTAGTAAGTAGTAGTAAAAAGTAAAAATAAAAGTAAAAGTAAAAGTAAAAGTAAAAGTAAAAGTAAAAGTAAAAGTAAAAGTAAAAGTAAAAGTAAAAGTAAAAGTAAAAGTAAAAGTAAAAGTAAAAGTAAAAGTAAAAGTAAAAGTAAAAGTAAAAGTAAAAGTAAAAGTAAAAGTAAAAGTAAAAGTAAAAGTTACCGTAAAAAAGTAAAAGTAAAAGTTACCGTAAAAAAGTAAAAGTAAAAGTAAAAGTAAAAGTAAAAGTAAAAGTAAAAGTAAAAATAAAAATAAAAATAAAAGTAAAAGTAAAAGTAAAAGTAAAAGTAAAAGTAAAAGTAAAAGTAAAAGTAAAAGTAAAAGTAAAAGTAAAAGTAAAAATAAAAATAAAAGTAAAAGTAAAAGTAAAAGTAAAAGTAAAAGTAAAAGTAAAAGTAAAAGTAAAAGTAAAAATAAAAATAAAAGTAAAAGTAAAAGTAAAAAGTAGTAGTAGTAAGTAGTAGTAAAAAGTAAAAATAAAAATAAAAGTAAAAATAAAAATAAAAGTAAAAGTAAAAGTAAAAGTAAAAGTAAAAGTTACCGTAAAAAAGTAAAAGTAAAAGTAAAAGTAAAAATAAAAATAAAAGTAAAAGTAAAAGTAAAAAGTAGTAGTAGTAAGTAGTAGTAAAAAGTAAAAATAAAAATAAAAGTAAAAATAAAAATAAAAGTAAAAGTAAAAGTAAAAGTAAAAGTAAAAGTAAAAGTAAAAGTAAAAGTAAAAGTAAAAGTAAAAGTTACCGTAAAAAAGTAAAAGTAAAAGTAAAAGTAAAAGTAAAAGTAATAGTAAAAGTAAAAGTAAAAGTAAAAGTAAAAGTAAAAGTAAAAGTAAAAGTAAAAGTAAAAGTAAAAGTAAAAGTAAAAGTAAAAGTAAAAGTAAAAGTAAAAGTAAAAGTAAAAGTAAAAAGTAGTAGTAGTAAGTAGTAGTAAAAAGTAAAAATAAAAGTAAAAGTAAAAGTAAAAGTAAAAGTAAAAGTAAAAGTAAAAGTAAAAGTAAAAGTAAAAGTAAAAGTAAAAGTAAAAGTAAAAGTAAAAGTAAAAGTAAAAGTAAAAGTAAAAGTAAAAGTAAAAGTAAAAGTAAAAGTAAAAGTAAAAGTAAAAGTAAAAGTAAAAGTAAAAGTAAAAGTAAAAGTAAAAGTAAAAATAAAAATAAAAGTAAAAGTAAAAGTAAAAGTAAAAGTAAAAGTAAAAGTAAAAGTAAAAGTTACCGTAAAAAAGTAAAAGTAAAAGTAAAAGTAAAAGTAAAAGTAAAAGTAAAAGTAAAAGTAAAAGTAAAAGTAAAAGTAAAAGTAAAAGTAAAAGTAAAAGTAAAAGTAAAAGTAAAAGTAAAAGTAAAAGTAAAAGTAAAAGTAAAAGTAAAAGTAAAAGTAAAAGTAAAAGTAAAAGTAAAAGTAAAAGTAAAAGTAAAAGTAAAAGTAAAAGTAAAAGTAAAAGTAAAAGTAAAAGTAAAAGTAAAAGTAAAAGTAAAAGTAAAAGTAAAAGTAAAAAGAAGTAGTAGTAAGTAGTAGTAAAAAGTAAAAATAAAAATAAAAGTAAAAATAAAAATAAAAGTAAAAGTTACCGTAAAAAAGTAAAAGTAAAAGTAAAAGTAAAAGTAAAAGTAAAAGTAAAAGTAAAAGTAAAAGTAAAAGTAAAAGTAAAAGTAAAAGTAAAAGTAAAAGTAAAAGTAAAAGTAAAAGTAAAAGTAAAAGTAAAAGTAAAAATAAAAGTAAAAGTAAAAGTAAAAGTAAAAGTAAAAGTAAAAATAAAAGTAAAAGTAAAAGTAAAAAGTAGTAGTAGTAAGTAGTAGTAAAAAGTAAAAAAAAAAATAAAAGTAAAAATAAAAGTAAAAGTAAAAGTAAAAGTAAAAGTAAAAGTAAAAGTAAAAGTAAAAATAAAAGTAAAAGTAAAAGTAAAAGTAAAACTAAAAGTAAAAGTAAAAGTAAAAGTAAAAGTTACCGTAAAAAATGAAAAGTAAAAGTAAAAGTAAAAGTAAAAGTAACAGTAAAAGTAAAAGTAAAAGTAAAAGTAAAAGTAAAAATAAAAAGTAGTAGTAGTAAGTAGTAGTAAAAAGTAAAAATAAAAATAAAAATAAAAATAAAAATAAAAATAAAAGTAAAAGTAAAGGTAAAAGGAAAAGTAAAAGTAAAAGTAAAAGTAAAAGTAAAAGTAAAAGTAAAAGTAAAAGTAAAAGTAAAAGTAAAAGTAAAAGTAAAAGTAAAAGTAAAAGTAAAAGTAAAAGTAAAAGTAAAAGTAAAAGTAAAAGTAAAAGTAAAAGTAAAAGTAAAAATAAAAAGTAGTAGTAGTAAGTAGTAGTAAAAAGTAAAAATAAAAATAAAAGTAAAAGTAAAAGTAAAAGTAAAAGTAAAAGTAAAAGTAAAAGTAAAAGTAAAAGTAAAAGTAAAAGTAAAAGTAAAAGTAAAAGTAAAAGTAAAAGTAAAAGTAAAAGTAAAAGTAAAAGTAAAAGTAAAAGTAAAAGTAAAAGTAAAAGTAAAAGTAAAAGTAAAAGTAAAAGTAAAAGTAAAAGTAAAAGTAAAAGTAAAAGTAAATATAAAAGTAAAAGTAAAAAATACCGTAAAAAAGTAAAAGTAAAAGTAAAAGTAAAAGTAAAAGTAAAAGTAAAAGTAAAAGTAAAAGTAAAAGTAAAAGTAAAAGTAAAAGTAAAAGTAAAAGTAAAAGTAAAAGTAAAAGTAAAAGTAAAAGTAAAAGTAAAAGTAAAAGTAAAAGTAAAAGTAAAAGTAAAAGTAAAAGTAAAAGTAAAAGTAAAAGTAAAAGTAAAAGTAAAAGTAAAAGTAAAAGTATAAGTAGTAAGTTCGCTGGTGTTACTTCAACTTCAGTGCTTGTTTCATCTACAGTATTTATACAGGCAGAAAGCTCCTTTTCGTGAAATCTCTTCACATGAGTCCACAGTGCGGTCGTAGTAAATCCTTTAATAGATGCACTTTTCCCTCCCCGAGACAATTCACAAGCACAATATCTGCATCTAGCTTTGCTTTCATTGTCTAAAATAAAAACAATACAATTTAAAATCCCACTACAATATTACATGCAAAAGTAAAACCGAAGTCTGCGCGGACGAAGTCACGGGCAAAGTCTAGCCATTACTAACGTTCGTCTAAACTTACTATCCTACTTTTTGTTAATTTGATACAAAAGAAATACAGACCATTATACTTACTAGGTAATTTATCGAAGTGTTTCCATATGTCACTTTGTTCTCGTTTACGAGAAGACATTTTCAATTTAACTTCAACTTCTTTTAATTCGCAGGAACCTCAGAAAATAAATAAAACAATACTCTCTTGCTTGACTTGTGCTCACAACTGACGAATGAAAGGAATGAATGAATCAATCCATGGTTCGTAATCGTAATGATAGGGAAACTCCCGGAGCCGCGGGAACTGTATAAATAAAAGTAAAAGTAAAAGTAAAAGTAAAAGTAAAAGTAAAAGTAAAAGTAAAAGTAAAAGTAAAAGTAAAAGTAAAAGTAAAAGTAAAAGTAAAAATAAAAATAAAAATAAAAATAAAAATAAAAATAAAAATAAAAATAAAAGTAAAAGTAAAAGTTACCGTAAAAAAGTAAAAGTAAAAGTAAAAGTAGAAGTAAAAGTAAAAGTAAAAAGTAGTAGTAGTAAGTAGTAGTAAAAAGTAAAAATAAAAATAAAAATAAAAATAAAAGTAAAAGTAAAAGTAAAAGTAAAAGTAAAAGTAAAAGTAAAAGTAAAAGTAAAAGTAAAAGTAAAAGTAAAAGTAAAAGTAAAAGTAAAAGTAAAAGTAAAAGTAAAAGTAAAAGTAAAAGTAAAAGTAAAAGTAAAAGTAAAAGTAAAAGTAAAAGTAAAAGTAAAAGTAAAAGTAAAAGTAAAAGTAAAAGTAAAAGTAAAAGTAAAAGTAAAAGTAAAAGTAAAAGTAAAAAGTAGTAGTAGTAAGTAGTAGTAAAAAGTAAAAATAAAAATAAAAGTAAAAATAAAAATAAAAGTAAAAGTTACCGTAAAAAAGTAAAAGTAAAAGTAAAAGTAAAAGTAAAAGTAAAAGTAAAAGTAAAAGTAAAAGTAAAAGTAAAAGTAAAAGTAAAAGTAAAAGTAAAAGTAAAAGTAAAAGTAAAAGTAAAAGTAAAAGTAAAAGTAAAAGTAAAAGTAAAAGTAAAAGTAAAAGTAAAAGTAAAAGTAAAAGTAAAAGTAAAAGTAAAAGTAAAAGTAAAAGTAAAAGTAAAAGTAAAAGTAAAAGTAAAAGTAAAAGTAAAAGTAAAAGTAAAAGTAAAAGTAAAAGTAAAAGTAAAAGTAAAAGTAAAAGTAAAAGTAAAAGTAAAAGTAAAAGTAAAAGTAAAAGTAAAAGTAAAAGTAAAAGTAAAAGTAAAAGTAAAAGTAAAAGTAAAAGTAAAAGTAAAAGTAAAAGTAAAAGTAAAAGTAAAAGTAAAAGTAAAAGTAAAAGTAAAAGTAAAAGTAAAAGTAAAAGTAAAAATAAAAGTAAAAGTAAAAGTAAAAGTAAAAGTAAAAGTAAAAGTAAAAATAAAAGTAAAAGTAAAAGTAAAAAGTAGTAGTAGTAAGTAGTAGTAAAAAGTAAAAATAAAAATAAAAGTAAAAATAAAAATAAAAGTAAAAGTAAAAGTAAAAGTAAAAGTAAAAGTAAAAGTAAAAGTTACCGTAAAAAAGTAAAAGTAAAAGTAAAAGTAAAAGTAAAAGTAAAAGTAAAAGTAAAAGTAAAAGTAAAAGTAAAAGTAAAAAGTAGTAGTAGTAAGTAGTAGTAAAAAGTAAAAATAAAAGTAAAAGTAAAAGTAAAAGTAAAAGTAAAAGTAAAAGTAAAAGTAAAAGTAAAAGTAAAAGTAAAAGTAAAAGTAAAAGTAAAAGTAAAAGTAAAAGTAAAAGTAAAAGTAAAAGTAAAAGTAAAAGTAAAAGTAAAAGTAAAAGTAAAAGTAAAAGTAAAAGTAAAAGTAAAAGTAAAAGTAAAAGTAAAAGTAAAAGTAAAAGTAAAAGTAAAAGTAAAAGTAAAAGTAAAAGTAAAAGTAAAAAGTAGTAGTAGTAAGTAGTAGTAAAAAGTAAAAATAAAAATAAAAGTAAAAGTAAAAGTAAAAGTAAAAGTAAAAGTAAAAGTAAAAGTTACCGTAAAAAAGTAAAAGTAAAAGTAAAAGTAAAAGTAAAAGTAAAAGTAAAAGTAAAAGTAAAAGTTACCGTAAAAAAGTAAAAGTAAAAGTAAAAGTAAAAGTAAAAATAAAAATAAAAATAAAAGTAAAAGTAAAAGTAAAAGTAAAAGTAAAAGTAAAAGTAAAAGTAAAAGTAAAAGTAAAAGTAAAAGTAAAAGTAAAAATAAAAATAAAAGTAAAAGTAAAAGTAAAAGTAAAAGTAAAAGTAAAAGTAAAAGTAAAAGTAAAAGTAAAAATAAAAATAAAAGTAAAAGTAAAAGTAAAAAGTAGTAGTAGTAAGTAGTAGTAAAAAGTAAAAATAAAAATAAAAGTAAAAATAAAAATAAAAGTAAAAGTAAAAGTAAAAGTAAAAGTAAAAGTTACCGTAAAAAAGTAAAAGTAAAAGTAAAAGTAAAAATAAAAATAAAAGTAAAAGTAAAAGTAAAAAGTAGTAGTAGTAAGTAGTAGTAAAAAGTAAAAATAAAAATAAAAGTAAAAATAAAAATAAAAGTAAAAGTAAAAGTAAAAGTAAAAGTAAAAGTAAAAGTAAAAGTAAAAGTAAAAGTAAAAGTAAAAGTTACCGTAAAAAAGTAAAAGTAAAAGTAAAAGTAAAAGTAAAAGTAATAGTAAAAGTAAAAGTAAAAGTAAAAGTAAAAGTAAAAGTAAAAGTAAAAGTAAAAGTAAAAGTAAAAGTAAAAGTAAAAGTAAAAGTAAAAGTAAAAGTAAAAGTAAAAGTAAAAGTAAAAAGTAGTAGTAGTAAGTAGTAGTAAAAAGTAAAAATAAAAGTAAAAGTAAAAGTAAAAGTAAAAGTAAAAGTAAAAGTAAAAGTAAAAGTAAAAGTAAAAGTAAAAGTAAAAGTAAAAGTAAAAGTAAAAGTAAAAGTAAAAGTAAAAGTAAAAGTAAAAGTAAAAGTAAAAGTAAAAGTAAAAGTAAAAGTAAAAGTAAAAGTAAAAGTAAAAGTAAAAGTAAAAGTAAAAGTAAAAATAAAAATAAAAGTAAAAGTAAAAGTAAAAGTAAAAGTAAAAGTAAAAGTAAAAGTAAAAGTTACCGTAAAAAAGTAAAAGTAAAAGTAAAAGTAAAAGTAAAAGTAAAAGTAAAAGTAAAAGTAAAAGTAAAAGTAAAAGTAAAAGTAAAAGTAAAAGTAAAAGTAAAAGTAAAAGTAAAAGTAAAAGTAAAAGTAAAAGTAAAAGTAAAAGTAAAAGTAAAAGTAAAAGTAAAAGTAAAAGTAAAAGTAAAAGTAAAAGTAAAAGTAAAAGTAAAAGTAAAAGTAAAAGTAAAAGTAAAAGTAAAAGTAAAAGTAAAAGTAAAAGTAAAAGTAAAAGTAAAAAGAAGTAGTAGTAAGTAGTAGTAAAAAGTAAAAATAAAAATAAAAGTAAAAATAAAAATAAAAGTAAAAGTTACCGTAAAAAAGTAAAAGTAAAAGTAAAAGTAAAAGTAAAAGTAAAAGTAAAAGTAAAAGTAAAAGTAAAAGTAAAAGTAAAAGTAAAAGTAAAAGTAAAAGTAAAAGTAAAAGTAAAAGTAAAAGTAAAAGTAAAAATAAAAGTAAAAGTAAAAGTAAAAGTAAAAGTAAAAGTAAAAATAAAAGTAAAAGTAAAAGTAAAAAGTAGTAGTAGTAAGTAGTAGTAAAAAGTAAAAAAAAAAATAAAAGTAAAAATAAAAGTAAAAGTAAAAGTAAAAGTAAAAGTAAAAGTAAAAGTAAAAGTAAAAATAAAAGTAAAAGTAAAAGTAAAAGTAAAACTAAAAGTAAAAGTAAAAGTAAAAGTAAAAGTTACCGTAAAAAATGAAAAGTAAAAGTAAAAGTAAAAGTAAAAGTAACAGTAAAAGTAAAAGTAAAAGTAAAAGTAAAAGTAAAAATAAAAAGTAGTAGTAGTAAGTAGTAGTAAAAAGTAAAAATAAAAATAAAAATAAAAATAAAAATAAAAATAAAAGTAAAAGTAAAGGTAAAAGGAAAAGTAAAAGTAAAAGTAAAAGTAAAAGTAAAAGTAAAAGTAAAAGTAAAAGTAAAAGTAAAAGTAAAAGTAAAAGTAAAAGTAAAAGTAAAAGTAAAAGTAAAAGTAAAAGTAAAAGTAAAAGTAAAAGTAAAAGTAAAAGTAAAAATAAAAAGTAGTAGTAGTAAGTAGTAGTAAAAAGTAAAAATAAAAATAAAAGTAAAAGTAAAAGTAAAAGTAAAAGTAAAAGTAAAAGTAAAAGTAAAAGTAAAAGTAAAAGTAAAAGTAAAAGTAAAAGTAAAAGTAAAAGTAAAAGTAAAAGTAAAAGTAAAAGTAAAAGTAAAAGTAAAAGTAAAAGTAAAAGTAAAAGTAAAAGTAAAAGTAAAAGTAAAAGTAAAAGTAAAAGTAAAAGTAAAAGTAAAAGTAAATATAAAAGTAAAAGTAAAAAATACCGTAAAAAAGTAAAAGTAAAAGTAAAAGTAAAAGTAAAAGTAAAAGTAAAAGTAAAAGTAAAAGTAAAAGTAAAAGTAAAAGTAAAAGTAAAAGTAAAAGTAAAAGTAAAAGTAAAAGTAAAAGTAAAAGTAAAAGTAAAAGTAAAAGTAAAAGTAAAAGTAAAAGTAAAAGTAAAAGTAAAAGTAAAAGTAAAAGTAAAAGTAAAAGTAAAAGTAAAAGTAAAAGTAAAAGTAAAAGTAAAAGTAAAAGTAAAAGTAAAAGTAAAAGTAAAAGTAAAAGTAAAAGTAAAAGTAAAAGTAAAAGTAAAAGTAAAAGTAAAAGTAAAAGTAAAAGTAAAAGTAAAAGTAAAAGTAAAAGTAAAAGTAAAAGTAAAAGTAAAAGTAAAAGTAAAAGTAAAAGTAAAAAGTAGTAGTAGTAAGTAGTAGTAAAAAGTAAAAATAAAAATAAAAGTAAAAATAAAAATAAAAGTAAAAGTAAAAGTAAAAGTAAAAGTTACCGTAAAAAAGTAAAAGTAAAAGTAAAAGTAAAACTAAAAGTAAAAGTAAAAGTAAAAAGTAGTAGTAGTAAGTAGTAGTAAAAAGTAAAAAAATAAATAAAAATAAAAATAAAAGTAAAAGTAAAAGTAAAAGTAAAAGTAAAAGTAAAAGTAAAAGTAAAAGTAAAAGTAAAAGTAAAAGTAAAAGTAAAAGTAAAAGTATAAGTAGTAAGTTCGCTGGTGTTACTTCAACTTCAGTGCTTGTTTCATCTACAGTATTTATACAGGCAGAAAGCTCCTTTTCGTGAAATCTCTTCACATGAGTCCACAGTGCGGTCGTAGTAAATCCTTTAATAGATGCACTTTTCCCTCCCCGAGACAATTCACAAGCACAATATCTGCATCTAGCTTTGCTTTCATTGTCTAAAATAAAAACAATACAATTTAAAATCCCACTACAATATTACATGCAAAAGTAAAACCGAAGTCTGCGCGGACGAAGTCACGGGCAAAGTCTAGCCATTACTAACGTTCGTCTAAACTTACTATCCTACTTTTTGTTAATTTGATACAAAAGAAATACAGACCATTATACTTACTAGGTAATTTATCGAAGTGTTTCCATATGTCACTTTGTTCTCGTTTACGAGAAGACATTTTCAATTTAACTTCAACTTCTTTTAATTCGCAGGAACCTCAGAAAATAAATAAAACAATACTCTCTTGCTTGACTTGTGCTCACAACTGACGAATGAAAGGAATGAATGAATCAATCCATGGTTCGTAATCGTAATGATAGGGAAACTCCCGGAGCCGCGGGAACTGTATAAATAAAAGTAAAAGTAAAAGTAAAAGTAAAAGTAAAAGTAAAAGTAAAAGTAAAAGTAAAAGTAAAAGTAAAAGTAAAAGTAAAAGTAAAAATAAAAATAAAAATAAAAATAAAAATAAAAATAAAAATAAAAATAAAAGTAAAAGTAAAAGTTACCGTAAAAAAGTAAAAGTAAAAGTAAAAGTAGAAGTAAAAGTAAAAGTAAAAAGTAGTAGTAGTAAGTAGTAGTAAAAAGTAAAAATAAAAATAAAAATAAAAATAAAAGTAAAAGTAAAAGTAAAAGTAAAAGTAAAAGTAAAAGTAAAAGTAAAAGTAAAAGTAAAAGTAAAAGTAAAAGTAAAAGTAAAAGTAAAAGTAAAAGTAAAAGTAAAAGTAAAAGTAAAAGTAAAAGTAAAAGTAAAAGTAAAAGTAAAAGTAAAAGTAAAAGTAAAAGTAAAAGTAAAAGTAAAAGTAAAAGTAAAAGTAAAAGTAAAAGTAAAAGTAAAAGTAAAAGTAAAAGTAAAAGTAAAAAGTAGTAGTAGTAAGTAGTAGTAAAAAGTAAAAATAAAAATAAAAGTAAAAATAAAAATAAAAGTAAAAGTTACCGTAAAAAAGTAAAAGTAAAAGTAAAAGTAAAAGTAAAAGTAAAAGTAAAAGTAAAAGTAAAAGTAAAAGTAAAAGTAAAAGTAAAAGTAAAAGTAAAAGTAAAAGTAAAAGTAAAAGTAAAAGTAAAAGTAAAAGTAAAAGTAAAAGTAAAAGTAAAAGTAAAAGTAAAAGTAAAAGTAAAAGTAAAAGTAAAAGTAAAAGTAAAAGTAAAAGTAAAAGTAAAAGTAAAAGTAAAAGTAAAAGTAAAAGTAAAAGTAAAAGTAAAAGTAAAAGTAAAAGTAAAAGTAAAAGTAAAAGTAAAAGTAAAAGTAAAAGTAAAAGTAAAAGTAAAAGTAAAAGTAAAAGTAAAAGTAAAAGTAAAAGTAAAAGTAAAAGTAAAAGTAAAAGTAAAAGTAAAAGTAAAAGTAAAAGTAAAAGTAAAAGTAAAAGTAAAAGTAAAAGTAAAAGTAAAAGTAAAAGTAAAAGTAAAAGTAAAAGTAAAAGTAAAAGTAAAAGTAAAAGTAAAAGTAAAAGTAAAAGTAAAAGTAAAAATAAAAGTAAAAGTAAAAGTAAAAAGTAGTAGTAGTAAGTAGTAGTAAAAAGTAAAAATAAAAATAAAAGTAAAAATAAAAATAAAAGTAAAAGTAAAAGTAAAAGTAAAAGTAAAAGTAAAAGTAAAAGTTACCGTAAAAAAGTAAAAGTAAAAGTAAAAGTAAAAGTAAAAGTAAAAGTAAAAGTAAAAGTAAAAGTAAAAG
Source organism: Agriphila straminella (assembly GCA_950108535.1). NCBI lineage: Eukaryota > Metazoa > Arthropoda > Insecta > Lepidoptera > Crambidae > Agriphila > Agriphila straminella. The sequence continues at coordinate 15,362,772 of OX467317.1, forward strand.
TAAAAGTAAAAAGTAGTAGTAGTAAGTAGTAGTAAAAAGTAAAAATAAAAGTAAAAGTAAAAGTAAAAGTAAAAGTAAAAGTAAAAGTAAAAGTAAAAGTAAAAGTAAAAGTAAAAGTAAAAGTAAAAGTAAAAGTAAAAGTAAAAGTAAAAGTAAAAGTAAAAGTAAAAGTAAAAGTAAAAGTAAAAGTAAAAGTAAAAGTAAAAGTAAAAGTAAAAGTAAAAGTAAAAGTAAAAGTAAAAGTAAAAGTAAAAGTAAAAGTAAAAGTAAAAGTAAAAGTAAAAGTAAAAAGTAGTAGTAGTAAGTAGTAGTAAAAAGTAAAAATAAAAATAAAAGTAAAAGTAAAAGTAAAAGTAAAAGTAAAAGTAAAAGTAAAAGTTACCGTAAAAAAGTAAAAGTAAAAGTAAAAGTAAAAGTAAAAGTAAAAGTAAAAGTAAAAGTAAAAGTAAAAGTAAAAGTTACCGTAAAAAAGTAAAAGTAAAAGTAAAAGTAAAAGTAAAAGTAAAAGTAAAAGTAAAAGTAAAAGTAAAAGTAAAAGTAAAAGTAAAAGTAAAAGTAAAAGTAAAAGTAAAAGTAAAAGTAAAAGTAAAAGTAAAAGTAAAAGTAAAAGTAAAAGTAAAAGTAAAAGTAAAAAGTAGTAGTAGTAAGTAGTAGTAAAAAGTAAAAATAAAAATAAAAGTAAAAATAAAAATAAAAGTAAAAGTTACCGTAAAAAAGTAAAAGTAAAAGTAAAAGTAAAAGTAAAAGTAAAAGTAAAAGTAAAAGTAAAAGTAAAAGTAAAAGTAAAAGTAAAAGTAAAAGTAAAAGTAAAAGTAAAAGTAAAAGTAAAAGTAAAAGTAAAAGTAAAAGTAAAAGTAAAAGTAAAAGTAAAAGTAAAAGTAAAAGTAAAAGTAAAAGTAAAAGTAAAAGTAAAAGTAAAAGTAAAAGTAAAAGTAAAAATAAAAGTAAAAGTAAAAGTAAAAGTAAAAGTAAAAATAAAAGTAAAAGTAAAAGTAAAAAGTAGTAGTAGTAAGTAGTAGTAAAAAGTAAAAATAAAAATAAAAGTAAAAATAAAAGTAAAAGTAAAAGTAAAAGTAAAAGTAAAAGTAAAAGTTACCGTAAAAAAGTAAAAGTAAAAGTAAAACTAAAAGTAAAAGTAAAAGTAAAAGTAAAAGTTACCGTAAAAAAGTAAAAGTAAAAGTAAAAGTAAAAGTAAAAGTAAAAGTAAAAGTAAAAGTAACAGTAAAAGTAAAAGTAAAAGTAAAAGTTAAAGTAAAAGTAAAAGTAAAAGTAAAAGTAAAAGTAAAAGTAAAAGTAAAAGTAAAAAGTAGTAGTAGTAAGTAGTAGTAAAAAGTAAAAATAAAAGTAAAAGTAAAAGTAAAAGTAAAAGTAAAAGTAAAAGTAAAAGTAAAAGTAAAAGTAAAAGTAAAAGTAAAAGTAAAAGTAAAAGTAAAAGTAAAAGTAAAAGTAAAAGTAAAAGTAAAAGTAAAAGTAAAAGTAAAAGTAAAAGTAAAAGTAAAAGTAAAAGTTACCGTAAAAAAGTAAAAGTAAAAGTTACCGTAAAAAAGTAAAAGTAAAAGTAAAAGTAAAAGTAAAAGTAAAAGTAAAAATAAAAATAAAAATAAAAGTAAAAGTAAAAGTAAAAGTAAAAGTAAAAGTAAAAGTAAAAGTAAAAGTAAAAGTAAAAGTAAAAGTAAAAGTAAAAGTAAAAATAAAAATAAAAGTAAAAGTAAAAGTAAAAGTAAAAGTAAAAGTAAAAGTAAAAGTAAAAGTAAAAGTAAAAGTAAAAATAAAAATAAAAGTAAAAGTAAAAGTAAAAAGTAGTAGTAGTAAGTAGTAGTAAAAAGTAAAAATAAAAATAAAAGTAAAAATAAAAATAAAAGTAAAAGTAAAAGTAAAAGTAAAAGTAAAAGTTACCGTAAAAAAGTAAAAGTAAAAGTAAAAGTAAAAATAAAAATAAAAGTAAAAGTAAAAGTAAAAAGTAGTAGTAGTAAGTAGTAGTAAAAAGTAAAAATAAAAATAAAAGTAAAAATAAAAATAAAAGTAAAAGTAAAAGTAAAAGTAAAAGTAAAAGTAAAAGTAAAAGTAAAAGTAAAAGTAAAAGTAAAAGTTACCGTAAAAAAGTAAAAGTAAAAGTAAAAGTAAAAGTAAAAGTAATAGTAAAAGTAAAAGTAAAAGTAAAAGTAAAAGTAAAAGTAAAAGTAAAAGTAAAAGTAAAAGTAAAAGTAAAAGTAAAAGTAAAAGTAAAAGTAAAAGTAAAAGTAAAAAGTAGTAGTAGTAAGTAGTAGTAAAAAGTAAAAATAAAAGTAAAAGTAAAAGTAAAAGTAAAAGTAAAAGTAAAAGTAAAAGTAAAAGTAAAAGTAAAAGTAAAAGTAAAAGTAAAAGTAAAAGTAAAAGTAAAAGTAAAAGTAAAAGTAAAAGTAAAAGTAAAAGTAAAAGTAAAAGTAAAAGTAAAAGTAAAAGTAAAAGTAAAAGTAAAAGTAAAAGTAAAAGTAAAAGTAAAAGTAAAAGTAAAAATAAAAATAAAAGTAAAAGTAAAAGTAAAAGTAAAAGTAAAAGTAAAAGTAAAAGTAAAAGTTACCGTAAAAAAGTAAAAGTAAAAGTAAAAGTAAAAGTAAAAGTAAAAGTAAAAGTAAAAGTAAAAGTAAAAGTTACCGTAAAAAAGTAAAAGTAAAAGTAAAAGTAAAAGTAAAAGTAAAAGTAAAAGTAAAAGTAAAAGTAAAAGTAAAAGTAAAAGTAAAAGTAAAAGTAAAAGTAAAAGTAAAAGTAAAAGTAAAAGTAAAAGTAAAAGTAAAAGTAAAAGTAAAAGTAAAAGTAAAAGTAAAAGTAAAAGTAAAAGTAAAAGTAAAAGTAAAAGTAAAAGTAAAAGTAAAAGTAAAAGTAAAAGTAAAAGTAAAAGTAAAAGTAAAAGTAAAAAGAAGTAGTAGTAAGTAGTAGTAAAAAGTAAAAATAAAAATAAAAGTAAAAATAAAAATAAAAGTAAAAGTTACCGTAAAAAAGTAAAAGTAAAAGTAAAAGTAAAAGTAAAAGTAAAAGTAAAAGTAAAAGTAAAAGTAAAAGTAAAAGTAAAAGTAAAAGTAAAAGTAAAAGTAAAAGTAAAAGTAAAAGTAAAAGTAAAAATAAAAGTAAAAGTAAAAGTAAAAGTAAAAGTAAAAGTAAAAATAAAAGTAAAAGTAAAAGTAAAAAGTAGTAGTAGTAAGTAGTAGTAAAAAGTAAAAAAAAAAATAAAAGTAAAAATAAAAGTAAAAGTAAAAGTAAAAGTAAAAGTAAAAGTAAAAGTAAAAGTAAAAATAAAAGTAAAAGTAAAAGTAAAAGTAAAACTAAAAGTAAAAGTAAAAGTAAAAGTAAAAGTTACCGTAAAAAAGTAAAAGTAAAAGTAAAAGTAAAAGTAAAAGTAACAGTAAAAGTAAAAGTAAAAGTAAAAGTAAAAGTAAAAATAAAAAGTAGTAGTAGTAAGTAGTAGTAAAAAGTAAAAATAAAAATAAAAATAAAAATAAAAATAAAAATAAAAGTAAAAGTAAAGGTAAAAGGAAAAGTAAAAGTAAAAGTAAAAGTAAAAGTAAAAGTAAAAGTAAAAGTAAAAGTAAAAGTAAAAGTAAAAGTAAAAGTAAAAGTAAAAGTAAAAGTAAAAGTAAAAGTAAAAGTAAAAGTAAAAGTAAAAGTAAAAATAAAAAGTAGTAGTAGTAAGTAGTAGTAAAAAGTAAAAATAAAAATAAAAGTAAAAGTAAAAGTAAAAGTAAAAGTAAAAGTAAAAGTAAAAGTAAAAGTAAAAGTAAAAGTAAAAGTAAAAGTAAAAGTAAAAGTAAAAGTAAAAGTAAAAGTAAAAGTAAAAGTAAAAATAAAAAGTAGTAGTAGTAAGTAGTAGTAAAAAGTAAAAATAAAAATAAAAATAAAAATAAAAATAAAAATAAAAGTAAAAGTAAAAGTAAAAGTAAAAGTAAAAGTAAAAGTAAAAGTAAAAGTAAAAGTAAAAGTAAAAGTAAAAGTAAAAGTAAAAGTAAAAGTAAAAGTAAAAGTAAAAGTAAAAGTAAAAGTAAAAGTAAAAGTAAAAGTAAAAGTAAAAGTAAAAGTAAAAGTAAATATAAAAGTAAAAGTAAAAAATACCGTAAAAAAGTAAAAGTAAAAGTAAAAGTAAAAGTAAAAGTAAAAGTAAAAGTAAAAGTAAAAGTAAAAGTAAAAGTAAAAGTAAAAGTAAAAGTAAAAGTAAAAGTAAAAGTAAAAGTAAAAGTAAAAGTAAAAGTAAAAGTAAAAGTAAAAGTAAAAGTAAAAGTAAAAGTAAAAGTAAAAGTAAAAGTAAAAGTAAAAGTAAAAGTAAAAGTAAAAGTAAAAGTAAAAGTAAAAGTAAAAGTAAAAGTAAAAGTAAAAGTAAAAGTAAAAGTAAAAGTAAAAGTAAAAAGTAGTAGTAGTAAGTAGTAGTAAAAAGTAAAAATAAAAATAAAAGTAAAAATAAAAATAAAAGTAAAAGTTACCGTAAAAAAGTAAAAGTAAAAGTAAAAGTAAAAGTAAAAGTAAAAGTAAAAGTAAAAGTAAAAGTAAAAGTAAAAGTAAAAGTAAAAGTAAAAGTAAAAAGTAGTAGTAGTAAGTAGTAGTAAAAAGTAAAAATAAAAATAAAAGTAAAAGTAAAAGTAAAAGTAAAAGTAAAAGTAAAAGTAAAAGTTAAAGTTAAAGTTACCGTAAAAAAGTAAAAGTAAAAGTAAAAGTAAAAGTAAAAGTAAAAGTAAAAGTAAAAGTAAAAGTAAAAGTAAAAGTAAAAGTAAAAGTAAAAGTAAAAGTAAAAGTAAAAGTAAAAGTAAAAGTAAAAGTAAAAGTAAAAGTAAAAGTAAAAGTAAAAGTAAAAGTAAAAGTAAAAGTAAAAGTAAAAGTAAAAGTAAAAGTAAAAGTAAAAGTAAAAGTAAAAGTAAAAGTAAAAGTAAAAGTAAAAGTAAAAGTAAAAGTAAAAGTAAAAGTAAAAGTAAAAGTAAAAGTAAAAGTAAAAGTAAAAAGTAGTAGTAGTAAGTAGTAGTAAAAAGTAAAAATAAAAATAAAAGTAAAAATAAAAATAAAAGTAAAAGTTACCGTAAAAAAGTAAAAGTAAAAGTAAAAGTAAAAGTAAAAGTAAAAGTAAAAGTAAAAGTAAAAGTAAAAGTAAAAGTAAAAGTAAAAGTAAAAGTAAAAGTAAAAGTAAAAGTAAAAGTAAAAATAAAAGTAAAAGTAAAAGTAAAAGTAAAAGTAAAAATAAAAGTAAAAGTAAAAGTAAAAAGTAGTAGTAGTAAGTAGTAGTAAAAAGTAAAAATAAAAATAAAAGTAAAAATAAAAATAAAAGTAAAAGTAAAAGTAAAAGTAAAAGTAAAAGTAAAAGTTACCGTAAAAAAGTAAAAGTAAAAGTAAAACTAAAAGTAAAAGTAAAAGTAAAAGTAAAAGTTACCGTAAAAAAGTAAAAGTAAAAGTAAAAGTAAAAGTAAAAGTAAAAGTAACAGTAAAAGTAAAAGTAAAAGTAAAAGTAAAAGTAAAAGTAAAAGTAAAAGTAAAAGTAAAAGTAAAAGTAAAAGTAAAAGTAAAAGTAAAAGTAAAAGTAAAAGTAAAAGTAAAAGTAAAAGTAAAAGTAAAAGTAAAAGTAAAAGTAAAAGTAAAAGTAAAAGTAAAAGTAAAAGTAAAAGTAAAAGTAAAAGTAAAAGTAAAAGTAAAAGTAAAAGTAAAAGTAAAAGTAAAAGTAAAAGTAAAAGTAAAAGTAAAAGTAAAAGTAAAAGTAAAAGTAAAAGTAAAAGTAAAAGTAAAAGTAAAAGTAAAAGAAAAAGTAAAAGTAAAAGTAAAAGTAAAAGTAAAAGTAAAAGTAAAAGTAAAAGTAAAAGTAAAAGTAAAAGTAAAAGTAAAAGTAAAAGTAAAAGTAAAAGTAAAAATAAAAGTAAAAGTAAAAGTAAAAGTAAAAATAAAAGTAAAAGTAAAAGTAAAAAGTAGTAGTAGTAAGTAGTAGTAAAAAGTAAAAATAAAAATAAAAGTAAAAATAAAAATAAAAGTAAAAGTAAAAGTAAAAGTAAAAGTAAAAGTAAAAGTAAAAGTTACCGTAAAAAAGTAAAAGTAAAAGTAAAAGTAAAAGTAAAAGTAAAAGTAAAAGTAAAAGTAAAAGTAAAAGTAAAAGTAAAAGTAAAAGTAAAAGTAAAAGTAAAAGTAAAAGTAAAAGTAAAAGTAAAAGTAAAAGTAAAAGTAAAAGTAAAAGTAAAAGTAAAAGTAAAAGTAAAAGTAAAAGTAAAAGTAAAAGTAAAAGTAAAAGTAAAAGTAAAAGTAAAAGTAAAAGTAAAAGTAAAAGTAAAAGTAAAAGTATAAGTATAAGTATAAGTAAAAGTAAAAGTAAAAGTAAAAGTAAAAGTATAAGTAAAAGTAAAAGTAAAAAGTAGTAGTAGTAAGTAGTAGTAAAAAGTAAAAATAAAAATAAAAGTAAAAGTAAAAGTAAAAGTAAAAGTAAAAGTAAAAGTAAAAGTTACCGTAAAAAAGTAAAAGTAAAAGTAAAAGTAAAAGTAAAAGTAAAAGTAAAAGTAAAAGTAAAAGTAAAAGTAAAAGTAAAAGTAAAAGTAAAAGTTACCGTAAAAAAGTAAAAGTAAAAGTAAAAGTAAAACTAAAAGTAAAAGTAAAAGTAAAAGTAAAAGTTACCGTAAAAAAGTAAAAGTAAAAGTAAAAGTAAAAGTAAAAGTAAAAGTAAAAATAAAAATAAAAGTAAAAGTAAAAGTAAAAGTAAAAGTAAAAGTAAAAGTAAAAGTAAAAGTAAAAGTAAAAATAAAAATAAAAGTAAAAGTAAAAGTAAAAGTAAAAGTAAAAGTAAAAGTAAAAGTAAAAATAAAAATAAAAGTAAAAGTAAAAGTAAAAAGTAGTAGTAGTAAGTAGTAGTAAAAAGTAAAAATAAAAATAAAAGTAAAAATAAAAATAAAAGTAAAAGTAAAAGTAAAAGTAAAAGTAAAAGTTACCGTAAAAAAGTAAAAGTAAAAGTAAAAGTAAAAGTAAAAATAAAAATAAAAGTAAAAGTAAAAAGTAGTAGTAGTAAGTAGTAGTAAAAAGTAAAAATAAAAATAAAAGTAAAAATAAAAATAAAAGTAAAAGTAAAAGTAAAAGTAAAAGTAAAAGTAAAAGTAAAAGTAAAAGTAAAAGTAAAAGTTACCGTAAAAAAGTAAAAGTAAAAGTAAAACTAAAAGTAAAAGTAAAAGTAAAAGTAATAGTAAAAGTAAAAGTTACCGTAAAAAAGTAAAAGTAAAAGTAAAAGTAAAAGTAAAAGTAAAAGTAAAAGTAAAAGTAAAAGTTACCGTAAAAAAGTAAAAGTAAAAGTAAAAGTAAAAGTAAAAGTAAAAGTAAAAGTAAAAGTAAAAGTAAAAGTAAAAGTAAAAGTAAAAGTAAAAGTAAAAGTAAAAGTAAAAGTAAAAGTAAAAGTAAAAGTAAAAGTAAAAGTAAAAGTAAAAGTAAAAGTAAAAGTAAAAGTAAAAGTAAAAGTAAAAGTAAAAGTAAAAGTAAAAGTAAAAGTAAAAGTAAAAGTAAAAGTAAAAGTAAAAGTAAAAGTAAAAGTAAAAGTAAAAGTAAAAAGAAGTAGTAGTAAGTAGTAGTAAAAAGTAAAAATAAAAATAAAAGTAAAAATAAAAATAAAAGTAAAAGTTACCGTAAAAAAGTAAAAGTGAAAGTAAAAGTAAAAGTAAAAGTAAAAGTAAAAGTAAAAGTAAAAGTAAAAGTAAAAGTAAAAGTAAAAGTAAAAGTAAAAGTAAAAGTAAAAGTAAAAGTAAAAGTAAAAGTAAAAGTAAAAGTAAAAGTAAAAGTAAAAGTAAAAGTAAAAGTAAAAGTAAAAGTAAAAGTAAAAGTAAAAGTAAAAGTAAAAGTAAAAGTAAAAGTAAAAATAAAAGTAAAAGTAAAAGTAAAAAGTAGTAGTAGTAAGTAGTAGTAAAAAGTAAAAATAAAAATAAAAGTAAAAATAAAAGTAAAAGTAAAAGTAAAAGTAAAAGTAAAAGTAAAAGTAAAAATAAAAGTAAAAGTAAAAGTAAAAGTAAAACTAAAAGTAAAAGTAAAAGTAAAAGTAAAAGTTACCGTAAAAAAGTAAAAGTAAAAGTAAAAGTAAAAGTAAAAGTAACAGTAAAAGTAAAAGTAAAAGTAAAAGTAAAAGTAAAAATAAAAAGTAGTAGTAGTAAGTAGTAGTAAAAAGTAAAAATAAAAATAAAAATAAAAATAAAAGTAAAAGTAAAAAAAAAAGTAAAAGTAAAAGTAAAAGTAAAAGTAAAAGTAAAAGTAAAAGTAAAAGTAAAAGTAAAAGTAAAAGTAAAAGTAAAAGTAAAAGTAAAAGTAAAAGTAAAAGTAAAAGTAAAAGTAAAAGTAAAAGTAAAAGTAAAAGTAAAAGTAAAAGTAAAAGTAAAAGTAAAAGTAAAAGTATAAGTAAAAGTAAAAGTAAAAAGTAGTAGTAGTAAGTAGTAGTAAAAAGTAAAAATAAAAATAAAAGTAAAAGTAAAAGTAAAAGTAAAAGTAAAAGTAAAAGTAAAAGTTACCGTAAAAAAGTAAAAGTAAAAGTAAAAGTAAAAGTAAAAGTAAAAGTAAAAGTAAAAGTAAAAGTAAAAGTAAAAGTAAAAGTAAAAGTAAAAGTTACCGTAAAAAAGTAAAAGTAAAAGTAAAAGTAAAACTAAAAGTAAAAGTAAAAGTAAAAGTAAAAGTTACCGTAAAAAAGTAAAAGTAAAAGTAAAAGTAAAAGTAAAAGTAAAAGTAAAAATAAAAATAAAAGTAAAAGTAAAAGTAAAAGTAAAAGTAAAAGTAAAAGTAAAAGTAAAAGTAAAAGTAAAAATAAAAATAAAAGTAAAAGTAAAAGTAAAAGTAAAAGTAAAAGTAAAAGTAAAAGTAAAAATAAAAATAAAAGTAAAAGTAAAAGTAAAAAGTAGTAGTAGTAAGTAGTAGTAAAAAGTAAAAATAAAAATAAAAGTAAAAATAAAAATAAAAGTAAAAGTAAAAGTAAAAGTAAAAGTAAAAGTTACCGTAAAAAAGTAAAAGTAAAAGTAAAAGTAAAAGTAAAAATAAAAATAAAAGTAAAAGTAAAAAGTAGTAGTAGTAAGTAGTAGTAAAAAGTAAAAATAAAAATAAAAGTAAAAATAAAAATAAAAGTAAAAGTAAAAGTAAAAGTAAAAGTAAAAGTAAAAGTAAAAGTAAAAGTAAAAGTTACCGTAAAAAAGTAAAAGTAAAAGTAAAACTAAAAGTAAAAGTAAAAGTAAAAGTAATAGTAAAAGTAAAAGTTACCGTAAAAAAGTAAAAGTAAAAGTAAAAGTAAAAGTAAAAGTAAAAGTAAAAGTAAAAGTTACCGTAAAAAAGTAAAAGTTACCGTAAAAAAGTAAAAGTAAAAGTAAAAGTAAAAGTAAAAGTAAAAGTAAAAGTAAAAGTAAAAGTAAAAGTAAAAGTAAAAGTAAAAGTAAAAGTAAAAGTAAAAGTAAAAGTAAAAGTAAAAGTAAAAGTAAAAGTAAAAGTAAAAGTAAAAGTAAAAGTAAAAGTAAAAGTAAAAGTAAAAGTAAAAGTAAAAGTAAAAGTAAAAGTAAAAGTAAAAGTAAAAGTAAAAGTAAAAGTAAAAGTAAAAGTAAAAAGAAGTAGTAGTAAGTAGTAGTAAAAAGTAAAAATAAAAATAAAAGTAAAAATAAAAATAAAAGTAAAAGTTACCGTAAAAAAGTAAAAGTGAAAGTAAAAGTAAAAGTAAAAGTAAAAGTAAAAGTAAAAGTAAAAGTAAAAGTAAAAGTAAAAGTAAAAGTAAAAGTAAAAGTAAAAGTAAAAGTAAAAGTAAAAGTAAAAGTAAAAGTAAAAGTAAAAGTAAAAGTAAAAGTAAAAGTAAAAGTAAAAGTAAAAGTAAAAGTAAAAGTAAAAGTAAAAGTAAAAATAAAAGTAAAAGTAAAAGTAAAAAGTAGTAGTAGTAAGTAGTAGTAAAAAGTAAAAATAAAAATAAAAGTAAAAATAAAAGTAAAAGTAAAAGTAAAAGTAAAAGTAAAAGTAAAAGTAAAAGTAAAAGTAAAAGTAAAAGTAAAAGTAAAAGTAAAAGTAAAAGTAAAAGTAAAAGTAAAAGTAAAAGTAAAAGTAAAAGTAAAAGTAAAAGTAAAAGTAAAAGTAAAAGTAAAAGTAAAAGTAAAAGTAAAAGAAAAAGTAAAAGTAAAAGTAAAAGTAAAAGTAAAAGTAAAAGTAAAAGTAAAAGTAAAAGTAAAAGTAAAAGTAAAAGTAAAAGTAAAAGTAAAAGTAAAAGTAAAAATAAAAGTAAAAGTAAAAGTAAAAGTAAAAATAAAAGTAAAAGTAAAAGTAAAAAGTAGTAGTAGTAAGTAGTAGTAAAAAGTAAAAATAAAAATAAAAGTAAAAATAAAAATAAAAGTAAAAGTAAAAGTAAAAGTAAAAGTAAAAGTAAAAGTAAAAGTTACCGTAAAAAAGTAAAAGTAAAAGTAAAAGTAAAAGTAAAAGTAAAAGTAAAAGTAAAAGTAAAAGTAAAAGTAAAAGTAAAAGTAAAAGTAAAAGTAAAAGTAAAAGTAAAAGTAAAAGTAAAAGTAAAAGTAAAAGTAAAAGTAAAAGTAAAAGTAAAAGTAAAAGTAAAAGTAAAAGTAAAAGTAAAAGTAAAAGTAAAAGTAAAAGTAAAAGTAAAAGTAAAAGTAAAAGTAAAAGTAAAAGTAAAAGTATAAGTATAAGTAAAAGTAAAAGTAAAAGTAAAAGTAAAAGTATAAGTAAAAGTAAAAGTAAAAAGTAGTAGTAGTAAGTAGTAGTAAAAAGTAAAAATAAAAATAAAAGTAAAAGTAAAAGTAAAAGTAAAAGTAAAAGTAAAAGTAAAAGTTACCGTAAAAAAGTAAAAGTAAAAGTAAAAGTAAAAGTAAAAGTAAAAGTAAAAGTAAAAGTAAAAGTAAAAGTAAAAGTAAAAGTAAAAGTAAAAGTTACCGTAAAAAAGTAAAAGTAAAAGTAAAAGTAAAACTAAAAGTAAAAGTAAAAGTAAAAGTAAAAGTTACCGTAAAAAAGTAAAAGTAAAAGTAAAAGTAAAAGTAAAAGTAAAAGTAAAAATAAAAATAAAAGTAAAAGTAAAAGTAAAAGTAAAAGTAAAAGTAAAAGTAAAAGTAAAAGTAAAAGTAAAAATAAAAATAAAAGTAAAAGTAAAAGTAAAAGTAAAAGTAAAAGTAAAAGTAAAAGTAAAAATAAAAATAAAAGTAAAAGTAAAAGTAAAAAGTAGTAGTAGTAAGTAGTAGTAAAAAGTAAAAATAAAAATAAAAGTAAAAATAAAAATAAAAGTAAAAGTAAAAGTAAAAGTAAAAGTAAAAGTTACCGTAAAAAAGTAAAAGTAAAAGTAAAAGTAAAAGTAAAAATAAAAATAAAAGTAAAAGTAAAAAGTAGTAGTAGTAAGTAGTAGTAAAAAGTAAAAATAAAAATAAAAGTAAAAATAAAAATAAAAGTAAAAGTAAAAGTAAAAGTAAAAGTAAAAGTAAAAGTAAAAGTAAAAGTAAAAGTTACCGTAAAAAAGTAAAAGTAAAAGTAAAACTAAAAGTAAAAGTAAAAGTAAAAGTAATAGTAAAAGTAAAAGTTACCGTAAAAAAGTAAAAGTAAAAGTAAAAGTAAAAGTAAAAGTAAAAGTAAAAGTAAAAGTAAAAGTTACCGTAAAAAAGTAAAAGTAAAAGTAAAAGTAAAAGTAAAAGTAAAAGTAAAAGTAAAAGTAAAAGTAAAAGTAAAAGTAAAAGTAAAAGTAAAAGTAAAAGTAAAAGTAAAAGTAAAAGTAAAAGTAAAAGTAAAAGTAAAAGTAAAAGTAAAAGTAAAAGTAAAAGTAAAAGTAAAAGTAAAAGTAAAAGTAAAAGTAAAAGTAAAAGTAAAAGTAAAAGTAAAAGTAAAAGTAAAAGTAAAAGTAAAAGTAAAAGTAAAAGTAAAAGTAAAAGTAAAAGTAAAAGTAAAAAGAAGTAGTAGTAAGTAGTAGTAAAAAGTAAAAATAAAAATAAAAGTAAAAATAAAAATAAAAGTAAAAGTTACCGTAAAAAAGTAAAAGTGAAAGTAAAAGTAAAAGTAAAAGTAAAAGTAAAAGTAAAAGTAAAAGTAAAAGTAAAAGTAAAAGTAAAAGTAAAAGTAAAAGTAAAAGTAAAAGTAAAAGTAAAAGTAAAAGTAAAAGTAAAAGTAAAAGTAAAAGTAAAAGTAAAAGTAAAAGTAAAAGTAAAAGTAAAAGTAAAAGTAAAAGTAAAAGTAAAAGTAAAAGTAAAAGTAAAAGTAAAAGTAAAAGTAAAAATAAAAGTAAAAGTAAAAGTAAAAAGTAGTAGTAGTAAGTAGTAGTAAAAAGTAAAAATAAAAATAAAAGTAAAAATAAAAGTAAAAGTAAAAGTAAAAGTAAAAGTAAAAGTAAAAGTAAAAATAAAAGTAAAAGTAAAAGTAAAAGTAAAACTAAAAGTAAAAGTAAAAGTAAAAGTAAAAGTTACCGTAAAAAGTAAAAGTAAAAGTAAAAGTAAAAGTAAAAGTAACAGTAAAAGTAAAAGTAAAAGTAAAAGTAAAAGTAAAAATAAAAAGTAGTAGTAGTAAGTAGTAGTAAAAAGTAAAAATAAAAATAAAAATAAAAATAAAAGTAAAAGTAAAAAAAAAAGTAAAAGTAAAAGTAAAAGTAAAAGTAAAAGTAAAAGTAAAAGTAAAAGTAAAAGTAAAAGTAAAAGTAAAAGTAAAAGTAAAAGTAAAAGTAAAAGTAAAAGTAAAAGTAAAAGTAAAAGTAAAAGTAAAAGTAAAAGTAAAAGTAAAAGTAAAAGTAAAAGTAAAAATAAAAAGTAGTAGTAGTAAGTAGTAGTAAAAAGTAAAAATAAAAATAAAAATAAAAGTAAAAGTAAAAGTAAAAGTAAAAGTAAAAGTAAAAGTAAAAGTAAAAGTAAAAGTAAAAGTAAAAGTAAAAGTAAAAGTAAAAGTAAAAGTAAAAGTAAAAGTAAAAATAAAAAGTAGTAGTAGTAAGTAGTAGTAAAAAGTAAAAATAAAAATAAAAATAAAAATAAAAATAAAAATAAAAATAAAAGTAAAAGTAAAAGTAAAAGTAAAAGTAAAAGTAAAAGTAAAAGTAAAAGTAAAAGTAAAAGTAAAAGTAAAAGTAAAAGTAAAAGTAAAAGTAAAAGTAAAAGTAAAAGTAAAAGTAAAAGTAAAAGTAAAAGTAAAAGTAAAAGTAAAAGTAAAAGTAAATATAAAAGTAAAAGTAAAAAATACCGTAAAAAAGTAAAAGTAAAAGTAAAAGTAAAAGTAAAAGTAAAAGTAAAAGTAAAAGTAAAAGTAAAAGTAAAAGTAAAAGTAAAAGTAAAAGTAAAAGTAAAAGTAAAAGTAAAAGTAAAAGTAAAAGTAAAAGTAAAAGTAAAAGTAAAAGTAAAAGTAAAAGTAAAAGTAAAAGTAAAAGTAAAAGTAAAAGTAAAAGTAAAAGTAAAAGTAAAAGTAAAAGTAAAAGTAAAAGTAAAAGTAAAAGTAAAAGTAAAAGTAAAAGTAAAAGTAAAAGTAAAAGTAAAAGTAAAAGTAAAAGTAAAAGTAAAAGTAAAAGTAAAAGTAAAAAGTAGTAGTAGTAAGTAGTAGTAAAAAGTAAAAATAAAAATAAAAGTAAAAATAAAAATAAAAGTAAAAGTAAAAGTAAAAGTAAAAGTAAAAGTAAAAGTTACCGTAAAAAAGTAAAAGTAAAAGTAAAAGTAAAACTAAAAGTAAAAGTAAAAGTAAAAAGTAGTAGTAGTAAGTAGTAGTAAAAAGTAAAAAAATAAATAAAAATAAAAATAAAAGTAAAAGTAAAAGTAAAAGTAAAAGTAAAAGTAAAAGTAAAAGTAAAAGTAAAAGTAAAAGTAAAAGTAAAAGTAAAAGTAAAAGTAAAAGTAAAAGTAAAAGTAAAAGTAAAAGTAAAAGTAAAAGTAAAAGTAAAAGTAAAAGTAAAAGTAAAAGTAAAAAGTAGTAGTAGTAAGTAGTAGTAAAAAGTAAAAATAAAAATAAAAGTAAAAATAAAAATAAAAGTAAAAGTAAAAGTAAAAGTAAAAGTAAAAGTTAAAGTTACCGTAAAAAAGTAAAAGTAAAAGTAAAAGTAAAAGTAAAAGTAAAAGTAAAAGTAAAAGTAAAAGTAAAAGTAAAAGTAAAAGTAAAAGTAAAAGTAAAAGTAAAAGTAAAAGTAAAAGTAAAAGTAAAAGTAAAAGTAAAAGTAAAAGTAAAAGTAAAAGTAAAAGTAAAAGTAAAAGTAAAAGTAAAAGTAAAAGTAAAAGTAAAAGTAAAAGTAAAAGTAAAAGTAAAAGTAAAAGTAAAAGTAAAAGTAAAAAGTAGTAGTAGTAAGTAGTAGTAAAAAGTAAAAATAAAAATAAAAGTAAAAATAAAAATAAAAGTAAAAGTAAAAGTAAAAGTAAAAGTAAAAGTTACCGTAAAAAAGTAGAAGTAAAAGTAAAAGTAAAAGTAAAAGTAAAAGTAAAAGTAAAAGTAAAAAGTAGTAGTAGTAAGTAGTAGTAAAAAGTAAAAATAAAAATAAAAGTAAAAGTAAAAGTAAAAGTAAAAGTAAAAGTAAAAGTTAAAGTTACCGTAAAAAAGTAAAAGTAAAAGTAAAAGTAAAAGTAAAAGTAAAAGTAAAAGTAGAAGTAGAAGTAGAAGTAGAAGTAGAAGTAGAAGTAGAAGTAGAAGTAGAAGTAGAAGTAGAAGTAGAAGTAGAAGTAGAAGTAGAAGTAGAAGTAGAAGTAGAAGTAGAAGTAGAAGTAGAAGTAGAAGTAGAAGTAGAAGTAGAAGTAGAAGTAGAAGTAGAAGTAGAAGTAGAAGTAGAAGTAGAAGTAGAAGTAGAAGTAGAAGTAGAAGTAGAAGTAGAAGTAGAAGTAGAAGTAGAAGTAGAAGTAGAAGTAGAAGTAGAAGTAGAAGTAGAAGTAGAAGTAGAAGTAGAAGTAGAAGTAGAAATAGAAATAGAAATAGAAATAGAAATAGAAATAGAAATAGAAATAGAAATAGAAATAGAAATAAAAGTAAAAGTAAAAGTAAAAGTAAAAGTAAAAGTAAAAGTAAAAGTAAAAGTAAAAGTAAAAGTAAAAGTAAAAGTAAAAGTAAAAGTAAAAGTAAAAGTAAAAGTAAAAGTAAAAGTAAAAGTAAAAGTAAAAATAAAAATAAAAATAAAAATAAAAGTAAAAGTAAAAGTAAAAGTAAAAGTAAAAGTAAAAGTAAAAATAAAAGTAAAAATAAAAATAAAAGTAAAAGTAAAAGAAAAAGTAAAAGTAAAAGTAAAAAAAAAAGTAAAAATAAAAATAAAAATAAACTGAACAACTTTTATTATAGGACTAACCCCGAAATCACGAAAAAAAATCAGCTGTACCATTCAAAAATATTTTGAATTTGGAACAAGCGCGCATCGTATGAATTAGGTACAAAAAAAATAAAAGGTGCTGAAAGTATGGTATGGAGCTATTCCATAGATAAAGATATAGTTCTACAATTAAATGACAAAAATAATCCCGCCAATTTTATTTAGGTTCTTTTTAGTGTCTTATCTTTGGGTTTAAAAAATATCCCGCTAAATCAATTAGGTCCTTTTTAGTGTCTTATATTTGGGTTCTTTTTTATATATTTGAGGGAGATTAGTTGTTCAGTCTTGCAACAATCCATTCAATCAGTCTGGTACGAACTTCAGTCTGTAAAAATTCAAAGTCTATACAAACTGATGAAGTGGACTGATGCCAGACTGATCATGTAGTTTCCCTCTTAGTTAGCTCGGTGGCGCAGTGGTTTAGCGCCTGGCCCAGCGATTGCGGAAGTAAAGCAACGTTCGCAAGGGTCGGTCATGGGATGGGTGACCAAAAATATATTATCTCGAGCTCCTCCGTGCTTCAGAAGGCACGTTAAGCCGTTGGTCCCAGCTGCATTTGCAGTCGTTAACACCCACCAATCCGCATATCCGCGTGGTGGGTTATGGCCCGTCCTCCTTACCACCCATAAGGAAGGCCTGTGCCCCACAGTGGGGTCATCAAAACTGGCTGATGGACAACTATAAATACTATAGGTACTGCTATTTTTTTTTCTCGCAGTCAATGGTAAAAAGTAGAGTACACAACTCGTGAAAAAAAAATTTCATCTCGGTCCTTTGTATCCCTCGCTTCGCTCAGGATTCTACTTTTGAATCCCTCGCTACGCTCGGGATTCAACAAATAAAATTAAAAATAAAAGTAAAAGTTAAAGTAAAAGTAAAAGTTACCGTAAAAAAGTAAAAGTAAAAGTAAAAGTAAAAGTAAAAGTAAAAGTAAAAGTAAAAGTAAAAGTAAAAGTAAAAGTAAAAGTAAAAGTAAAAGTAAAAGTAAAAGTAAAAGTAAAAGTAAAAGTAAAAGTAAAAGTAAAAGTTACCGTAAAAAAGTAAAAGTAAAAGTAAAAGTAAAACTAAAAGTAAAAGTAAAAGTAAAAGTAAAAGTTACCGTAAAAAAGTAAAAGTAAAAGTAAAAGTAAAAGTAAAAGTAAAAGTAAAAATAAAAATAAAAGTAAAAGTAAAAGTAAAAGTAAAAGTAAAAGTAAAAGTAAAAGTAAAAGTAAAAGTAAAAATAAAAATAAAAGTAAAAGTAAAAGTAAAAGTAAAAGTAAAAGTAAAAGTAAAAGTAAAAATAAAAATAAAAGTAAAAGTAAAAGTAAAAAGTAGTAGTAGTAAGTAGTAGTAAAAAGTAAAAATAAAAATAAAAGTAAAAATAAAAATAAAAGTAAAAGTAAAAGTAAAAGTAAAAGTAAAAGTTACCGTAAAAAAGTAAAAGTAAAAGTAAAAGTAAAAGTAAAAATAAAAATAAAAGTAAAAGTAAAAAGTAGTAGTAGTAAGTAGTAGTAAAAAGTAAAAATAAAAATAAAAGTAAAAATAAAAATAAAAGTAAAAGTAAAAGTAAAAGTAAAAGTAAAAGTAAAAGTAAAAGTAAAAGTAAAAGTTACCGTAAAAAAGTAAAAGTAAAAGTAAAACTAAAAGTAAAAGTAAAAGTAAAAGTAATAGTAAAAGTAAAAGTTACCGTAAAAAAGTAAAAGTAAAAGTAAAAGTAAAAGTAAAAGTAAAAGTAAAAGTAAAAGTAAAAGTAAAAGTTACCGTAAAAAAGTAAAAGTAAAAGTAAAAGTAAAAGTAAAAGTAAAAGTAAAAGTAAAAGTAAAAGTAAAAGTAAAAGTAAAAGTAAAAGTAAAAGTAAAAGTAAAAGTAAAAGTAAAAGTAAAAGTAAAAGTAAAAGTAAAAGTAAAAGTAAAAGTAAAAGTAAAAGTAAAAGTAAAAGTAAAAGTAAAAGTAAAAGTAAAAGTAAAAGTAAAAGTAAAAGTAAAAGTAAAAGTAAAAGTAAAAGTAAAAGTAAAAGTAAAAGTAAAAGTAAAAGTAAAAGTAAAAGTAAAAAGAAGTAGTAGTAAGTAGTAGTAAAAAGTAAAAATAAAAATAAAAGTAAAAATAAAAATAAAAGTAAAAGTTACCGTAAAAAAGTAAAAGTGAAAGTAAAAGTAAAAGTAAAAGTAAAAGTAAAAGTAAAAGTAAAAGTAAAAGTAAAAGTAAAAGTAAAAGTAAAAGTAAAAGTAAAAGTAAAAGTAAAAGTAAAAGTAAAAGTAAAAGTAAAAGTAAAAGTAAAAGTAAAAGTAAAAGTAAAAGTAAAAGTAAAAGTAAAAGTAAAAGTAAAAGTAAAAGTAAAAGTAAAAGTAAAAGTAAAAGTAAAAGTAAAAATAAAAGTAAAAGTAAAAGTAAAAAGTAGTAGTAGTAAGTAGTAGTAAAAAGTAAAAATAAAAATAAAAGTAAAAATAAAAGTAAAAGTAAAAGTAAAAGTAAAAGTAAAAGTAAAAGTAAAAATAAAAGTAAAAGTAAAAGTAAAAGTAAAACTAAAAGTAAAAGTAAAAGTAAAAGTAAAAGTTACCGTAAAAAGTAAAAGTAAAAGTAAAAGTAAAAGTAAAAGTAACAGTAAAAGTAAAAGTAAAAGTAAAAGTAAAAGTAAAAATAAAAAGTAGTAGTAGTAAGTAGTAGTAAAAAGTAAAAATAAAAATAAAAATAAAAATAAAAGTAAAAGTAAAAAAAAAAGTAAAAGTAAAAGTAAAAGTAAAAGTAAAAGTAAAAGTAAAAGTAAAAGTAAAAGTAAAAGTAAAAGTAAAAGTAAAAGTAAAAGTAAAAGTAAAAGTAAAAGTAAAAGTAAAAGTAAAAGTAAAAGTAAAAGTAAAAGTAAAAGTAAAAGTAAAAATAAAAAGTAGTAGTAGTAAGTAGTAGTAAAAAGTAAAAATAAAAATAAAAATAAAAGTAAAAGTAAAAGTAAAAGTAAAAGTAAAAGTAAAAGTAAAAGTAAAAGTAAAAGTAAAAGTAAAAGTAAAAGTAAAAGTAAAAGTAAAAGTAAAAGTAAAAGTAAAAATAAAAAGTAGTAGTAGTAAGTAGTAGTAAAAAGTAAAAATAAAAATAAAAATAAAAATAAAAATAAAAATAAAAATAAAAGTAAAAGTAAAAGTAAAAGTAAAAGTAAAAGTAAAAGTAAAAGTAAAAGTAAAAGTAAAAGTAAAAGTAAAAGTAAAAGTAAAAGTAAAAGTAAAAGTAAAAGTAAAAGTAAAAGTAAAAGTAAAAGTAAAAGTAAAAGTAAAAGTAAAAGTAAAAGTAAAAGTAAAAGTAAATATAAAAGTAAAAGTAAAAAATACCGTAAAAAAGTAAAAGTAAAAGTAAAAGTAAAAGTAAAAGTAAAAGTAAAAGTAAAAGTAAAAGTAAAAGTAAAAGTAAAAGTAAAAGTAAAAGTAAAAGTAAAAGTAAAAGTAAAAGTAAAAGTAAAAGTAAAAGTAAAAGTAAAAGTAAAAGTAAAAGTAAAAGTAAAAGTAAAAGTAAAAGTAAAAGTAAAAGTAAAAGTAAAAGTAAAAGTAAAAGTAAAAGTAAAAGTAAAAGTAAAAGTAAAAGTAAAAGTAAAAGTAAAAGTAAAAGTAAAAGTAAAAGTAAAAGTAAAAGTAAAAGTAAAAGTAAAAGTAAAAGTAAAAGTAAAAAGTAGTAGTAGTAAGTAGTAGTAAAAAGTAAAAATAAAAATAAAAGTAAAAATAAAAATAAAAGTAAAAGTAAAAGTAAAAGTAAAAGTAAAAGTAAAAGTTACCGTAAAAAAGTAAAAGTAAAAGTAAAAGTAAAACTAAAAGTAAAAGTAAAAGTAAAAAGTAGTAGTAGTAAGTAGTAGTAAAAAGTAAAAAAATAAATAAAAATAAAAATAAAAGTAAAAGTAAAAGTAAAAGTAAAAGTAAAAGTAAAAGTAAAAGTAAAAGTAAAAGTAAAAGTAAAAGTAAAAGTAAAAGTAAAAGTAAAAGTAAAAGTAAAAGTAAAAGTAAAAGTAAAAGTAAAAGTAAAAGTAAAAGTAAAAGTAAAAGTAAAAAGTAGTAGTAGTAAGTAGTAGTAAAAAGTAAAAATAAAAATAAAAGTAAAAATAAAAATAAAAGTAAAAGTAAAAGTAAAAGTAAAAGTAAAAGTTAAAGTTACCGTAAAAAAGTAAAAGTAAAAGTAAAAGTAAAAGTAAAAGTAAAAGTAAAAGTAAAAGTAAAAGTAAAAGTAAAAGTAAAAGTAAAAGTAAAAGTAAAAGTAAAAGTAAAAGTAAAAGTAAAAGTAAAAGTAAAAGTAAAAGTAAAAGTAAAAGTAAAAGTAAAAGTAAAAGTAAAAGTAAAAGTAAAAGTAAAAGTAAAAGTAAAAGTAAAAGTAAAAGTAAAAGTAAAAGTAAAAGTAAAAGTAAAAGTAAAAAGTAGTAGTAGTAAGTAGTAGTAAAAAGTAAAAATAAAAATAAAAGTAAAAATAAAAATAAAAGTAAAAGTAAAAGTAAAAGTAAAAGTAAAAGTTACCGTAAAAAAGTAGAAGTAAAAGTAAAAGTAAAAGTAAAAGTAAAAGTAAAAGTAAAAGTAAAAAGTAGTAGTAGTAAGTAGTAGTAAAAAGTAAAAATAAAAATAAAAGTAAAAGTAAAAGTAAAAGTAAAAGTAAAAGTAAAAGTTAAAGTTACCGTAAAAAAGTAAAAGTAAAAGTAAAAGTAAAAGTAAAAGTAAAAGTAAAAGTAGAAGTAGAAGTAGAAGTAGAAGTAGAAGTAGAAGTAGAAGTAGAAGTAGAAGTAGAAGTAGAAGTAGAAGTAGAAGTAGAAGTAGAAGTAGAAGTAGAAGTAGAAGTAGAAGTAGAAGTAGAAGTAGAAGTAGAAGTAGAAGTAGAAGTAGAAGTAGAAGTAGAAGTAGAAGTAGAAGTAGAAGTAGAAGTAGAAGTAGAAGTAGAAGTAGAAGTAGAAGTAGAAGTAGAAGTAGAAGTAGAAGTAGAAGTAGAAGTAGAAGTAGAAGTAGAAGTAGAAGTAGAAGTAGAAGTAGAAGTAGAAGTAGAAGTAGAAGTAGAAATAGAAATAGAAATAGAAATAGAAATAGAAATAGAAATAGAAATAGAAATAGAAATAGAAATAAAAGTAAAAGTAAAAGTAAAAGTAAAAGTAAAAGTAAAAGTAAAAGTAAAAGTAAAAGTAAAAGTAAAAGTAAAAGTAAAAGTAAAAGTAAAAGTAAAAGTAAAAGTAAAAGTAAAAGTAAAAGTAAAAGTAAAAATAAAAATAAAAATAAAAATAAAAGTAAAAGTAAAAGTAAAAGTAAAAGTAAAAGTAAAAGTAAAAATAAAAGTAAAAATAAAAATAAAAGTAAAAGTAAAAGAAAAAGTAAAAGTAAAAGTAAAAAAAAAAGTAAAAATAAAAATAAAAATAAACTGAACAACTTTTATTATAGGACTAACCCCGAAATCACGAAAAAAAATCAGCTGTACCATTCAAAAATATTTTGAATTTGGAACAAGCGCGCATCGTATGAATTAGGTACAAAAAAAATAAAAGGTGCTGAAAGTATGGTATGGAGCTATTCCATAGATAAAGATATAGTTCTACAATTAAATGACAAAAATAATCCCGCCAATTTTATTTAGGTTCTTTTTAGTGTCTTATCTTTGGGTTCTTTTCTAAAAAATATCCCGCTAAATCAATTAGGTCCTTTTTAGTGTCTTATATTTGGGTTCTTTTTTATATATTTGAGGGAGATTAGTTGTTCAGTCTTGCAACAATCCATTCAATCAGTCTGGTACGAACTTCAGTCTGTAAAAATTCAAAGTCTATACAAACTGATGAAGTGGACTGATGCCAGACTGATCATGTAGTTTCCCTCTTAGTTAGCTCGGTGGCGCAGTGGTTTAGCGCCTGGCCCAGCGATTGCGGAAGTAAAGCAACGTTCGCAAGGGTCGGTCATGGGATGGGTGACCAAAAATATATTATCTCGAGCTCCTCCGTGCTTCAGAAGGCACGTTAAGCCGTTGGTCCCAGCTGCATTTGCAGTCGTTAACACCCACCAATCCGCATATCCGCGTGGTGGGTTATGGCCCGTCCTCCTTACCACCCATAAGGAAGGCCTGTGCCCCACAGTGGGGTCATCAAAACTGGCTGATGGACAACTATAAATACTATAGGTACTGCTATTTTTTTTTCTCGCAGTCAATGGTAAAAAGTAGAGTACACAACTCGTGAAAAAAAAATTTCATCTCGGTCCTTTGTATCCCTCGCTTCGCTCAGGATTCTACTTTTGAATCCCTCGCTACGCTCGGGATTCAACAAATAAAATTAAAAATAAAAGTAAAAGTTAAAGTAAAAGTAAAAGTTACCGTAAAAAAGTAAAAGTAAAAGTAAAAGTAAAAGTAAAAGTAAAAGTAAAAGTAAAAGTAAAAGTAAAAGTAAAAGTAAAAGTAAAAGTAAAAGTAAAAGTAAAAGTAAAAGTAAAAGTAAAAGTAAAAATAAAAGTAAAAGTAAAAGTAAAAAGTAGTAGTAGTAAGTAGTAGTAAAAAGTAAAAATAAAAATAAAAGTAAAAATAAAAATAAAAGTAAAAGTAAAAGTAAAAGTAAAAGTAAAAGTAAAAGTTACCGTAAAAAAGTAAAAGTAAAAGTAAAAGTAAAAGTAAAAGTAAAAGTAAAAGTAAAAGTAAAAGTAAAAGTAAAAGTAAAAGTAAAAAGTAGTAGTAGTAAGTAGTAGTAAAAAGTAAAAATAAAAATAAAAGTAAAAGTAAAAGTAAAAGTAAAAGTAAAAGTAAAAGTTACCGTAAAAAAGTAAAAGTAAAAGTAAAAGTAAAAGTAAAAGTAAAAGTAAAAGTAAAAGTAAAAGTAAAAGTAAAAGTAAAAGTAAAAGTAAAAGTAAAAGTAAAAGTAAAAGTAAAAGTAAAAGTAAAAGTAAAAGTAAAAGTAAAAGTAAAAAGTAGTAGTAGTAAGTAGTAGTAAAAAGTAAAAATAAAAATAAAAGTAAAAGTAAAAGTAAAAGTAAAAGTAAAAGTAAAAGTAAAAGTAAAAGTAAAAGTAAAAGTAAAAGTAAAAGTAAAAGTAAAAGTAAAAGTAAAAGTAAAAGTAAAAGTAAAAGTAAAAGTAAAAGTAAAAGTAAAAAGTAGTAGTAGTAAGTAGTAGTAAAAAGTAAAAATAAAAATAAAAGTAAAAGTAAAAGTAAAAGTAAAAGTAAAAGTAAAAGTAAAAGTAAAAGTAAAAGTAAAAGTAAAAGTAAAAGTAAAAGTAAAAGTAAAAGTAAAAGTAAAAGTAAAAGTAAAAGTAAAAGTAAAAGTAAAAGTAAAAGTAAAAGTAAAAGTAAAAGTAAAAGTAAAAGTAAAAGTAAAAGTAAAAGTAAAAGTAAAAGTAAAAAGTAGTAGTAGTAAGTAGTAGTAAAAAGTAAAAATAAAAATAAAAGTAAAAGTAAAAGTAAAAGTAAAAGTAAAAGTAAAAGTAAAAGTAAAAGTTAAAGTTACCGTAAAAAAGTAAAAGTAAAAGTAAAAGTAAAAGTAAAAGTAAAAGTAAAAGTAAAAGTAAAAGTAAAAGTAAAAGTAAAAGTAAAAGTAAAAGTAAAAGTAAAAGTAAAAGTAAAAGTAAAAGTAAAAGTAAAAGTAAAAGTAAAAGTAAAAGTAAAAGTAAAAGTAAAAGTAAAAGTAAAAGTAAAAGTAAAAGTAAAAAGTAGTAGTAGTAAGTAGTAGTAAAAAGTAAAAATAAAAATAAAAGTAAAAATAAAAATAAAAGTAAAAGTTACCGTAAAAAAGTAAAAGTAAAAGTAAAAGTAAAAGTAAAAGTAAAAGTAAAAGTAAAAGTAAAAGTAAAAGTTACCGTAAAAAAGTAAAAGTAAAAGTAAAAGTAAAACTAAAAGTAAAAGTAAAAGTAAAAGTAAAAGTAAAAGTAAAAGTTACCGTAAAAAAGTAAAAGTAAAAGTAAAAGTAAAAGTAAAAGTAAAAGTAAAAATAAAAATAAAAATAAAAGTAAAAGTAAAAGTAAAAGTAAAAGTAAAAGTAAAAGTAAAAGTAAAAGTAAAAGTAAAAGTAAAAGTAAAAGTAAAAGTAAAAGTAAAAGTAAAAGTAAAAGTAAAAGTAAAAGTAAAAGTAAAAGTAAAAGTAAAAGTAAAAGTAAAAGTAAAAGTAAAAGTAAAAGTAAAAAGTAGTAGTAGTAAGTAGTAGTAAAAAGTAAAAATAAAAATAAAAGTAAAAATAAAAATAAAAGTAAAAGTAAAAGTAAAAGTAAAAGTAAAAGTTACCGTAAAAAAGTAAAAGTAAAAGTAAAAGTAAAACTAAAAGTAAAAGTAAAAGTAAAAAGTAGTAGTAGTAAGTAGTAGTAAAAAGTAAAAAAATAAATAAAAATAAAAATAAAAGTAAAAGTAAAAGTAAAAGTAAAAGTAAAAGTAAAAGTAAAAGTAAAAGTAAAAGTAAAAGTAAAAGTAAAAGTAAAAGTAAAAGTAAAAGTAAAAGTAAAAGTAAAAGTAAAAGTAAAAGTAAAAGTAAAAGTAAAAGTAAAAGTAAAAAGTAGTAGTAGTAAGTAGTAGTAAAAAGTAAAAATAAAAATAAAAGTAAAAATAAAAATAAAAGTAAAAGTAAAAGTAAAAGTAAAAGTAAAAGTTAAAGTTACCGTAAAAAAGTAAAAGTAAAAGTAAAAGTAAAAGTAAAAGTAAAAGTAAAAGTAAAAGTAAAAGTAAAAGTAAAAGTAAAAGTAAAAGTAAAAGTAAAAGTAAAAGTAAAAGTAAAAGTAAAAGTAAAAGTAAAAGTAAAAGTAAAAGTAAAAGTAAAAGTAAAAGTTAAAGTAAAAGTAAAAGTAAAAGTAAAAGTAAAAGTAAAAGTAAAAGTAAAAGTAAAAGTAAAAGTAAAAGTAAAAGTAAAAGTAAAAGTAAAAAGTAGTAGTAGTAAGTAGTAGTAAAAAGTAAAAATAAAAATAAAAGTAAAAATAAAAATAAAAGTAAAAGTAAAAGTAAAAGTAAAAGTAAAAGTAAAAGTTACCGTAAAAAAGTAAAAGTAAAAGTAAAAGTAAAAGTAAAAGTAAAAGTAAAAGTAAAAGTAAAAGTAAAAAGTAGTAGTAGAAAGTAGTAGTAAAAAGTAAAAATAAAAATAAAAGTAAAAGTAAAAGTAAAAGTAAAAGTAAAAGTAAAAGTAAAAGTAAAAGTTAAAGTTACCGTAAAAAAGTAAAAGTAAAAGTAAAAGTAAAAGTAAAAGTAGAAGTAGAAGTAGAAGTAGAAGTAGAAGTAGAAGTAGAAGTAGAAGTAGAAGTAGAAGTAGAAGTAGAAGTAGAAGTAGAAGTAGAAGTAGAAGTAGAAGTAGAAGTAGAAGTAGAAGTAGAAGTAGAAGTAGAAGTAGAAGTAGAAGTAGAAGTAGAAGTAGAAGTAGAAGTAGAAGTAGAAGTAGAAGTAGAAGTAGAAGTAGAAGTAGAAATAGAAATAGAAATAGAAATAGAAATAGAAATAGAAATAGAAATAGAAATAGAAATAGAAATAGAAATAGAAATAGAAATAGAAATAAAAGTAAAAGTAAAAGTAAAAGTAAAAGTAAAAGTAAAAGTAAAAGTAAAAGTAAAAGTAAAAGTAAAAGTAAAAGTAAAAGTAAAAGTAAAAGTAAAAGTAAAAGTAAAAGTAAAAGTAAAAATAAAAATAAAAATAAAAATAAAAGTAAAAGTAAAAGTAAAAGTAAAAGTAAAAGTAAAAGTAAAAGTAAAAATAAAAATAAAAGTAAAAGTAAAAGAAAAAGTAAAAGTAAAAAAAAAAGTAAAAATAAAAATAAAAATAAACTGAACAACTTTTATTATAGGACTAACCCCGAAATCACGAAAAAAAATCAGCTGTTCCATTCAAAAATATTTTGAATTTGGAACAAGCGCGCATCGTATGAATTAGGTACAAAAAAAATAAAAGGTGCTGAAAGTATGGTATGGAGCTATTCCATAGATAAAGATATAGTTCTACAATTAAATGACAAAAATAATCCCGCCAATTTTATTTAGGTTCTTTTTAGTGTCTTATCTTTGGGTTCTTTTCTAAAAAATATCCCGCTAAATCAATTAGGTCCTTTTTAGTGTCTTATATTTGGGTTCTTTTTTATATATTTGAGGGAGATTAGTTGTTCAGTCTTGCAACAATCCATTCAATCAGTCTGGTACGAACTTCAGTCTGTAAAAATTCAAAGTCTATACAAACTGATGAAGTGGACTGATGCCAGACTGATCATGTAGTTTCCCTCTTAGTTAGCTCGGTGGCGCAGTGGTTTAGCGCCTGGCCCAGCGATTGCGGAAGTAAAGCAACGTTCGCAAGGGTCGGTCATGGGATGGGTGACCAAAAATATATTATCTCGAGCTCCTCCGTGCTTCAGAAGGCACGTTAAGCCGTTGGTCCCAGCTGCATTTGCAGTCGTTAACACCCACCAATCCGCATATCCGCGTGGTGGGTTATGGCCCGTCCTCCTTACCACCCATAAGGAAGGCCTGTGCCCCACAGTGGGGTCATCAAAACTGGCTGATGGACAACTATAAATACTATAGGTACTGCTATTTTTTTTTCTCGCAGTCAATGGTAAAAAGTAGAGTACACAACTCGTGAAAAAAAAATTTCATCTCGGTCCTTTGTATCCCTCGCTTCGCTCAGGATTCTACTTTTGAATCCCTCGCTACGCTCGGGATTCAACAAATAAAATTAAAAATAAAAGTAAAAGTTAAAGTAAAAGTAAAAGTTACCGTAAAAAAGTAAAAGTAAAAGTAAAAGTAAAAGTAAAAGTAAAAGTAAAAGTAAAAGTAAAAGTAAAAGTAAAAGTAAAAGTAAAAGTAAAAGTAAAAGTAAAAGTAAAAGTAAAAGTAAAAGTAAAAGTAAAAGTAAAAGTAAAAGTAAAAGTAAAAATAAAAGTAAAAGTAAAAGTAAAAAGTAGTAGTAGTAAGTAGTAGTAAAAAGTAAAAATAAAAATAAAAGTAAAAATAAAAATAAAAGTAAAAGTAAAAGTAAAAGTAAAAGTAAAAGTAAAAGTAAAAGTTACCGTAAAAAAGTAAAAGTAAAAGTAAAAGTAAAAGTAAAAGTAAAAGTAAAAGTAAAAGTAAAAGTAAAAAGTAGTAGTAGTAAGTAGTAGTAAAAAGTAAAAATAAAAATAAAAGTAAAAGTAAAAGTAAAAGTAAAAGTAAAAGTAAAAGTTACCGTAAAAGTAAAAGTAAAAGTAAAAGTAAAAGTAAAAGTAAAAGTAAAAGTAAAAGTAAAAGTAAAAGTAAAAGTAAAAGTAAAAGTAAAAGTAAAAGTAAAAGTAAAAGTAAAAGTAAAAGTAAAAGTAAAAGTAAAAGTAAAAGTAAAAGTAAAAGTAAAAGTAAAAGTAAAAGTAAAAAGTAGTAGTAGTAAGTAGTAGTAAAAAGTAAAAATAAAAATAAAAGTAAAAGTAAAAGTAAAAGTAAAAGTAAAAGTAAAAGTAAAAGTAAAAGTTAAAGTTACCGTAAAAAAGTAAAAGTAAAAGTAAAAGTAAAAGTAAAAGTAAAAGTAAAAGTAAAAGTAAAAGTAAAAGTAAAAGTAAAAGTAAAAGTAAAAGTAAAAGTAAAAGTAAAAGTAAAAGTAAAAGTAAAAGTAAAAGTAAAAGTAAAAGTAAAAGTAAAAGTAAAAGTAAAAGTAAAAGTAAAAGTAAAAGTAAAAGTAAAAGTAAAAGTAAAAGTAAAAGTAAAAAGTAGTAGTAGTAAGTAGTAGTAAAAAGTAAAAATAAAAATAAAAGTAAAAATAAAAATAAAAGTAAAAGTTACCGTAAAAAAGTAAAAGTAAAAGTAAAAGTAAAAGTAAAAGTAAAAGTAAAAGTAAAAGTAAAAGTAAAAGTAAAAGTAAAAGTAAAAGTAAAAGTAAAAGTAAAAGTAAAAGTAAAAGTAAAAGTAAAAGTAAAAGTAAAAGTAAAAGTAACCGTAAAAAAGTAAAAGTAAAAGTAAAAGTAAAAGTAAAAGTAAAAGTAAAAGTAAAAGTAAAAGTAAAAGTAAAAGTAAAAGTAAAAGTAAAAGTAAAAGTAAAAGTAAAAGTAAAAGTAAAAGTAAAAGTAAAAGTAAAAGTAAAAGTAAAAGTAAAAGTAAAAGTAAAAGTAAAAAGTAGTAGTAGTAAGTAGTAGTAAAAAGTAAAAATAAAAATAAAAGTAAAAATAAAAATAAAAGTAAAAGTAAAAGTAAAAGTAAAAGTAAAAGTAAAAGTAAAAGTAGAAGTAAAAGTAAAAGTAAAAGTAAAAGTAAAAGTAAAAGTAAAAGTTACCGTAAAAAAGTAAAAGTAAAAGTAAAAGTAAAAGTAAAAGTAAAAGTAAAAGTAAAAGTAAAAGTAAAAGTAAAAGTAAAAGTAAAAGTAAAAGTAAAAGTAAAAGTAAAAGTAAAAGTAAAAGTAAAAGTAAAAGTAAAAGTAAAAGTAAAAGTAAAAGTAAAAGTAAAAGTAAAAGTAAAAGTAAAAGTAAAAGTAAAAGTAAAATTAAAAGTAAAAGTAAAAGTAAAAGTAAAAGTAAAAGTAAAAGTAAAAGTAAAAGTAAAAGTAAAAGTAAAAGTAAAAGTAAAAAGTAGTAGTAGTAAGTAGTAGTAAAAAGTAAAAATAAAAATAAAAGTAAAAATAAAAATAAAAATAAAAGTAAAAGTAAAAGTAAAAGTAAAAGTAAAAGTAAAAGTTACCGTAAAAAAGTAAAAGTAAAAGTAAAAGTAAAAGTAAAAGTAAAAAGTAGTAGTAGTAAGTAGTAGTAAAAAGTAAAAATAAAAATAAAAGTAAAAGTTACCGTGAAAAAGTAAAAGTAAAAGTAAAAGTAAAAGTAAAAGTAAAAGTAAAAGTAAAAGTAAAAGTAAAAGTAAAAGTAAAAGTAAAAGTAAAAGTAAAAGTAAAAGTAAAAGTAAAAGTAAAAGTAAAATTAAAAGTAAAAGTAAAAGTAAAAGTAAAAATAAAAGTAAAAGTAAAAGTAAAAGTAAAAGTAAAAATAAAAGTAAAAGTAAAAGTAAAAAGTAGTAGTAGTAAGTAGTAGTAAAAAGTAAAAATAAAAATAAAAGTAAAAATAAAAATAAAAGTAAAAGTAAAAGTAAAAGTAAAAGTAAAAGTAAAAGTAAAAGTAAAAGTTACCGTAAAAAAGTAAAAGTAAAAGTAAAACTAAAAGTAAAAGTAAAAGTAAAAGTAAAAGTAAAAGTTACCGTAAAAAAGTAAAAGTAAAAGTAAAAGTAAAAGTAAAAGTAAAAGTAAAAGTAAAAGTTACCGTAAAAAAGTAAAAGTAAAAGTAAAAGTAAAAGTAAAAGTAAAAGTAAAAGTAAAAGTAAAAGTAAAAGTAAAAGTAAAAGTAAAAGTAAAAGTAAAAGTAAAAGTAAATGTAAAAGTAAAAGTAAAAGTAAAAGTAAAAGTAAAAGTAAAAGTAAAAGTAAAAGTAAAAGTAAAAGTAAAAGTAAAAGTAAAAGTAAAAGTAAAAGTAAAAGTAAAAGTAAAAGTAAAAGTAAAAGTAAAAATAAAAATAAAAGTAAAAGTAAAAGTAAAAAGTAGTAGTAGTAAGTAGTAGTAAAAAGTAAAAATAAAAATAAAAGTAAAAATAAAAATAAAAGTAAAAGTAAAAGTAAAAGTAAAAGTAAAAGTAAAAGTAAAAGTAGAAGTAAAAGTAAAAGTAAAAGTAAAAGTAAAAGTTACTGTAAAAAAGTAAAAGTAAAAGTAAAAGTAAAAGTAAAAGTAAAAGTAAAAGTAAAAGTAAAAGTTACCGTAAAAAAGTAAAAGTAAAAGTAAAAGTAAAAGTAAAAGTAAAAGTAAAAGTAAAAATAAAAATAAAAATAAAAGTAAAAGTAAAAGTAAAAGTAAAAGTAAAAATAAAAATAAAAGTAAAAGTAAAAGTAAAAAGTAGTAGTAGTAAGTAGTAGTAAAAAGTAAAAATAAAAATAAAAGTAAAAATAAAAATAAAAGTAAAAGTAAAAGTAAAAGTAAAAGTAAAAGTAAAAGTAAAAGTTACCGTAAAAAAGTAAAAGTAAAAGTAAAAGTAAAACTAAAAGTAAAAGTAAAAGTAAAAGTAAAAGTAAAAGTAAAAGTAAAAGTAAAAGTAACCGTAAAAAAGTAAAAGTAAAAGTAAAAGTAAAAGTAAAAGTAAAAGTAAAAGTAAAAGTAAAAGTAAAAGTAAAAGTAAAAGTAAAAGTAAAAGTAAAAGTAAAAGTAAAAGTAAAAGTAAAAGTAAAAGTAAAAGTAAAAGTAAAAGTAAAAGTAAAAGTAAAAGTAAAAGTAAAAGTAAAAGTAAAAGTAAAAGTAAAAGTAAAAGTAAAAGTAAAAGTAAAAGTAAAAGTAAAAGTAAAAGTAAAAGTAAAAGTAAAAGTAAAAATAAAAATAAAAGTAAAAGTAAAAGTAAAAAGTAGTAGTAGTAAGTAGTAGTAAAAAGTAAAAATAAAAATAAAAGTAAAAATAAAAATAAAAGTAAAAGTAAAAGTAAAAGTAAAAGTAAAAGTAAAAGTAAAAGTAGAAGTAAAAGTAAAAGTAAAAGTAAAAGTAAAAGTTACTGTAAAAAAGTAAAAGTAAAAGTAAAAGTAAAAGTAAAAGTAAAAGTAAAAGTAAAAGTAAAAGTTACCGTAAAAAAGTAAAAGTAAAAGTAAAAGTAAAAGTAAAAGTAAAAGTAAAAGTAAAAATAAAAATAAAAATAAAAGTAAAAGTAAAAGTAAAAGTAAAAGTAAAAATAAAAATAAAAGTAAAAGTAAAAGTAAAAGTAAAAAGTAGTAGTAGTAAGTAGTAGTAAAAAGTAAAAATAAAAATAAAAGTAAAAATAAAAATAAAAGTAAAAGTAAAAGTAAAAGTAAAAGTAAAAGTAAAAGTAAAAGTTACCGTAAAAAAGTAAAAGTAAAAGTAAAAGTAAAACTAAAAGTAAAAGTAAAAGTAAAAGTAAAAGTAAAAGTAAAAGTAAAAGTAAAAGTAACCGTAAAAAAGTAAAAGTAAAAGTAAAAGTAAAAGTAAAAGTAAAAGTAAAAGTAAAAGTAAAAGTAAAAGTAAAAGTAAAAGTAAAAGTAAAAGTAAAAGTAAAAGTAAAAGTAAAAGTAAAAGTAAAAGTAAAAGTAAAAGTAAAAGTAAAAGTAAAAGTAAAAGTAAAAAGTAGTAGTAGTAAGTAGTAGTAAAAAGTAAAAATAAAAATAAAAGTAAAAATAAAAATAAAAGTAAAAGTTACCGTAAAAAAGTAAAAGTAAAAGTAAAAGTAAAAGTAAAAGTAAAAGTAAAAGTAAAAGTAAAAGTAAAAGTAAAAGTAAAGGTAAAAGTAAAAATAAAAGTAAAAGTAAAAGTAAAAGTAAAAGTAAAAGTAAAAGTAAAAGTAAAAGTAAAAGTAAAAGTAAAAGTAAAAGTAAAAGTAAAAGTAAAAGTAAAAGTAAAATAAAAAGTAAAAATAAAAGTTAAAGTAAAAGTAAAAGTAAAAATAAAAGTAAAAGTAAAAGTAAAAAGTAGTAGTAGTAAGTAGTAGTAAAAAGTAAAAATAAAAATAAAAGTAAAAATAAAAATAAAAGTAAAAGTAAAAGTAAAAGTAAAAGTAAAAGTAAAAGTTACCGTAAAAAAGTAAAAGTAAAAGTAACACTAAAAGTAAAAGTAAAAGTAAAAGTAAAAGTTACCGTAAAAAAGTAAAAGTAAAAGTAAAAGTAAAAGTAAAAGTAAAAGTAAAAGTAAAAGTAAAAGTAAAAGTAAAAGTAAAAGTAAAAGTAAAAGTAAAAGTAAAAGTAAAAGTAAAAGTAAAAGTAAAAGTAAAAGTAAAAGTAAAAGTAAAAGTAAAAGTAAAAGTAAAAGTAAAAGTAAAAGTAAAAGTAAAAGTAAAAGTAAAAGTAAAAGTAAAAGTAAAAGTAAAAGTAAAAAGTAGTAGTAGTAAGTAGTAGTAAAAAGTAAAAATAAAAATAAAAGTAAAAGTAAAAGTAAAAGTAAAAGTAAAAGTAAAAGTTACCGTAAAAAAGTAAAAGTAAAAGTAAAAGTAAAACTAAAAGTAAAAGTAAAAGTAAAAGTAAAAGTAAAAGTAAAAGTTACCGTAAAAAAGTAAAAGTAAAAGTAAAAGTAAAAGTAAAAGTAAAAGTAAAAGTAAAAGTAAAAGTAAAAGTAAAAGTAAAAGTAAAAGTAAAAGTAAAAGTAAAAGTAAAAGTAAAAGTAAAAGTAAAAGTAAAAGTAAAAGTAAAAGTAAAAGTAAAAGTAAAAGTAAAAGTAAAAGTAAAAGTAAAAGTAAAAGTAAAAGTAAAAGTAAAAGTAAAAGTAAAAGTAAAAGTAAAAGTAAAAGTAAAAGTAAAAGTAAAAGTAAAAGTAAAAGTAAAAATAAAAGTAAAAGTAAAAGTAAAAGTAAAAATAAAAGTAAAAGTAAAAGTAAAAAGTAGTAGTAGTAAGTAGTAGTAAAAAGTAAAAATAAAAATAAAAGTAAAAATAAAAATAAAAGTAAAAGTAAAAGTAAAAGTAAAAGTAAAAGTAAAAGTTACCGTAAAAAAGTAAAAGTAAAAGTAAAAGTAAAAGTAAAAGTAAAAGTAACAGTAAAAGTAAAAGTAAAAGTAAAAGTAAAAGTAAAAGTAAAAGTAAAAGTAAAAGTAAAAGTAAAAGTAAAAGTAAAAGTAAAAGTAAAAGTAAAAGTAAAAGTAAAAAGTAGTAGTTGTAAGTAGTAGTAAAAAGTAAAAATAAAAATAAAAGTAAAAGTAAAAGTAAAAGTAAAAGTAAAAGTAAAAGTAAAAGTAAAAGTAAAAGTAAAAGTAAAAGTAAAAGTAAAAGTAAAAGTAAAAGTAAAAGTAAAAGTAAAAGTAAAAGTAAAAGTTACCGTAAAAAAGTAAAAGTAAAAGTAAAAGTAAAAGTAAAAGTAAAAATAAAAATAAAAATAAAAATAAAAATAAAAATAAAAATAAAAATAAAAATAAAAATAAAAATAAAAATAAAAATAAAAGTAAAAGTAAAAGTAAAAGTAAAAGTAAAAGTAAAAGTAAAAGTAAAAGTAAAAGTAAAAGTAAAAGTAAAAGTAAAATTAAAATTAAAAAAAAAAAAAAAATTAAAAGTAAAAGTAAAAGTTACCGTAAAAAAGTAAAAGTAAAAGTAAAAGTAAAAGTAAAAGTAAAAGTAAAAGTAAAAGTAAAAGTAAAAATAAAAATAAAAATAAAAATAAAAATAAAAATAAAAATAAAAATAAAAATAAAAATAAAAATAAAAATAAAAGTAAAAGTAAAAGTAAAAGTAAAAGTAAAAGTTACCGTAAAAAAGTAAAAGTAAAAGTAAAAGTAAAAGTAAAAATAAAAATAAAAATAAAAATAAAAATAAAAATAAAAATAAAAATAAAAATAAAAATAAAAATAAAAATAAAAATAAAAATAAAAATAAAAATAAAAATAAAAATAAAAATAAAAATAAAAATAAAAGTAAAAGTAAAAGTAAAAGTAAAAGTAAAAGTAAAAGTAAAAGTAAAAGTAAAAGTTACCGTAAAAAAGTAAAAGTAAAAGTAAAAGTAAAAGGAAAAGTAAAAGTAAAAGTAAAAGTAAAAGTAAAAGTAAAAATGAAAATGAAAATAAAAATAAAAATAAAAATAAAAATAAAAATAAAAATAAAAATAAAAATAAAAATAAAAATAAAAATAAAAATAAAAGTAAAAGTAAAAGTAAAAGTAAAAGTAAAAGTAAAAGTAAAAGTAAAAGTAAAAGTAAAAGTAAAAGTAAAAGTAAAAGTAAAAGTAAAAGTAAAAGTAAAAGTAAAAGTAAAAGTAAAAGTAAAAGTAAAAGTAAAAGTAAAAGTAAAAGTAAAAGTAAAAGTAAAAGTAAAAGTAAAAGTAAAAGTAAAAGTAAAAGTAAAAGTAAAAGTAAAAGTAAAAGTAAAAGTAAAAGTAAAAAGTAGTAGTAGTAAGTAGTAGTAAAAAGTAAAAATAAAAATAAAAATAAAAATAAAAATAAAAATAAAAATAAAAATAAAAATAAAAATAAAAGTAAAAGTAAAAGTTACCGTAAAAAAGTAAAAGTAAAAGTAAAAGTAAAAGTAGAAGTAAAAGTAAAAGTAAAAAGTAGTAGTAGTAAGTAGTAGTAAAAAGTAAAAATAAAAATAAAAATAAAGTAAAAGTAAAAGTAAAAGTAAAAGTAAAAATAAAAATAAAAATAAAAATAAAAATAAAAATAAAAATAAAAATAAAAATAAAAATAAAAATAAAAATAAAAATAAAAATAAAAATAAAAATAAAAATAAAAGTAAAAGTAAAAGTAAAAGTAAAAGTAAAAGTAAAAGTAAAAGTAAAAGTAAAAGTAAAAGTAAAAGTAAAAGTAAAAGTAAAAGTAAAAGTAAAATTAAAATTAAAAAAAAAAAAAAAAAATTAAAAGTAAAAGTAAAAGTTACCGTAAAAAAGTAAAAGTAAAAGTAAAAGTAAAAGTAAAAGTAAAAGTAAAAGTAAAAGTAAAAGTAAAAGTAAAAATAAAAATAAAAATAAAAATAAAAATAAAAATAAAAATAAAAATAAAAATAAAAATAAAAATAAAAATAAAAATAAAAATAAAAGTAAAAGTAAAAGTAAAAGTAAAAGTAAAAGTAAAAGTTACCGTAAAAAAGTAAAAGTAAAAGTAAAAGTAAAAGTAAAAATAAAAATAAAAATAAAAATAAAAATAAAAATAAAAATAAAAATAAAAATAAAAATAAAAATAAAAATAAAAATAAAAATAAAAATAAAAATAAAAATAAAAGTAAAAGTAAAAGTAAAAGTAAAAGTAAAAGTAAAAGTAAAAGTAAAAGTAAAAGTAAAAGTTACCGTAAAAAAGTAAAAGTAAAAGTAAAAGTAAAAGGAAAAGTAAAAGTAAAAGTAAAAGTAAAAGTAAAAGTAAAAATAAAAATGAAAATAAAAATAAAAATAAAAATAAAAATAAAAATAAAAATAAAAATAAAAATAAAAATAAAAATAAAAGTAAAAGTAAAAGTAAAAGTAAAAGTAAAAGTAAAAGTAAAAGTAAAAGTAAAAGTAAAAGTAAAAGTAAAAGTAAAAGTAAAAGTAAAAGTAAAAGTAAAAGTAAAAGTAAAAGTAAAAGTAAAAGTAAAAGTAAAAGTAAAAGTAAAAGTAAAAAGTAGTAGTAGTAAGTAGTAGTAAAAAGTAAAAATAAAAATAAAAATAAAAATAAAAATAAAAATAAAAATAAAAATAAAAGTAAAAGTAAAAGTTACCGTAAAAAAGTAAAAGTAAAAGTAAAAGTAGAAGTAAAAGTAAAAGTAAAAAGTAGTAGTAGTAAGTAGTAGTAAAAAGTAAAAATAAAAATAAAAATAAAAATAAAAGTAAAAGTAAAAGTAAAAGTAAAAGTAAAAGTAAAAGTAAAAGTAAAAGTAAAAGTAAAAGTAAAAGTAAAAGTAAAAGTAAAAGTAAAAGTAAAAGTAAAAGTAAAAGTAAAAGTAAAAGTAAAAGTAAAAGTAAAAGTAAAAGTAAAAGTAAAAGTAAAAGTAAAAGTAAAAGTAAAAGTAAAAGTAAAAGTAAAAGTAAAAGTAAAAGTAAAAGTAAAAGTAAAAGTAAAAGTAAAAGTAAAAGTAAAAGTAAAAGTAAAAGTAAAAGTAAAAGTAAAAGTAAAAGTAAAAGTAAAAGTAAAAGTAAAAGTAAAAGTAAAAGTAAAAGTAAAAGTAAAAGTAAAAGTAAAAGTAAAAGTAAAAGTAAAAGTAAAAGTAAAAGTAAAAGTAAAAGTAAAAGTAAAAGTAAAAGTAAAAGTAAAAGTAAAAGTAAAAGTAAAAATAAAAATAAAAGTAAAAATAAAAATAAAAGTAAAAGTAAAAGTAAAAGTTAGTGATGCAACGAATACGAATACATATTCGTATTCGCCGAATAGTAGACATTTACCGAATATTCGTATTCGGCGAATACTAATACGAATATTTAAAAAAAATATTTTTGTACGCAACTTTATTTACTGCAGATTTCAAAAACGCGCGTAAAAATATGACGTGTGCAGAGGCCCTTAACCGCAACGACGACGCGACGGGGGATTCCCCGGCCATAGTTTATTTATACAGTTCCCGCGGCTCCGGGAGTTTCCCTATCATTACGATTACGAACCATGGATTGATTCATTCATTCCTTTCATTCGTCAGTTGTGAGCACAAGTCAAGCAAGAGAGTATTGTTTTATTTATTTTCTGAGGTTCCTGCGAATTAAAAGAAGTTGAAGTTAAATTGAAAATGTCTTCTCGTAAACGAGAACAAAGTGACATATGGAAACACTTCGATAAATTACCTAGTAAGTATAATGGTCTGTATTTCTTTTGTATCAAATTAACAAAAAGTAGGATAGTAAGTTTAGACGAACGTTAGTAATGGCTAGACTTTGCCCGTGACTTCGTCCGCGCAGACTTCGGTTTTACTTTTGCATGTAATATTGTAGTGGGATTTTAAATTGTATTGTTTTTATTTTAGAGAATGAAAGCAAAGCTAGATGCAGATATTGTGCTTGTGAATTGTCTCGGGGAGGGAAAAGTGCATCTATTAAAGGATTTACTACGACCGCACTGTGGACTCATGTGAAGAGATTTCACGAAAAGGAGCTTTCTGCCTGTATAAATACTGTAGATGAAACAAGCACTGAAGTTGAAGTAACACCAGCGAACTTACTACTTTTACTTTTACTTTTACTTTTACTTTTACTTTTACTTTTACTTTTACTTTTACTTTTTTACGGTAACTTTTACTTTTACTTTTACTTTTACTTTTATTTTTATTTTTATTTTTATTTTTATTTTTATTTTTATTTTTATTTTCATTTTCATTTTTACTTTTACTTTTACTTTTACTTTGACTTTTACTTTTACTTTTACTTTTACTTTTACTTTTACTTTTACTTTTACTTTTACTTTTACTTTTACTTTTTTACGGTAACTTTTACTTTTACTTTTATTTTTTTTTTTTTTTTTTTTTAATTTTACTTTTACTTTTACTTTTACTTTTACTTTTACTTTTACTTTTACTTTTACTTTTACTTTTACTTTTACTTTTACTTTTACTTTTACTTTTACTTTTACTTTTACTTTTACTTTTACTTTTACTTTTACTTTTACTTTTATTTTTATTTTTATTTTTATTTTTATTTTTATTTTTATTTTTATTTTTATTTTTATTTTTATTTTTATTTTTACTTTTACTTTTACTTTTACTTTTACTTTTACTTTTTTACGGTAACTTTTACTTTTACTTTTACTTTTACTTTTACTTTTAC
The DNA here is from genome assembly GCA_950108535.1 of Agriphila straminella. Lineage (NCBI taxonomy): Eukaryota > Metazoa > Arthropoda > Insecta > Lepidoptera > Crambidae > Agriphila > Agriphila straminella. The sequence goes on from OX467317.1 coordinate 15,399,010, forward strand.
TTTTACTTTTACTTTTACTTTTACTTTTACTTTTACTTTTACTTTTACTTTTACTTTTACTTTTACTTTTACTTTTACTTTTACTTTTACTTTTACTTTTACTTTTACTTTTACTTTTACTTTTACTTTTTTACGGTAACTTTTACTTTTACTTTTACTTTTACTTTTACTTTTACTTTTACTTTTAGTTTTACTTTTACTTTTACTTTTACTTTTACTTTTACTTTTACTTTTACTTTTACTTTTACTTTTACTTTTACTTTTACTTTTACTTTTACTTTTACTTTTACTTTTTTACGGTAACTTTTACTTTTACTTTTACTTTTACTTTTACTTTTAGTTTTACTTTTACTTTTACTTTTACTTTTAGTTTTACTTTTACTTTTACTTTTACTTTTTTACGGTAACTTTTACTTTTACTTTTACTTTTACTTTAATTTTTATTTTTACTTTTATTTTTATTTTTACTTTTTACTACTACTTACTACTACTACTTTTTACTTTTATTTTTATTTTTACTTTTTCTTTTACTTTTACTTTTACTTTTACTTTTACTTTTTTACGGTAACTTTTACTTTTACTTTTACTTTTACTTTTACTTTTTTACGGTAACTTTTACTTTTACTTTTACTTTTTCTTTTACTTTTATTTTTAATTTTACTTTTATTTTTATTTTTATTTTTATTTTTATTTTTATTTTAATTTTTACTTTTACTTTTACTTTTACTTTTACTTTTACTTTTACTTTTACTTTTACTTTTACTTTTACTTTTACTTTTACTTTTACTTTTACTTTTACTTTTACTTTTACTTTTACTTTTACTTTTACTTTTACTTTTACTTTTACTTTTACTTTTACTTTTACTTTTACTTTTACTTTTACTTTTACTTTTACTTTTACTTTTACTTTTACTTTTACTTTTACTTTTACTTTTACTTTTACTTTTACTTTTACTTTTACTTTTACTTTTACTCGGTCCCGAGGGCGGCGTGTTCAGTCGGCTGCAAGGACTTGTGGGACTGGTTCAGTTTAGTTGGGACACTCAGTTAATGCAATTGGTTATGGACAGACTTAAGTGGCTTTAGGGTTAGGCTGTGTTGGGACGAAAATAGTATGGGAAGGAATAGGAGGTTCTGATAATGTAGGCCTTCCGTTATTGAGTTACGTGAAGCACGGTTAAGGGGTTTGTATTTTGGAATACGATGGAAGGACAACTACGGTATCGAATAGAAATTTTGAAATTCCTTATGTGCGGCGCGGCGTCTTTTTCTTTATTAGTCCACTAGCGCCACTAAGAAACAAATTAAAAAATATTACAACAAAATAACTTTGTTTAATAAAGTTCTGAAAAATATAAAAACTTGAAACAAAGTTTAATTTATACCTAAACTATTTTTATGAGTGTTTTTTCCTACGGGTACATCACCCTTAACACCATAAATTCCGATTATTATTACAATGCCTATTTATTACATTAGAAGTGGAGTACAATAAATTGTTTATAAGTTTATATTTTTGCGAGTACAATAATTAATAAGGAAATTTATTATTGATTGATTTTGATCCATGAAATCATCTCACAAATTATTGTCTCTTGTTAGGACTTAACTATTGTTACATAATATTGACTATTGATACACTCTAAAACTATCGATTAGCTATAGACTCCGCGCTGGACTCTATCCATCGGCAAAATTTGCATTTCTAATGAAAAAAGTACAATCCGACAAATGTTCAACGTGCCAAAAAGTTGAGGACGTGCAACATTTGCTGATGGAGTGTGTCAGAAACAGCAATGAGAGGCAGCTTTTAATAAACAAATATAATTTAAACACCTTAGATATTAGCCTTGTTCAAAGTATTTTGTCAGATCCACGATCAGAAACTGCAAAAAGACTTTGCCACTTGGTTATGGTTTTGCAATAGCTACCTCTCCTTTGAAAGAATAGTATAAGGTCACGATGGGGTTGGCATGTCTAAAAGATAAAAACCCCGGTAACTTTCATCTAGATTAAAAAAAAAAAAAACTATCGATGGTAACAACATACGGTAAGGACGTAGTGCTATCCGTTGCCGTGCCGACCTTGCTCACACCGTCACCCCTGTTTGTTCATATCCGATCCAAGACAAACGTCTCAATTTCCCCGTTTGTGGGGCATCTTTGTTTGACGAGGATATAGATGGGGGTTGCCCAAACCTTGTGTGGGCATAATAACCCCGTAAAGCGTTACTTAGATTAGTTCGGACCCCTTTCAAGAGTTTTCATTTGCATGTTGAGTACCTATTGAGAACTGGGGATCGAAACGTGAGTTGAGGAACCGTTTTAGCTTGCTAACATGTTGCTTATTGAAATTAAATTGAGCTTGAGTAACGATAAACAATTGGATTACAATATTGTAATAATGGTAGTAGCAGAGTTAATAGCTATTATCAAAATCCAACATTTATCTTCTCTCGAAGTAATTATAAGGAATATCAATAGAGTTAAACATTATCATAATGATACCTACTTAAGTATAATGAAAAATGTTCAGTTAGATATCTTTTACAATTGAAAAAACCACGATGACAAAATTTTCCAAAATTATAAATGAAACATTTTAACCAAGACATTACATTAAACTCAGTCGTTAAACAGAAAACACCTGCCATTGTCAAGAAATATTCATCTTAAACAACGCCGTTAATGACAAAAGGAAATCTGCGGAGCAGAAACAAGTGGCACACAATCATGAGACCATTATTTACCATCATTTGCAAGCAGAAATAGACCTTGTTTTCGAAAGGAGAAAGTCTACTGATGCTGAATTGAAAGTCAATGGCGTTGAAGGAAGCAATCTTAGTGTTTGATCAGCTGATGGTTCGATAGGACACGCGTTGCGCCGTTCGCAGCTTTATGAACACATAACAGTAGCAGATTAAAAAATATTTATTGAATTATTTGCAAAATAAAAGATTTAAGATGAAGTGGAAAGAAAAATTATACGGAAGATGATTGCGCGTAGGTGGATGCCGATATTGACATTTTCAAGTACGAATAAAAAATATCTATTATGGGAATTTCATCGTCCAAATATAAAAGTTATTTTGATCTTTAGAACAATTTGCATTAAAAGACTCCTGCAATCAATAGTTTCTCAAAGTTATCAATCAATCAAAAATTTTATAACTGACTTGCGACTTTAACTCAATGACAATTTTTAACAAAGTCTCGAAATAGAAATAAAACATTGTTTCTTTCTAGAGAATAATGAAAGCAATTTACCAAAATAAAATACGTAAGGGTAGGTAAGATTGCAACAATAAGTTGACTATTATTCTAAATCTGAGTCAAAATGACGTAGCGAATGTTTCTAAGCACAATGGATTTAAGAGCCAACGATCCCGTTGCAGCACTACGAAGGCATTGCACTTTCTTATTTCCATAACGTCTAATTTAGCTTGCTTCTGTGAAGTTTCAAGAGAACGAGCTGCGAAGGGCTATACTTTTTCATTTGGATAAGGCTGAGCTTTCACATGGTGGGTGGGAATTGGGATATCAATTTTGAGTTTTATATTCCCCTCTTGCATAAACTCAGTTTCAGTATTTTAATTTGCTAGTCTTGAATATATTTTTACAGTAGTACATGCGATGTTATGTTCAGGTTTTTTGATATAATATTTATGGTTTTTTTTATTTAAATAAATTAATGTATTAAAATTATAGCTTGATGTAAGTTGTAACGTAGCTTCTGTAGTGTAAATCTTAAATTAATGTAATATAATAAAATATTATTTATAAATGTACCAAAATTTATCTAAATGTAAGATTTCCTATTTCATCACTCATCTTTGTAGAAACATGTTAAATTAATAACAAATTAAATTGAAATTACGTAATAATTATATAAAACATTTTTATTTTAGGATTTAAGGCTTTCAATAAAAACAAGTTTCTTTGACCCAATTAATATAAAGGTAAAAAAAAATATGTGTAAAACACTGGAGAATATTAATGATGGGCCTTAATGATTTACAGAGCATATAATTTATTTAAATATTTACCAACGTATTGGTAGGTACGCAAAAAATCTATTCAAGGATCTTTTGTAATAATAAGCAAACAAAAACAAAACAAAGTAGAATTTAAAGTAATTTTATCGACAAAGCTTTTGTTTTTTACTAGAAGAATTTAAAGGATGTTGCCTGTTATTTTATGCATAACAGGATAGTGTTTGGTCATCACCTCACCTCCCGGAATCATCATCACTGGAAATTGGCTATCTTATCTCTATCTGCCGGAACACAACATTTTTTAAATTGTTGTTATGGCGTCAGACTTATGTAAGATGGTGGTAGCTAGCCAGGTGGACTTGAAATAAGCCTTACAACCAACCAAACCAAATAAAAATTGTACCCTCCCTGAGAATCGAACGCGGGACCCCTGCTCCTTACACTTTGGGCGAACCAATAGACCACAGAGGTGGTTTATCTTATGATCAAAAACATCAGAATTTGCTCCATCAAGTATGCAACAAGCGCTCAGTTCACACAACTCAATTGATCGTCAATAATCTCTATGTCATCTGAGGCCCGTCGATAGTCATCAAATCGTGATCGACCCGTATCGGCCCATCGACAGCGGCAGCATCGATGCGGGTGTCACCAGTCACAATACTGTCTCGCGGGTGTCACCAGTCACAATACTGTCTCGCGGGTGTCACCAGTCACAATACTATCTCGATACAATATAATGTTTTGGATGTAGGGTTGTGGGATATACTGTTAAGGTTTTTAATTAAAATAAAAATGTTGATTGCTTTAAGCCGAGTTAATACAACGTGTTACAAAAATGCTCCTAATGCTGAATTATAAATGGTAGATATCAAACTGAACAACTTTTACTATGAGACTTACTCTAAAATCGTGAAAAAAGATCAGCTGTTACATACATTTTGATATTTTCGTTATTATTTTTTGTTCGAAACAGCTGATTTTTTTTCGCAATTTCAGAGTTGGTCCCATAGTAAAAGTTGTTCAGTTTGATGGGCCCTATCTACTACCATATTCGGCAATATGGGTAATGTTGTAATTCGTTCTAAATAATACATATTTGTTGCAAGCCTGTATTTAAATAAATCTTCTAGAATGATTTCAAATATACTTTTATTTAAAGATAGTTTTGTTTTTAATGCATTATAATTTAAGTGACCTTATGGGAAATCATGAAAAAAGTGGGTTAAAAAAGTGGGTTAAAAAGTGGCTTACCCACTTTTTACTACCGTTGTTTTAAAACAACGTGGTTGTTTGAAGAAAATGTGGGTACTTTTATTTTATTTTATTTGTGTTATTTGATAAGCAAGCGTTTTTTCAATCACTATCAATTTTCCATTTTTTCCACTTGGAAAATATTTTTTTAATTATTTTTCCCCGCGTCATCTAAGAGTTATAAAGCCGCCTCCAAAAAATTCATTAAGTTCGGCCACAATATAATATGTCAGTAACATCTGGGTGGGTAACAATTGCAAAAATCGGTCTAGGTCGTATAGATGGAAACAAAATGTTAATTTAAACTAGAACAAAGTAACAGTAACACAAATAACATGTTTTGAATCTTTTTAATTCTAAAATTTATAGTTCCACATTCTCAATAATCTCGCTCATTCTTATTTTTGACATCCCTAACAGCCACACGAAATAAATTTGTTTACAATCGGCCGATCGACGATGGGAGATAAGGTACGCCGCAACAATTTGTCGCTCCTGTCACCAGATGTTTCCTCGAACTGGCGATTGTCGTTTCACACAATTAGTTTCAATTATCTGAATCACTTTATGGTTGCCTAAAATACGATTACGAGGCAAAGTTAATAAAGGAATTTAATTAAGATCTGATAAAGGTGATAAAAGTCGTAAAGTTAAATTTCTTTGTCGCACAATAGGGATGTTGACTAATGAATAAAATAACGAAATACTAATAAAATTCGTAAACATATTAAACTTTTAGAGTAGCTTGTATACCTCTTGGTTTTATATAATGCATATTATTTGTTTTATGACCCTTCAAAGTTGGGTGGACAAGTCCATTTAAAAAGTATAAAATTTATTAAAATAAATGATACCTTTAATTAGTCCGTAAAATGTATAGCAAATTTGTCGAAGAAACCATTTTGATAAACACAATATTTAATATAGCTGCTGAATAAAATTTCCTATGCATTGCATACAAACTTGCAAGGCGTGACGTCATAACGTGCAAGCCATTAGTATGGAGCGTTTTTGATCGAGTCCATTTGTGTGCATTTCACACTGTGATATCTCGGGCAGTTTTCATGCTAGCGAATTAATTCTTTTACCAATGTTTCTTTTTTTGATAGGTAATTTATGTAACATAAAATAAAAAAAAAATCAACATCCCTATAGTCGACTCCTGAGAGATGTTCCCTGTCGTATACAACGTGTTACAAAAAAACCCTCTTAAGCCGAATATGGTAGAAAGAGGCACCATGTATATATATATAGGTACAACCTCGGAAAATTATTATAACCCCTGATAACCGCAACTTTTTTTATTTTTTATTTTTTCATGATGATCTAGGGTTGGGACCTAGACCAAAATTGTGTTTTGCTTTTGCTTTGATTGACTATCGAAAATAATTGACTATTTTCGTCTAGGGTTTTCACTTTGCTGTTTTCCATACAAATAAAAAACAAAATTTTACAGGATATTATGAAAAACCCTGTATTATGTAACTAAATAGTTTTTCTAGTAAATTAATGCCACCGTGCTCAAGATAGATTTCTACCTGGAGGGTTGCATCCAAGATTTTAAAAATTTATTGAAAAAAACATTGGATCATATTTATATGGATCGTTACGAAATTTATTCACCACACTAAAAATACAATTAAACTCTTTGTGTTTTCTTTAATTTTGTAGTTTCATTATTATTTATTATGTAAGTAGTTAGGTACAGTTATTACCCGACTGCGGGTTATGTTTTTCGCGCGTATCTTGGTAAGTAAGTTTGTATGTTTGTATGTATGTATGTATGTATGTTTGTATGTAATATTCTTTATTACCTCATATCTTTCAAACGGCTGAACGGATTTCTATGATTAAGATATCGTTAGATTTGTCTTTTCAGCCCAAGTGTTCTCAAGAAGGTGGCGTTATAAAAAAACCAACATGGCGGCTGCACGGTGCTATTATACGTAGTGGAAAAAAAAATTTTTTTTTTAGAATACTGCAATATTTACATCTCAAATGCAAATATGGCATTATGTATTGGGATCAATACGCAAGCCACTGCCATACATTGCGAGTTTGGCAAACGCACCCCGGTCCAGTTGCACGCTAATACGTTTCCGGGCGCAGAATATTGGTAATGCAGCATGTCTTTCACCATATACGGTGTTTGGTAATAGCCTTAAATAATACCGAATATGGTAGGGACAATCAAACTGAACAACTTTTACTATGGGTCAAAAATTAATAACGAAAATATCAAAATGTATGTAACAGCTGATTTTTTGTTGCGATTTTAGAGTTGATCCCATAGCAAAAGTTGTTCAGTTTGATGGTCTCTATCTACCATATTCAGCTTTATAAGGCTATTACCAAACACGCTGTATAAGTAAAATAAAAAACAAAGATTAAAAATGAGAATTGTTATACAAACGATAGAAAACTGACTAACGATATCAAATTCCAGCATAAGCAGTGTGCGTGACTCAGAGGTAGAGTTAAGCACTACCCTTTACACTGTGTCGCAAAAGGCGACTATGTCTTTAGAGTTAGTTAGAGTAGAACTTTAGCCTCCGTGGAGCAAAAAAGAGGCAGCAAGATTTGACAAGCGGTTGTGATTAACATTGTGATATTCAACCCCCCGGCCAATCGTGGAGGTTGTGGCAACATCCTGAATGATGAGTGACATGGTATACATGAGCATCAAAGTTTTTTGTTTTTTACAATAATGACGTTTCAAATATTTGTTTATTCACAACGGGATAGTACTTGGGCTTCACCACACCTGATTTAAGTGACGATAAGGCCGAAGCTGGAAGTGTACCACAACCGGAATCCTCACCACTGAGGAACTGGCTATCTTACCTCTAACTGCCGGAACACAACTATTTTAAAATTGTTCTTATGGCGTCACATTTGTTAAATATGGTGGTAGCTAGCCAGGCGGACTTGAAATAAGCCCTGTCACCAACCAAACAGAATACAAAATGTACCTCCCCTAGGAATTGAACCCGGGACCCCTGCGTCTTTCATGGGTGGGCAAACCACTAGACCACAGAGGCGGTTAAAAGAAATCCTTCTGTCTTCACTTGTTTAACATCGTTACTGACGCCGTTTGGCACGAGCCAGTAATGGACCGTAAGTCATACCCCTAGGTTCACCCTATCTACTTTGTATACGGTGGTGCAGTGATAAGAGTGATATGTGATATATGTGCAATTTTGCATGAAGCCAGATAAAGTTGAATGGACAGTGTTTCATTGCTGTATTGGATACTATACTTACTGATTTTGTGTAGCCACTTAACACCAGTGAATTGAAAGCCAACTCTTTTTTGTTCAATTAGTAATGAACGCTTAGTTACTAAACTTACAATGACAATAATGTCAGTCTTGACCTGAAAATTATCAGTCAGTCAGCTACACATACAAGGTGTTTGGTAAAAGCCTTATAAAGCCGAATATAGGGTAGATAGGGACCATCAAACTGAACAACTTTTAGTATGGGACCAACTCTGAAATCGCGAAAACAAACAGCTGTTTCATACATTTTGATATTTTCGTTATTAATTTTTGTATGAAACAGCTGATTTTTTTTCGCGATTTCAGAGTTGGTCCCATAGTAAAAGTTGTTCTGTTTGATGGTCCCTATCTACCATAATTGGCTTTATAAGGCTTTTACACACACCTCCGGTTTGCGGATGACATAGTGCTGATGTCTGAGGACCCGTACGAACTAAATTACATGTTGGATTCCCTTAGTAATCATAGCAAGACCATCGGGCTACAAATTAACTGGGACAAAACAAAAATAATGACTAACTCTGAACGAATACCTATATCTACACAATCTATATCTATACAATATGTCGAAGACTATGTTTACCTAGGACATCTAATTTCAATGAGATCTTGCACTGAGAGAGAAATCGACCGCAGAGTGAAGAATACATGGAATAAATACTGGAGTATGAAGGAAATCTTTAAAGGACCAATACCAACAAAACTAAAAGCAAAAGCTATGAACATATGCCTAACACCGGTTCTCACCTATGCATGCCAATAACCTGGGCTCTTAAAAAAACACTCTTGAATAAAATAAAGGGCTATCAAAGAGGAATGGAACGAAGTTTTATGAATATCATATTGAAAGATAGAGTCAAAAGTTCACTGATAAGGGAAAAAACAAAGGTAAAAAATGCGGTCAAACAGGTGTTGACAATGAAGTGGAAATGGACAGGCCATACTCAGAGAGTACCAGACAAAAGATGGTCACTAACAATCACAAATTGGTATCCAATATATAAAAAAGGAGGAAGGGTAGACCATTTAAAAGATGAAGTGACGACATAGTACTGACAGCAGGAAACCTATGGCCCAGACTGGCAATAGACAAAGTCACCTGGAATGGTTTGGAGGAGGCTTTCACCGCAAAAGGCGGCCCTTACACCTAACAAAAACTAACGTTACTTTAAGCACAAAAACTAAAATTTCTAACAAATAAATAAGTACACAGATAAAAATAAATTATAAGATAATATAAATCTCCTTGTAAGGGACAAAATAAAGCTTAATAATAATAACAATAATAAGGCTTTTACCAAACACCTTGTATAAGCTGACTACTTGAAGTAAATAAGATAATATACCCATGCCTTTACAGATTAACTGAATTATTACTTAATACCCCTTAAATTGGCGTACAGACAAATAGTCCGATTTGGGCCATCAGGACGCATCCTCCTTAAACACCGTCCTAGCACGAGCAGCGGCGATGAGATCAATTTGTATTGCCTACCGCCTAAACCTCCAAACAATGCCAATCAACCGAATAGCGACCTTAACAGCACCGCTGAAGGTAGATTCCGCACATAAAACACGATATACCGGTCTAAAGTCACAATAAACTTGTGGAAGGGGATGGAAAGTGACCACTGTAATTTGACCTGTTGCTTTGTAAACCGCTTTCCTTTTACCGCCTGTTTTGAAGCTTGGTTGGGAGAGTTGGGAGGCCAGTTTAGGTTGGTTTTTAGGCAGTGGGGCTGTAATTGTATGTAATTTGTGCGCATGAGATGCGGCAAGCCAGGGCTTCGTTAGTAGCATTTGGAATGCACACTACGCTGAAGCCTTTAGTATGCGCGTTCTCCTAATAACCCTGCCTAGGCTTTGATTTGACTTAATGTCTACTTTGTTTGTTGTTTTGTGAATATTTATCTACTTATACCAAATATTTGAAGTTTTTGAAGAGTGAAGAGCTTTAGTTTGGGTTTAAATTATTTGCTTACTTCAGTTGATAATTTCATCAAATACCTACATTTTAAATATGAGCTAAGTGTATCTATCCTCTTTTCTCTTTTAAACTGTTCTGAGCGAATGTACGATAAAAGTTTTGTGTGCTCTGAAAAAGGACAAATGAAACTCAGATAAAACTCTGTTTGCAAAACGGAAAAATTAGTGTGACAGCTCAAACCTTTTTTGGTTTGTTACACATCGTGTCGCGCCTATTCGACATATCTCGTTAAACCCGTGATCGGATTTACACCGATCTGTCGGCTCGTCTGGCGTTGTTCTATCAAGTTTCAGTGGCGTTTGTTCAGGCTGTTTTGTCGGTTATCTGTCGATATTGGTCGTGTCATAGCGAAGTGTCGCAGACTGGCAGTAAGAGTTGGACAATGGTAGGTAAATTGGTACTTACCACGGTTTTTGAACTGTTTGACGAGTCATGTGTATTGGATACGTTTTTAGTTAAGGTGGTTGAGGATCCTGGATGCAGTGCACGTCTGCCGTCAGCCTTTTCATCACTTAACATCAGATGAGATGTTGGCCAAGCACTGACCCGCTTTGGATAGAAAAAGGTAGAAAGTCAATTAGGTTTTAGGTAGGTACTAGGAATAAACATTTTTCACGTCATAAATTTGAAAAGACAAAGTTAACTCTATTATTTTACATGGTTTAATGCGAAGACTTATTGAAGCGGAATTCGTACGTATTTGACATAAAATTATATTATGAACTCTGATGAACATAATTTCGCGTTTAAATATACAGTTTGGTGCTCGTTTATTCTGTGGCTCGGTGGTGATCCCCGATAGTGTTGCGGCGAGGTTCATTACTTAATTTCGATACCTGCATAGTGATACAGGCATCCGGGACGCCACATCGAATTACACTACATCCGACCTCATTCTGAGATTCGAATAACATCGGTAGCTTTATAATCAATACATCGATCGTTCATCACTTATCAATCAATACATCAAGTTCATGAGATCGATCGTTTATGACATCGAAAGCTTATAAAACCGAACGTTTATGAGATCGAAGTTTTAACAAATCAAAAGGTTGTAACCACAAGTTTTATAGTAGCTACCTATGTATATTTCGGGAAAAAGTGAAGCCAAATTTAATCGTAACATTCGCAAGAAAGTTTTTTTTGTTTTGTGGTTATATCAGTAATGTATGGTAATAAAAAGTAAAGCTACAAGAGTGAATAATAAACACGCGGTCTGATGATGATAAGCGGTTACAGTAGATTTAATTTGACATTTCATAATTTACGACATCCCATTGCTACCTTTTAGAACAGCAGCAACTTTCCAATAAGTTATTAATTGATTGAAGTATCAACTCAAGGAACTAAATATGATATGCCGTATCTTGTACCTACCTACACATTTATCCTTAAAAGCCAGTTCACACTGTGATAGATGCAATTTAAGTGACATAGGCACACCGTGTTGACGAGTGGCGTCCAACATCATTTCTGTCGCCGCGGCTCATTAACTAATTTCGGCGCTTGCATCAAAGCTAGACCATTAGGCTGCGTTCAAACGAGAACGCACGACCCAACCTCAACCCGAACTTAACTCAAACTCAACTCGAACTCAACTCAACCGGAGCCCACTCCTTGAAATACGCAGCGCTTACAATTTTGAGTTTTATGACACATTATTAAGCTCCGTTATATTTTGTCGATGCAACTGCACACGCCCCGCGCTCAACTCGAACTCAATTCAAACTCAACCCGAACACAACCCGCACTCAACTCAAACTAAACTCAAACTCACCTGAACATTATACAGGAGCTTATTAATGTGTCATAATCATAAGACTCAAAATTGTAAGCGATGTATTTCAAGGTGGGCTGTGATTGAGGTGAGTTTGAGTTGTGTTCGGGTTGAGGTCGGGTCGTGTGTTATCGTTTGAACGCAGCCTTATGTTGCTACTAAAACAGACAAAGTAGGGGTATCAAATAAGCAAGAGCTTTACAATTGGATCCATCACACAATTTACTGACAAAAAGAAAAAAACTATTTGCTGTCTTCCTAAATCTGGACGCATTTTTAGAACAGCCTCAGTGAAAGAAATGTTTCCCTATTTCTTTATGATGTTCTTTAGTATTATATCTTTATGTTATTTATGCTTACATTGGGGCATTTCATACAGTACTATCCCAAGCATCAATTAGATAAAAGGCGATATTGGCACTACACCACGTTGTTGACGAATGGCGTCCGGGAGCTCATTAACTAATTTCTGCGCCTGCATCAGCCAGACTGCACTTCATCATGATGCTACTCGAACAAACAAAGGGTTGACAGATACACTGAGTGCTGTTTAACGGCTTTTCATGTGAAGGGTACATGTGGATATCATTTTAGGTTATTAATTCATGTTCATGAGATGAAAATAATGAGATTCATGAGATTATACTCTAACGATATTTTTTTGCGCTTTAATAAAATACTTATCTCAGAGAGATTTGTTTTCAGTACAATTAATTAAAATATCAAAATTTCTATGACCATTATTCATAGCGGTATTCTAATAACTTTGAAACATCTAGACTTTAGTGAAATTAACATTAATTGGAAATCAGAATCTTGTTAAATAAACCTTTTAAGATGGTTGTATTTCATGTCCAATTAGAGAAGATTCAGCTGTAGTAGGTTCCTATTCAATATAATAATTAAGTACTCATATAAAGAAAAAGGTACCTAATAACACCTGAACGATAATTCTCTACAAAGCGCACTGTCAAAATTGAGGCAACTAAAACAGCCAAAATGGCCCCGTTTTCAGTTTTTTATTCTCCATTATTACCTAATCATACTGAATAAGTACAAAACAGTATCAATTTTCCTACATTTATTATATTTTGGATTTTATTTACGATTAGGTAACGTATGAAGGATATAAATCTGAAAACTAAGCCATTCTGGTTTAGTATTATTTGCCTCACTTTGCATACGAGGACACGGCTTCTAGGTGTTATTATTCTAAGCCTAACGACTTTTAGAAAGTCACCACCAACATAAAGTTCATGACTAGGAAAACAAACCATGTTTAAACAAAGAAGATATAAAGATTTGGCACCAAAACCGACAATTTAGAAGTTGGGCACTTGGCTCGCCACTCACTGGGAAATAGCTAACAGCCATTTAAGGCACTTAAAGAGCTTCTGTAAATAGAAATAACATACAACTAATAATATCATTTGCTTTGAGTTGTCTGTATGAGATAATTGCTTTAGTAGTTTTATTTTAGTTTGTAATTGCTTATATTAATGTTAGAGAAGTGAAGGATGATTATTCCCATTTGAATTTGAAAAAGAATAATGAATTGTTTCTAAAATAAAATTGCCATTTAATACACTTGGTATGAAATATTTATTTTTAAATATTCTTTTTTAATTTAAATTACGTTTTTAATTTATTATGGACATGAGCATGACGTGATAAAATTTGTAATCGACTGACGTGCATAGATTTTTCATCTAATCAAATTGCCGATGAAATAATTTGCAAATTGTGGTTTGTCACTATGACCACTTTGGTTATTGGTTACCATTGATTTAAATTAATTACCCAAAAAGTATTTCGTCAACTCTACAGTTAGGTACCTACTTATTTTTATTTTTAATGGATTCATTACGATTTTGTGCCATATTTTTATGTCATTCACATTCCTTTCTAAAACCTGGCGTTGTAGCGACATACCATATCGCCTAAACATAATGTATAAAATTCTTCGTAGATTTGAAACCTATTCAACTGGAATAATTATCTGATAAACTAGCATGAATTTCATACTTCAAATTAATTATCAAAGAACTCTCAAACTCTTTATACCGAAATACCTTTCCAACTCGAAGTTCCAGAAAATTGTGTTGGTATCAAACAATCAACGACCATTCAAATCGACGTCATAATAAAATTAATCAGTCCCTAACAAAGCGTCACACTTCTCACGAACCCTTCCAAACTGTCCTTTGACAAAGTTCTATTAGCGTAAGGACTTTATCTTTTTGCCGTGACTTTTGCAAATTAAGCTCATTAAAGAGAGGCCCCTTATCAAGTCGGGCCGCATTCTTGAACGACTTATTTCCTAGTTGGTGAACTGGAAGTCCGGCTCGAAGGACCAACTTTTATTATTTCCGCGCCAGTACGGAGTCGGTTTTCTTTAAGGTATTGCCTTAACTCCCTTAAGACTTTTAAACAATTCACGAGTGGATCAGAATAATGTACTGAGTTAATTAATGTAATAGTTTCTTTTTGTTTTAGGTAGGTACCTTTTGTGTAGAATTACTTACCTAATTTACTTTAGACACCTTCTGCGTAGACTGTAATATTTATGACAGAAGTGACATTGTAGATTAATATAATATTTCAAAAAATCTACAACAAAAAAATATTACGACTGAAGCATCAGCCAAATAACCATCCCAAAGTTTTTTTTGCGAGAATTGAAAACTTAATCTTCCAACGAAATCATATTGATGACATAAAAATTATCGTAATCTTTTTTCCTCCCAACGAATATTCCATATGAAAATCCAACTTCATTTTAATACGATTTCCTTTGTTCCCATATGAAAGAAGTAATATCAAAGTTAGACGAGAACTTTTAGTGAAGTACATGTAATACGACCTCTCTAAAGGTATAAGGAGTTCCTAATATCAATCAGTCAAGTTCTGATAAAGAGGGCCTTCATTATTCCAGAAAGTTCTGATGCTGATCGGATCAAACTTCGAATGGCCTTCGATTAGTTGTAGAATGACGCGATTTACTTCCGAAGTTCCGTTACGGTGACAGAAAGTTTGAAAAGTCCAGATTCTTGTTTAAATTCTTCATTCTGTTTGATTTAATCTGGCTTTTTATTGTTGGTATGGAGATAAAAACAGATATTATTTATTTTTGACTACTTATGGGTTTTGTAACCTGTAAATATTTCGTTTACGTCTATTTTAAAAGTAGTTAAAAACAAATAACCAACTAATTTGCACGTCCAGTAAGTAGAATCATTATATTGAATGCAATAATGGATCATGGTTTTAAATGTTTAGCTATTTATGAGGACAGACAATGACAATGACGATTCCTAAATCTTTATATCCTATTAATTCTGAACATAGGTACTTAAAAAATTACCAAAAAAATCTAGCCGTTTGTACCATACAGTTTGAACAGAATTTATCGAGCAAACCAAATCAACAGGGAAGCTGTTAGTTATAAACACAAAATTTGAGGCTTACGTGCCAAATATTATAATACCAACTTCAAAGTGAATTTGAATTACAATGTTCAATGTACAAATAAACATTTAATTCAAAGGAAGAATTTACAGTCTTGTCCAAATATTTTCTGAATAACGAAAACGTTTCTTATTTTCCTTAAAAGCAAAAGCTTAAAAAGATTTCCAACAATAATTTGCTTTGAAAAGACGTGTCAAGTAAAGTAAGAGCTTAGTGAATTTTTTGTGAATAAAAACCTATACCGGGTGTAACAAGACCCTCAACGAAGCCGAGGTCTACGTATTCTGCCTATCATCAGGACCATTACTCTCTATTCAAAATTATTGCTGGGAAACGATTTTAATTTTTGGTGTAAAAAAAGCATTGCATACTTATACCACGCAATATGTAACGCGTACAACAAACCGCGCCTGAGAGTGTATGCTACACAGCTGCGTGCGGCCGAGTTGAAAGGCAGCGTTTATGTGCATGCTCATGAGATACATTGAGTGATAACGTTTTGAAGCCATTGCATGTTACTAAACAATTTGATAATGTGTCTTTAGACAAAAATTATAAAATAACGAATAAACTAAGATTTCATAAAAAAATTAAAAACATTTTTTTACCTTGACCTTCCCAGGTATAGTCTGGACAAAAATGATCCAGATGATGGGCGGAATGCGTGAATTTCTGTTTCGTTGAGGGTCTTGTTACACCCGTTGTATTAAAATATTGTAATATAAGTAGGTACTATTTGAAAAAAAAGTCAGAAAAAACTTGCTTTTGAACAACTAAATCAAATTAATAATTAGTAAAAAAACGTAGGTTTAAAAAAACATTATACTTAAGACAAACAAATATTTATTTTACCTAAATTACATGAAAAACAACTACCAAAAGATTTATTCCTCCATTATGTTTATTGTATGCGCATTATTAAGCAGTTTAATACACTTACAGAAACGTTTCATAACACAATAATACTCAAATTGTACCGATTTACTATTCAAATGTACTATTGTACTTGTGTTGTTTATTTTTACTTTGCTTTAGTATACTGTCATGTTGTATGTATAACTTGCTGGTGTTTTGGATTACCTAGTCTGTAAGCCTGCATGTATTTTTATAAAATAAAATAAAAATAGGGGGGTGGTACTAACATTGAGTTAATTTAGTTGTGTTTATATTATGTTACATGTTCGATTACGGTAATAAAATGTAATATCCATAATGGATGTTGGTTTTGTATGCTTATAAATCTTCTATTTTTTTTGTCACAACAATTTGTATGAAACCTCTGAAAAGTTTTCTCGTAATTCATTATTTTAATAGTATAAGTATTTTGTTAATATTAGTATCAAATAAGGTGAATTAGTGAAGTTCAGACTTAGAATCACTCTAATTTTTTAGAGTGAAGTTCAGACTTAGAATCACTCTAATTTTTTAGAGTGAAGTTCAGAGTTAGAATCATTCTTATTTTTGCCTTAGAGAATAATGCTTAGTTTAAAAGTGTGCTAGAAAAGGTAAGGCAAACATTTTGTCCTTCATGTTTTATCAAGAGGAAATTTTTATTAAGTCATAATAATTAAAAGAGAGTAGGCGTACCTATACCAAATGAATAATCAACACGATATTTTAATTAATGAAGCAATCATCTTACAGGAACATGTACATTTGTGTAAGACGGGAACACGAGCTTCCCAAAATCGTAGATTACATGATTTTATGGTGTCTATTACCATAGCATTAGAGTAAGGGGAAGTACAGAAGGTAGGCAAAAAAGTAGTTTATTCTTCGATCAAGAATTTATTGGACAAATAATGTTCAAAGGTGATAACAGAGTTTGTAAAGCATTCATTAAAATAAAATACATAATAACGTATCAAAAAATGCAAAAAAGAAAATCCTGAGTAAGCTTGTGCATTATAATTGCACTTACAAATTGGAATTGTTAGTTTAAAGATTAAGGTTTAGTTTCTTTTCTTAATGGATGTTCAGGATTTTGTATTAAATAATAATTGTTTATTGATATGAACTTAATGTGAAAATTTGCACATTAAATCAATAAATAAACGTTTAACCTTCTCTACTAAAAATTATTCTGCCCTATGAAAATTGGATCTGGATAACGGAAAGTTTGTCATGACTCGTTGTTTCCGTTGTGTTTCCATATAAAAAAAATCTCTATGTGCTAAAAATAAGACAGAACATGATCAACGTAGCTTTATTTTAATAACAAACTAAATCGTATCGAATTTTTCAGTGACCCATCCATTGACGGGCTATAATAATAATATTATGAAGTTGTTTAACTCTGTCAAACAAAACACGCCATGGGTCTTGTATTTTATAGGATGTTACATAAGTGAGTACTCAGCCTTACAATACGATGCCTCATTAACACATTGATGGTTCATTACCGAACCAAATTCATGGTGTTTTATGTCTTCATTAAACACTATCAAACGATTCCACAAAATGTATATTATATGCGTATTTGGTCACGTTTAAGTTTATTACACAATTTATATTTAACGTTAAATTGTCAAAATTGTTGAGATTCTATTCTCTTATTACCTTTTTAATGGCTTACGGCTTTATTACACTTTTACAGATAACGTTAAAAGGTCGTGTGTTTTATTAAGGCAATTTATGTTGGTTTTAAGTATGTTTGTTAAATTTTAAAAACATATTCGTATACCTTAACTCTTGCTAATCCATTAGAAAAATATGTTTTACCATATTATTATGTAAATAAGTTGACCATCAGCCATTTTAACGTCCCCACTGCTGGGGCACAGGCCTTCCTTATGGGTGGATAAGGAGGTCCGGCCATAACCCACCACGCGGGCCCAATGCGGATTGGTGGGAGTTAACGACTGCAAATGCAACCGGGACCAACGGCTTAACGTGCCTTCCGAAGCACGGAGGAGCTCGAGATAATAAATTTTTGGTCACCCATCCTATGACCGACCCATGCGAACGTTGCTTAACTTTCGCAATCGCTGGGCCAGGCGCTAAACCACTGCGCCACCGAGCTCCACATGTAAATAAGTAGTAAGTTATAATTTTACCACCTCCCAGTTATGAAGATGGCACATAATTATAGTAAAAAAATAACTAAGTATTTAATATCATTTTTCTGTATATCACCTGTGTAGACATTTGCAATGAAGGTTTTTGTATTTACAAATCATCACAAACTGCGTTCTGCAATCATTAAAATGTAGTATACTCCAGTCATAAAAAGTCAAAGATGAAGAGAAAGTAGTATCTTTGAGATAATGATGTGATTTATATGAAAAATAAATTTCATTTTGACATTAAGTACGAACTTAATATCTTACAACATGCTGAGATAACAGTAATCTTTAGTTAAACATCGACTTATCTTTAATTATTGCATTTTACATCATAATATTAGCATAATAAAGAAATAATCTTTGATTTATTAATATCGATTCGGTTATTAAAATTAGAGATAACGACTAGCCGCTTATTAATTAAGGTGATTAATTTCACAGTACAACTGTATTAATATTTTTATTTAATGTTATTTAAATTTAAGAACAATTTGACTTTCACTTCGAGCTTCATGTCAAGTGATACAATAGGTCTTTATTAGAAAAAAATAGAGAACACAGTCTATTAAAATATCAGATTAATTCTTGAATTCCAAAGTATGGAATAAATTCGAGGTGAAAGGAGACCTGGCCGTTTTTGCTGAAGTTGAATACTTTTTATTTTTTTAATCTGTGAATCGTAGTGCACTTTTTCACTTATTAGTCATTGATATCTGTCAACCAAAAGACAGATCAATGCCATATCGAAAGTCAAATTGACATTTATTTTTTTTATTTTCGAGAAAAGGTAAAGAGGTGGTTTATGCAGCCGTTTTTAATTTTCATAGTGACCTTTCTGCCCTTTGAAAATTGAATGTGGATAACGGAACGTTTTTCAATGACTCGTTGTTTCCGTATTAAAAAAATATTCATAATAAAATAACTTTTTTTCTACATGCGCTCAAAGTAGAACAGAACATGATCAATGTAGCAGATATTATTGGCTTTATTTTAAGACCAAACTCAATCGTTTAATCGTTTTTCTATAGCAAGTGCCAGGTCTCCTTTTTGGTGACTCATCCATTGAAGGGCCATATTTTGAAGTTGTTTAACTCTCTTAAAATACGCCACTTGTATGTTTTTTTTAAATAATATACTTACTAGTCTGTCATACATAACATTTGATAATTTCTGGAGATAAGTAACTCGATTTTCTAGCATAACAGTGTAAATGTACAGCAAATCCGGATATATCCGGATAGAGCCGGTTTGGACCGCATTCGGAATAACCCAAACTCATCGCAGCCGGACCATTTGTTACGGACCTTCAGGAGTTTCATTGTGTCCCCCCGCCCCTAGGCTAGTGCATTAATCATAGACAATAAATCGGTAAACAGAAGGATGGGTCGCAAAGAAATAATATTGCACAGTTTTTCTATAAAAAACTAAGGTAAGGAAAATTCATTTACACAGATAAAGACACTAGACTAGACAAATAATAAAGTTTTGGGATTGCATTAATATCTTCCAGATCTGAAATCTGATGAAACACCGGGACGTCAATCACAGATTTTCCATTAAAAAAGTTGCAGTGTAAAAAAGTCAATTCCGTGACTGGACTACATCCCGCCGCATAACAAACAAAATATTAAATGTTACCACATTGAGAAATTACGACTGTTTTGTATCTAATTCGTTTGATAAAAACAAAATGTTCAATATTAGAATTAGACTGTTTTGGACGTTTTATAATGAAGTTTTTTTGTTCCTTTGCTGTAGGGATCCTCCATTATATTAAGCTCAATTTCTGATACACCTTTCTGCCTTCGCTTTTCCTGTGTAGGCTTTGGTGCGATCGTGTGGGACCCTTATGATTGCGACTATCCAGCCCCTGTCTGTCACATTTCCACGCCTACTTCCTATTACTTATCGTCAGATGTCGCTAGTGCTTGATTGACCCAACTGCGGTTTTTGCTCTATGATAAATTTCGGTCAGCGGTGATTGTAGCGATAAATAACGGAAACCCAAGCTTGGGTAGCTTTTTATTATAGCTTAACTTTAATCATATTTGAAATATTAGCGCGATAAGTAGTTTTTAGTGTGTGATCCTACGTTTAAACTTAGTTGTCGTTGTGATGGAAAATTACCGCTCTTTAAATGCTGAGGTTATTTTTCAATTTTGACGACTCTATATGAAATATACAGGGCGAAAAAAGCAGCCCTTGACGAGTTTCTTGCCGGTTCTTTTCCAAGGTCTCCCGCTTAGGGTTTGCGAACCGATGGCATAGCTTCTATGAAATTCACAAGTGCTTGTAACAGCCTAGATTAAATAAATGAATTTTGAAACGAAGTAAACACAATATGGTAATCTTATTAAAATTTACATTTTGTAAGACTATAGCGAAGAAAATTATTGTTTCAATACTCAAATTGCATACTGTAGAGTAACAAAATGGCAGTTAAACATACAATGTAACTTACTGCCCTGATTAATTTCATTAATTACTGTAAATATTGACTTGTTTAAAAGTTAAACGACCCCACTAATTATGTTATGTTGAGCAGAAACAAACCAAAATCGTATTGTTAGATAAAAAAAAATGTTTGGTGAAAACTTTTAGGAATTCCTTTCTCATTTTACTTTCAAATAAATCATTCTGAATTAAAAACTACTTCACTCGTTTGTTACATAATCTGCCTAAAAAACAATTGTTTTTCCATTACAAAAACGAGTCCTTTGTAGCGATGTAGCTTTGACCTTTCCCAAAATTGTATTTTCATTTTCAAACCTAGCTGCCTGACCCTAAACTAAAAGTAAGTAGATTTATTATTCTGACTAAGAATTTTTATTTTTATGTTATAAAAGAATAATTTATCTCTGTCTAAGCCTCTTTGGTTGAAATTGTATTTTATTTAACAAACTATCTACGTGTGTAATTTTCAGGCTTTTGAGATATGATTGATGATTTTTTGTTGAAAATTCTAATGTACAAATAATGTAATTATAGTTTGCTACAAATAAACTGAGTAGAAACTATAAACTCATACCTATAGCCTTTTGTAGCGTTTCATCAGTCTATTGCTGCACATGAAATACTCGTAAAAGGTATACGACATTTTGTTTTTGATTAAAAGAAACAAACAAAATATACCTAATATTACAAGGAGCCCAATCGCGGTAATTCTGAACGGTATAACCAAAAACGTTACGTTGTCATTTAGGTTATATTTACCTAAAAATCATTGATTTCGCTTCATAATTTTCACTTAAACTGTCCCAGATTGTAATCCTTGACTCCTTAGGCAGAGAATTCCACAATTTTAACAAAACTAAAGCGAGTATTTTTCTGTAAACGAAACTGAAACGGTAACGAGCTTTGGTTTTATCGTTGAAAATTAGCGCGATTAGGCCCCTGCCTGCCTAGCATGACCGATTTATATCGCGTGATATAGCGTTTTATCACGTTTAACTGTCAAAAAGACAAAGGAATTTGACAGTTCAGTGTGGATAAAATGCTATATCACGCGATATAAATCGGTCATGCTAGGCAGGCAGGATTGCTTAGTTTTCCGGATTTTATCACTACTTAATATCTATCTAGCATTAGCTTGCACTGTGTTAATTAATGCCCTTTGGCTTACTACCATTTCCAGTAAAACACATTTCTTAGAAGTAATTAGTTAGCAGCCATGCTGCCCAATCTAGCCTTGGGCGTGAGACCACCTGAATCAGCAGCAAAAACTACCGAAATTGGGGTGCCCCAAGCGTCGGGGACAAAATTCACGAATAAGGGGGCTGGTTCGATTTATTCCCCACTTATCCCTTGAGAATTTGTTATCGAGAGTCATACAGCTTGATATATGAACCGACTCGGAAAATCTGGTTTAGATGTTTCATTTAGATTATCTGCTTGCCTCGGGTTAATTTAATTGCTTGCGGCCTCGTTTTTTTGTTTACAAATATACATAATAGAAATTGTAACTGAAAATTCTTTACTTAATAAATTTTCTCGAGTCTGAAGTAATTTGATTTTGTTTCTTCTGAAAAATATCGTTTATTTTACGTCCACTAACGAGGTTCGCAGGAGATTTAGAAGGTTCTTTTTTCATTTATTCCATAATTTAATACAATAGTCTAGAAGTAAACAAAGCTTACAATACAAATTCTTTGTTTGAAACAATGTTTCTTAAGCAAAAATAATTATAAATTGGTAAAATTGCTTTTGTTACTTTACTCAACCTTTGTAGAAGTCCATTGACGTCATTTATTAAAATTACCAATGTGAGACAATGTCCACCTATGGCTGTACTTAAATAGATTGTGATATATTAAATTTGACTATAGAGACTTACAACCTAAATATTTATTCCATAATGTAAGATCATTGTGTGAAAATAATTGTCAACCAGTACGGAACTATTTACACAGAATTGAATATTAATGAAACCATTGATTCTAACCTCGTTGCTTCATAGCCATCACCGCTAATGAGCGCGTATTACTTATGTATAACATCTCGGGAAGCAAATAGATCAGTCACATTTAGGGATGTGTTGGGAAATTATTTATCGATATACGGATTAATATTTCTGAGCTTGAAACGTGAAAATAGCACCTGTTGGCTTTAAATTAAGAGACAAAAGTGTGTAGACAAATGAATAATTATTCAGAACAAACACGGAGGACATTAGTTCTTCATTAAATCTTTCTAATGCTACAGTGCAATGGAGAGAGCCATGCTCGGCGTTTCCCTGCGTGATCGAATCAGAAACGAAGAGATCCGCAGGAGAACTAAAGTAACCGACATCGCTCGAAGGATTGCTCAGCTGAAGTGGCAATGGGCGGGACACATAGCGAGAAGAACCGATGGCCGTTGGGGCGGAAAGGTTCTGGAATGGCGACCGCGCACCGGACGGCGCTCCGTGGGTAGGCCCCCGACAAGGTGGACCGACGATCTGGTGAAGGTCGCGGGAAGCCGCTGGATGCGGGCAGCGCAGGACCGATCGTCGTGGAGATCCTTAGGGGAGGCCTATACCCAGCAGTGGGTGTCGTGCGGTTGATATGATGATGATGATGAATGCTACAGTCATTTTGAAAGTAAGCATCTATCGTAGCATGGGATCTTGAAACCGTAGCCACAGAATACGTAGAACAAGTCTGTAACGTTACCGCTAATGAGCGAGTAGGTACACTATTACTATGTACCTATACGAGTCAGAGTCAGGCAGATTAGATCACTGGATCGCAAGCTCGGGGCTTGTTGTCGTAGATTGATATTGTTTTTATTAAGTTCTTATGTAAATGTAATGTTCTGGTATTTGTAACGATATCTGTAACATCCATTTTGTAATAATGATATAAATTTGTTATAGCTATGGAAACCTATAATTGGCTTATTTAAGACTTATATGTAATTACTCAATCTGTAACTAATATAGCTGTTGGTTTTCTGAATAAATCATAAATAAAAATAAATAAAAACCATTTAACATTTGATAATTGTAATTTCACTTTCAATTTTCATCAAGCACCAAATAACTATTATCTAACCCTGAGCTAGAAATTTCACAGATTATTTTTTAGTAACTGCGGGGATATCTAGTTAAAGAATTCGAGTAAATTGATTGACGCGTTAACAATTTCGTATATCCGGATATTCACATCCCTAATATATTGAAATATACCAGAAGGCGTAACATTATGTAGTAATATACTTATAGTTATATCAAACGTTATGCGACTTCGTATTCCGACTCTAACAGTAATTTATCTACGTCTTGGCTTTTCAAAACTTGCGACTACTTAAATAGTTTCGAAATATATTATGATACTTATCAATACATTCCATTAGTTTGCTAAAGGTTTATAAATGTGAAATTATTATTGAAAATGTTGTTTTTATTATAATACTTTATAAGTAGGAGTACCTAGGTGTAAAAAAAATCGTTTTATCTTTCGGTTTGTTTTGTATTACATCATCAAACAGAACTAAGACTTAAACTGTTTCCAAAAAGAAACACAATTAGTTTGCTTCTTAACTTTTGACTTCGAGTATTCTTGTTAATGTAAGTAAGTATAAGTAATTTCGTTGCAATAATACGGTTACAAAAGTGTTCTTAAACTAAGTTATTTCCAACATATTCCATCATTATAATCATCAAAGTGAAAATATTTTAAAATTGTGATAATGATAACGATGTGATATAAAATTGTGAGACGATATGATTTAGGTAATTTTGTATTCATTATGTTATTAACTTTTTATTTACATTTTCATGATCTTTTTTATGGAAATAATCAAATTCTATTTTCAGACCAAGATGCTTGTTCTAGGTTCTATTATATAATAACACCTAATTCACTATTATCTTTTTCATGGAAATAAAAAATAAACTCATCACGCTGTAAGAGCCAGAACTAAAAAGTGGAGTAGTTTTTTACATTAGATATTTATATGATATTATTACATAAATTCTTTATTACATTTTATGAATTTCATCAGCATGGCCATAAATGAAGTCCGAAACCAAAATTAGGTCCCTCGGCATTTCTCGTAGATAAACTTCGACTGATAAACGTGAGGCTCTTAAGTGCCAGAAGTTCCTAATGTAGAGTACGCGATACGTTTATACGTACACACCTTAGAATAATAACACCTAGAAGCCGTGTCCTCGTATGCCAACTTATACTAAGCCAGAATGGCTTTGTTTTCAGATTTATTTCCTTCATACGTGACCTAATCGTAACTAAAATCCAATAATATAGTAACTAATCTAATAAATGTAGGAAAATTAAAACTGTTTTGTACTTATTCGGTATGATTAGGTAATAATGAAGAATAAAAATCTGAAAACGGGGCCATTTTAGCTGTTTTAGTTGCCTCACTTTTGACAGTGCGCTTTGTAGAGAACTATCGTTCTAGGTGTTATTATTCTAAGGTACACACATGATACAGAAACCTAACTTGTTTGTTTACTTTTAAAAATATTTATTCTTAGGTTTTAATACGATTGTTTTTATCTAAAGTAAGTATATTTTCGGGAGGAGCTCAGTAACGCAGTGGTTTAGCGCCTGGCCCAGCTATTGCGGGTGACCAAAAATTTATTATCTCGAGCTCCTCCGTGCTTCGGAAGGTACGTTAAGCCGTTGGTACCGGCTGCATTTGCAGTCGTTAACACCTACCAATCCGCATTGGGCCCGCGTGGTGGGTTATGGTCCGTCCTCCTTATCCACTCATGCTTCAGCAGTGGGGACATTAAAAATGGCTGATGGACAGGTACATATTTTTAATTCATCGTCATCGTCTCAATACCATCATATCGATCACTCCAGCTCTGCCTGCATCCAACGGCTTTCCGCAACCTTCACCAGATCATCGGTGGCCTAGGATACATTTTTCATTGTTAACATACACAATAATAATGTACGTACCTACACCTTTTTAAAGGGTACCTTTAATAATAATAATAATAATGTATTAATTACATACTTCAGAAAATTTCACACAATATTATTCGCAGGAAGACTGATGTTATAGATGCCCTAAGCTACGCACAAAAACTAAAATGGAGATGGGCGGGCCATATAGCCAGAACGACCGATGACAGATGGACATTAAGGACCACAAAGTGGCCAGGACCAGCCGGCTACAGAAAAATAGGCAGACCGCAAACTAGATGGGCAGACGACATCACACACATAGCTGGTCGAGACTGGCTGACACTGGCAAGGGACAGGGACGCATGGCAATCTCTGGAGGAGGCCTTCACCTGAGAGGGGTTCTTGCCAAATCATAGAAATGGCAAAAATAATAATCATTTTTTAAAATATTCATTTTAATTAATCAAATTCATTTTATAATGACATAATAATTGCCTATATAATTCAATTTAATTCTATTCTATGTTAGAACATAGATGTTGTAATCAAATATTATGTTATTTTATTCAATTTAGTTAAGTATTTTTTTTATGAACTCTTATTTAAGTTGGAAATTGGCAAGAAATAAAAGGCTTTTTTATTTTATTTTATTTATTTATAATTACATACAATTAGCAAATACCAATAAAAATGGGGCACATAAATATTTTTCACCATTCTGTTGTTTTTGGAACAGCCTTGGAAGCCAACAATGTTATCACTGTATTTGAAGTAGGAGAATGAAATAAAAAGTCTTCATTCCGGGCTTGGGAGCGAAAAAGGTAAGTGTGGTTTTATTAAATAAGTCCACAGCGTATTTCGTCCTAGACCTCTTAAAATCAGCAGTGTTTTTCAGACTATTTCTAGGAATGACGTGCTAAGAGATTTCGCTTAAGCCAAATTGCACAGCCTACAACACGGCTCCATTTGCAAATTAGACATCAGCAAACTCTGAAAATGTTATCCACACAAACTAAAGTGGCTTTTAAATTAACAGACTTAAGATTCAAAGCTGAAAATCAAACGATATTAGCTGTTGGTGAACCCACAGAAGTTATTCACGTTTATACTTAGGTTTACTACTTAAGTTCCAAAGAAGTTATAAGTGGAAAAACTAAACATAAAGTCACGATTGTTTTTGTTTGTCGTTCAGATTTTATGGTTGGTAATTTTGATTCAGCAAAATTGAGAATACTTTTGTTTGTGGATTTAATATGCCCAGTTTTCAAGCAGAATTTATGTGTAAGTACCGACTCTTTACAAATAATCGTATAACAATATACTTAAACTACACTTACACATGTTATTGTTTGATATCTTGAAAGTAAGTTATAACCTGAGAGCATTATCATAAAGCCTCAAAGTACAATAGAAAATGGCTCCATTGTAATCGTTTAATAAAAACAACAAACAATACACCGTGGGTTGTAATCGATCATAATAATCGCCACAAACGTATTAGTGGAGGCGCAATGATCTCTGACCTGGCCGACGCCAATCAATCAACCTGATCCTGCTAAATACCGCATTCTAATCTCCCTGTTCCCAGAACCGCAGACAATAGTGAACTTTACGCCACTACAAATAACGTGCCAGTTAGTTTAGTAATCGCACGTGCGTTTAGTATTCACATTGATGTGATTAATGAAACAGATCGCGGCGTACACGGGCAAGTGTCTAATCGGTACATTGATGTATTAGTAGAAGTAATAGCGGTGCCCGCACAATGGGGAAAAGAAAAAAGTTTTAATGAAGACTCGTACACGCCGAAAGTTGAGAACGTTTTAATCTAAGGCGCTGACGATAAATCTAAAAGAGACACGTCGTGAGAAAAACACGAGCCATCCGACATGGAAGTGGCGATAAGACAAATGCGAAATAAAGCCACTCTGGCGCTTTGGAGATACCTCTTTTGGGAGCTGAGCGATATTGTTTATCTGCAGAAGAGATTGAAGTTAGAGTTGTTCTATCCAGTTAGGAATAAGACAGTAAAGTTGTATTCGTACCTCGTATTTGATTTTAAACTTCACACTTTGATTAAATCAATCAATGATTAAATCAATCTTTCCTGGTCAACTCATGTCGCTGACGTCAGTCGCAAGATATACTTTTCTTTTCACTCCCTCAAATGTCTCCAAAGCTTTTTACCCTTGCCCACTAAAATCTCTCTTGCTCAGTCACTCATTCTACCTCTTCTCGATTATGCTGATGTCTGCTACTTAGACGCCACCGAGCTACTGCTAAACAAACTTGAGCGCCTCCAAAATCTTGCCATTCGCTTCATTTTTGGTCTTCGCAAGTACGACCACGTTTCAATGTATCGTAAGGAACTCAAGTGGCTTCCAATACGCCTGCGCAGGAATGTTAGGATCCTTTGTCTCCTTTTCAATGTTCTTTTCAACCCTTCTTATCCATCCTACCTCCGCGATCGTTTTTCCTTCTTACACCCGCCTAATACCCCGTGCAGATCGCATCTTAAATCCCTTCTTAAATTCCCCACCCATAGTTCCGACTTCGCTTCTTATTCCTTCTCCGTGCACGCCGCTCGTCTCTGGAATTCATTGCCGGCCGAGATAAGAGATTGTCGCACGATATCTCTCTTCAAAAAACGTTTGAAGGAGTATTATTTATCTTCCTGTTCTTAACACTGTCGAATTCTTTTCTGCTTTGCAACTTTCTTCTTATTTTTAGTATGTTTAGTATATGTATTAAATATTTTATCTATGTGTAAGTATATTATATTATCTATGTTATATATAATGTATGTATATAGGTATAAGTTTTTGTAAGTACCTACTTCGAGATACACACAGACTGTCCTTCTCAATGTTCTTTCCTGTCCCGGGCCAGCTGGAAGAAATTTCAATATGAAATAAGCTGTGCCCTTGTACTACTCTTCTGTCCATTATTTTTTTTTTCATGTAAAAATTGTGTGTGTACTAAATAAATAAATAAATAAAATAAAGCAAATAACCAAAAGGTAATTAATAATGTAGACGTAAGCATTGACGAGCCAACATAGCTAATGGATGCCGTCTTCCAACTTACGAAACTATTTAGGACGCTTCACGTATCAGAGAATCGGCAAGAAACAAAAACATCTCCACGATTTGCAGAGGCATTAACAAGAGGAGTGGAATTTGCATAAATTTGCGTTAAGTAAATGGGGTCCCTTGACAAGTTTAATCTTGTCTTTAGAATTTATTGCCTCCTACTGCCAGCCTCGTAGCCTTTACTTGAATAAATATTTGTGTTTAGTTTAAAGTCGGTGAAACTCCGAGTAATCATTTTCACCACCTTTTCAAATATTGCGCAATACTCAGCAGGTGGTCTAAAGGCGCCCGAGTTAAGATCTTAAATTTTCAAATTTAAATGTAAATTACTCGTGTCTGTTGCTATAAAGATATTATCAATAGACGTTAATTCTCGTAACTTAAGGACCTGAAATAACTCAAATTTATACTTAATTAGATAGCAACTTTTATTATGACAAATAATATCACTACCTACCTATTTCGGTGTTGATATTTAAAAGTATCTGTTCTGTGGTAGTGCTTGATAGAGATAATAATTTGACCACGGCAGCTGCAAAGGTCGGGAAAATAAAAAATCAAACCAAATACCAAGTAATTACTTTCAATAAAACCGCGTTGGTATCCGTTAAAAAGTGTTTTATTTCATGTCTAGTGAGCGCGTAAGCTTGAGAAGTGAATACAGAATAATTTATTTAAAAATCTATTTATTAGTGGGTATCCTGACCTAGTCAAAGCAGAATACTGGTTGAAATTTATTGCAAACAAATAGGAAATTTTATTATCACAGTCGCTTTTTTCTCAAACCGTTCTTAAAACTCTCGATTGCATTTCAGATAGCCTCGATCTCTAAACTGAAAACTAACAATGTAGCGCGCAACTCCACAAGCCGCTGTATCGCGAAAATGTGAAAACTTTCCTCTAAAGTAGCCATTTCTTACCAACTCTGGGTTATCTAACACTTCGACTGGCCATTTTGTTGTGTGAGGATAGATAGCTGATGATAATGCTTTAGTGTACTTGGGGAATAAATTGATCTCTACTTTCGATCTAGTTTCTGATTTATCAGCAAAATATTGGACTGCTTACTTGTTGCCTCAATGAAACTTTTCATAAAAATAAGTTTTAACGTGAAGAAAATAATAATCAGCCGTTTCATACATTTTGATATTTTTGTTATTGTTTTTTTGGTGCCATAGTAAAAGTTGTTCAGTTTGATGGTCCTTATCAACCACATTCGGCATTAGGGCTTATTTTGTAATACGCTGTATAATATTAATCAAATTATCTTATAGGTAACTGTTTTTTAATAAAACATAACTCTCCGTCTCGTGCTCTCCAAATTACCATAAATTACAAGATATACAACTACTCTAAAAGAATAATAACTTTAGCCCAAAAGAAGAGCACTTTATGTCCGCTCTGTTCCCGTGTCCCAGGTCAATCAACGGCGCCGGAGTTCACTATACAAATCCCCACTTCCATTACGTAGGGTTGGCAAACAAAAATAGTGTTTTGCCTGTACAATTTCAATTTAATTAGCACCAGAATTTTGAAAATAATTATGTACTATCAACAAAGTTGCTTACAGTGTACACTCGTAAAAATAACTGTTCTTTTTCTGTGTGCCAAACTCTATTATTATATAGGTATTATAATATCGAAAAATATATGTTTCAAGCTATTGCAATGGTGTCAGTAGCAACTTATAGGGTAAGGGCTTGTGTGTTTTAGAACACAGAAAAAATAACCAAAAGATTTATACACTTTTAAAATTTAGTCATATCATATAGTAGCAAGGTAACGAGCATGTTCTTTCGTTCCGTGTTTAATTCTGTCGTTGTAGGTCTTAGAGCAAAGCGGGCTTCCGTAAACCGCGTTGCTCTAAGGTGTTTTGGTATTGGAATCCTTTCCATTAATTAAACCAATAATCCTCTCAAACAAAAAGAACTTATTAGTGCAATGCACTCTGCTTAAATCCAAAGTTGTCACAACTGCGATCTGTCGTAATAGTGGTGATCGGGGACTATCTCCGCGCAAACGACCGCGAACAAAAACTTCTCTCGTTTTAATTACATCGTCTCTAATAAAGATAACGAATGCAAAAGTTACTCAAACGTTGACCTGGGGGCACGATGCTGGCGTTTATGCGAGTTGGTTCATCGCTTCTCTGACAAACATTAAGAACTTTAATGCTAGCTGTAGAAATAAAGATAATTCAATAGTATTTAGTTCTTTCTGAAGCTTTTGACTCGTTTCAGCTCCGGAGATAAAAGATTATAGAAATAGTAAAAATATTTTCTCACATTCTGAAATATTATCATAAACATTTAAAAAGGAATGCGGGAGGTTCCACATTTGTCCTTCAGCCATTTTTGATGTCCCCACTGCTGGGGCACAGGGCTTCCTTGTGGGTGGCAAGGAGGATTGGCCATAACCCACCACGTGGGCCTAATGCGGATTGGTGGGTGTTAACGACTGCAAATGCAGCCGGGACCAACGGCTTAACGTGCCTTCCGAAGCACGGAGGAGCTCGAGATAATACATTTTTGGTCACCCATCCCATGAACGACTTATGCGAACGTTGCTTAACTTCCGCAATCGCTGGGCCAGGCGCTTAACCACTGCGCCACCGAGCTCCACTATTCCAAATTTATCACCACATAAATGTGAAACCTCCTGCAACCTTTTGTTTGGTTGATCAAGTTCTTGAAATTCAGTGCGGGGAATTAAGTTCAATAGGTACTTTATTACTTCCCGAAAAAGTATCTATTTCAAATTCAAAACGGTAAAACTCATCAGCTAGCGTTATTTTTATAAAACTTTATGTCTGCGTGACTGGTCGTTTCACATCACACGAATCAATTAAAAACATTCATTTTTACTTGTATATCCTCGTGTTTCTTGACCACGTCTCTCGACCGCGGAGATCGACAAGTATCGTCATTATCATCATATAGATCAAGTAATTGTTAAGAAAGTTGAACATGGAATTTGGTGTTATACTATTTTTGATACGGTTGGTATTTATCTCACAAAATTCCTTAATTTCCACATCATTTAATAACTACTGTAATAAAGTTCTTGTGCAAGTAAATTTTATTATCAAATATTTATTTGATCATCATCATAGTTGTCAGCCGCAAGAATGCTCACTGCTGGACAAAACAGTGGCGAGGGTGAAATTATGCCGAAGGTAAGCCGTTCCATAAAAATCTGATCTGCATAGTGGATCGGTGAGCTGGGATTTCTAAAAAGTAGGAAGCGGCTCGTATGGACCCATCGCCACTGGGGCTCAGCCTTCCCCCTAGGATTTCCACGACGATCAGCACTAGCGCTGCATGGACCTCTATCCCCTTTATTTTTATTCCTAATAAAAAAAAATGTAACCAACATATATTACAACAAAATCCCTATTAAGGGTCCTTACCGTTTCTTGCTTAGGCATTCAATTTACAGACATTATATTAAAGTAATTAAGCTTTGGTAGCTCGAATAGTAACAACGACTCCCTGGGGCGCAATAATATGGAACGCGAAGTGTTACAAATGAATTTAGTTAGAAATAGGTCCTTGATTCTATTTGTTATACAATTCAACTATGTATTCATCTGTGCTATGAATTAATATAATGTCGTGGGAAAGGTTTTTGTCTAACTGATTAATTTAAGTTTACTATCTGAATTGGGATAATATAACTAATATTTTTATTTTAGATAAGGTACTTTGTTTTCACAAAATGGCATGAAATAGCAGAAGGTTTGGATGCAAAAAACTGCATTCAATTTCATTATAAACTTAAATATTTCACCATTATAAATCTATGATAATTCTTGTGAATATTGCTAATTTAATTAAATTCCTGAATTTATATCCGTAGATTGGGATGTGTTCCATCATCACTATAATAATATCAGCCCATTGCTGGGTATAGGCCTCCCTCAAGGATCTCCATAACGATCGGCCCTGCGCTGCCCGCATCCAGCGGTTTCCAGCGACCTTCACCAGATCGTCGGTCCACCTTGTCGGGGGCCTACTCACGGAGTATAGTCCGGTGTGCGGTCGCCATTTCGGAACCTTTCCGGGGTGTGTTCATCATTATTGTTAAATTGCAGCTTATCTCTTGCAGACACAATATTGAATAGTCTGTGACAATGACAGTATTTTAGCTATTACTTTGACACTCGCCTACACTGTCGCCCCAACCAATACTAGTTCCGACAGCGATAATATCAAGTGACGGCTCCCCAGAGAGCAGTGATGGCGGACGCAAGCGTTACAAACGAATTAATATTATTTTAATGCCGCTTCCTTCACATAAATTACTCTTATCGCGAGCTTTTTTCTTGTGTACGAGAGGGCTCTTTGTGGAAATTATTTATGGCCTATTCTTGCCATTCGTGGTCTGAATTTAGTGTAATTCCCTTTACAATATACCGGTGTGATGGATAATTTATAAACTTGATTGTGTCTTCAAGTTGTTTTGGTTGCGAGTAAATCATTAGCATTGTATTCAGGATTGGACGTATGAAATATTTACAACCGAGAATACAAAAGCATTTTTCAATATAAGGTTTTAAGTTGACACCGGTTTTTGCAATTGCATTTATTTTAGGCTTGATGTTTATGCGTCATTATTTTTGTCACTGATTAAAATATTATTCATTACGTTTCAGATTTTTATTTTTAAGTAAAAAATATCTTTAGTAGAATTAAGTATATTTACAAAGTGACAGCCCTGTCTTGTCAAACGTTGCTTCCTATGCCGAAATACTTCCCGTTTTGCAGGAAACTATCATGCGTACACCACTATAACTTGAACCGCGCACGACATAGAAGTTTATATCTAACTATTTGACCAGTGGGATGTCTGAGTGGGATGGTGATTGGATGATAGGCATGTTTTGTGTCACAGCCATATTATGTCATTAACACTATCAACACTCATTACCGTTACGTGGCACACCTACTCGTTTGAAGATAGTTCAATGACTTCAATGCGAATAGTAAAGGAACTATTTTTAGCAGAAGGTTTTTATGATCACAGGAAATAAATATTTTCAATCGAATGACTGAACTTTCTGTAAGTTTTAAAATCCATTTTAGCACAAAGCAGCCACTTTTGGCAATTATGGATTTTAAAACTTACAGAATGAATGATAACTGTTGAAGAGTTATTACAAAAATATTAGAATAGAATAGAAACATAGGTACATTAATGATGTACATTAGAGACAATTTAAGAGAAATTATGCATTTGTTTTACGGAAAAAAAAATCAATTTTCTTCTGGGTTGCGTTTCGGTTGCGTTCGTGTAAAATATTATCATAAGCGAGGCTTTTAGCGCAAATATTTTAAATTCGCATGAAACCAAAACCGCGTATAACGGGGTCGCGTAAAGCAGGGTGTTACTATATAAGTGTTTGTAACTCATTACATAAGTTTAAAGACAATTTTACAAACTAACAATAATCTGTACATAAACATTTAGATTTTTTACAATTAAAAATCAGTCACTTAAAAGCTACATAGGAATATGACCCAAACAAAGCAACACACAGTAACAAAGCTTCAGAAAGAACAAAGAACTTACTAAACTGTAGATCAATCACAGTGTCATCAGATAGACTTAGTTGGACTAATGATGCTCTAACGATGCTCGTAACGACGGGTCAATGCGGTGATCACATCATCTGATGGAACTGATAGAAGGTAGTTAAACGAAATTTATGTTCGCAATAAACTGGAAGAATTTGAAAGATGAATTTAATGAAACCATAATATGTTGCAAAACAATTTGTGAAATGATTTAAGAATTTAAAAAAAAAAAAATATGATAACAGAAACACCAGTTTTTGCAAAAACACCGTCTCTAAATTCTTCATGTGTTCTGCATCACAAAGACACAACTATTTTTAAAAGGAAAATTCCGTACAAGTGTCCAAAATGCTTGTAGGAAATGAAACTCTGAATTTAAATAATATCCAGAAGCAGTAAAGGTGGATTGAATTTTGATTTATTTCTGGAAAAGCCACGTGTCCGATATCAGAAGCTGTTATTAGCAACACCAAACCAAACATTTACGAAATCTAACGCCATCAACAATGTTGATTATTAAAGATTTAACACGCCCCAAGCAAGGTTCAGTGCGCCGAGAATTTACGATAATAGCACTACCAATCAATTAAAGGTGAAATTACCCAAGAATTGTCGTTACTAAGGAATTTGCGAGGCAGCACGTAGCGGACGTAGCATCTTGCAATTGCGTTGATTGCTCGCATCCACATTCCATCGATACTGAGTAATATATTTACTTTTTGTATAGTCATTGTTCGGGTTGAGTTCTTCGTTAAAGGGAATTCCAGGAGTAAAAGCTTTTTGAAGTACTTATCGTTGTAAACGATTTCCATACCTTAGTTTATGTTATGAGATAGTTCACGTTGCTATATACGCTGAAATTTTAATCATTTGGTTCCCGCCATGGGGTGGTTCTACTCATGATTACAAGCAACTTTTACTATGGGGCCTCTCCTTCTCGCAAAAAAAATCAGCTGTTCCATACAAAAGTGCAGTATTCTCGACTTTAATGTATGGAACAGCAGATTTTTTTTTTGCGAGGAGAAGAGTTGGCCCCATAGTAAAAGTTACTTGTAATCATGAGTGGAATCACCCCACGGCGGGAACCAAATGATTAAAATTTCACGCTGTATACTAATGCTTAAGTAACGGTAATCAAGATAAATGGTATGTTTTATAAATGTATCTCTAAAGTTAATTAACAGTCCAAACATCTGATTCTAGACACCAACTTTACAAATAAATAACTGCAACTCACGCACAAAAAATGTAACCCAAATAATTATGTCCCTTGAGAAATCAGAACCAAAACCGCAATCGTGGGGTCCCCATAACAAAGTATTAACAATTAAAAACCTAGCATCTTAATTAGTACAAATTTCACATAACAAATCACAAATTAAAATTACCCCCACTCCGATTGTCAGGGAATCTATCTTTCTACCATGAGCGGGTAATTTACGACAGTCGTAAACTACACATCAACTTAATTGGCGTCAATCAAGAAGCCATTGCAAGATTGCAAATTCTCGTAAGAAATCACTTGAAGAAATTTAGAAACATTTTTATTTAGAGTTGTTTAAATTTATATTCATTGCAATAAAAATTAGCTTTTTGCTCTGGTGATTTTCTTAATTTGTGATTTACTCAGGCTTTTTGAGCTCGGTGGAACAAAGCATGTTTGTCTTTCATTTTAAGAAAATTACAACCTTTTGCAAATAAAAATCCGTTGCTTTTATATCAATTATAATTAAGTCTATTTATTTAATTATATTAAAATCTAGCCATTGTTGGCCAAAATTTTCACAAAATTTGCATTATCTGTAGCTCAAAACAACTCAAGAAAACATGATGCGGCTAGAACCCAATGTTAATTAAAGTGACGTCACACGGTTCCCCGGACACTGAGCATTGTTCCAGACACGATACAGGACATGCCGTTTAGAAATACATTTCACAGTTAAGCCAATTGAGACAACTATTAACTCAACGCACTCACAACATGCATCTTGATATTGTGTTCCGCTATGAAATGGAAGCTAGTAAAAGATAAAAAAATTAAGCTTTAAACATTTGCATGTCGTGCTTAGATTGAAAAAAAAGGCAAAATTACCTACGATTGAATTTTCTTTTTTTGTACGATGTCACAAAATAGATATAACAATTGATTATACATAGATATTATATTATACATGTATTTGGTGGCCAGATAATTAAGGACGCCAGGCGATTTTCATACAAACGAGGTAACTTTGAAGCCATAGTTCTCCGCCAAGGATTGACCTAGCTGTGACCTGATGATGGCCATCCAGGGAGTGAATGGAGGAGATTCAGATCGCTATAAACACCCAACTGTTCGATCAGCATTTTAAGATATATAAGGATCTTTCAGTTTTCAGTTTTAGGATTTCCATACATTTTTATACGTATTTCGCGGTATTTTTAAATACATCCTTATATCTCTTAGAATGCTGATCAGATCAGTTAGGTGTGTAGAGCGATCTGAATCTCCTCCATCCGCTCCCTGGATAGCCATCATCAGATCACAGCTAAGTCAATCCCTGGCGGAGAACCAAGACTACAAAGTTACCTCGTTTGTATGAAAATCGCCTGGCGTCCTTAATTATCTGGCTACCACTGTATCATGTTATACCTACATCATATCATAAGATTTTAAAGTCAAAGACAAAAGTTGCAAACTGGGTGTGGTTTACCTACCACTGGCAGTCTCATTGACTTGAACCAAAAATAGGAAAACCGTTACTTCGGACCATTAAATTGAACAACTTTCACTATGGGACCAACTCATCGCGAAAAAAGCTGCTTAATACAAAAATTAAGAACGAAAATAACTATGAAAATGTATGAGACAGCTGATTTAATTTTTCATGATTTCAGAGTTAGTCCTATAGTTAAAGTTGTTCAGTTTCGTGGTCCCAAGAAATGGTTTTCCCATTTTCGGTGACTCATTTGTTTTAAAAAAAGTTTTTTCAGTATCAAACTCAGCGTTTAAATTCGTGTGGAGCTGGAGCCCAATCGCGGTAATTCTGAACGATAAAACCAAAAACGTTACGTTGTCATTTAGGTTATATTTACCTAAAAATCTTTGGTTTAGCTTCATAATTTTCACTTAAATTGTCCCAGATTGTAATCCTAGACTCCTTAGGCAGAGTATTCAACAATTTTAACAAAACTAAAGCGAGTATTTTTCTGTAAACGAAACTGAAACGGTAACGATTTAGCTTTGGTTTTATAGTTGAAAATAAGCGCGATTAGACCCCTGGTGGGATTAACAACATGACTCAGGTGCTATACTTAGATCGTCACAATGACTATGTGATAATTTTATTTAACTTGGGTTCCGGTGGTCTTTTTCTAAGTATACTTCACTTGTTCTTGTTAATGTGGCGTTGACAAAGTGACTTAGTAAGAATTCGATTTGCTTAAATGCTTCTTACTTGCCTAGAAAAGTTAAATGAAGTGGAGCAAGCTACTTATGAATAAGTATACTTCAAAAATTACGAAAAGAAGCTTAAGTTTCGGTAGGTTTAAGTTTACGCTGGTGTATATATTTTTTTACAATTATTTTAGTTGCTGTTTAAAAATGATGTTATTTATTACATTTTTTATTTTAAGAAAGATATAAAAGAATAGTAGATAAAGCTCTAAATATAATTTCCAAATTCTTTAGCATGGGTGAAGTTTTTATTGGTCTAAACTCACAACTAGAAGCCGAGTACTTGTATGTAAAGTGAGGCAAAAAAGATTTATTACATCATATTAAGTTACTTAACTAATAAAAACTAAAATCCAATAAAATAGTAACTATTCCCCAATAGAGAAATTGAAACTTTTTCGTTCTTAAAGTTACGATTAGGTAACGTGAAGGATATAAATCTGAAAACTGCGCCATTTTTTTTTGCCTTTTAACAGTGCGTTTTTGTAGGGAACTATCATTCCAGGTTGTTATTGTTCTAAGGGTCCAAGTTACAAAATCCCTATTTCAAATAATCGAGATCCAAGATTATCTCTATTTTCTTTTTGAGCCAAGCTTTAAGACTGGACGCTGTCCTATCCGGTTCGAGTAACCGTTCCGTTCCCGGAAAAGCGCCGGATCCACCGGATGGTTTACTCGACTATTTTTGTAATGGACTCTGTCCATTAGCAATAAATTGTTGGCATTCTGCGTCTAGACGAGTCGCCTTTGTTGCGGCCAATTGCTTGCTTAGATACTGGAGATAAACTGTCGGCATAAGGAGAATGCGCAATAGATGTTGAGTGGAATCACTGTTCATAAGATCGTTTTAGGTTACTGAATTGTCTTAGTGAATAACTTACTTACCTAAGTAAACGCACTCGATTCAAAGTGCTGTGTATGTGTGATAAAGGTTCCGTATTGGTTCTGCTGTAAAAAGACGATTAGTTCTGCTGTGCTGCTCGTATCCAGCGGCTTCACCAAACTTATTACCAGCCAAGGAGCTTTTTATCTGCCAAGCTATATGTATCTCGCATTACCGCTTCAGCTGAGCAAATCTTCAAATATTGTCGGTGTACCTACCAATGCTGCATTTAAAACATTACACATACACTTATTGTAGCCTAGTAAGTTTAGTTCAAAGTTTTACAATTTCGCACTATTCTATAAACTCTTTATACGCCATAAATATAAAATTCAAAGTCCTGACTGACTGACTGACTGAGTGAGATATCAACGCACAGCCCAAACCGCTAATTCTAGAGACTTGAAATTTTGCACATAGGTTCCTTATGAGGTCCAGGGGTGCACTAAGAAATGATTTTTCAAAACTCACCCCCCAAGGGGGTGAAACGGGGGTCCAAAGTTTGTATGAAAGTCCCACAGTTTTGAAGCTAGGATCTTCAAATTTTGTGATTAGGCTGACCATTAAAAAATAATAAATACAGGTCTCAGCGTTTTTCAAAATTCTACCCCCGAAGGGGTCAAAAGGGGGATGAAGTTGTGTATTGAAGAAAATCCGTTATTTTCAAAGTAAAAATCGCAAGATTTATAATTTAGGCTTATGGATGGAAATCTAACGCAACGTATATTGTTATTGTTAGTATTTCAACCCCTATGGGAATGAAATGGGGGTGAAAAGGGGTAAAAAAACCCCAAAAATAGATATGGATGTCGTTATTGGGGTTTTCTGGGATGACGATTGCAAAAATGACATTGATTTTGAAGTCCAACACGGTGGACATGATTTGACCCCTAAAGGGGTGAAAATGGGATTCAAATTTTGTATGGAAAAATAATATAAAATAGACATTACAACTTTAAACTTCGTAGGAGCACATCTAAAAATAAATAGGCAAACATATATTTTGTAATTTTTAAAATCAACCCCTTAGAGGTAAATGGGGTAAGTAAACATAAAAATCGATATGGATGTCGTTCTTGAGGTTTTATGGGATGGTGATTGCGAAAATGAGATTTATTTTGAAGTCCAACACGGTGGACATGATTTAACCCCTAAAGGGGTAAAAATGGGGTTCAAATTTTGTATGTAAAAAGAATATAAAATAGACATTACAACTTTAAAATTTGTAGGAGCATGTCTAAAAATAAATAGGCAAACACATATTTTGTTATTTTGAAAATCATCCCGGTGTAAATGGGGTAAGTAAACATAAAAATCGATGTGGATGTTTCATGGGATGGTGATTGCGAAAATTACATTTATTTTGAAGTCCAACACGGTGGACATGATTGGACCTGGACATGCACATCCAGGGGACGGGGACAGGGACGGGAACGGGAACGGGAACGGGATACTAATATCTCTGGATACAATTCTGAATATTATAAACTAGCTTCCGCCAGGCGGAAGCTAGTACGCCATAAAGGGTTTATAGAATAGTGCGAAATATTTATTACTCTGTCTGAATGGGTTGCAAGCATTATTGGTTGCAAGTTTCCATAGAGCGTGCGAGCTCAATAGAGCGAAGGTATCGCATTTAATGGTGCAGGAATCGACTCCCGGACGTCATAGGTCCACTTCGACCATAGGTTGCGGAGCTAGAATAACTGGATAGGTCTAGATAGAAATGAAAAAATGCAGTGTTAAACGCAACCTTCAGCTTTTCATTAGTTTTTGTAACCTTGATGTTTTTTTTTGTTATTGATAGTTAATTAATCATTATTATTAATTGTAATTTGATGTTAATCAAATTACCGACTACAACTTACATTCTATCGTGTAACACTAAAATAAGTAAGTCACACAATACTTCACTGTTTATTGCAATCTATGCGAAACACTAACATACTTACTTAACAAACAATTTGAAGAAAATTATAAATTTCGTGTGATAGTGTGCAATGACATCAACAGTCCTCACGTGAATGATATTGACCACCCTTTCTTGTTTAGATTTTTTTAAATAATATTACAAATTCTTTTTTATTAGGCTTCACCCACCATTGATAGCCACCACCTACGAGTATTATGTGCTTGATCATAGGTGATCATATCGCAGCAGTAAGTAGAGACGATTTTTTAAAAATGATATTATGTTAAATAAAAAGATTTTTTAAGTCTCTTCCAGCATCCGATTGCGGCGTTATCCATGACATCCGGTGTGAACGATGCGAGAGTATCCTGACAAAAGGCACGAATTACTGACGGATTAAATTATCGGGAAAGGGTTCTGAATTATGATCCCGGATGCGGAAACTAATTCCGAGGGCGGAATCATAAATGCAATTGTAACCCTTAAATACAAGTTGATGAAACACAAGGAAAGTAAGGTAAGATTTTCTAGTGAAATTAGAAACTTAAATCTTATTATAGAGTTCCTATGAATATGACTTAATTAAATCGGACATTCAATTTAAAATGAAAAC
Organism: Agriphila straminella; assembly: GCA_950108535.1. Classification (NCBI taxonomy): domain Eukaryota; kingdom Metazoa; phylum Arthropoda; class Insecta; order Lepidoptera; family Crambidae; genus Agriphila; species Agriphila straminella. Next base: position 15,440,709 of record OX467317.1, read on the forward strand.
TAATTTAAAAACATTTAAAGAAATTAGTTTGTGTTTGTACTTTGGAGTTTATATTTAAGTGCTTAAGAATAAGAATAAGAACTTTTTTACCATCGCCACTCGAAAAAGTGCGTTTAATTCAACGATAAGAGTGAATAAAACGCTGTTTTATTCACCGAGTGAATAAAAATATTTTGAATTTGGAACAAGCGCGCATCGTATGAATTATGTAGAAAAAAAAATAAAACGTGCTGAAAGTATGGAGCTATTCCATAGATAAAGATAATAGTTCGACAAAAAAAAAATTCCCGCCAATTTTATTTAGGTTCTTTTTAGTGTCTTATCTTTGGGTTCTTTTCTAAAAAAATATCCCGCCAAATTAATTAGGTTCTTTTTAGTGTCTTATGTTTGGGTTCTTTTTATATAAAAAAAATATTATATTAGAGTGAGATTAGATGTTCAGTCTTGCATTAGTCCATTCCATCAGTCTGGTACGATCTTCATTCAGTAAAAATTCAAAGTCTATACAAACTGATGAAATGGACTGATGCCAAACTGATCATGTAATTTTCCTCTTAGCGTGGTTGTTTTATGTCATTGAAAAACTTCTAGTTTCACTATTTTCTAATGTTTAAATATTACTGATTACCTACCTAAATAATAAAAATGTGATAACTATAAATACTATAGGTATAAGTGCTATTTGTTTTCTCGCAGTCAATGGTAAAAAGTAGAGTACACAACTAGTGAAAAAAAAATTTCATCTCGGTCCTTTGCATCCCTCGTTTCGCTCAGGATTCTACTTTTGAATCCCTCGCTACGCTCGGGATTCAACTCTAGAATCCTTCGCTGCTCTCGGGATCCAACTTAGTCCCTCGAACTAAATTCCCTCTTTTTTCACTTGTTGTATAATCTACTATTATTTGCATAATACCATGTACAGACAGAGTTAGAGGGTATTGTCAATGTGGATCAATAGTATTATACCTTATGAATGTAGGCATGCAAATACTTCTAGTGCTAATATTTATTACAAATTATCAGTCAACAGCGCCAAATAAAAATAAAAATAAAAAAATTAATGATGTCAAATAAGTGAATAATAGAACGTACAAAATTTACAAAACACAATAACAATATGAATGTCATAGTTCTTTTTATTCTAGATACTCCTTGATTGAATAAAAGTTTTTATCAAGGAGCCAACGTAGTAAGTTATTTTTAAATATATTTTTTTCCATTTAAAGAGATTTCTCTTATGTGTGATGGTATCTTATTATACAATTTTATTGCCATACAGTATGCATTTTCCCTAAAAAAAGCAAGATTACTTTTTGGTATTACTATTTTGTTTTTTCTAGAATCCCACCAAATGGTACCAAATGTACTTAGTACTGGTAGGATTTCGATGATCCCACTAGTGACTCCATTAATTGCGGGTTCGTGTCCCGCCTTAGAAAATGATATGGTGATGAGTTGAATTTTTTCTAGTATACCTACTTATTTGAAAATTTATAAAGTTAAAAGTTTTTTTTTTTAGATGGTCTCATAATAAATTCATAAAATGTTTTATGTGCTATCTTTCTGTTAGCTTTTGTCACATTAGTTAGTAAGTAATTGAGTATCACATAATTAACCCGTGGATGATGGTGTGGGCTTCGCAATTAGCAAATTTGTTTTACTTAATATTTAGATCATAAGTTAAATTGTGAACGCTGTTTATTATCCCTAATAAATAAAATAAAATAAAAAAAATCCCGAGCATTTGTCTTAACTTGGCTGACCTTAGTGAAGTAGTCAGGGTGATTTTTTACAAATAAGCACATAATGAAGATTTGAGGTATAAAAAGGAAATGTTACTTAATATGCTTTTTATGTATCCGAATATAAACTTTCCAGCTAAAAGCCTCATATTTATCGCCTCAGTTATTTTTAAACCGCCATAAAATAAAACTTCACTAAAAATACGACACCGCATTTCGCTTTCAAAACAAAATATCTCTTTGATTCCATAAAAAGGCAGAGACTAAGCGTCCTTTTACACTTTTCCATCAATCTTGTTAATCTGTCCGACTTGTAATGACAAATCTATCTTAGAAAAAATCACTGTAACGCTCCAAAGAGTTTATTCTTAAATCATTGGCTGTAAGGTCTAAAATCGAACTGCAGAATTCAACATAATTGTGTCCGGAAATAGAGAGCAGTGATGGAGTGTAAGGGCCAATGGCCTTCTGGGAAAATGTATTGGGTCGATCGTGTACAAGAAATATATTAGTTGTTCGTTTGACCTTTCAAATCGGAAACTTTTTTATTCGTTTTGTTAGCTGAAAGGCAATTTTTGTAAAGTGTTCTAAACGTTACAAAAAAGATAAAATTTTGATATGCAGGCATGTCTGTTATGTATACTCTATACTCATATACTCGTATGTTTATCCTTATTTGTGAACAAATCATATTATTTAGTAAACAGTTTTTGACAGTTGTTATACGTCTTCTAAACTTTAATCGTTATTTAAAAATAATTTAATTGTCATTAATAATAATATCAACTTCTTGCGTACCTAATCTGTGTGTGAAAATAGTAGTTTATGATACAAGGTGTAAGGTGGTTTTTAAAATGAGTTGACGTTTCATATCCCGAGCCGCAGGCGAGGGTTTATAATTGTCACGAGTTTTAAAAAACCTTAACAACCGTGTGCCATACTACGTTTTTCAATACATTTAAGAGAAAACATTATAGGTACAACTGAAATTGTAATCTATAGGTTCATATAATAAAACTGTAAATTCTAAATATTTGTGTATTTTTTGCGCGAATTACGCAAAAACCGCTATACGAATTTTGATGGATTTTTCACAATTTAGTTGATTGAGGTCCAATTTAAAATCTAAGCTATGTTTAATCAAATTCAGGTGGGTGGATCCAGGGAAACAGCTTGAAGTCTCCGTAGTACTAGCTTTCATACACTAAAGGGGTCATTTTAAACTGGTTACAATAATTTTCTACTGTCCACGCGGATGAAGTCGCCGGCGGAAGCTAGTAGAAATTAAAAAAAATGTTCGTAAACAAAAACGCACGTCGCCGGCGTGCGGTAAAATCAACTTACCGCACGCTCGACTGTCATCGTAAACTTACATTTTCGAGCAACTGTATTGAAAAGATTGTTTACCAAATAGGACAAGAATACTTGACGTGTGCAATGAAATTACTTTCAAGTAGTATTTTGTGTTATTTTGGATTTTCAAAGCCTATCCTTTTTGAAGTCAAGGGCCTATAGTATACTCTGATATTGGTTCGGTGGGCCGCAACACAACGAAAACATTATATTCTAACTAAATAGGTAGGTAAATAGGTATAATTTGTAGACAATACGTGAATTTAATTTTGTCAATCAATACAATGACGGGCCGCCAAGAACGCAACAGCGGGCCGCATGCGGCCCGCGGGCCGCGGGTTGAAGACCCTTGGCCTATGAGATGAGAAAATTTTGTTAGAACAGACTCTGCTTAGTAACAGACTTCATAATTATATTGTGAGTTGTCTAACATTTAAGATTATTTATTATTAATAGTCTTAATCAACACTAGCTCCTAAACTATGAGTTAAGGCTGATGCAGATCGGACGCGGCAGTTTAGTTTGAATCGCGTCGGATTAATACACGCCCTACTTCACTCCTCTGCTGCATTCAATCTATTAGCATTTTGTTTTCAAGCTTCCTCGGATTAAACTCGATGGTGATGGAAGAACATTAAGTAAGACATTTTAATGGGATTTAAAGCCAACACATTCTACACTTTATTAATACCTATGTAGTTAAGTTACAACAAATAAGAAATTACGAAAAAACAGGTAGATATTGGCTTAAGTACTAAACAAGCGGAAGAAGACAAAGAAATAAAAATTCCAAACATTAGGCTCAAACTGGGCAAATATTTTATTATCGATATTGAATAACAGATATCCGATTTGTTAGACTTAAATCCGTGATAGTAAATCGAAAAGAGTCACTTAGAATGAAGTCACACTAACAATCCTATGATTAATCCTACAATTAGACATGTCGCTTCATATAAACCACGTCAACCCTTTCCAACTCAAATATTTGCTATTACATTACCACGTTGCATATAGCACGAATAACTAACTCCAAGTTTATACACAGATGTGAACATCGAACAGAGCTTTAATATAACAGTGATTTTAATAGATGAAAATGAAAAAGAAGAAAATATACATAAATGACATATAAATAAAATTGGGTCTGTCTATAAACTACACATACCAATAGACTTGGAAGGCTACCAATACGAAGTAAATGGGTGTCTCAAGATTAGGAAACCAAACGTAACGGGAAAAGGCGAAGACAAGATTGTTTTATTCAACTTTTTTTCGCAGCGTTGTAATCTTATACTTATTTACCAAATTATTATGATGAAATAAAGAGTTAATTTTTATTCTTATAAAGTAGACTAGTACTCTTTTGGTAAGTGATATGTGATCATTGTAGAATCCACTAACATTTACGTGTGTATGTTAGTGGATAATGTAAAATATTTGTATTAAGAAACTTTACTGACTGAATGATTGTTAACAATGATTTCCTAAGTGAAAGATGGTACTAAAATAGTTTGTTGCTTAGTTATAGAACAGGGATGCACATGCACAGACCATGGCCTATGGGCCATATAGGCCCCTCGGCAATATGACAGTTGCCCGGCCAGCAAAAATATTCCCTTATACATTTGAAAGAAAATTATTTTTTATTTGTGCTGGTGGACCACCATTTGTTCATCATTTGCCCAAGTGGCCCACGTTCTCAATAAGTCTGTACATCCCTGTTATAGAAAACCCAGATAAACCCAAATATAAGGGTCTGAGCGTTGTCTCTGAGCGATTATTTACTCTGTTCGAAGCACCAACTCGACACACCCTGGAATAGGAGCGCGTGTGCTGTGAATTTTCTATAGTTTTATAGATAGAACGAATGTGCCAACAAAGCTATTTTGTACAAACGAACCTGTGTATAGAACAAAATTAAAATTTCCTTTGAGCGGAACAATATTTTCTGTGTGTATGGCAAAATTATATTTGTGCCAATTTTTATTATGTTTTGTATCTAGTGCAGCCTTTTAATCCGTCAACGCCCGATGTGCCCTATGAGGCACATAACACAATAAAAAATCTACTAATTGTTGTATTGTTTTCCGGGCGTAGTTAGCTGGTCGGTAATCATAATAATTATTATTATGTTTTTCTAGATCTATGGTTTTGTCAGCAAGTTTTCTGCAGTTTTTGAGTCTATTCAAGCTTTAATTTTTCCCAAATTATAAAAACGTTTTTCTTTGGGTTTAAATGGAAAAATCACTTCTTGCGAACAAAGCTGGCAAGTTCTAAAAAGTTTTTTCGTAGATTACACCTGCGTAGTGACATGTAGATAGTCGTGAGTAATTTAAAAAAATCTGTCTCCAAGAATGGAATTACCAAGACGCCTCGCTAGCAAATTGATGCAAAATAACAGTAGGCAAGGCGAGACTTACACGGTTTCGTCATCAAGATACCAGACGAGAGCATAAACCTCTGTCGCAACGTGTCTAATTTACATGAAGCGTGTACTGTACTATTTATGTAATAAAGGAAACCTTCGTCCTTTATGACGCAAGGAGATAGCGGAAACGTTAATCTGGAGATGTTTTAGCCTATGGCAGACGTAATAGCAAAATTAAGGCTTAAATATTAAGCGCCACCGCTCACGGGCGCTTAATCGCCGAGCGATTTTTTGTAGCCCAGAATAGAACATATGGAGTTCAATACGTAAACGCCCACGAGCTACAAAAAGTAGCTCACACATAGCTCGGCGACTAATCGCCCACGAAATGACACTGACAAGAGTGACAAGCGGCTTTAACCCTAAAAGACACCACGATTTTTTTCGCTGGCTGACATAATTATTTTTGTAATGGTAGAGTTTGCAATAAAAAGTAAGAGAATTATTATTACATGATATGCTTACCAATTTATATAGTTTTTAATCCTGTTCCAAAAAAGGTAGGAACACACTACAAACCTAAGGTCGGTTATAGGCAATTATTGTTCTGGTATTATCATAAGTTTATAATTTACCTATATTATTATGGAAAACTTAACGTAAACGTAACAAAAGAAACATCAAGTTAGCTAAAGAATTTGACTAGTCGCTAATAAAATCGTATTGAAAGCACTGTCGGATTGTCTAAGAACAAACATCTAGTAAATTTTATTTATTTATAAATAATGAAAATCAAAGAAGTCGCCGTTTAAATATGTTTTCCATAACAATGCCTACCTACCTACTTCTGTTTTGCGTAAAAGAATCGCAAGATTCAGTTTTTTAAGTAAGATGATTTTGGGCATGGAATAGGGGATAATACTGAGGAAGTAATGGCGCCACATGCGACTGTCCTTGTTGAATGTAATCTGTGGTACATAATTATATTGCTATTACATGATCTGTGTGCAGCTACCAGTCTGTGCCTCCTCTCTCCTCTTGTACCTTGGTGGAAATAAAAACGAAAGTAATTTTCTGTACCAGTGTATTTAATTAAAATAATAAAGCCCTGGATAGTCCCGACCCATATCGCTTCCTGCTATTTCACAGGTTATGGGCCCAGGCATTAAAAAGTAAAAGTAAAAACGTAAAATTTAAAACATTGTGCAATTAAAACAGAAAAACCGACTCGTCGCTTTACAAGGGCACGCTACAATCGACGCCATTATAATTCTCAAGAAACAATTATACAAAAAGTTCAAAATGGATAGAGAAGAAGTCTCGAGCATTCAAAAACTAATAGACGAGAAGACATTCCCTACATGGAAATTTCAGATAAATATCCTATTAAGAAGCTATGGTTTGGACAAAGTAGTGCAAGGAAAAATTGAAAAAGAAGCGGTCGTCAACCCCATGTCAGACGCCAAAGCGCAAAAAATAATTATGATGACTATCGATCAAAAACACATCGGTCTCATAATGTCGTGTCAAAACTCAAAAAGTATGTACGACAAATTATGCAACATTTTTGAAAACACATCAAGCCAACAGAAATGCTCACTGCTACAAGAATTTTTCTCCTACAAATATGATAAAACCAAAGATGTTACTTACCATATCAGTAAACTAGAAAACCTTGCCTATCAGCTTAATAACCTCGATGAAAAAATAAATGAAAACATGATCATTTCTAAAATACTTTCCACACTTCATGAGCAATTTACATTTTTTCTGACGGCATGGGAGTCAGCACCTGAAAATGAAAAAACATTAACCAATTTAACTGCAAGACTTATAGCGGAAGAGAAAAGAATTCATAATAATAGTGAAACCGAAGATCCAGTCGCATTCAAAGCTTTTAAAAAGGGAAAGTATCCAAGTAAAAACCATCAACAATATAACTACCCTAGTAAAAGTCAACAGTATAATAAGCCGAAGGGAAATTATTGCAAAATTTGTAAGAAAAATAACCACTCAATGGAGAATTGCTACTTTAACAAAAATAAGAATTACTGTACATTATGCAAGAAAAATAATCATTCAGAGAAAGAGTGCTATTTTAGAAAAAACAGAACAGCTTTTCTAACTACTTCTGAAAAACAAGAAAATATAGAATTCATTGTTGATTCCGGCTGTACTTCGCACATGACAAACAATATGAAAGTTCTGAAAAATATAGAAAGTGATACTACTGATATATACATTGCAAAAAGGGATGAAAAGATAACATCTACTCAAAAAGGAACAATAGAAACTGAAGAGTGTATCCTGAAAAATGTTTTGTACATACCCGACTTGGAAAAAAATCTTATTTCAGTTAGTTCAATAACTAAAAACAGTGGAAAAGTCATATTTACAAAAGAAGAAGTACATATTTCTAAAGATGAACAGATTATACTAAGAGGTAAAAGAAACAAGAATGGTTTGTATACAGTAAATTTAAATACAGAAGAAATATCTATGGTGGCTACGAGTAAAAAAGAATCTGCATTGGATTTGCATATTAGAATGGGACATCCAGGTAAAACTACAATGAAAAACTTAATAAAAACAGTTGATGGAACTAATATTACTAATGAAGATATAGATAACCTAACTGATATATGTGAAATATGTTGTAAATCAAAACAAACAAGAAATCCTTTCAATACAGTAAGATACAAAGCTCAACGAAGATTAGAGATAATACACAGTGATATATGTGGTCCCATATCACCCGCCACACATGATAACAAGCGTTATATACTAACAATATTAGATGACTACTCTCATTTCACTAAAACCTATCTGTTAGAGAAGAAAGATGAGGCATGCAACATAATAATACAATACATAAATGAAGCTGAGAGAGAAACAAATGAAAAAGTACATAAAATAAGATGCGACAATGGAGGAGAATATAATAATAACAAATTCAAAGATTGGACAAAGAAAAACGGTATTAAAATTGACTTCACAATCCCATATAGTCCTCAACTTAACGGAAAAGCCGAGCGCTTAAACAGAACCATACTAGAAAAGTCAAGAGCAATGATTTATCAATCAAGCTTAGATTTACAAATGTGGGGAGAAGCAGTATTATCCGCAACATACCTGATTAACAGAATACCCTACGATGGTTCAAACAAAACACCATTTGAAATCTGGACAGGCACTCGAGCAAATATTGCAAATATCAAGACCTTTGGAAGTGTTTGCTATTCGAAGAAATTAGGTCAAATAAAAAAGCTAGAACCAAGAAGCCAAAAACTGATAATGATTGGTTACGCACCAACAGGCTACAGACTTTGGGATACAGAAAACAAAACTATACTAATAAGAAGAGATTTAATATTTGATAAGTGCCAGAGTCAATATAATGAAAGTGAAAAGAAACCAATAAAATCTATAATTTTTTTATGAAGATTATGACAGTACAAATTATGAGTCCAATAACATAGATGAAGAAATAATTGAAGAGACTATACAATATATACCTACAGAAGAAAGCAAAGATATTGGAGAAAGACCGAAAAGTTTCACTCCGTCTACAGAGGAAAGAAAAGATTCCGAAGAAAGTCAGTCAGATAACTCTACAAAAACAAGATCTGGTAGAACAGTCAATGCACCAAAGAGATACAATGAATATGTATTGTTATCCTATGAAGAAGCTATTAATGGCCCTGATAAAGAAATGTGGTGTAAAGCTATCAAGGAAGAAACAGATTCACTTTTAGAAAACAATACATGGGAAGTTGTAAACTTGATACCTGAAAACAAGAAAATTCTAACCAGTAGATGGGTATTTAAAATAAAACAAGACAGTTCTTATAAAGCAAGACTCGTTATAAGAGGATGTGAACAAGAAAAAGGAATAGATTATGAAGAAACTTACAGTCCTGTTATCAATAGTAGCCCACTAAGATTGTTGTTTGCAATCGCACAACAAAGAAACTATAACATACTTACCTTTGATATAAAAACAGCTTTCTTATATGGAACTCTAGACGAAGACATATACATGTATCCGCCTCAAGGCATTAAAGGCATAGAAGGTTTATGCAAATTAAAAAAGGCCCTATACGGCATAAAACAAGCACCGCTCAAATGGAATAAAACTTTTACTGACTACATAAAGAGTCTAGGACTTATACAACTTCAAACAGAACCATGCATTTTCAAAAATGAAACTCATACTTTATTTATGGGTATACATGTTGATGATGGTATTATAATTGGTAATAAAGAAGAAATAATAGAAATTACAAATAAGATAAAAGAAAGATTTCAAACAAAGATAGAAGGGAAACCAGAAAAATACTTAGGAATGGAAATAGAAAGAAAAGATAACTACTTAAAATTAAAACAAGAGAAGCTGATACATAATTTACTAGAAGAATACAATCTAAAAAATGCTAAGACAGTAAATACACCTATGGAAAGTATACCCGAAGAAGAAAGAAAAATAAATACATGTTTTCCATACAAAGAATTGTTAGGAAGTCTTACTTACCTGTCGAATAAAACCAGACCAGATATCAGTTTCGCAGTAAACTACTGCAGCAGAAACGCTGAAAAACCTACTGAAAAACACGTTGAGATCATTAAAAGAATACTAAGATACTTAAAAGCAACCTCAGATAAAGGAATAATTTATGAGAGCAACCAGAACGAGAACAGTATAACAGCATATTGTGATTCTGATTATGCTGGAGATGTCACCACTAGAAGAAGCACAACCGGTTACGCAATCTTCTTTGACAACAACTTGATCAGTTGGTGTACGAGGAAGCAGCCAATCGTCGCACTGTCCACCACCGAGGCAGAATACATCGCCGCTGCTGAATGTGCTAAAGAAGTATTATACTTAAAAAGAGTGAGTGAAGAACTATTAAGTGTCAGTGTAAAAGTGTTACTAAAAGTGGACAATCAAAGTGCAATAAAACTCATTAAAAATGGTGTACTAAATAGACGATCAAAGCATATTGATGTAAGGTATAAATTCATTCATGAAAAAGTTGAAAATAAGGAGATAATGATAGAATATTGTCCTACTAATGATCAAATTGCAGATATATTTACTAAACCGCTAAATAAAATAAAGTTTGAACATTTTGCTAAAAATATTGTGTCATAAATTTCAACTTAAATTATTTTTTTTGCTTAGAGTGATATCATAATTATCTTAAATAAGTAACTAACTGTTACTACTGCTTTAATAAGAAACTACTTAAACTGAAATACATATTTGATTGTAAAACCCTTTGAAATATTTGATCAGCTAACATTAGAAAGTTATGTTGAAATGTAACTCTGTAAGAAAGTAAAATATATTGATTTAATAGTATGAATAAGTAAATACCTACTAAGGGTTAATTGTTTAAGTTTTGAAACATTGAACTTTAATAAATTAGGTTGCATTGTTTGTTAAACTTAATTTGTAATTTTGTAAACACAAAATTAAAGGGGGGTGTTGAATGTAATCTGTGGTACATAATTATATTGCTATTACATGATCTGTGTGCAGCTACCAGTCTGTGCCTCCTCTCTCCTCTTGTACCTTGGTGGAAATAAAAACGAAAGTAATTTTCTGTACCAGTGTATTTAATTAAAATAATAAAGTCCTGGATAGTCCCGACCCATATCGCTTCCTGCTATTTCACAGTCCTAAATTCGTTAAATTTGATGTTTCAGATGTAAAATGTAATTTCTGACGTATTTTAGCCAATCAAAACCATTTTTGTTTACCACAGAGTACAATGGCGCCATCTGCGAAAAGTTTTACGTATTATTTCCTATTGCGAGTTTTTACACAAAAAAAGAAAAACCATAAGCATTCTATGGGTTCTTTATAAGGGTTCCGTAGCAAAATGGTAAAAAGGAACCCTTATGGTGTGACTCAGTCTGTCTGTCTGTCTGTCACAGCTGGATATCTCGATAACTATCTATTAATGGTATCAACTTGAAATTTGGAATAGAGAATTGTCTATCGAGTAATTTTACGTGCGTTTTTTTTCTCGATAGCTGTTCGTGCTAAGGGTACTGAAAACATTTGAATCGTATACATTGTTTGCTTCATTTGTGAAAAGTATATAATTACTGACATAAATAAATCATAAACTTTATTTTATAGAGCTTAGCAATAATAAAAGTGATTGTTCTATAATATTATTACCGGGTGCCTCTTAGGGTTAACCTACGTCAGCGACTAAAAAGCGCCGTGATTGTCGCCGCGATTATCGCCGCGTTTATCGCAGCGATATCGCCGCGATTAACGCCGCGCTTATCGCAGCTACAAAATAGCGCCCGTCAGCGGTAAGCCTAAAACAAATTGCATAATTTGTATTGTTGTATAGTTTAACGCTGTAACTCTCTGTCAAAGTTTAAGTTTGACGTTAAATGAAGAAAGAAAAATAATTTGAAAGAAAACAATTCTTATATACTACTATTTATTAGTGGGTGGTACATGTTTAAGTGATATAAAGGCGGAACTCCTAGGAAAAAGTGAAGACATGTTGAAATATGACACAATTAAACGTTTTTATCACGATGAATTTTCCATTTTTTTAATAATAGGCTAAAATTTATTTCAAGTCTATAAATTCGAATACACCACCAGTAACTTGTAAACGCAACAGACCTGTCATCAAGACATGTCCCTACCATGCAACTGCTTTAAATATAGATTTATTACGTCCATGAATGGCTGTCATATGTACCTACAGTGGTTAGCAACCTATAAAACATTCAATGTAAAACGAGCTGGGGTTGCGGATATTAGACCGAAAACTGTACCATGGAAATCCTAGATAACACTTCACGAACTAAAACAGTACGCAAAAATGGCACCTCAAATAGCGTCACACTTACAAACTTGGCGCTTATTTTGTACATAATCACTTCTTATTGTACAAACTCACATTTTAAATTACTTATTTTGTACAAAAACACATCTTTTATCACTTACTTTCTGCAAAACAAGCGCCCAGTTTGTAAGTGGGACGCTATTTGAGGTGCCATTTTTGAGACTCTGACCGGACATCTAGGGTATTCTCGATCGAAGTATGGTAACTACATCAGAATAATTTATCGCTTTATTAAATGCTATAAATATCGTATCGTCGATCGTTTTTAATAGTGTCATGGATTTACTGGACTATCCGGAATTAAATACAACTCTTACTTTTTCTTCTTCTGCTGGATACATGAATTCTGGCTGCTATTTTCGTTGTTAAAAAGTAACACAGTCATTATATTCCTGTATTAATTAGAATTATAAAAACATGTGATTTTTCGATTATAGTATAATATTGTAGCAGAAAATAATCTTGAAATTATAATAAAAAATATACTTACATTTATTTTATTTTATTAATAAAGACTTAAGTGGTACTTCCGACATCAATGACGGCGAATAGACGGACGTGGTAAGATTTTTTGCACTTCATCACACAGGTCCAGGATAAGAATTAAATTATTCGACAGACAAATTCAAAATTAGTAATGTTCTTTAAATAAAATAGAAAATAGTGCTTTCTGTAACAAGCTCTAAAACTTATTAAACAAAATCATAATAAAATTATTCAAGGAAACTGTGTCATGTGCTTATATATATGTGCCTATATAAAAAAATAACATAACTAATTAACAACAATTTTATTAAACTAATGTTCAATCAGTTTTCTCCGAACATCCTGTAGCGCGTAAACCAGAAACCTGTTGGATAACTGGTGGACGCACACGAAACTATTTCACTCATGCGCATCAATGCAACTTATTTGTATCTTAATATTGTGTGCGTGCGACTGACGCATGTCGCAGTATTGTTATTGTTTTTACTTAATTGTTATCGTCCGAGTCGAATGTGCAACGCTTGGACAAACCTCGTAGGTTTATAAGCGTAAAGGCATCTTTAGAATAATTATTGTAATGTTATTTGGATAAATAAAAAAAAAAAAAGAGGAGATGCAAATGCTTTAAAGAACGTTAGTATGGCCAATGGTTTGTATAATTCAACGATGTGCAAACAAAGGATTCTTAACGGTAGAAGTTACAAAGAATATTGGCCAAACGGTTTACATATCAGAATTAAGAAAGATTTCTTTAATACGGAAACAAAAAGTATATTGTAGTACCTACTTAGATTAATTGGACCGTACAGTCTGGTGATGGTAGCGGAAAGTCGCTGGATGGATGGAGGCAGGATCAATTTTCAACGTGATTTTTGGCCTACCTATGCCTGCCTAGCAGGCCGATAATATGATAATAATGATTTTTTTATTTAGGTTTAAGTTTAAGTTCAATTTCTTCTTCCTCGTATCCTCATGAATGAGGGTCGCGACAGCATGAAGTCATTCGGTGTATAAAGGCCCTCCATGCGACGGTTTTCGGCCATCCGGTTAATGTCTGCATGTCAGTTTATATAGCCTTATTCTGGTCTTATTGAAACGTATGTAAGAAAAGAACTCTGACCCATTTTCTCAATTTCTCTCGTTACATTCGTTTTTTCACAAATCTTTAAGACTAAAACTCACATAAACACAAACCTCGTTATTCCCGTAGTAGCGTAATATTTTCTATCTTAACATACCTACTTTAGGTTTAATATTATTCAAACCCATTTACACGCTAGTTCCCTTTCAATTCACAATCTGCAGAACAAACTGCTACTAATGAAGTCGACATTATTGGAATCGGTTGTAACACTGTAAATACAACCTTAATCGACAATCGAATCGACACTTCGACGCCTAAGCTAGTTGTAAATATTAACCACAATGTAAAGTTAGCACGGAACTTAGAATACACTAGGTAATTTTGAACGGCGAAACAAAAACTAAAAAGTTACCGTTGCTATAACAGAAAAATAAACGGTTTAATTTTTGAAACCTAAGCGCATCATGAGTCCAGGAAGACAATCACCAAATTTCAAGGAAAATCCTTTTTAGGATTTTTCTTAAAAATAACCAAAATGCAAACGCATTCATTTTGGCTTCAGGAACCCTGACCACAGATTCTATAGTTTCTCTGACCTAATTATAACAAAAGTTTGAATTTCCTTTTTTATACAAATTATAAAAAAAACCTAAATCTTGAGGTAAGGATTCGTTGATGCTGCAATAAAAATAAATCCACAGTAAGTTCCCTTCATTTACATACAGACACTTCATAAATTTCTCCTTCACCTTCTGCCTTCTGCCCACGCCTCCATCCTCCTGTGTCCTCATTTTAATTGTTATTCTAACCAACTTACAGTTTATAATCCTTTGACATGTAATAGCACAAACTTGCACAAGTGGACTTAAAAAACCACACTAACGCGTGCCGTTTCTGAAGCGATGACACAGCGAAATTTGTGCTTTAGCGCTAATGTTTGAGGGTTTAAAGCTGTGATTTTTGAATTTTCAAGTGTCAGTGTATAAGTTTGTTTACGTATGAGTGAAATAGTCAGTGTTGCCAGTGGAGTGCAGTGTAAATTTGCCGAACTCCTTGTGTGGCGAGCTCATTTATTTCGTATCCGAATACGTGGTTGCTTTGCTTTGTGATTTGTTTTATTGATATTGCCGTGTTTTGTGTGTTGTCTTATTGTTTGCATCGCGGATGTATGGGGTTTACTTTGAAACGAGACAAAGAGTAGGAACTTGGGATGTGTAAACACGTCCAAATAAAGGAAAATTCTAGAGAGGATATTTTAAATCAGTAAAATAATTGTAAGGAAAGTTCTATTAAAATTATATTTTATGTTGTAAAATTATGAAAAGACATGGTTAATTTGTACAAGTGCTTACCTATTTATGAACTAAAAATAGTAAATTAGTTATCTAGTAGGTACACACAGAGAGTACTCTGCTTACTATGAAATGGTATTGAGTAACTAACTTTTTTATTTTAGACCGTATAATAGCAACATAATTAATTTACAAAAAGCACATTCCGAAACAAATTACTGTCACTATAGCGAGTTTTGTCAAAAAACATCTGACTTTCACTTGGCTATAAATTGTTTTTTTTTAGAAATTGTACAAGATACTTTGTTAAGTAGGTATCTATTTCAAATAAAGTTTATTCAAAAACATATTGTTTATGCATGGTGTTACAAGAACTACCTACGAATCATGTAGGCGACAACAGCAGATCTGATGCATTAGTTACAATGTACCCATATCAATTAGACCTAAATTAGCATGCAATATCAATTAACTGTAATAAAGGACTATTAACGTGACGTAATTATATGGTTCTATGCATCGTGAACTTTGGGTTCAACTCTGACGAATCGATTACGTGGATAGAAAGCTTGAAATTTTATGTAAGGAAATAGGTACGAGCTATGAGACGGCATTTCATAAAGATAATTTTATGATAAAGTATCTTAAGTGCTTACCATATCGAAATCTACAAGAGTGTTAAAGTCTGCCTAAGCATATTAATAGGTTCCCTGTCCATATACAACAGTTACTGTGAAATGCCACACGTCGTCGTCCATAAATAAAAACAAATACAAAATAAAAATCACCAGTAGCTGTTTTCAAAATTAGACAACTCCTAGGTCTTCATACTAAACAGTTGAATTTATTCAGTTACGTTAAAAAAAAGCTCTTAAAATCAAATATAGGTAGGTATACATCTTGCTCATTTGTTTCATGAACTTTGTAAAGTTGTTAAAAAAACCTGCCCTATATCATTTTATGAGATTCATTGGACCAGGAACCTGTTAACTATCCCTTTTCATTTTTTTCATTCCCAATATCAGTAGGTAAGTCACTTTAGAATTGTAAAGTGTAATACTTTAACAAGTCCACCAAAGTCAATTCAGTCAACGAAATTGACTTCAAAGGAATAAAAAGCATTTTATTTTTATTTTAGTGTTGAATTTGGTTTATGTATTTGATTTTTGGTTTTCCTGAAGTTTCTACACCTTTGAAAAATATATTATTCTCATTTATATGAATTTAGATATCTGCTAGCGGTATGCATAAAAACGAAAAGGTGATTAAATACCTGTAATAATACTCAACTATAGTTCTGCTTCTTACCTGTAACAAAAACGAACAATCAATTATGAAAATAAACAGAAACTAATAAACATTGAAAAAAAACAATAACTGAAATGAATCACGTCAAGACATTAAAAGCTTATCCGACGTTGGTGAAGTCGGTCGAATAAACAAACTCTAACAAGCAACCATTGCCCGGTTTTAATATCGACGGTAACCGATGGAGTCGACGAACTAGGGAGGGGTGAAACAGTTTCGGATATTTCAGTACATAAAGTGTTTATATTAATTGGACATAATATAAATGTAGAACACAGAGATCGTGGAATTGATTTTTATTATGTTCTTTACGAAAGACACAATTTTATTAAAAGTGCAATAAAATTACCATGCCATCTTTCATTTCAAACATCAGATAGTGATCATTGAGTCTCAGAAACATTCACACCTACAGTAATATATGTATTTTCATCAAGCTAGGTTTTTCAGCATGATGAATGAATGACCGCATGATCTTTAAAATTTTACTTTTACATAATAACTCTTGACTTTTTTTTGCTGTTTTTTAAGCACGAGTTTTGGATTATTTATCATTGCTATGGAGAAAATACGACACCTTCATTTTTATAAAGAAATAATATACCTTACCCACATACTTTCGGATATCACCACCCATCACTATCGAGAAGTAATTTAGTTCGGGAGCACAGTGGCCAACAAAGTTCAGTGGGCAACTGTAAATGAAAACTGCCAAGAAATCTCAGCTCTCACGTAACCAAGGGTGTAAACAGAAAGTTTGCAAATAAAAAGGTAAACCCGACCTCGTTACTTAAATAGTACACTGCACGTAGGTTTCTAAAGCTTACAGTAGTTTTTTGCTACCAGAGCAGAATTTAAAGCTCAATAATATTGTTGTGTAGCTATTAATACAAAAGATTGAACCTCAGTGGTCGAGCTTTTCAAAGTGTCGCCAACTCAGAGGTCCCGGGTTCGATCCCGGCTGGGTCAATTGAGAAAATGAACTTTTCTATATTGGCCCAGGTCTGGGTATTTGTACTTCTACCGTTGTCTCTGATTTCGATAACACAAGTGCTTTACTTTGGAGTCAGAGCAATGTTTGTGATGTTGTCAAAAATTTAATATCTGTTTAATTTTTTTTAATTCCTAGAGAGTAAAAAAGAAAACAAAAATATTTCTTAAACTATTTCCAGATAAGTATTTAAGCATCAGAAACAAATATCAAATAAGTTCATGACAAATAAAACAAGAATGATAATAATTTTCAATTACGTGTCAATATCTGTCTGGCTATCCAATGAAATTTCATTGCAAATCGTTAAATTATTCATATACATGCCAATAATTTTATACTTCATTGGTGTTACGAGTGGGTGAAGCTATGGAACAATGGAGCCAGATTTTGGAATAAATAATACTAGCTGCTGCCCGCACTTTCGTCTGTATTGACTTTGCGGCGTCAAGATGAAACATGCTTTAGATCTTCTAGCAATATAACTAAGAAGCGCATGAAACCTCGTGTCTCTTCTTATTAGTATTCCGCTTTTTTGTTTTTTTTTTTTATGTACAGATATCGGCCAGTTACATTTCTATTGAAATGTAGAGAAATGTAGTAAGGCCGAAATGTTGTATGTTGTAAGGTTGTATGACCGAAAGAGGCACCGCGGTGAATTTTATAAAACTTATCGAGGTTTTTTTAGGCCTCATAGTCACTAGACTAATTACTAATTTTAGTGGATGTCACTACATTCCCTCGTATTCATTCGTAGAAGTAGATAGCATGTGTCAAAAACGGCCACTTTTAGCAGTTTTGCTATCTACTTCTAGCAGTGACTACGATGGAATGTAATGATACGTATAAAAATGCGACACTGTGGACCCTCAAAATTTCACGAGAGGTTTTATTAAAATTGTGTATTAGAATTACAATATTAAATAAAATTTACCGCGGCACCACTTAAGGTCAGGTAAGCGCCTTAAATTTGTTTTTTTATCTACAGATATTTGCCAGTAACATTTCTATTGTAATGTAGATCGTTTGTTCGTTTTACTGTAAGGAAATGTTAAAGTTATTCCTAAAACAATCCTCACCATAAATTCGGAAGGTAGAGTATTGGATTGTGTGTTTCTAAATTTATTGTTATTTCAGTTTTATGACTGTTTTAAACGTTATATTGGTGAAATATTATTGAACAAATATTGAGTTAAGGTTTTTAATGAATAATTGTTATCAGAGATTAAATCTTTTCTGTTTTATTGGTTTGCGTGATGCAAACAAGGAAATAAATTAGATATCGAAATATTGACAATTTTAAAATGAAGGGTGAATGCTTTTCTTAAAAGTTATTTTATTTTGGCATATTAAAGTGCTTAAGTACCAATAAATTTTACTGAATAAATAATTTTAAGACAAGTTATTGTTTTTTTTTTAAAGTTTATTTGCTGGGTTTTTCTTTGAAAATAAATCGATGTAAATTGTAAGTACAGATTTGTTTCTTTGTCCATACGCAAATGCTGCTATGAGCTCAAAATGGAGTATAAAACTTTTTTCGTTTTTAATTTTATTATATACCTCTACTACGTAATACCTACATCTACAACCTTTTAGGTACAAGTATCTAATGAATGGCTAGCTGAAAAGGCTATGAATCATAAACACCATGAATTTTATAAATCGTTGGTATAATTGTTTGCAATCATAATATGCTAGGGAAAGTCTGTGACTCATCGAGGTTGATGCGTCATATTTAATTTTGTTTTTCAGTTTTCAGGAAATATTTATTACGATTTTTTTCTACGTTGATAAAAACTTTTCAAGGTTTTCCCCACAATAATGCAGAGTGCGGTTAATGTTTCTCTAGGATTTTTTTTTACAATTAATTTTCACTTGAACAAAAATACTAAAAAAAACTACTGGTCTTTTATTGCTCAGTCTTCAATAGGTATGTATATTTATGTCATCTCAATTATATTTTTAATATGTCCAAAAAGATTGACTCATTCAGTTCCAAACTATGTCATTTGATTTGTACCTAATCCTAATTTTGAGCAGAAATAAAAAATACAATTATTTACTTTGATTTGCATAAAAGAATGAACTTTCTTTTCATTCAGTTACGTGTACAAAATATAAAGTGAATTTACTTATTCCAAAAGCTGTCCTTTATTATCGAAAATCTAAAAGATACAGTTTGATATTTTCACTAATAATTCACAAAAAAAACAGCTGTTTTTGTCCTGACTTCAGAGTTTGATAGTCTGAAGAAATGGTTTTCTCATTTTGGGTTCATTCAATCACACACAACTAATCAATGTCAACAATATTACTTTGATTTGCGTAAACTTATCCATTATTTTTGTCTTTAGACTTTCTCGTGTTCAAAATATGAAGTGAATTTGCTTATTCCAATAGCTGTCCTGTTATTATCTGAAACCGTAAAGCACGCGTAACCTACAATTACAGGAACCGGTTCAATCGCAACAAACTGATTATGCTACTTTCGCCTATGAATTAAGGGAGGGCCCTTGTGACGGTAGGTATGGTAGTTTGTCTATGATAGTAAGTCACTAGTGAATTATAAGTTTAAAGTTATTGAAGAAACCTAAACGGATGACGAATAAACAAATTAAACATAGTAAAAATATTTTTGGTACCTAGTAAAGTTCTATTTTGATAATTTATTTTTTCATTATCATCATCATCATATCAGCTTCACGACACCCACTGCTGGGTATAGGCCTCCCCAAGGATCTCCACCACAATCGGTCCTGCGCTGCCTGCATCCAGAGGCTTCCCGCTTTCTCCTCACGTTGGTCCACTGGACAGGATCTGTCATGCCATCTGTCACGCCTTCACAATTGGCTACGTTAATAGATAATAATAATAATAATAATTTCTTTATTGTTACATAAAACAAAGGTTAAATAATACAGTGAAGTCCCTGACCTCCATGCTAGGTTGAACGCCTGTGTGACAGAGGTAAATATGAGTATGGTTCCAACGCAACAAAGTTTTTACGATTTAAGCTTTCATAATGTCACTAATTTTGAACTATACGTCGTATTTTATACATTTAACGATTGTCATATTTGTGTTATAAAACAAAAAAATATTAAGATATGTAACCAAATTGTTTCAGCACTCCAAAAGCGTTAATCATGAATTCCTTGATTTTTTTCCTGTCGGCAATACACGTGCTGTCCTATCGTAGATAAAAGGCAGCACGTTACTTACGATGTCGCTTGTAACGGCAAATAATTTATAGTCTTTATGTTAAGACATCGACAATGAGTTATCGAGTCGCAAGTACAGGCGACGGCACATCAAGATATACTTGAGACCGTCTTTATACCATACGTAATAAAAGCTGTTTTCTCAGTTCAACTGCTTAACTGAATGTGTTGTAGTGTGTACTTTGCGACCGCAAGGTGGAGGTACACTAAATCATCGGTTCGGATATAACCGATCGAGAACTAGCTTGGCGTATCTCCTAAGTGCTTTATGCTGAATTTCAAAATTATCAAAAGCGCTTAGCGCTCAATGTTGGCAAGGTAACAAAACATGCACCAATCATTCAACAGAAAGGCTATATATTGAAAAGTCAATTAATAGACTTAACAGCCTTCTTCATATTTAATATCTCTGCCTACTTCAACATATTAGGTAATATAAGTTTCTTGTAACGCATATTGATATTAGCGGCTATAGGTGCTAACCTGCTAATGTAAGGTATAGCTGCTAACTAGACTTAAATAAACACTTTCCAGAACAGAACATGAATAAATACAAAATCCAAACAACGCCGTTATTTCAGGTGCTTTCCAACAGAAGTGGGGATAGACCCCAACATGTGGGTGTTTTTGTCGATAAAATTATGTGTATTTCACGCCTTTAAATTATCGCTAGTTTAAGACCAAAGGCACTGTGTAGTACCTATTATTTAATATCTGAGGTGACGCAGACTTTTTTTGTTCTGTGGTGTTTAGATTATTTTAACAACAGACAAGGGCGCTTCAACTTCATTCACTCGAAAATGTATGGTAAAGACCAAGAATCTTATATTCATATTCTAGTAAAGACAAAGTAATATAAATAAGTACATAAAGTTGATTTACCGGTATATTATTTTTATATAATATAATATAATAATATAATATAATAAGTCTATGAGGGCTTTTCAAAGTGGTATTAAAAATGAAAATAGTAACTATTTGCCTCACTAGATGGCGTTGATGGAAAGAGATGAGTCAAAATTGGGTTTTAAAAATAAACGGCCTGTACCAAAGAGGAAAGTAAACGCTTGCTGGCTGACATCTGCCCAAAGGGAAACATTTTAGGGTTACATCTGCCTGCCTACCTGAGTACTCTTCGAAGATTAGTAAAAAAAATAACATTGAGATTGAGACATACATTTTTATCAACGCCATCTATCGAGCCTGCAGCTTTTTTCATTTTGAAAAGCCCTCATTGGCGAAGAACATTTTTATGGATTTAAATGTCCTTTTTTATCCCGCAAGCTCTTAATAGATCACTGTCTATTGTCAATTTGTCCATCAGCCATTTTTGATGTCCCTACTGCTGGGGCACAGGCCTTCCTTATGGGTGGTAAGGAAGATGGGCCATAACCCACCACGCGAGTCCAATGCGGATTGGTGGGTGTTAACGACTGCAAATGCAGCCGGGACCAACGGCTTAACGTACCTTCCGAAGCACGGAGGAACTCGAGATAATAAATTTTTGGTCACCCATCCCATGACCGACCCTTGCAAACGTTGCTTAACTTAATCGCTGGGCCAGGCGCTAAACCACTGCGCCACCGAGCTCCTCCGCTCCGATTGTCAATTTAGTCAAATTGTTTTCAATCTTTTATTTGAATTGATTTTCTGATTGACATATCAATGCCTCCATGTTGACATATTCATTTACATCAATATTGCAAAATCCAGTTCAGTTACGAGCTTCAATTCATCCTTCAAATTGTATACTTTAAGACAGGGCGAGAAGGCTCAAAATTGGTTTTTGAAATCAAATTATAAGGTAAGCTTCAAGATCTCATTAATCACGCCCAATAGTTGCCATTAAGACATATTACCTGTACGAAAATGATAAATTACTTTTCGTTAGTAATCATTTATATTGCCACAAAAGCTAACCTTTAAAACACTTGAGATATGACCTACAAATTGAAATGCGGCTACGGAGAGCAGGGTCCTTAAGGGTTTCTTCTAAAATAGTTGGACCCCTAAGCCACAGAATAGATGCCTAAGGACTCTCGTCTATTAGTCGAGTACGATGTCGACGCACCGGTAACGTAACGAGTAAACTCACTTGTAAAGACTTCACTTGTATTGCCATAGAAGAAGCGATGTTTACGACGACCGACGGGAGTAATAAAAGAGGCCCGTAATTTTTTGCTAAAATTGTATACTTTTTTTAATGAGGACTTTTCAAAGTGACATTTAAAAAATAAAAATAGTAACTATTATTAGCCTCACTAGATGGTGTGTTGATGGAAAGAGATTATGAGTCGAAATTGGCTTTTAAAAATAAACGGCCTGTACCAAAGAGGCGTGTACGCTCGCTTTCTGACATCTGCCCAAAGAGAAACATTTTAGGGTTCCATCTGCCTGTCTACCTGAGTACTCTTCGAAGATTAGTAAAAAAATATATTGAGACAATCATTTTTATCAACGCCATCTATCGAGCCTACAGCTTTTGTCATTTTAAAAAGACCTCATTTATAAAACTGTGATTCAGCCTGCCTAGCATGACCGATTTATATCGCGTGCTATAGCGTTTTATCACGTTCAACTGTCAAAAAGACAAAAGAATTTGACAGTTGAGTGTCGATAAAATGCTATATCACGCGATATAAATCGGTCATGCTAGGCAGGCTGAATTAGCTTGTACTTGTTCACTTATTAATCTGTGGTATCTGTCAACCAAATGTCAGTTATCAGTTATCAATGCTAATTTTAAGTCAAGTTGACATTTCGCTTTCTTAAATTTCGAAAAAGGCAAAGGAATCATGGATTATGCATGCAACCAAGTTTTTACTCATAGTGACTTTTCTACCGTTTTTCTGAACGCCGCTGAACGTTTGAGTGTTAGTGTAACGTAGTAGTGTTTCCATATAAAAATATTAGTCAATTAATCACTCTCTTTCTGCATGCGCTAGAAATAAGAGAAAACTTGATTCATATAGCAAATATTAATGGCTACATTTTAAGACCAAATCGTATGCAAGTTTGGCATTTTTTCTATGGAATGTGTCGGGTCTCCTTTGTTTGTATCAAAAATACTTCGTCAATCAAATTAAAGTGCTCATTTTTTTTAATGGTTTTATGTAAATTATTTGCTTATATTAAAAAAAATGCAGAAAGACACTTTGCTCCGTAATTTCTGTAGCCGTAACATTAACAGGTAGGGTTGATTAATATTTGAGTGGATCGCAACTGGAAAGGTAGGTAATGATTAATGATATTGTGCTTGCAACATTGTGCACTCTAGGGGACTGCCCAGTAACAACTGTGCAATGAATCTGATTTTAACAGGGCATAAGGTTTAACGAGACTATTTGGTTCCGTCGATTTCGTGGCCACATCCACAGCAGGGTCGATTCTCGCGGTAAGTAGGTAAATATTTGAGTGGTTCGAGACTGGAAATAAACTGTGCCTGCGTGAAGTATTGATTACTTATATGTGCTTGCAACATTGTGCACCCTATGGACTGCACAGTCATTTTCACATCGGCAAAGCCACGTATTACTTTAATGGTATGGCATCGGGATTTTTTTATGCACAACGGGATAGTGGCATAGTGCTTGGCCTTCACCTCACCTAATGTTAAGTGACGATAAGGCCGAAGGTGGAAGCGTTCTACACCGTATTTACGAATATGATACCCGGAATCCTCACCACTGACACAGAAAATAATAAGTACTAACTAATGGAACTGGCTATCTTACCAATAACTGCCGGAACACAACAATTTTTAAATTGTTGTTATGGCGTCAGACTTAGGTAAGATAGTGGTAACTAGCCAGGCGGACTTGAAATAAGCCCTACCACCAACCAAATCGAGTACCTAGCCGTCGTCGCCGGAGCTGGTCCGCGTTGGCGTCCGCCTCTCGAACCCGCTCCGAGGCCTCCTTCTGTGAGATAACATCTTCACAGAAGGAAACCACCGCCTCCCATGCCCTCTCACTTCCCAGCACGGCAATTGCCACACTGGGTAACGAGAGGTCCCCTCCCACCTGTGCCATCAGCGTCTGTCGCTGGGTCGACCACGCGGGGCAGTTCATTAGGACGTGCCGAGCGGTATCCTCCGGTGCGCCGCAATCGTGGCACACCGGAGCAGCTTGTCTCTGGATTCGATGCAGGTACTTACCGAAGCAACCGTGCCCGGTAAGCACCTGCGTCAATCTAAAAGTTAGCGGGCCCTCTGTTCCGCCACTCTCTCAGTATTGGGCAAATGGCTGCCACTGTCCTGTGACCAGCAACGGGAGTCTCCAATTGAGTCTCCCATTCCCGCTGCATCCGCTCCTCCGCGTTTCGACGGACGCTCGCCCGGGTAGGTAAACCACTAGACCACAAAGGAGGTTAAACATTAAATAATTTCATGTAAATACAATGAAAACCTTCAAAACTTTCTTAAAATAATTACATTATCTCATCATTCAATTACATACAAAACACCCATTCCCATACAACTATGAGAAATGTCAATAAAGACGATGACGCCCAAAATAAATAGTTAACGTAAATAATATTTTTTTTACTAACCCCTAATAAATAGTTAGCTTAATTAATTATTACTCATGTTAACTATTTATTTTGGGTGTCATCATTTTTAAGGGACCCTACTGCTGAGGCACTGGCATTTCTCATACTTTTAAGAATGAGTGTTTTATGTGCAATTCAATGATTACTGTAATTATTTTCAGAAAGTTTTGAAGTTTTAATGTTGTTCACAAATACTCCAAGATCTTGAAAACTATTTTAATGGTGCAGTCTTTGAAAAGGTGCGTTAAATAAGTTGTTACAGATTTTTTTTCAATAATCTACACAATTTATACCTACCGTAACTTATATTTTCTATGATTTATTAACACAATTGCGTAGGAAGTAAAAAAATATCACTGAAACAGTTTTCTTTTGTTTTTCAACAGTCAATTCAATTAAAGTTTTTGTTTGTTTCTGCCTTTGTATTTTTTTAATGCAAAAAATAACCACTCGAAAGTTATATAACGAAACCACACAAAGTCTACTTTTTTGAAGCTTTTGTTTTATTGAGATGTATACACCCACGCTATGAGGAAAAACATTATAATGTCTAAAGCCAACGTTTCTTTTACACGATTGTCCAAAAAAACAAAGAGTGTAATGAATTCTTTAGCTTTTTCAAATTTTTGCAAATTTTCTTAATCACATCGAACTTTGACTTTTTCTAAACATTAGTTACAGCGGTTTAGTTAATTGTTAGATTGAATGTAAATAAAATCTGCACACGATTTGTGTCCCAGCAGCTTAATAGCTAAAGGCTTGATTATAGTAAAGCAAGATAGCGATTTTTCCTAACACGAATTTGAGTCCAAACTACTTGACAATTACACGCAGTATTTTCGTAATACATACGGTACGTAACTATTGTATGACTAAATAGTAGATTGTTATACAAGACGCTAAAATTACCCATTGCATACGAGGTATTTTTATTCCCGAGCTTTAGCGAGGGAATAAATAGAAACCGAGTTACAATGGGTTTTAGCGTCGTGTGTTACACTATACTTTTCACTACGATTGCGAGAAAATAAAATACAATATAAATAGTTTATACCTACTTACGTCCGTAAACGAATCCACTCGTTTTTCTATCCTCCACTTCATAAACTTTTTGTAAAATATTTAAATAAATGATTTGTGCTTGGCGGCAAAAGATTAAAATTATTTCTTTCCTATTACAGTCACACAATTCAATCAGTTTGTAATTATAGAAAAATTCTAAAGATTTCGCGCCATGGTACCTTTTTTAATTTCGGCTGTAGCAGCTAAGCAACACAAACACGCATTCTACGATTTACTCTGTACACAGAGTATAAATAAGTCTATGATTTCACCGAAGAGATGCTTTTAGTTCCATTTTCAAAAATAAGAATGAGAAACTGGGGGCCTATTACGAAACTTGGTCACGATAGTCGTCCGCAGTTCGTCGGTTATAGTTATTACAAATATTTTCAATGTAGCTATCGTAGTCCATAGTCTATTAAACGAATAATGACGGATCCACTAGAGAGAAACTGTCAAATTTACGCAATCACTTTGCAATATCGCATACGCAAGTGCTTTGTAATAGGAATCAATCAGAACGAAGCACGGACGCAGCCGCTTGTATCGCATTAAACTTTTCGTAATAGACCCCCAGTATTAAGTCGAGCGAGTTTTTATTCGTGATTATGAATAAAGACTTTTTCGTTTTAGTACGCTCATTGGTAATAGACAAACATTAAAAAAGAAAAAACTTTATCCCCTAGGGCTTATTATGCTATTTTATCTCGACTCTTGTATGTTACAATGACGCACTTTTTGAGTAAGAGGAGTGAAAATAAATTTAAAGGTTCAACCTGTAATTTCAAATTACAGGCGAAGTCAATAGGATGAGTAAACACTGATATATTATGCTTTCATACATTCTCTTAGAACATGCGTTTATAATTATTCTTTCATACATTCTCTAAGAACATGCGTTTATAATTAATTAATCTTTCATACATTCTCTAAGAACATGCACTGAGAGCATCTCGTCACTGACACTGATAGGTGTGGACACGTTCATAGAGAATGTATGAAAGAATTTTTATCACGGTGGTGGTACTGTGCCGGAACTGTGACTTCACTGATAAATGTGAATCAGGCTTTACCATTTCTTCGCTTTCGTTTATCACTGTAACCTCACCCAAAAACCTCTGATTAATGGGGTCTACTAAGCAATTAGGCGCAACATGAAAATAATAAAGGACACTTGTGACGCTGTTTCCGTCGTTATTGTCTACCTAATTATTTACATGGACACTGTTACGTCCAGCTTGTTTATTTATTGGACAAGTTGTCGGTTCATATATAAATTGAGTCTGATTGACGAGGTAAGAAGTTAAAGTACATGCACACGCACAGTTTATGGTCAATACACTCTTTAGTAAAATTTTTAGAAATGAAGTCACTAAATAAAAGACTGTCGTCAGGGTAGGAAAAAAGACGGTAGTTGGAAGGAAATTACCCTAAATATGGCAAATTTTACTGAAGGAAACATGCCTTTATTTTTAAACATAAGTGAAACTACATCCAAAGATTTTTGGTGAATCGCTTGTCTCAGCCGGAAATCGAACGGGCTAAAATCCAAAAAAATTAACGTTTTGTTGATACCAATCGATAGGGGCAATGATAAGCGTCAATTTATTTTATAACATAGTATCTTAAAATAAAATCAGACCCAAGAAATATATATTTTTTTTCACTTTCAATTAATGTTGTTGTACCTACTTGATTTCCTTTTATAAAAAAACCTTGAATGCAGTTTTACTAATTTTTAAAAAGAAAGTAAGTCAGTAAAACTTGGCATCATCAATATTTAAGATACTTTCCCTCGAACTACCGTCTTTTTTTTCCACCCTGTATAATGATTTACCTATTAGGGAAAAAAACTTTTACCGCCCGTATGCAACATTTGATTTTAGGTCATTCACACACGTTTCATTATCATAATTTGCAAAGGGACACGTCAGAGTAAAATATACAATTTTTTTTACTCCCCAAGAGGAATGCACGCGTAAGTTCCCTATCCCTACCCGTGTCAGTTCTTCATTCAATTATTAATCCTTCCTTCAATATTTTCACCACAAACTTTTGCATTTGCAGATGCGAGTCATACATTTCCTCATAGTAAGTAACCTTTAGAATAAAACCTAAAACAAACAAAGACAAACTTAGCTTTTCTTATTACAAAGATGTCGGAGAAAATGTTATTCTTGCAGCGAAAATTTTTCCCAATATCCACAGTGGAAATGGGTGCTAAATATCGGCGTTTCTTGAGTAAACAGCTTATAAGTCATATAGTGGGCGTACAAAAGAATACTGACGGCTCCTTAGGGACTTGGAGGTCGTAAATTGGGAGCGGAAGCGCTCATATTGCGCTGATAGCTGTTCGGCTTACTTCCAGCTTATATTCTGGAATTATTGGTTGGGGATTATGGTGTTTAGTGCTTTTGAGACACAAATAAATACAAAATAATAATAGCTCTGTTTTTTTTTTAAATAAATATGCAAGACTCACTACACATTTCACTCACTTACGATCGCCAGCTCTGAAATCTGGTGTTAGTTAGATTGGTAGTTGGAGCAAAATTACAATGCAGTTGTTATTACGAGTAGGTATTACCGAAAGCAAAAGTCGTTGAAAAAGATAAATATTTTGGAAACGTTTCTATCGTATTTTTTATGTCGGATGGAGAAAATATAGAGCAAAGTCAAACAAACAGCAGCCTAATTGCGCTAATTTTCAACGATAAAACCAAAGCTAAATCGTTACCGTTTCAGTTTCGTTTACAGAAAAATACTCGCTTTAGTTTTGTTAAAATTGTTGAATACTCTGCCTAAGGAATCTAGGATTACAATCTGGGATAAAGCTAAACCAAAGATTTTTAGGTAAATATAACCTAAATGACAACGTAACGTTTTTGGTTTTATCGTTCAGATCTACCGCGATTGGGCTCTAGGTCATAAAGTTACGAACGCCAAAGTGACTATAATCTCAAAAGCACGCGACTGTTATTTGGAACAGCATAGTGTTGCTACAGTAATAATTATTTAGTTGTAACTATCCGGATTTATCAGATACCGAGGTGGAATATAAATGGGGTTTGAAAAGTCGTGACCCCGGAATCAAGACAAGAATTGTGGAAAAGCAAATAAGCTGTCTGTTTAATCCAAAACTTGCGTTTATTAGTTGAGTAACGAATCCATTGCTTGGGTAGTTTGATTATTCTATATTCTCTTGGCTACTTATTCATAATCAAAAAGATATGGATTTCTACTCATTATTTAAGTACAAGGACCTATTTATGTGCAACAACCACAAGATATTAGTAGCAGCGTTTAGCAGATGCCACTTATTATGTCGAGGGACACTATAACTGCAACTTCTTGCAGTTTTTTTAACCGCCTCTGTGGTTAAGTAACTCGCCCAAAGACGCAAATATCCCAGGTTCGATTCCCAGGAGGGGGGTACAATTTATAAACAATGCTGTTCGTGATAATACCCCAATTATTTTTCATAGAAACATTCTATATTAGCGACCGGTTTCATTAGACATACATTGCTAATTTTCTTTGGTATGTTTTTTTTACCCCAAAAAGAAGCAATGTATCACATTCATCTGTCAAATGAGACCGGTCGCTAGGTGGTTTATAATCAGCCCACGGGACTGTTCTCGAAATTTCACCACGTAACTACGCTGGACCCTATTTCACCAAGTCGACATTTGTCAGGGACATATTATGTCGGTTTATTTTACAATTGTCGTTACTTTAATTATGGACAAGTAAGTAAGTATGTTGTGAAACAGCGATATTTTTTACAAGTCCACATATTTGTAGATATATTTGTCAGTGATTCTTGACATGAGACTTGAGAGTGGAACTGAAGTCAAGTTTGCGTGACAATTTATTGTCGACTTGTAAAAATTATCCACTGTTTCGTTTCATAACATAATTGTTCCTTATTAATGTAAAAAAGACTAAAAATCGCCGACATTTATGTCACTGGCAAAAACTCTATTCGTGTCGTGTCGTGGTGCGGTTCTAAAGCTGTGTTGTGGTTGTTCTTCTGTTATGATTGTGGTACGTGTGCTCCTACCCTTAGTCGACTAGTGCGATTAAGGTGTAATCGTTAGTAGTATTATATATTTTGTGGTATAAGAGTTATTATTAAAGTAATAATGCTAAGAAATGGGCTCGCATTACTTTGACTTGCCCATAGTTAAGATAGGTATTAATAAATTGAAGTTTCACTAGATTTAATAACTTTATTATTGGATAGAGTAAAACATTTTACGTGGTAATAGTTATTTGATTTATGTTCTTTGAAAAAATTCATATTTATCAGCAAACAAGAGTAGAGTAGAGCAGGTATAGGACCTGCAATGTTTTTTGTTTTAAGAAAATGATAAATTGTTCCCTAAATTAATTTAAAACTACTTTAAGAAATAAAATTATGTGTGAATTTTTAACAGATTTTTTGTAGGTATTTGTTTTAATTTTTACTTTTGCGTAACCAAACAAAAATAATTTTCGCTTGCATTGCTTTCGCTTTTATAGTTTTCTTTTGTTAGTAATTTGGAAATTTCCTCACATGGTACAAGGCAGCGTAGTTACAACATCCTATAAACATTTATATACACCAAGCATCACCGTGTCTAGAGAAATCGATGTTTCATACGCGGCGGAAGCGATATCGCGCCCCATAAATCTACGCTACACTGTTCGCCGCGCAATGAATAAATTGTACGTGTAGGGATGCGACAGAATCGATGGTTAGTTAGTTTATCATCGGGCAAATGGCTAAAAGCACGATCTTCAGTATTACACCACGTAAGCAATAATTCTTCAACCTATCTGTTGAAACGAGCTTAAATTACAAGTGCTGGAATATCATGAACAAAAACCCTTTTGTGCAGTAGTGTAGCATATAAATTGTTTTTATTATTGATTTTTTTCACAGTGACAAAGCTCAGTTTTCTGAGTTAAAATTGATTTAGAGTTTTAGACTATTCATAATCTAAACCAAAAAATATACCTAAGTACCTATTGAGAGTTTCAGAATTGCAAGTTTCAGAATTGCAAGTTAAGATAAATTATAGATTTTTTGTACATATTTTTTTATGGAGGTAGATACGAGACGCTCTCCTTATTGGCTTAGCCAATATTGTCCTCTTATTAATCTTCTCCCGTTGTCAAGGAATGAAAATTTCTCTCGAATTTCTTCTCGTTGTGGATTTAGTTAAATAAAACTTTTTTAAAAATCGGTCAGCCCTACCACCGGGTCGAGTTGTTCAGAGCCAGTGATCCGTGCGGCCGTGAAGGATGGTGTTTGTAAATACGCCGCCGCGGGGTGTAAAGTCTCAATTTGTTGAATTTATACGCACGTCGTTGTTTGCCGGAATCTGGTCGTAAATTTACTTGTATTCAATAGGTTATTACTTACACGTTTGTCTAATTTATATTATTATGTTGTCGTGTGTGATTTGAGCAGGACCATGTTTAAAGTCTTGTTTGAAATATTGAATTGAAATAGCTACTTCTCTATTGGATTGGGTAAATAATTTATCGAGTGTGTTGCAACTAAGTATAATAAGATTTATTGTCACAAAATTGGTCAATTTTATCGCAAACTATAAAGTGTTCTAAGTAACTCTCTGTAGTCATAATTATGTTGATAGTAGTGGTTAGTTGTGGTATTAGACCACAGTTTAACAATCCTAATACTGTGTACAATAATATAGAAATTATTGTAAACATTTGCTTAGTCATGTAAACAGCCTAAAATTAATAGAATTTCGGTGCTTTTTGTTATTTACATCTTTAATATTCATTCTTCATCACTACATAGTATAAAACAAAATCGCTTCCTGATGTCTGTCCCTATGTATGCTTAGATCTTTAAAACTGCGCAACAGATTTTGATGTGGTTTTTTTTAATAGATAGAGTGATTCAAGAGGAAGGTTTATATGTATAATACATGGTGTCACATTCCACATCACACCGAAGAGATCTCTTCGCTAGTATTTTTATATAATGAAACAAACACGTCATATCTCACGTTGTTTACAGGACTACAGAGATTTCCCTAGCAAGGATCAATCCCAGCTTACCGCGTACCTATGTACCTATCCTCTACATCTACAGGATGATTTTTTGAACAGTCGACAAAATTTGTAGTGTGGCTTAGATCGTCAGACTGAACAACTTTGTATATGAGACCAACTTAATCAGAGCAAAAAAAACAATCAACTGTTCCATATAAAACGTTAATTATCTACTCGACCAAATTGTATGGAACAGATGATTAATTTTTTGCTCTGATTAAGTTGGTCCCATAGACAAAGTTGTTTAGTTTGACGGTCACAAGCAACACCACAAAATTTTACGACTGTCTTCGATTTCACCATCTACAATATTCACAAAACGACTAATCTGTGAAACTGCAAAGCGCACGAATAGGTACACTAATGCGTTCCCGGTACACACTGCATATTTTATGGCCTGCATTGCCCCGCTGATCCGAAACAATGTTCGAATTTACCTCGTAGAATATTCTACGTAACAAAATCCAGTTTGTTACATGACATTAGAGGCTTTTGAAAGCCCTTGAGGAGCTTGGCGTAAAAAAGTTTTCAGGATTAGGTGGCAATACTTATTTACGAATAATAAATAAACGCTTGGACAATTTCACACAGCGTCCTCTGGCCCCAAACTAAGCAAAGCTTGTAATATGGGTGCTAGACAACTGATATAACTACTTATAAACTTTTTTTTAAATAGATACTTATTATACATAGTAACACCCAGACCCGTCACAGAAATTAAAATTATTTTTTTCAATTTCTGCCCGGCCGGGAATCGAACCCGGGACCTCTTGCGTGGTGGGCGGCATGTTGACCACTGCACCACTCAGGATTCAGGTCGTCGAGTATCAACAGAGTAGTTTGCTTCAAATATGATTACCAGTAACTGTAAATAATAGGTATACAGATTTTTATTTATTTGCTACTTTGCTACCATAACTTCCATTTTAGTAAAACTTGATAATATCAGAAATAATGATCATTTTGCGAAAATGTTACAATTTTTGCGGCAATAAATTTTACATTATGAAGATAACCACAGCATTACCATATAGAGTAAAAGCCTTTACTGAAACAAATGTCAGTAATAAAAAAGAATGAGACCCATTAAAGCGAGTTAATTCTGAGGCCGTGAATATTATTTACTGGCGTAAAGCCTTTCGCTTTTGCACCTCCATATTGACGGAAACTAAATTTGATGTTGTAATGCTTCTGTTTGAAAATTCTTGGCTAACTCCATAATAATGCGCCTGAAACGTGGCATAAGTGACGCCACAAATGTTGACCGTTTTGTATAGAGCGTTTTCGGCAGGTGCTGCTGCGCGCTAACTTCAAGTAACTATAAATCACGAGAAAAAACGTAAGAACAAATTTAGAAAAAGAAAACGTTTTAGAGATTTACAACCTAGCCGGTATTATGATTAAAGAAAATACTTACATAAAGATTTTTGTTCTTGAAAAAATAATGATCTAGGTACTTACTGTGTTTTACTAAATCTATTTTACTTGCTCAATATCACCTACAAGGGTGCCCATAGCTGATTTACTACGATAGGAAAATATAGACGATTCAAAAGTACTTAATAATTAAGTTTATTTGAATAAAGCTTATTTCACTTTCACTTTCACTTTCACTTTCACTGTAATAGCAAATTAAAATATTATCTTACTTAAATCTTGCCACATTTTCCCAATCGTTTATGATGTACTATCGACAACACTTCCACTTTATGTCGTTAGGCGTGCACATGCACTTTGTCTCGTCATTCGCTCATGCGGTTTCGCACACTAAA
This sequence comes from Agriphila straminella, assembly GCA_950108535.1. Taxonomy (NCBI): domain Eukaryota; kingdom Metazoa; phylum Arthropoda; class Insecta; order Lepidoptera; family Crambidae; genus Agriphila; species Agriphila straminella. The sequence goes on from OX467317.1 coordinate 15,474,898, forward strand.
ACAATGTGCACACGCACACCCAAAAACATTCATAGCCGAACGGACTTCGTGAGATAGAACAAATATGTTTATTTTATTTTATTTATTATCACAAAATCCACAGCACATAAAAATTAACAGTAATAAATTATCTTACAAATTTAGCTTAATGCCAATAACGGATTTACATTTTATTTATTAAACATATAAAATAACATGAGAAATAGGCAGAACACCCGTGCAAAAAGAGCAAAGTTATAAATCTTAGAGAAAAATAAAAGTACGTAATTATGGTCATAAACAGTGAAATTCTAATTATAATTATATATATGTGAGTGTGTGTGATGTGTGTGTATGTGTGTGTGTGGAGGGGGGGAGCTACTTTTGGTTTTTGCTATTATTCTCCATCTCTTTAATTATACCAGAGAGGAAAGTTTGCTTACTACCATTGAAAACATCCACAGAATCACTGTGTTTATTGTAAGTTCGAAGAGCAGACAATTGACAATAGAATAATTATATTGTATTATACGCACATAATTATTATGTGCGTATAGCATTATATAGTTCGTGCAGGTGCAATGTGCAATACGCACGCATAAAATTTTTTCTTCAATTTTTTCTTCAAAGTGGTAAAACACGTGAGTTGCCGGTCGTACCAAGCGATCATCTTAAACTTACGCAACTCCAACTTCCAACTATAAATCATTCTGATATAGCCCCAAGCAACAATTGCAAGACTACATTGTGGGTGAGTCTGGCTCCTCGCTGTTCATCCGATGCTATACTGGTGATTTACTAGCTTCTGATATGTTTGTTAAACTCGGAATAAGTAGCAAAGATAGCTGTTTCACTGTCGCTCTTATGTTGCGATGAAAATTGAAGCTTTTGGAGGATAGTTTAGTCAAGACTGAGTTTGGGGTAAGGAAACTTCATTTGATTTATTTTAATGTACTCGTACATTGCATGTGTTTTATGTTTTGATTTACTTAATCTGCAGTGGAATTCGTCTGGTATTTAAAGTGGTGGATGGATAATAAGAAATACCTACTAGTATCACACAAACGAGGTAAATCTGAAGTATTGGGTTCTCCGCCAGCAATTGATCGACCTGTGATCTGACGATAGCTCTTGATAGCCATCATGGAATGAATGGAAGACATCCAGATCGCTATGGTCACCAAACTGATCTGATCAGCATTCTAAAAGTTATTTGGGTATATTTGAAAAAAATTACGATTGAAATGTATGGAAATCTGATCTTTAAACTAAGAATGCTGATAAGATCAGTTGATCTAGTACCCGTTGGACCCTCATATTTGGACCAACATTATAGGACCCGTTCGACCTATCAAAACAGGAACGTACCTACACCATAGGACCCATTCGACCTCCTATCAAGTTGGGTGTGAATAGCGATCTGGATCTCCTCCTCCTGCATAGGTATGTTAAAGAAGTAACAGTGATAGAAATTATAATGCTTATATGCACAAACGACACCATATAAAGTCAACCCGTTGAACTGTGACAACAGCTTTTTATTACGTAGGGTATAAAGGCGGTCTTAATGTTACGTCTAATTGTACCGTTATCTGTACATCATTATTTTCTTTTAACCAAAGATACTGTAGATTTATAAGAACAAAGTTGATTAAGCTAATTTTTATTTAAGAATAAAATTAATTCAAATTGCAAAGAATTTTTAATTTAGTTCAAAAAGTAATAAATTAAGAGCTTCTTCAAGGAAGACAATCAAATTTCAATTAAAGAATAATTAGCGGAGGGTTGGTATCGCTGAATAAGTTTCTCTTAGTAAAAAACATAAAAAAATAAAAAATATAACGACAATATAAAATTATTCAATCAAAATCTTTTCTAGACTTGATAGTTATTTTTTACTAAAGGAATAAACGTATACTCTGTCGTTTACAACAAGGTATATACGTCACAATAATTTGCATTCTACTGGGTCTCAAAATCGATTCCCAAAAGACGAAAATATTTTGTACTTGGTTAAGTTTTTGATCAAGAATCTAGATAACGCTTCATGAACTAAAACAGCCCGCAAATATAGTGCACCGACTTACAAAACAAAAAGCAATTCAAAATTTTGAAATTTAAATCAAACTCAAAACTCAACTTGGAATAAACAAAGAAGAGAAATACCTAGTATTAGTACAAAATAAGCTCCCATTTTGAAAGTGGGGCGTTATTTCGAGGTGCCATTTTTGAGACTCTGACCCAATATTATTTATATCATTGCTCTGACCGGACAGTTAGGGTATTCTTGATCAAAGGTGGTAGGGACTAGGGTTAATCTTTTTTTAATTAAATAGCGTACGTAAACGACCGCTGCAACGTAAATTATAGGTAATACTTTGACAAGTAATACAATAAATAAACAATATTGGCTAATTTTTTAAATTTGAGATTTTTGCATTCACAATGCTATTTTTACACAATACTAAATAATATACTAGAAAAAATACGACTCGCACCAGATCAATACTCAGACGGGAATCGAACCCGCGACCTTTGGATATCCGGTCCAATGCTCTGACCGCTGAGCTACCGAGTCACTAGTGACATCGCCGAATTTCTTCTAGTATATCCTACTCTTACGCTGCAAGCCAGCGTTATTTCACCAATGTGAGGAATTACCTCGACATTCAATTGAAATATCTTTCCAGATATTTGGCAGATCTGGTGCGAGTCGTATTTTTTCTAGTATATTATTTAGTATTGTGTAAAAATATTGGCTAAACTCTAAACTAAAGGACAGAGGGTATTGAAACCAAAACAGTCTAGACCACGTTCACTACTAGACTAAACATGGCTGTCCTATGAATATGACAGTTTGTAAATACAAACTCGTCTAGTGTCGGGAAACTCAGTGCCATAGAATATATTCCTAAATAATCCTATAACAATAGGAAAATAAATAAGGAAATTAAACAAACTCTACAGATTGTTCTTATCCATTTGTGTAAATAGGTAATGGGACATTTACATGGAGCGACTGACTTGGCGACTTTAGTCAATTAGCGCTTCTTGTAAAATCTAATCGCAAACCTAATTTCAATGAGTTGGCGATTCGATTTTACAAGCGATGGTCGATAAAAAGCGCTAATCGACTCAAGTCGCCTACGAAGTCGACTCGTGTAAATACCCCGTACGTGTTAAATTTATAATAGCGAAAGTGAAAACCAATTATTTAAAATTTTATTAAGTAATTCAATAATCAGGCTTTCAGATTTCTCTGTATTACCATCAACTTAAGTAAATATCAATTTATGTATTTTTTTGGTTAATGATATATGTCTATTACTTACTTCTTTTAACATTTAATTGAAGCAATACCTACCATCCATAATTTTAAACAACCAAACATTAATTGTAAAGGAGCAAGGTTTCCTTCAGCCCTCTTTACATGAATTGAAAAGCGTAGAACTATCCTACTTGACAACCCTAGTGCCCTACAGCCCTAGCGCCCTAACAGCCCTATAACCATACGTTAATAAATACACATATGAATAAATAAGGATGCTTGTACCAGTCGACCTAAGGTGACAAGCGGAAAGTGGAAGGAATAAGGTGTAAGGATGGATTTTCTCACTGCCAGTCAAGCAGGCTCACAAGACTGATCAGATATCTGACGGCTAAAGGTGACTTGGACGCAGTGAGAGGATTCGTAGATGATGGGTCGATCTGCCAACAGACTCACAACGTCTGAAGTCCAGTACTTGAATGTGTGATGTTCTTTTACTATTCTAATTTATACAAAATTATTTACATATGTGTATATTAAATTATTTACAAAGATGTGTGAGTAAGAAGATTCAGATGCTGTATTTGTTTTGGCAATGCAGCAACATTATTCTAGTAGGTCAATTACGTGTTCCGTGTTGTGCTGTGAAATGCATGTTTACGGCACGTAAACATTAATAAAATTCACAAACAGTACTGGGCAACTATAACATTCTAGCAAAGACAACCAAAACAAGATTAAAGCTCCAAAAGCTGCACCGAATATTTTATAAGAAGACTGTCTTGAAACAAATGGTGCATTCACTTGTTTCCCCTTTTGGATTATCTTTGGGGAATAACCCTTCAAAACATTTCTCGTCTGTTAAATTTTAAATCACATTTCCTCCCGCTGTATTGCATTGTGAATGTGCCAAAAAATCGTAATATCGGTGTCTCACGCGGTTGTATCGAATATAATGTGATCGAAATATTATAAAGAGAACAATTTTATGACTTGAGTGTAGGTTGCATCCATTTTATTTTGAATTTGAAAGCTATATTTCAATAGAGAATGAAAACATAGTGATGCATTTGTCTGAGTAATCTGTACCACAATAGATAATAGTACAGAAGCCGCACTCCGCAAAGTCATTTAAATAAATAGCGACTTTTGCTCCGACACAATAAAGTGCAATTCAGGTCGCACAGAGCTAATGCCCTACAGTTATATTCACCTAGTAGTCACCTCTCTTTTACTCGCGTGCTCTTATCTTTTCTGACGACGTTAGGGTTGTCTTCTTTTAAATGAACTGCGTATCATATAAGAAGTGATTTTACTTAGGTACTATGGTTAAAGAAAATCTTACAATAATATTCGAATATTACCTACTATAATATTTAATAAACGAACTAGGTATCTTAGGTACGTAAATATGGGAGACATAAAGAACAAAATTCAACTTTTGGTACCTAGTACCTTAGCACAAACATCTATCGAGAAAAAAAGCGCGTAAAAGTACTTGATAGTAATTATCTTTGGAAACTTTCATTTCGCTTTTCGGTAGTAGATGGCGCTGTACAAATTTCCTATAAAAAAATTATCTTTCAAATGTTTTTACGCGCGTTATTTTTTTCGCTGTTCGTGCTAAAGGTACTGATACGGCTTAAGGACATCATCTTATTTCAGTTTTTGAAATGTTGTATTGTTGTTGTTACAAATGATTCCGCTACTTAGTTTGTAAGTAGGTAATTCACATTATTTGAATGTTACTCTGATAGTATCAAAGTAATATCAAAATTTGGTATGTGTTTTCTTTTCTTTTTTTAAGTATTATCTCCTTTCATGTAACAAGACGAAAAAACAACCACCTTCAAGTAGACTTAATAAAACTTAACCTTAAATAAATCTTTAGCAGCAGTTAAAATAGTGCAAGCAACTGTACCAACGGATAACTAGGGGTCAAGTCTGCTAATGTTATTGTCAAAATCGTGGTTCAATGGTGTTTGAATGGTAATGCTTTTTGACACAGTTCTTGTTTCTTAAACCCAAAATCGAGACACAATGTGTGTCCGTTTTGGGTTTAAGAAACACAATGTGTTTCAGTTTTGGGTTTTCAGAAACAAGAACTGTGTTAAAAAGCATTATCATTCAAACACCATTGAACCACGATTTTGACGATAACATTAGCAGACTTGACCCCCTGTATGAACCGACTTAAAACTCTTTTGTTACAGTGTTTCTAGCAGATAACAGGATTTGCAGACATTTTATTGCGGTTAATTCAACTAAATGTAGCTTTTAGAAACGTAACACATTAATTTTCCGTGACTCAACATATGGGTTATTCAGAATCAAGTAGAAAATATAAAATAAAATACCTAGGTACCTTATTAGATCGTAATTTAAAAGAACCCATGAATATGAAACGTCCTGGTAGGTACTTTATTTACAACATTTCCACACCCAAATTACAGAGAGAGAGCAAAAAGTTTCTACATACTAAACTTGCAAATGTGAAAGCCTACGTCGCAAATGAATGGTCCATCGAGCAAAACGTTTGAAATGTAATATTTTTCTTATTTGATGCTCTACCGAACGGCGGCGCGGCGTTCACGCAGTAGCTAACATCAAAAGCGAATCAAATTGTTCGTAAACAAACTGAGTACCACCAACCGCAAGTCACGCTAAACTCAACCGTATTCAAACTACATAAGAGCTACTAACCACACTCTTTAATGTCTGTAGAAACAATATTATTTTTCTCGTCCACGGAACGAAATCGATGAGCCGCGACGTAATACATAAAAAGACGAAATCGTCCTTAAAGAGAAACCTAAAACAAATTTCCGAGTTATTTCAATAAAAGTACGGTCAATTTAACTTGTAAGAGAGAAATAATAAAGATATTGATGATAAAATACCTGAGGACAAATTTTTAAGCTCTATCTATTTGATAAAATATTCTCCTTGTTCTTCTTATCGAATAAGGAATAGTGGCTACCTCTAGAGTTTATCAAGCTGCCTGTAAGGCCTCTAACTTGGCTTAACGACTGTTACCAGATGACAACAGCCGGGACCGACGGTTTAACGTGCCCTCCGATGCACGGAAGCGCTAAGTTGTAATGCCACTTAACGGTCACCCATCCGACACCTGGCCGGACCGAGCGTTGCTTAACAAACGTGAACGAGTACGATCAGTCTGTCAAGTTCCGCCATGAGCGCTTCAATTTTTTAATTAAAAAGTTAAAATAAATTTAAAAGACGAGAAGACCACGTAGAGTTATATATTTATTTTAATTAAAATTATTTATAAAAGTTACTATTCACTGATCATTTAATGTAAATATACCTATACCGGTCAAAATTATATAGGTAAGTACCCTCCGTTTTTTGCTTTGCCGTAGTAGGGTAAATATAAACATTTCTCATTTATAAGATAAAATAATAGCGTATTATACCAGTCACCCATAGGTAGGACTACATGAAATAATTTAATTAAATAAAAATAAGTATCTAAACAGCTTCAACGTGAAGCGCTCATGGCGGAACTTGACAGACTGATCGTACTCGATCACGTTCGTTAAGCAACGCTCAGTTCGGCCAGGTGTCGGATGGGTGACCGCTTAAGTGACATTGTTAGAGGCCTTAAAGGCGGCTTGATAAACTCTAACACCAGAGGTGGCCACTATTCTTCATTCGATAAGAATAAGAACGTGATTAAACATAAATCTTCTATATATATAAAATTCAAAGTCCTGACTGACTGACTGATTGACTGACTGACTGACTGAGTGAGATATCAACGCACAGCCCAAACCGCTGAACCTAGAGACTTGAAATTTTGCACATAGGTTCCTTATGAGGTCCAGGGGTGCACTATGAAAGGATTTTTTAAAACTCACCCCCCAAGGGGGTGAAACGGGGGTCCAAAGTTTGTATGAAAGTCCCTCAGTTTTGAAGCTAGGATCTACAAATTTTGTGATTAGGCTGACCATTGAAAATTAATAAATACTGGTCTCAGCGTTTTTCAAAATTCTACCCCCGAAGGGGTCAAAAGGGGGATGAAAATGTGTATTGAAGAAAATCCATTAATTTTCAAAGTAAAAATCGCTTAATTTATAAATTAGGCTTATGGATGGAAATCTATCGCAACGTATATTGTTATTGTTAGTATTTCAACTCCAATGGGGATGAAATGGGGGTGAAAAGGGGTAAAAAACCCAAAAATAGATATAGATGTAGTTATTGGGGTTTTCGGGGATGACGATTTCAAAAATGACATTTATTTTGAAGTCCAACATGGTGGACATGATTTTACCCCTAAAGTAGTGAAAATGGGGTTCAAATTTTGTATGGAAAAATAATATAAAATAGACATTACAACTTTAAACTACGTAGGAGCACATCTAAAAATAAATAGGCAAACATATATTTTGTAATTTTGAAAATGGGTAAATGGGGTGAGTAAACATGAACATGAGGTTTCATGGGATGGTGATTGCGAAAATGACATTTATTTTGAAGTTCAACACGGTGGACATGATTGGACCTGGACATGCACATCCAGGGGACGGGGACAGGGACGGGAACGGAAACGGAAACGGGAACGGGAACGGGATAGGGAACGGGAACGAGAACGGGAACGGGATACTAATATCTCTGGATACAATTCTGAATATTATAAACTAGCTTCCGCCCGCGACTCATGTTTTAATTTCATTAAATTCTGATCACGTAAAAACGGCTGATCAGAATTTAATGAAATTAAAACATGAAGATTTTATCGAATGTCCACGCGGACGAAGTCGCGGGCGGAAGCTAGTCTAATATAAAATCATTGTTATTTGACGAGCAATCATGCCAGCATGAATTCTGTGTTTTGTGTGGATAACCACAGATTTGATCATTACAATGATATCATTGAATTTGAATATGAATTTAGCGATTGTATTTAAAATTAGTTTCAGTTCAAACTAAATTGTACATTACAGCGGGTTTTATTTACCTATTTAACTTGCTTTTGTATTATGAATAGTTTAGTTTAATCTTAAAATTACCTTCAAAAGCGTTGTAAATGACAATGACATACCTGAAACAAAAATATTGTTGTTAATAACATGTTTTTGATCGACATTTTCTGATGATACAAACAAGTTTCATAATGTAGGTATTTTTTATAAACAACTTCAAATAATAATTGGATATCTTATGTGGTATTTACATGGGCTACTAAAGCCGCACAACTTTCACCGCACGGCGAAAATTGACCGTGTGAATGGCAATTCGGCCTAGGCCGCAGGTGACTGAACAAAATTATCTGTTCCGGTGGGCAAAACTGGAACTACTGTTACCTAGGTTACGCCATCAACTACATAGACGACAGCGACGCCATCCCCTGCGATTCAATTTTGGAAGAGAGTTGCTAGGTGACTAATGTCGACCGTCACAGACAGGTGTCTAAAATCAACCCATGTAAATAGCCCATAACTTCCTTCGTAGAAAACATTATTCAAATGTGAAAATATAATAGAAATAGAAATAGAAATAGAAATAGAAATAGAAATAGAAATAGAAATAGAAATAGAAATAGAAATAGAAATAGAAATAGAAATAGAAATAGAAATAGAAATAGAAATAGAAATAGAAATAGAAATAGAAATAGAAATAGAAATAGAAATAGAAATAGAAATAGAAATAGAAATAGAAATAGAAATAGAAATAGAAATAGAAATAGAAATAGAAATAGAAATAGAAATAGAAATAGAAATAGAAATAGAAATAGAAATAGAAATAGAAATAGAAATAGAAATAGAAATAGAAATAGAAATAGAAATAGAAATAGAAATAGAAATAGAAATAGAAATAGAAATAGAAATAGAAATAGAAATAGAAATAGAAATAGAAATAGAAATAGAAATAGAAATAGAAATAGAAATAGAAATAGAAATAGAAATAGAAATAGAAATAGAAATACCATAAGTATAACCACAGTACATATATAAGTTTTTTAAACAGTAGAAGAGCTAACGTCACTTAGGCCCTTTTGTCATTGCACTCCGTCGGATCGCTAGGGTTGGCATTCTCCGGCCGTCTCGTCGAATAGTAGGTATTTACACTAAAGCGAACGTTATGTTTCCGGGAAGCAGAAAGAAAAATGTGGCAATTTTAAAATTGAAAGTATATTATATAACTTTTGAGAACTTAGTAGGTAGCTACTTACCTACCTAGATAAATCAATAAAAGTAAGTAACAATAGTCTCGGTGAACTAATCCACGCGATGTGACAACCCCGACTAAAGTGCTGCGAACTTTGCTTAGAGCTCTTAGAGTGACGTCAGCCGTCAAATTCGACCGTTTCTATGGAGCTCGCCTATACTGTTTGAAAAACTTATATAATATGTACTGTGGTACTAAAGCCTCTCCTAGGCACGACAAAATGGAAAAGCTTAATTCTATAGGTAAAATTCCATCAAAATTAACCTTATCAATTACACTCGTTCACATTAATAGTATTATCATCAAGCCAATCGGTAATTTTCGACACGTATATTAACATCGAAATCGAATCTCGAGCACTGGGAGTCCACTCTCGACAGCAAGTGTTCGTATTTCGATATGATTTTGGAGGCACACCAAAATGACTTTAGGATTTTTCTTTTTTCTCGTTTGAGATATTGACTCTATATACGACAAATCGTTTTTATTATTTATTTATTTATTTCTAGAAAGGCCAACAGCATCAAACAATAATAAATAATGGGTATTGCAATAGGCCCTCACAAATAGTAATTTAAAAAAAAAAATTTTTTTTCGATTTTTAGCCATCGTGATTCAAATAGTTATCCACCATTACCAGACGTAGGTATATCGGAATTTCCACAAGTGTATTGTGAAAAGGAAGGTAATGCAATTGTGTACAGACACAACAATTCAGATAACACGGACGTTAAACGAACTCTGAAATATTGGTTTTTATTGAGGTAGGTATTTACATTTTCATGCGTTTGTCGGCCTGTGAAAATGATCTCTCGTTTTCGACGGTGATTTTAACTAAAACAAATGTAGGTCATATCGGGTTGAATTGAAACGTCTTGCTGTTATTTTCTTCGATCATCTATACCTGTGGATATTGCATAACAATCTGACAGTGTTCCGCAGACTGCAACTACAATAAAATTAAATGTTTCAGAACTGATATTTGAACTGACATTTCCTTCTATCTTTCAGTGACTATTTTTACCTTGATACGCTTTCAAGAATTTCTTCGTCATTTCACATTTTCACACAATGAAAATGTGGGAAGTTATAAATTTGGAGATGGATCTGGCGTCTCTCGTTACTAATGCACCGACGGACATCTTTGCGTCCATCGATCATAGATTTTTGTGGACATCGGACAGTATTGGGTTTCACAATCAATTTGAATGTTGGATTTTAGTGCGTCATCTTTCCTTACTGAAGAAACACCCAAGGAAAGATGTATGTTTTAGGTTAAAAACTTAAAATGCCGTCTATTTACCAATAATATTGTTTGTGTTCCGAAAAAAATAACAAAATGTAATAATTGAATTTTCTGAAGACAAACATAAATGTCTTCCAAAAGACAGCATTTGTATAGGATGGATCTAGAAAAATCACCCTTATTTTTTCACTCAGAAAAGAAGTAAAGCTAAAGTTCAGTAATTTTTAATAAGTAAACCTAATTATAAAAATCATAGAAAACAATTCTCTGATAATTAAGTGGCGGTGTCCGATTTAAAAGGTCCTTTGACTGGATAAAGGGCCAAGATTGAAAACGAGAAAGCAAAGCTAATGCCTCCCTTTGGCTCTGGCCGTGCATGCTCGCAAATTGGCCGTAAGAGGCTTATACAGCTAATTCCGCGGCGATCAGTGCCATAGGAGTCAACAAGCGAACACAGATTAAGCTCTCTGGTAGTTCGAACTCTAGGGGAACAATCGCGCTAAATTTTCAACGACACTGTATACCTAGAGCAAAACATAGACTTTCTCGCTAAGATGACCGAAAAGCTGTTGCACCTAGCTTATCGTTGGACTAATACCAAAATCTAAACCAAGTCCATCGATGATGCTAAGCTTAGCATGCATGGTTTTGGTATTATTATTGAGACTGCACGTTGTCGCAGTTTACCCCTAAGTCATGAAATAAAAATGGTTCTAAGAGTTAAATTTGGAAATTTGAAATCGGCCGAGAAAACCTAACTTTCTACTGCCACTTGTATATTTGTCACAGTTTTTTTAAATCTAGTGATATTGCCAATATTCTTAAAAACTTCCATCAGCCATTTTTGATGTCCCCACTGCTGGGGCACAGGCCTTATTCCTTATGGGTGGTAAGGAGGATGGGCCATAACCCACCACGCGGGCCCAATGCGGATTGGTGGGTGTTAACTACTGCAAATGCAGCCGGGACCAACTGCTTAACGTGCCTTCCGAAGCACGGAGGAGCTCGAGATAATAATTTTTTGGTCACCCATCCCATGACCGACTTTTGCGAACTTTGCTTAACTTCCGCAATCGCTGGGCCAGGCGCTAAACCACTGCGCCACCGAGCTAAAACTTGTTCACCTTTACCTTTACCATACGTCTGTGTTCTCCTCGTGGCTAAATCAGAATGTTCGGTGGTTTTCTCTGCGATTGCAAAATCTCAATATTTATTTGTCTCTGTAATTTGTTTACTCTCTTGCATTGGGGTCCAATTATTCTTAATGGGATTACAAGTTTAGCGTCACTCTCCGCGTGTTCTTAGTTGCGATAGTGTTTGTTAATCCAGGTTTAAACATTTGAAGCAAGAGTATGGGGTATTTATAGGCTGTCATGTCTTACGGCATCAAAGATACTGAACACGTCATCTAGCCAGAATCTTGAAAACTGAACTAAAAACAAATACATATCAAATGCTTAGTGTAAACAACTCTCCGTTAAATATACGAAAACATCCTTTCAACTTTAATCAGAATAAAAATTAACATTTGTATTTATTTAAATACTTGACCAAAAGTTTTACAATGTAAAATTGTTAAATACTAAATGAACTTATGAAATCTCCGATACCTATACAAAAAGCTCTTTATTAATACATGAGCAAAGGTTTAGCCATAGCGATGCCAAATTGTTAAAAACTAAATGAAATTATGAAAGGTACATTGTCAAATGCTTAAACATTCGTCGTAATTATCCGTTAAATATACGAAAAGCTCTTTTCAGCTTTAAATCTTTCGCAGTAAGTACGTAAATCAAAATCAAAATTAACATATTTATTTAAATACGTGGCCAAAGGTTTTAATGCGTGTTTTTGCCGTTTCCGAGCTGCCGGCAATTCATTTAACCTTTGCAAATGAGTAAAGGAAGGGTCAGCCATATTGTTTCCGGTACGCGTTTAGCTCATAAAAACATTTAGCTTTACTAATATTACTTTTGCTCTACTTTGATTTTTTAGGAAGATTTAGTTTCATTTATAAAATGAGTTTTTTATTAACAACATTGTTTTTGTTCTTTAGTCAATTAATATTCTACTTAATTTGGGCCAGTCGATAAGCAGAGCCAATTAGTAATCAACATTACATGCTAAAATTACCTAAAAACTTTATAAATCAACTTAATAATTTTAATACATACATCTTTAATGCTGTTTTGTTTTTATAGTTTTTAATCTTTCATGTTTTCACACTGGTGTTTGAATTCAATGTTAGTGTTGTTAATAAATAAATAAGCAATGTCCAATGATCTTGTAACAATTAGTTATTTGTACGAAAAGTCTACATAACAACTAACAACTATATGTACCTAAACTTTTCGAACAAATTTATATTTTTCATAATTCGCTCAGTTTGTGGACTCACATAGTCCACTAAAAAAATGAACTTTAGAATATAATATGGGTGGTTGTTAAAAACTGGATGGCTAATAATTATTCGCAATGAGTCTATTTATAAAAATAATGAAGTATATTCTTATAATAATATTGAAATAGGCGTAATATGGGCGTAATCACTAACTATCATTCAGACAGCCTTGGTTGGAATTTCAAATGTATGTAGTATGAAAGTGAAAGTGAAAGTGAAAGTGAAATAAGCTTTATTCAAATAAACTTAATTGTTAAGTACTTTTGAATCGTCTATATTTTCCTACCACCCGTTCCAGACTTTTTTAGCTGACAAGAAGAACGGGCGCAAGAAACTTATCAGCTGTAACAGCCATAAGTAACGATATTTACAAACTTGAATATATCGTTACCAGGGTAACATAATTACAAAAGGGTGACAGAATTATTGGCAACAACATAGACTTATTATTATGTTCCTACATTTGCCATAATATTTTGCCAAAAAGTATTGTACTTTTGTCTTAGATAAATGGCAATCAATTTTTTTCATCTAATAAGAATAATTACAAGTGACTTCTCCCTTGATCTACCAAGGGACATAGGGGTGCAGGATATTTAATAAAACCCCGCGGGTTAACGGAGCTCGAAAATTTTCGCTGAGTCTCAGCCCTTAAGACGAGACTGGTATTTGCCGGATCTGACTTTGTTAGGGTCGCTGGGTGCCATCTTTGGACAGACACGGAGTCATTCTGTGATAGGTAGTTTAGGAAAAATAGTACTTACCTAATAAGAGCCTTAAGTTTTCATCTGAGAAGCCAAAATTTTGTTGTAAACATCTATTTACAACAAAATTTTGGCTTTTTTGTTGTCTGTTTATTTTTTGATATATTTAGACGTACTTATATAGATATAATAACTAAGTAAATTGAATTTGAATTAAGCTTAGTCATAAAATCTCTTAAATTATTTGTGTGTCTTAACGTTACATAAATAATTTAATTTACTTGCATGTGTAACGTTAAGACTAAGATTTAATTTACAGAATTTCACACTAACTAGACTAAACCAATGCAAAGTGATTATTACTTTAAAGATTAGATAATGTGTATAAACGGAAAATCGATAATGTATGGTCAAACAGATAATTACCACATGTAAGTGGTAGGTCCATAATACATTTAAATGGATTTCGTTCGGAATGATTCCGTTTCGGAATTCCAAATCAAAATTCCATCTGTAGGTATGTGGTGGGCCTCAGTTCACCATCAACGTAATGCATCAGCCACGTAGGTAAATCAATTTAACTGAATACCAACTTCTTGTTCCTAATATAAAAATTCTTGCTAAAACTATTACACAAAAATGTTGCCAGCATTCCAACGCCCGTACATAAACACATAAAACTATTACACCCCTAAAACCTAATTCCACCCCTGGCTGTCGCAAAACGAATTCAATTTGGATCATTCTTCTATAGCATTATCCGATTGAAGGTTCCGCTGCCCTGCCCCGATTGGTGCGTCTTTGCATAAAATGAAAATCGAATACGAACTAACGAAATATTCCCGAAAAGGTTTCGTCGTGTCTTTATGAACGCCTTTATGGAATTATAGGGGAAGTGCGATTCGACCTTTGAATGTTGAGGAATAATATTCTTTTTTTGTGAGGGTTTACGGACTTTTATTGAAATATCTATTATTTTTATCAATCAAAAGGTATGTTTGAAAGAAGTATGTTGAGAATTATACCGAAGGGTATTTGTAAAAAAATTGTTTATTATGTCAGATGATACTAAAAAGGAATATCGTAAGTTTTTTATGAATGGAAGCAGTAAAATATCTCTCACGGGAACAAAATATTTCAGCTTAGAACCTTTAACTTGTGTTACTTTGAAAATTATAAATTAGTCACTTAAGATACATTCAGAGGTCAATCTAAAACAGTAATTAGGTTCTATATAACCTTCGTAATTTTTAAAGAATTCAAAGCCAACATTTTTATCACAATTCCTCGCTTCGTTAAACCTCTGAATGTATCTGAAGTGACTAATTTTAATTATAAACTTGTCACTTAAGATACATTCAGAGGTCCATCTAAAGCAGTAATTAGGTTCTATATAAACTTGTAGTTTTAATGGATTCAAATCCAACATTTTTTATCACAATTCCTAGCTTCGTTAAGCCTCTGAATGTATCTTAAACTAATTTTAATTATAAATTAGTCACTTAAGATACATTCAGAGGTCCATTTAAAACAGTAATTAGGTTCTATATAAACATGTAGTTTTAAAGGATTCAAATCCAACATTTTTATCACAATTTCCTCGCTTCGTTAACCCATCCCTAGTGACACTACACTGGGTTTAACAAAGCCATTTCTTCCTCAACATAAAGCTATAAAACATGACACACGTGTCGATACAAGAATTACCATAACTTGCACGTAAACGTTCAATGGAAAGAGAACCAATGGCGCGGCAAGGAGATAGCGGTTTGTGGAGAACATTCGCCTTTCCGTGTTTTGTTGCATAAAGGGATATAGCGGCATTTTGTAGTTACGACGTTTGTACTTCTATGTATTTATAAAGATATTTAATAATAAAATATCTGATAGCAGATTACCCTAACAGTTTCCACTATTCGTTAACACAGATACAATTTCTGTTGATTAGAATAAACTATGTAAGGGATTTACTTACACCATGTAAGTAGGTAGCTGTTTATTTTTGAGACACCGATATTTTGGCGCAGTTTCATGTTTCTAAGTTATAAGGCGACAGGTGAACAGCCACACACGCAATTAAACTTCTTTAAATAAACTTGTAACTTAATTCTGTTTAGATTTTTTTATAAATACGTAATCCATGTTATAATACTTTATTTTTTTAAATATTGCTGTTTAATTTCCTCACAATCGAGGTGAAAAGCAGAGTGTATAACTCGTACATTAAACCCATTTCATGCACTTGTTGTACAATCTACTATTTATAAACACAACACACATAAAATCTGAAATCATTGTACAAACAAAAGATAGTAACTCTGAAAATACAACGAAAAAGATTTTTCAACGTTTACTTAACATACGTCTCAAATGAAATGTACTTGTTATTCTTCGCATACTCGAAACCTTTTCTCTCAGCAACGTTGTGGCAACATTCTGATTTCAGTGCAAATGTTGCCACGTAATATGAAAACAGCCGACAGTTGCGCCAATGGGGAAAAAATTGTGTAATTACGACCTTTTTTGTGGAGATTTCGTTTGAGATATAATTATGCGATGTTACCTTTTTCCGGCTGGCTCCCCAAAATTAGGGAAGTGTGGTCGTAAATTATAAGAGAAGCAATGTGGTTGCGTATGGGTTAAGGATTTTGGTTTTCTGTGATGAAGCACCGAATAAATAAATAAATAAATTTATAACGCAGCTTGCTGACGTACCTACAACTATTTGTAGGTGCGATAATCGCGGTCATTATTTCAGCGACTTTTTTGAGCGACTTTTTGTAGCTCGTGGGCGTTTCATTATTGAATTCTGAATGTTCTATACCTACTCGGCGACAAAATGATCACGATGAGCTCCCATAAAATGTAAAAAGTACTGATTGTAAAAAAGGGTTACTTTTACTCCATCCAATAAAATCTTTTCCATTGAAATGTAGCGTCCATAAAACAAAGAATAAAAATTTAGTAGTATAGTGTCCACACAATAAATATATTTTTAACGTAGGTACGGCAAAAGACACAGAAAGATGCCAATACTAAGAACTATGAACAGAACCATGACAAAATTATAGATTATAGATAAGTAGACTTATTTTAATTATAAATAATTATTCTTATAAACATAATTGTAAAATTTAAATATTATTTTACTGTGTAATTAACCATGGGAGATGATCCGCCATCTTGAAAATAAACAACAACTGATTCAGCAGGCCATTATCTCTGCTTCCGGCGCTCTTCCATAAGGAACCATTTCCTATTTCATCCTTATTTCTCAAGGGTAATAAGTTTACTCGCTATTTTGTTCGGTGCAAATAATATGTGGTAACTTTTTGGCAACTATATTGCTTTTTAATCCTATGAACAATGTCATGTAAAATTATTTAGGTATAATAGATTTTGTATTGTGGTGCTGAAATAATATTGCTTAACTTTTTATAATAATAAATTAGTAATTTTGTTATTTTAGCGTCCATTTGATATGTCAATGCAAATAGCGTGTAACTATAGCACAAAGGTTCGATTGATTTATCAGATAATAAAGTTTCGCAAATGCAGTATTGTCTTAGTACTAAATGTTATCCGTCAAACGAGTTGACATTCACGATCGACATTTGATCTAACAATTTAAATCTAAGCCTATATTTATATTGCATAACTACCAATTTGCATTACATTTGCTTGTGGGCTAAGATACATTCTCCTAGGGTATTTAAAGTCAGTTCGCTTAGATAGTGTCGCCCTTTTGTCGCGCCGCCTTTGCACGTGCCGCTTCTTGTCAAAGGATGCCGCCGCAGGTAAATTTGGATTTTGGCAGTTTACATAGAAGTGCCGTAGTGAAAGGTAGTGTTTGTTACCGGTATTCCTGTCTCTGAACACAAGTGCTTGCGGTTGTACCGACACTATCTAAGCGAACGGACTTTACACCAAGAGTTAAGTCATTAAATTTGGATATTTTCACATTATAAAACATAATTCTTCTTCTGCATTGCCTAATTCCAACTAAGATGGGTTTAGCCTTAGCCCTACTCATTATGCAATGCCAGCACAGCCTGTTCTGGGTTGTCAGATCGGGCTACTATTCCTTGTCTATCCTGCTTTGAAATTACCTTGTAGGGTCTGTGCTTGGGACTCGTGAACTGGTGAACTGGATCATAAAATTAATGTCCTGTACCAGGTGAAGATAAAAGCCTTTTGAAGTTCAAACTCAAAAATATTTTTTGGGTTTTAAACTATTTTATTGTTTATATACTTTGGGAAAAAAAAAACTAATAAGTATGTTAAATAAAATAACGAAGTTAAGTAGTAAATTTTCTTTTGGTTTTTTTTAATCCTCAAGCAAGCTAATGACGTATGTATAGTATAGCTATTTGTGCTATGAAATTATAGAGTAATCTGAAATGCGCTCTTTACAAAATGTGATCAACTTGGAACTGTAAAATTTATACAAACAAGCCTTCCCATCCAAATGAAACAAAGGCTTCAACTTTAAGGTACCTACTTACTTACAAACGCTTACCCTTTCTAACTTCATTATACTCTTTGCGCGCAGTAATGCAATCTTTGTCGTTATTCGCTAACGAAGCAGAGAGGGGGTAAGGGGGGCAAAGGTAATTAAAGGCGTTTATCTCTAGCAGGTGGCGCTAATTCCGACACAGATATGGAACTACGCGGAGGTAAAAACATTCTCAAGTTTTGAGCGCTTAGAAGCAAATCCGAGGTCAAGTCAAGTCAAAATAAGCTTTATTCAAATAAATTTAATTATTAAGTACTTTTGAATCGTCTATATTTTCCTACCACCCGTTCCAGACTTTTTAGCTGACAAGAAGAACGGGCGCAAGAAACTTATCAGCTGGAAAAGCCATAAGTAACGATATTTACAAACTCGAATATATCGTTACCAGTACCTTTAGCACGAACAGCTATCGAGAAAAAAAACGCACGTAAAATTACTCGATAGACAATTTTCTCTATGGAAAATTTCATTTCGCTTATCAGCGATAGATGGCGTTGTACAAATTTCCAATACAAAATTTAACTATCGAATGATTTTACGCGAGTTATTTTTTTTATAGCTGTTCGTGCTAAGGGTACAGATAATTACAACAGGGTCTTGATCGAAGAACAAGGTGACAGAATTATTGGCAACTACATAGAATTATTATATTACTTCAACAAAGTACTTATATTAGCAAGTTATGTGTTACATCATTTCCACGCATTTTGATTTTTAAGATAAGGTCTAATCTAGTACGCATACTGCAGGGAACTTAGAAATCTGTTGGTGAAAAAAATTGGCAATAGAGTGAGGTTTTAGAAGCGATTTATTTAATTCTTTGCTGTCTAAGATTCATCTAGTTGTTTCGTAATAATGGCTTATTTAATAATGATTTTTAATGTGATTCTCAAATACATAATTATACATAATCAAATTCTGAAAGCAAGCATTACCGATATACAATGATTGAATTTAAAACATTTTTCAATTACTATTTTAATGGAGTGGAGCTCGGTGGCGCAGTGGTTTAGCGAATGGCCCAGCGATTGCGAAAGTTAAGCAACGTTCCCAAGGGTCGGTCATGGGCTGGGTGACCAAAATGTATTATCTCGAGCTCCTCCGTGCTTCGGAAGGCACGTTAAGCCGTTGGTCCCGGCTGCATTTGCAGTCGTTAACACCCACCAATCCGCATTGGGCCCGCGTGGTGGGTTATGGCCCGTCCTCCTTACCACCCATAAGGAAGGCCTGTGCCCCAGCAGTGGGGACATCAAAAATGGCTGATGGACATTCTAATAAGTTAGGCAAAATATTACCTTGCTTTCGTTCGTTTCTGATCAACATAATACTGAAAGCTTCCAGGTTATCCAAAAATGCCGTTCCATTCTCAGACTTTAATATTTCCTTGCAGGAAATATGGCATTTCTCATTTTTCGTTTGAAAAACTACCCTTGCTCGGTACGCTAACTCAAATTAAACAAGAGCTATTTAAATTGCAGTTTGGAGTGTTTCGGTTAGGGGAGCGTTATATCTCTTTTTAAGAACCCTCACTTAAGGTAACACCTTGTGTTGAAGAGGTTTCTTTTGTTTTTACTTTGACAAAAGGCAGAAAGAACTGTTTAAAAAAGAATTTGAACAACACATGCAAATTGTTAGCGTCATAGACATCATGTGATGGCGTCATATTCATTCGAAAAAACATTTATAAGTTTATTACATTTTATCGAATACCAAATAATATACTAGAAAAAATACGACTCGCACCAGATCAATTCTCAGACGGGAATCGAACCCGCGACCTTTGGATGTCCGGTCCAATGCTCTGAATATCTGGAAAGATATTTCAATTGAATGTCGAGGTAATTCCTCACATTGGTGAAATAACGCTGGCTTGCAGCGTAAGAGTAGGATATACTAGAAGAAATTCGGCGATGCACTAGTGACTCGGTAGCTCAGCGGTCAGAGCATTGGACCGGATATCCAAAGGTCGCGGGTTCGATTCCCGTCTGAGAATTGATCTGGTGGTTTTCCTACACCCATATTTTTTTTTTCTCGTAGATTTCTTTCGTGGGATAAGGTTTCCAAAAAGAAAAAAAATATTAATGCCTGCAGACATAAAAAAAATATATTTAAAAACTCGAATAAAGGTGCTCTTAATCGTGTATTTCTTAATGTTTTTGCTTTAAAATGAAAGTGTCTTACTATTAATTTTACTCTCCCGAGTATATCAATAAATTCTAATGCTTGCTCTACAAGTTTTTATTGTTGATTGAATCCTGAAAATCGATTTTGTGCGGCTGTCGGCTGTTAAGGGATATTCCTTTGCATTTTTATTTCTAATAAAATCACTACATTGGCTGTTGATATGTCATTTGTCATTTTATTTTACATCTGACAGTATCAATATGACATTTGACAGTAAAAAATCGATGTTGCCACGGCAGAAAAACGTTTTGGGTTGCTGTTTTATTAGCTTTAACTATCCAACTTTAAAAATAAAAATAAAATGTTTGCAGGTTTAAAAAATATATATTTGTACATGGACAGATTCCTTATTTTGTTCTCTTTCCATAAAACATAATTTTATGACTGTAGGCCACGGGTCACCCAAATGGGCCCAGCTTCCATACAAAAATAGAACAACTCCTTTAAAAATTATATAGCTATTTCATCTTAATCGATTGCCAAATATCTGGAAAGATATTTCAATTGAATGTCGAGGTAATTCCTCACATTGGTGAAATAACGCTGGCTTGCAGCGTAAGAGTAGGATATGAAATTCGGCGATGTCACTAGTGACTCGGTAGCTCAGCGGTCAGAGCATTGGACCGGATATCCAAAGGTCGCGGGTTCGATTCCCGTCTGAGAATTGATCTGGTGCGAGTCGTATTTTTTCTAGTATATTATTTGGTATTGTGTAAAAATAGCATTGTGAATGCAAAAATCTCAAATTAAAAAAAAACATTTTATCGAATTTGAATAGTGACAGGTTCCCAAAATATAGTCTATAAATAGGTACCTTAATTTACTTTTACAAATAACGCGAGACGAATAATAACGTTTCAAGATTTTATTCCATCACTCCCGGAAAATCTCAAATTATTATTAACACAACTTTGTCATCTAAAAATGTATAGTTTTGAATTTAAATAATCGCTATTGTTTATCCAAGCTCCATAGTAAGTACATATTTATGTAATTTTAATGTGAATCCCGATTACCGTACAAAGTTCAAAATGTGAGTTTGTTTATTAGGGCCAGCCCCCTAGCATGACTGATAAAACATGATATTATAATTATATCGCGTGATATACTTAGCGTTTTATCGACACTCAACTGTCAAAATCCATTGTCTTTTGACAGTTATCGCGTTACAGTGGTCATGCTAGGGGGCTATTAGCAAGTACCTACAACAACTAGAGGTGTCTTTTCAGATTTCAGTACCAAAACACTAAAATCTTTATTGTCAGTTTCAATCTTCGAAAATGGAACGGAACAAAAAGACGTTTTTTAATCAAACCGTTTGTCCAGAGCACCTGTAATTAGCGATGTTAATCTCCAAGGTGTCTGCGCTGGGTGTTAAATCCTTGAAGATATGGCGGCGTGCCAACACGGTGAAAACACCAAAAGGGGCGATTAATATTCACGCTCATTTTTCACTTCACACTAAGAAGCTGTAAAGTTTTTTCTTTGAATGAATGACCAAAATACGAAATAATCACCCACCAATTCGCATTGGGCCCGCGTGGTAGGTTATGGCCTATTCTTTTATCAATCCATAGAAAGGCGTTTGTCCCAGCAGATGGGGACAATAAAAATGGCACTTGCAAATAAAATATTTAATGACAGGCATTTCTCTGTATTTCAAAAATCTTCAAAATGCTTGTTAAGATAGCCCGATAACACGGCGAAAACACCAAATATTTTTCTCCTGAAACTGTAGTTTTTTCGAGGACCGGAACCGCTTACCGTTAAAGGGGTTTTTGATTGGGTATTTCATAGACTTGTTTTCAAAAACCCTATCAATACGGTAACCCTATCGAAAGGGTAACCCAGTAAGCACTTACCGAATACGAAAACCCTATGAACGCTTTATGAAGGGACTTGTTTTCAAAAACCCTATTAATACGGTAAGCATAAGTGAAAGTGAAAGTGAGTTTTCCGGTCCCTGGTTTTTTTACTACTAATGAATGACAAAAATAAAATACAAGTTTGTGTGTGTTTGTTACCTCTTCATACCTAAATGGCTGAATGTTGATTATAAGCTGGCTTGTCAAAAGTTTCCCTAGGTCCATGTGGACGAAGTCGGGGGTGGCTGCTAGTAAATAAATAATTGAATGACTGGTAGCCTCTGCATGTCGAGAACCCTTGAAGGCATTGTTTTATTGCGAAGTAACTTTTTATAAACAAACAAAAAATATAATAAGCCATGTTCTCCGTCCAATTTAAAGCCTCCATTAATTTGTGCCAAGCGCCAATTTCCTTTCTTAAGAATAGTCAAATTCAGCTAAGTTTACTGTAAGCTGTTGACTAAGTTGTTCTACGTGACTTTGCTCGGTATTTGGGTCAAAGTAAAAGAGACTTTTGATTTTTGTTTATTCTCTAAATATTTATGTTTTAAACACTATATAGTGGCTTTGTGAGCTGTAGACCCCGTGTTTGTGACATTTTTGCCATTTTTCGAAATCGCATAATTAAAAATGTTTTTTTTTTCGCCCTCCCCCTTTTTTGTCTTTTTTTGTCATGAGCTGGCGACGCCCTTGATATAGTAAGTTTTAGGCTGGCAAGCTACTCATTATTAATCAAATAGTTCTGTTGTATTAAGTTAAGTAGAATGTAAGTAAAGCATGTAAAACAAGTTATAAGATTCCAGACAGGAGACTGATATCACAAGTTTCGTTGGAACTAAGCTGTGACAAATACAAAGAACCCTAATTAAAACTTTGTAGTTTCCGACGACTTACAGGCCAAAGCGATTTCTTATAGAAACTTAGGCGAAAAATGTGTTGCTTTTTTATGGCTATAATATAATGGTATTGTAACTTTGAAGTTGTTGGAAAATATTATGTTTGATAAAAAAACGACGTGTTGCAGTGAACAATTTTAAAATAATTGTTTGTTTTTTATTTAAACTTAAAGCATTTTGTTGGTTGCATGTTGCATGGGAAATCACTGAAACTAGGATACACTTTAAAAAATATTTTTGACATAATTTCATAGAAGATACGATACTTAATTTGTTGAACTTTCATTATTAGAGAGAGTAAATTCATTAGAGTGTGGTTTTAGCTCAATATTGTAATAAGATAGATAGTTAATATTATACGAGACGTTCGTATACGCTACGACTAATAATAATATACTCTCTAATTGGACTTGTGGTATAATAATATATGAATTGGTAAATAATTATGGATTTCATGGTGTATTAAGATAATTAACACGTTCATACTTGTACAAATATCTGGCAATTTATTGTAAGATTAATTTTAGTAGATGATTATTGTTCAAATTAGTTTTGTATTATTGAAATATGTTATCATAATATGCTTAGATCAATTTGATTGGTATTAATTGGTGTTCTTAGTGAAATACGAATGAGTTTCATAATGAAAATTATCCGCCAATTGTTTTGTTGAATCAAATCTTGTCACAGTATTTCATTTCATATTGTTTACAAAATCATATTGAAATTCTAAACCCACGTCAATAAACTTAACTATTGTTAATAGGTAACGATTTAAATCAAATTGCGTTATTCATATCACTTTTCAGTGTTCAAATGATAACAAAAACTCGTAATTCAAGTTAGTCACAATATCTTGTAATATTCCTTTATGACTCACTGTACTGTTTCTTTCTGTAGATTAGAGCTTATCATAAGTAATAGTTAGTTTAACAGAAATCAAAGATATAACTGGACAATGTGAAGGAAGTGGTCAATCACGCAATAGTTTCCTAATTCCTTGAAGGTTAAATTTACAGTTGTCGGATTGAAATTGGTTCAGTGTGAATTCATCATAATTATAGCTAATAATTAAAAATATTGCTCTTGTACAAAATGATCTGTGATTTCTTTTACTCTACCGATGGTATGGTAAACGACAATTTTTTTGTGTTGCTGAAGATTAATGCATTTTCAACTCGTGTAGGTAAGTAAATAAAACGTAACATTTTATAAAGTCTAGCTTAAAAATTGGATTTTTTTCCACGTATTGAGGCCAGCTACGAAATCTGGCTACGAAGTGATCCGAAGGGGGTCTAAACTGCTACTTTACTCACAAACGGTCAGTCTCCTTGTTTTGGGAAAGACTGAAATTCAGCAAAAAATATTATCTAGACTGTTGGGCTTCTGTTGGGAAAACATTTTAACAAAATCTAATAAGTTTTTACAAACACATACAGGGTGGATTTTTGAGACGGTACATTAAGGGCAGGTACCTTAACCGTTATAGTTAGGTACAGGAAAACATAAAAAAAAATTGTTTTATGCCAATCGATTCTATTTCATGTGGGGATTTAAGGTATGAGTAAGTACTAGAAACGACAGATATCGCCAAAAACTTTTCCCATACATTTTGTACGGAAAAACGAAAAATCTTCTCGAATTATTTTTTATTGCCAAACGATCATATTTCTTACTGTGATCAAGATGCTCTTTAAGACCAACTGAAATTTTAGTACAGAAGAGTCTTTTGATCCCCTCATGTAATAGGATCAATTAGCATATTTTTTTTTTGTATTTTAGCTTTTTTATGCTAACGGTAACTTTTTTTCCGAAATCTGTGAATGCAGTTCAGAATATCTTAAAAAATATGGAAGGTCCCCCAGGAGCGTTTTCCTGTAACTATAAAGGTTAAGGTAAGTACCTGCCCCTAAAGGAACCGTCTCAAAAATCACCCTGTATACAATAGGTTCACTAGAATATTCATAAAATATAGGTATCTCCTAAAAGTTTACACGCAAATCTGGTTGCATTAATCTATCATTGTACCTAACAATTACCGTGCTTTATGCGACCAGCTTCTAGTAGAACTGTCTGCGCCGGCGCAAGATATACAACCAGCATAAATCTTTATCCAAATCCTACATTTGGCATATAATTATGTGTTTATAGCTGTTCGACTCGTTATAAAGCTATTAAGCAATAAACTATAGTTTCTCAATTTGTCATGAGTAATTAGGACATTGGTGAATAAAGGCAAATAATCACCATCAACCTGTGCTGTGCTGAACTGTGCGATTTACAGATAAAAGTAAAAGTTTGAGAAACAGAAGACTATATAGTAACGGTAAAGTGAGTCATCACGCTTTATGAAGTTGTAATTTATACTAAAAGCTTCCGAGGCGGTCAAGCGGCTTGACATAATTTGTACATACACGTTTTCTTGAGCCCCGCATGCTGCGTCGTTTACAAGGCAAGCCTGTTTATAAAATGCTAAGTAATTATACTATTTTATGATAGGCAAGCGCTTGTCTGCTATCACGCCTGATGGTAAGCGATGATGCGATCTACGATAAAACGAGCTTGCCTAGAAGATACCTATTCACTCGCGACTTGAAGGCCACCAGTTCGTACTTATCGGGAAACACAGATTCAGACAAGGAGTTTAATTCTCTAGCGGTACAGAATATGATAAAATTTGAAGCTTTTAACTTGACGCGATGTTTTGACGACCGGTTTGATCAATGATATTCAATTTATCCGTTTGATAACCTTCCGTCGACCTCACTAGCACACAAAATCAGTAAGCATAATATCACAACCATATAGAACAGCACAGCTTGATGTTGTTTGTTCACCTAGCCTAGTCTTTTGTAGCCAGAGGCTCCAATTGCTTCCTCTAACTTGGTTTATATTTCCTTTTCTGTTTCATGTTTGACATAATAATGAATGTTTACGTAAATTAGTGGGTTTTGTTATAAAATTTATGTGAAGGCAAAATGCCTTAGGGGTATTTGTTTACGTAATAATTTTAATGATTTAAAACTTACGTTTGTTACTGCGTTACCTTTTTATTTATTTGCTTTTGGTATATTAATACGTTTTTTTAAGGAAATAAACGAAGTATTTTGCATATTATTTTAACAACAACAAATCCATATCAGTGGTTTAGCGCCTGGTCCAGCGATTGCGGAGTTAAAGCAACTTTCGCAAGGGTCGTCCATGGGATGGGTGACCAAAAATGTGTTACTCGAACTCCTCTGTGCTTCGGAAGGCACGTTAAGCCGTTGGTCCCGGCTGCATTTGCAGTCGTTAACATCCACCAATCCGCATTGAGCCCGCGTGGTGGGTTATGGCCCGTCCTCCTTATCCACCCAAAAGGAAGGCCTGTGCCCCAGCAGTGGGGACATTAAAAATGGCTGATGGACTAATCCGCTTATCGCCACCTGCCATAAACTCCTAGCAGCCTCTGCTATTACTTAACTAGCCTACTATCTACCTTTCCATCTACCTTATTATTATTATACCTTTGTCCAATATATCTCCTGAATTTCTATATTCAACCACCATTGAAACGCGCACGCAACACGTCAACGAATTTGAAATATCCTCAGGCGACGCGCAATAAATAACTTGCATTGTCTAAAACAGAATTGGTCTGTGGTATTAATCTTTGACAATCAACGTCTGCCCATGTCACGATATCAAAATTAGCCTCGATACATTTGAATTTATTAACTGTATAGAAGTAGAACCTAATAATTGGTTAGTAACCCTTCGTAATTTTTATCACAGTCTATTTTGCTCAAGGGTATCGCATATCTTTAGCCATTTTACTCTACAAAGAAATACCTACAGGCTATAAAAAATCTTTTTCTGAGGGCTATAACATTAGCAATGTGCAAGGGAAATCTCAAGTGATCGTTGTAAGTTTATTTTTTTATTTACAATGACAACTTTACCTACCATACATTTCTAATCCTAAAGAAGTTAGCTTTATAAATCTACCATCATCATCATGAGCACTTTCCAATATCCACTTAAGAACCCACAGCCGCAGACTTTTTCGCAGATGCGTTAAGGAAGATTTATCTTTTGCAACAAAATTCCTATAGATACCTAACTATTTCAAAAGATGAATCACCCTATTACCCATTTACCCAAGAAGCCTGCAGACGTCTGATAAACATTTAGGTCCCAGCTTATATTACAGTCAACGCTTCAATTCTGCAGTAACCATATAGCCCAAACATGATACTGGGGACCCTTCAAGGGACTTAGTAAGCGGGGATCATTGGCCGTGACGGTACAAACCCTTTTGAGGTAAAATGTTTTGATCTGTGGTCGCAATACAAGCGAGTTTTTGAATTAAGCGATTCGAATTACAGCTATTCCCAATAGAGTAAGGAATTGGGCTACTATGGATCAGTTCCTTTGCAGTGTTAACGATTACTGTCTTGTTCAGTTATTGTATTGACTGACAGACATTCTTCTGAAATATCCGTAGTTGCTTTCAATCATCATTAAGTGCAAGAGGATGAAAGACCATGTAAGGATAGACTGAGTATATAGGTATTAAAAGTCTCGAAAATAGCTGTTCTGCGTTTGAATGTGAGCTCAAGGAGTTCTTAGTAAAGCGTGTTATAATTTAGATGAATTATTAAGGATAATTTTGTAGGTAGCAATCCAATCAAAACGCACACTAAAATAATGTGCATGTGCACGCCTAACAACATTCATAGCCGAACGGACTTCAAGAGATAGAAGAACTTTAGTCTTTCTTATGAATGAAAAAACCTATAATACAATGATCCATCCAAAGCACGCTGATGCATCAATTAATATCTGTCACCCATCCAAAGACTGGCATTTGCTAAATCTGGAATTCATCAGTGAACACTCTTAAACGCCTCCTAAACTTTTGTGAAGACTAAAGAAAGGGTGGAAGAAGGATAGGATACACGCCAACGAAGCTAATCATAAACACGTGTAAATCATCTCTTACAATAACTTTGCTTTGTTATTTTAATTATAGAATTTGTTAGAAACATTAGTGGGCTTGCGACAGGATACAAATTATCGTCCCGGTCACAAATAACAGACGACATTGTTTGTTTTTAGCAACGAAAGGAGAATCCATTTGTCTTCTTAACTAAATAAAGGACAAAATATACAATCGCTTTATTAGGAACAGATAGAAAAAGAATATGGATAAGTACCTTTTATATTTTACACTAGTGACAAATAAGTACATGAAATTTTGTCGCTGTCTTTTTCTTTACTTGTGAAGAGTATAGAAAATAGCCTCACTTCTGCACTTTTCGATGTTTTTTGTTGTTTTTCCATCATTATCTTTAGCACAATTATCTTTCTTCAGAAAAAGTTATTGGAGCAACTTCACAATTTTAATGTAGAATTCAATACGCCATAAATATGACCCGCGACAAGCGCTTTTGATGATATTCTGATTTTTTTTACGCAATGAGGTTAATATGCAATTTAATATTTGTAGTTACTAGATAATCTCTTTAGCTTGTCGTATGTTTTTTTGTGGCTACAACTTTACGTTTTCTATATAAAAATATGGCCATGTTTTCCTATCATGGGCCCTTAAGTAAATATTTGTAAATTGCAAGAGTTTGAATAATTAGCAGTAAAACAGGGATCCCTATACCGATTATGGCCCAGGCATGAGCTCAACAATAATTATTGAGAGTAGGTATTTTACTCGTATCGTATTTTGGGCTGGGTTAGATTAATGTATTTTTATTGTGTAACCTTATAAAGAGTAATGACTTCTTCGCTATAATTCAGTAGCTTTTACTATTTTAGATAGTCTAGGAAAATAAATATTAAAAAAAACTTTAAATTGGCACAGGCGCATTTTCCGCCATCACTCGCACCCTTTCCCTAGGTATCACAGCGGTCATTACAGCCAATCAAATAAAGTGGCGTACCGTGGCCGCACCCTGTTCCACTCAACGCGCGAAAGAAGCTTCCAACGGTGTATTTTTTTTTTTAGTTTTTAGATTTTATTAAGTTTACAACCAAATTAGTTTTTACAAAAATTTAATTTTTGGCATCAAACTTTTATTACCGACTGCACTTTTGTCCGCCATATTGGATTTAGAGTGACGTCACTTTATTTTTCGAGTTATTCACATTAAGACCTTTCAATTGATACCCATTTTGTATGAGCACATTCAAAATAACTTGTCCGCCATTTTGGGTGTTCCACTATGTTGGATTTAGAATGTCGTCACACAGCTAACCATGCATTGTCTTTCAAACTAAACGTGTATATAATACAAAATTTCAGCTCGAACGGTTGAAGATATCGGCATCAAAATTGAGTTGTATGATTCTAACCGAACATACTTACTTAAATTACAAGTTAAACAAGTGCTTGTAAAATTTAAACATACCACGTCACTTAGAGGGACTTCAAGAACAGTAACTAACTGAATAAACGTCAATTTTAACTTAAACGGGTTATGTAACAAGGTGTGTTGGTATTGGTAGTAACTAGCCGTATTCAGAATGTTTTTAGTAGGGACGAATGGCTAAAGCCCGCCGGTAATGATCAATTGCGATTGTCAATTTTTTCGTCAATGCCATTGTTGGAGTAATTGACAATCGCTTCAATAGGGAATATGCATAAGTCACCGATTTTGATAAATTTCAGCTTGATCGCTGCGGACACGTATATAAACATAATGGAACAGAATAAAAAAAATGAATTATTTTAGTTTTATCACACGATGAAATCAGGGGAAAATAAGGATATTTTTTTTTCATTTTCGCATAAAATGCACTTAACATAACACTCAGATAGAATATCGAATAAGAAATAATATTTTGTATGACACATATGTACTTAAACTCAAAATTTAGGGAGATAATTGAAGATTATTGGCTAACTCAATATTAAACGCGCCTGAAACACACCTGAAACGTGACAAGTGACGTCACCGTTTTGTATATAGCGTTTTCGGCGGGTGCTGATGCGTGCTAACTTCAAGTAACTAGGTATATCACGAGAAAAAAACGCAAAAGGAAAAGTTTTAATATTACAGTTGATTTCGATTTTGATTAAATAAAATTGATGCATTCCCTATTGTACGCGTAAACGATCAATTTTCGCCTCAATGGGCGTCAATGACGTAAAAATCGTTATCGGTGCGCTTTAGGAACGCAAATAAACAATAGTACATTATGGGACAAGTTAGCTTAGGTTGCTCATTGCACACAAGGCTGTGGGTTGCAGCCCGAGCCGCAGGCGAGGGCGTAACTCAGCCGAGTGTGCAATAAGCAAGAGCTCACGAGTTTCATACGACGTTTTTCAACACATTTGCGAGGAAAAAACAAAGTAATTTATCACACAGCAACAAATACGACAAAAACAATGTTTTTTTTTGTTTTTTTTTTTCACAAGCCCAACGCAAGAATATTTTGCGAACAAAGGGGTGAGGAGCATACAGCCTACTTCAAAATTATAATTTTAAGTGACAAAATGCAAATATTTTAATATTTTATAACAAAATATTGGGAATTATGAATAATTTGATAATAATATATATTTATTTGACTTATTTAAGAACTTACACATTTATTTATTCCAAAAATGTATATGAATTTTCAGCAGCATAAAACCTCTTTGTTGTAAAAAAAAATAACTGTATTACCCGGCTAAATTGGGAATGCTCTGTTTACTCGCATAGAACTTGCAGTAAGGTACTAATTTAATTTTGTAGGGTCAATTCTATTACGAACTTGTGTTTTATATATTATTGCACGCGTTCGTTATAGCTCGGTTTATGGCCCTAAAAGCGATGTATCGCTAAAAGCGATGGCTCACTTTACGAGCAAGTGTGTTGAAAACTTTTTTTTTGCGTGCGAACGTACGCGCAGACGATTGAATAGTTTAGGAACACATAGAGGACAAACATATTAACAAATAAAACTTATAAACCGTTCCTGATTTTATATTAATATCGATAAAGATCACGTTTGTTTTCTATTATTATATGATAATAAAGGTATACCAGTACCGAGAAATTTCAAGTTTCTCAGCATCATGGCTCACAGAAACCTACGAAATTGCTAGAGCTTATTTCAAGCCAGCTTACTTTAAATTCTAAGGCTTCAGTTGTATCCATGCCACAGTTTCTACTTCATAAAAAATATTAGACGTTATTACAACACGTAACACTCATGTATCACACAAATCCGTTGTCCTCGTTCTTCTTGATTCGCACTGTTTGAGGGTTCCGCAAAAATCACTGCGATTATAATTTTCGTCCTTTTGAAACATTTGGAGCGAAAGGGTATAAAACTGTAAAGCAACTACTTAGGTAGTTGTTGCTTTTGCTGAACGGCCACGAAGCGTACAGTACAACGCTGGAAGAAATTTTCATAGTCAAAATTATCAAAATTATTGAATTTATCGTTTTTAATTGATTACTTTGGAAAACTGTCAATAATAAACTATTTCTTATTTTGGAGAGATTAAATTATACGGAGCCTTACAAACGCTTCAGTGTGGCTTCTCCTTTTTTATTTATTTTTAGCTTAATGTTTTTACCGATCCATCACGGCATCATGGAGTGATCCTCGCCGTCCCCGGTGTGTTGCTATTATGAGGGCCTTTAATACGGAAATATTAAATTTTTCCCTACTCCCTCCCAAGAGGTTAGTGTTCTAAGGATTTATCGAAGTTTTCATAGGCTGCTTCCGTTTGACGTACGGCGATTCTTTAATTTTTGTTTTGTATTTTTTGGGCGCTTTTAGAGCTTAAGAATAAGAAAAACAATGCCGTAAAATGTATTAATTAAAAAAAAGTGCTTAAGGAGAACGTGGATTATCGTTATAAACTGTCATCAATCTCAGGAAATGATAGATAAGTTACAAATGTATTAGATGTTTTGTATGGGCGTAGTAGCCTGAATTAATGGTTAAGTAAAAAAAATATGTCGCACCTTCGGTGCAACAAGGTCACAATAGCTGTTTTTGCAATTTTACACGAGAGTCTTTTTAAACTTTTTTATACATTCAATACGGTATTATTACTCTAAAGTAATTATTCAAAGGATTGAAAAATCAGCCCTTAATCGAAAAATTAATCTTGGTATTGACTATATATCTATATTATGTATATCTAAACTATTAGAAAAAATCCTATGCACTATAACTACCACCTCAAATTGCCTAAAATAGCTAGGTACTTCAAAATATAATGTAGAACACAAAGAACAATAGCAAACCTCCATACAAATTTTTGTTGACATAATATTTTTTATGCGATTTCAATTAAGTTACGCCTATAGAATAAAATCATATTTCAACAAAACATAAGTGTGAAATCGCTGTATTTAATCTAAAATGAGCTTTATTAACCAACCGGCACATTATTATAAATTATACAACATACAAAATGTTCGCCACGGGACTTACGGTTTAAAAACATTGTTTCGGGCGACAAGCGACAAAGAGTTCCCCTGTGGCACAACACTGTTTGTAATGCTGCTGTGTAACGGGTTATGTTTATACTTTGGATGGTTCAAAAAAATAAGTTTTAGGTTTTTGCATGCTTATGAAACAAATTGTTACACAAAACAAATTAAATTTGTCTTGATGCTAAATAACATACAAATTAATATGTATTAGGTACGCGATTTTATTTCATTATATACTAAACTAAAAGTGCCCCATTTTAATAATAAATAAGCTTTAGACATTTAATTAAGTACGCTTAAAGTCATACTTTAAAATCAATGTTCCAAATACACTACGTAACAATTTTGTCCTCATATGAATTTACATTAAAAGAACTAACTTACTGTTTCATACAAAATATTCCTTTATTCGAGCGAAAATAATGTCATAATAAAACGATTAATTTAAAGCCGGGCTTACCAATAGTCCGTAAGCCTGCGACAATATTGCCTACGTCATATGACATCACGATGAAATGCATGGCACACGGTCGGACATGTTGTGCAGAGCGAGGATCAGAAGATTATCGCAAATAAAATTGGCCGGAAGCTTGAGAAAATCCTTCACTTCCGGTCAAAATTTTAAGGTTATATTTACGTCATGTGACATCAGTACGAGACCAGTGGCGTGGCATCATTTAGCCCTTCAATAGTTAAGTAGAGAGAGTTTACATAAGTCTGTCAGTTCTGAAATGGCCGGAAGTCTGTCAAGTACTTTCAGGCCATTTCAGAAGTGACAGACTTATGTTAACTCTCTTTACTATTGAAGGGCTAAATGATGCCACGGGTCTCGTACTAATGTCACATGACGTAATTATAACCTAAAAATTTTGACCGAAAGTGAAGGATTTTCCCAAGCTTCCGGCCAATTTTATTTGCGATAATCTTCTGATCCTCGCTCTGCACAACATTTCCGACCGTGTGCCATGCATCTCATCGTGATGTCATATAACGTAGGCAATATTGTCGCGGGCTTACGGACTTCCATCTTTTCGAATATATGGATCGGACGCACGTGCGACAATTTACGACGACAAATATTACACCTCCGATGGGTTGTTTACAATAAACACCCCTGGATATAAAATGGCAACAATTCTTGTTTAATTAAATGTTATTAATTACTTTAACGCTCACACCGAATGGTTGTAATGGCGGTTCACAGTCATTATTTCATGTTTGAGAATGCTGTATTGTGTTCGATTTTCAAAAGATTTGTTTGGAATAATAATTAAATCAATAATTTGGCACTATACTTTATCCCTTTTTTATATTTCAATGTAGGTCTACCTTTAGGTAGGGCAGGTCATATTAAATATCATAAATAGAGGTTTTAACTGAAAAAATTCAGCTATATTTTATTTAATTTTATTATTAGTGTCAAGTATCTGGCAACAGACAGAGCGCTAACTAACGCATCGAATGTGCGAGAGTTCGCTCATGGCGATCGAGTCCAAACCCGGGACTACACGACCTCAGGACCCAAGTGGCAGTTCGGTTCGGGGTAATCACCCAGCGGCTTGGCCGTCTACATTATCAAGTCCGGACTGACGAAGGCCGAACCTGGATCCGCCACCAGGACCAGCTCCTTCCGGCTCCCCTGGCCGAGGAACTCGCGGGGGAGACGTGACATAATACTTGACAGTTGCCTAGTTACACATTGTTATTGATTTTACGTTATGGGAATAAAGTTTTTAAAAAATAAAATTGAATATTTATTAGTCCATCAGCCATTTTTGATGTCCCCACTGCTGGGGCACAGGCCTTCCTTATGGGTGGTAAGGAGGATGGGCCATAACCCACCAAGCGGGCCCAATGCGGATTGGTGGGTGTTAACGACTGCAAATGCAGCCGGGACCAACGGCTTAACGTGCCTTCCAAAGCACGGAGGAGCTCGAGATAATACATTTTTGGTCACCCATCCCATGACCGAATATTTATTAATTAGTAACTAAATAATGTGTACACCAACAACTTCCATAATAGCAAGATAACATTAAATAACACACATTCGATAATACACCTATCCAAAACCCGACCATTATAAAAGTAGCTTACACTTCGCACGTTTTTGTTTAGACAATCCACTAAATATTATTATCTTAAGTGTTATCGAAACAGTAACAATCGTGACTTCTGACTGACTATAATAACAATACGGTTAATCGCTCCGATTGTTACAACTCAGATCCT
The DNA here is from genome assembly GCA_950108535.1 of Agriphila straminella. Taxonomy (NCBI): domain Eukaryota; kingdom Metazoa; phylum Arthropoda; class Insecta; order Lepidoptera; family Crambidae; genus Agriphila; species Agriphila straminella. Next base: position 15,509,818 of record OX467317.1, read on the forward strand.
ACTCTGTAAACCGAACCTCGATAATCGTACGAGATTCGTTCGTTTTCGTGAAATAATTTGCTCAGTAATTATAGTAACCTTAACTCAAAATCGATCGCAATCGCTTTCAATTTTTCAATCTCTGTACAGTTCCTAGGAATTAAATATTCACAGCATAAAACTATATCACTATCTATCTGGCAGTGTGATGTTTGCACAGATGTTATTCAATAATAAAATAGTTATAATAGCTGTTATATGGAAGTGTTTTGTATTGAGCAAAAATACACGCTTCCTATAGTCAAGTCAAAGTCAAATAAGCTTCAAATAAACTTAATTATTAGTTAAGTACTTTTGCATAGTCTATATTTTCGTACCACCCGTTCCAGACTTTTTTAGCTGACAAGAAGAACGGGCGCAAGAAACTTATCAGCTGTAACAGCCATTTGTAACGATATTTACAAACTTGAATATATCGTTACCAGATAATTATTACAACAGCGTATAATTTATAAAATTGAGGCAGACAATAAGGTCCAAGGTCTAAAATTAAATCTTTAAATAAAAGATTAAAAGCAAAAAAAAATTTGCACAAAAAGGCCCACCAAAAAGCGGAGAGCCAATGCAAAAAAATTGTCTAAAATTAATCTAATAACGTAAATTGATCGTCGAACCGCGTCCGATTGATGCGTATTCCGTAGTAGGCCCTCGAACCCTTAAGAAGTTGTTAAACCGCAGTTAAAAGCTGGTTAATGTTTATTGCGGCAGTAAACCCACCGTAACTGATATGGAGAATTGTTATCACTGACTTCGAGTCCAGTTAAGATTAAGACTGAGTTAAATATTAAAGACATTGAATGAATTAGCAAATATTATGTTATTGTGTTATTAATGGAGTAGTTATGATTTGTTTCAATTAGTATTGTCATAATATTTACAATAAAATTATTAAGACATTTAATCAACTCTTAATAATTTAGTAGATTTGTTTACATAACGTTATAAAAGAAGCTGTATAAGTTAATTAATATTAAATTAATCAACTAACCAGCTAATTTTAAGCATTCAGAATTCAAATTTGAATGTCATGTTGCTACTTAATTATTTGCACATTATATTTTTTTTAATAGATTATTATAATAACATTTATTTTGACCATTAGATACCTACTCTTAGGACAAATTAAGGAACATTTTGTAAACTAGAGTTTAGAGTAGACAGTATATGTAAACAACTGAATAAATCTGGCCCGTCAGCCCCTTAATCGCCACATTTTTTTTGCAAATTTAGAAAACATTATTAAATACTTGATTCCCTTGAGAGTGTCGAAATATGCGTATTTTTGCGGCATAAACAGAAAAAGAAAAAGGGTCTTAACAGACAAACAGACGGATAACAAAGTGATCCTGTAAAGGTTCCGTTCCTTTTTAGGTGCGGAACCCTAAAAAGTTCCAAACTTCAGCAGACGGTGTACGTAAAAACAACTGAGTAAATCTGGCGCATCAGCCCATCGAGCAGCCATCAGCGACCGCGCTTAATCGCCACTATTTACTTGCGAATCTAGAAAAGGCGGTCCAAAACAAATTTCCGCGCCTAACGACGCCGACCGTCATTTAATCAGGCTCAAGTGTTGATGCGATAGCCGCAACCAACGCACTTCGACGGCCACACATATCGGAATCTATCATGAAATAACTATCACCATCCCTCTCTTATTTGACTAAAAAAACAAGACGGAACACAAGAGGGTCCGCCATCTTAATCTAAAGACAGGAAATAACCGGTTCCGAGAGGCTCGCGCCGGATATATCTGGACTTTTCCGGATTTCGGTCGGTTTAGTACGGGGGTAATGTAAAGTGGGCTACGTTATCACAAATGTTTTTCTACTAGAGGCTCTCGAGTGAGGGTTATCCACTGAATTTTCCTTGTTTTCTGTAAGCCACGATACGGCGCAAAAATGGAACATAAACTAGGTATGTTATGTACTCCTCTAAATTAAACATGTTCAGAATCATGACGAAAATGTATTCACCTTGATATCTAAGAAAAAATTGTAAAATTCTATCAACACTTTGAATGTTTAAACATTCAAAGGTAAATTCAAAGGCCTTAGAGTAAGTTTAAGCTATTGAAAGGAAGGGATAAGATACGACATCCGGAACCGCATACCGCATTTTTCATACCTCTTTCTTTTTATTACACAGAACTGGACGAGAAAACCACTCGGTCGTTTCCGAGCTCTCCAGCATCTAGCTGGTGATCGCTGAGCCATATTCTCGCTCTGGTGAACGATATATTTTCTAAGTGGAGAAAAGAGATAGAGCTTTAGAACTAGTAGCTTTGTGAACTGTAGCCTAATCGCGGTAATTCTGAACGATAAAACCAAAAACGTTACGTTGTCATTTAGGTTATATTATTTACTTAAAAACCTTTGGTTTAGCTTCATAATTTTCACTTAAATTGTCCCAGATTGTAATCCTAGACTCCTTAGGCAGAGTATTCAACAATTTTAACAAAACTAAAGCGAGTATTTTTCTGTAAACGAAACTGAAACGGTAACGATTTAGCTTTGGTTTTGTCGTTGAAAATTAGCGCGATTAGGCCCCTGTAGACCTTGCATTTGTGACACCCATTGTGTACAAACTTTTGTTAATTATTGTGATGGAAAATGACCTCACTTTAAATGTGGAGCTCATTTTTCAATGTTGACGACTCTGTATGAAATATACAGAGAGAAAAAAGCAGCCCTTGACGAGTTTCTTGCCGGTTCTTCTCGTTACAAGGTCTCCCGCTCAGGGTTTGCGAACCGATAGCGTAGCTTCTTTGACATTCACAAGTGCTTGTAACAGCCTAGACTGAATAAATGATTTTTTGATTTTGATTTTGACATTTTTGAACATTTTCCCAAAATGGCTGAAACATGTTTTTGTTACTATATATATCTCCGCAATTTAGAAAAACTGAATTGACAAAAATCCATTTATAAATGTAGAACCTGCTCACAAAATGTCTCTAGAATCGTTTGAGAAATGCGACGTGTCGATAAGAATAGCATACGAAAGCATTTTTGCACAAGCTGAAACGGTGACGCATCTCTCACGCTTCGCGCTGTTCGCTCGGTCAATGATGCGAAGGTGGGTGGTTCGATAAGGCTTTTTACTTAAAACAGTAATAGTGGCTCTGTGAGCTGCAGACCTCACCTTAGTGAAATATTAAAAAAAAAAAAAAATACGAAAAACTGATAAAGCTCCAACATTTTTTTCTCAGAGTATGTTGTGGAAAGGGTATTAACGTTAAAGGAGTTAGTTTTCTTATTACAAGCAAGCAAGCGACTTTTACTAAAACTTGTTACAAAACTTGTTAAAACAACGAGTTAGCATTATAACTTATAAAGGTACCTTTTTATAGAGAAACAACAAAGAAAGTATTAAAATGTTATCTAACTTCTATATTGGTCTTATAAAGAAAAGTTTTACAGTTCCCATTTTGTTAAGAAACATGAGTTCATAGAAAAACTCATATTTTAACCATAATAATAAAATTATGCTTGTTAAGGACAAAAAACAACATGTTATTCATAGTAACTATATATTTTCTGTGTTTTATCTTTTTAAGAATTTACCAAGCTATAAAAATGGACTGTTTAAAAACTTTAACAGTTTAACTACTATTCCATTGATACTTTTTTAACTTAACTGTTTTTTCTAATTTAACGGAAAGCGTTAAAACTTTGCGAACAGTTCCTAGATCCGTTCCATATATAATTCAGAGAGACAAAGATCGGGCGGTCGCACACACAGTTCTTGGCAATATATCATTAAATTTAAATGACTGTAAAACTATATTTACAACATTTCGTTACTTATTAAGCAAAATGTTCTCTTTAAATGGGATTTTTTTGGACTAAATGTGCTGGTTTTTTGTTTTAGTTGTTTTTGTTTAACAGCATTTCAATTTAACTTTAATACGCGCCAACAGTAAATTTAGACTTTCAAGATATTAATTTGTTTTACTTTTTCGGATATTATTGATTCTTCTTACATAAAAGAAAGAAACAAAATAAGACAAGATAAGTAACAAAGTAAGAATTACAACATTACAAGTGCTTTTGCGGCTGGGCAAGAACTAATGAGTAATATTGTTAATATTACTTTTGAATACTTAGTTATGAAATGAAAAACCTGTTTTTTTAAAAGAATTTAATTATTTTTTGTATGTAAGGTAATTTTTCCCTTGTAACGCTTTGGGACGTCAAACGTAAGGAGGAATATTTCCAAGCAGTATTTTTGGTTAAACCAGGGCCTTATTTTTTATCGTCACAATTTGTCAATTGTCATGACAATACGTTTTACATTGCTGCGTAGCTATGAGTAGTTTGTTCTATTTTCAAATTGTTTGACGAAATGTATATAAAATTGTCATGACAAATTGTCACGTTTATTAAATAGGGCCCTGGTATATACTTAAACTTCGTTTATTAGTAAGGCAGTCAGTGTATTCCAACTTAACGCTCGTTAGCTGAAATGTAGCGGTCACTTAATTAAAGGCGGACTTGCTGCAAGACTAAGCTAGTTTAACCTTCTTTGAGTCCATTGAATTTACTGAAAGATCGAAATTGCATTAATGAAATATAAGATTATTAAGTTATTTCCTTTCCTCTTATTCTGACTGACTATTAATATATATTTTTATTTTTATTTGTATTTATCTTTAGATATATTTATTCTCAGACGCACTATTCCTTCCGTAATTGCACCCTAGTCCCCTTATTGTCCTATCTTTATTTATTTTTCACCCAAGGGTTGCCTGGAAGAGATTGCTGCTTAGCAATAAGGCCGCCTCTTGTATGCTTTTTTCTCTGTAACTGTCCTTCTTTCTGTAATTCTTTTTGTGTGTGCAATAAAGTGTAATTTATTATTATTTATTATTATTATTATTAAGATTATGACATTAATTCAATAGATTCTTGGGTTTGGTACCGTACAAACTTTTTGTCACAAATGTATTTTTCGACGTATTTAACTTGAGTACATTTACGTAGGAAACGCGTAGAATTCCACTTCCCGTGAATTTTAAATTTTAATCATTTAGTCAGTGGTTTGGTCTGTGCTATAATGAATCTGTCAGTCTGGACCTTAGATAATGTATGACTCTTTATTATGTAGATATGTTATATTTTTTATTAATGCTGTGATCATATAACATGGAATAACACATCATGAAAAATAATTCTAATTCAAGTTAGAAAATGTGCTTCACTTTTCTTAAATTCAGTTCTTTCCAAAAGTTATTTACCATCAGCTCTCTCAGATTGTGCACTTGAAGCTGTCCGTGCGTTGTGAATTTTAATTTTGTTTCTTAAAACTTTCAAGTTATAAAAAAGTTAAGTGCTCTATAGAAATTGTTGTTTCCTTTCGAGGAGTGCTTTTGAAAAAAAATAAGAATCGTGTAGTAGATTTCAAAAGAAATAATTTGATTGCAAAAAGACACAAATATTATTCGTAATGATTAAACGTAGATAAGTCATTATTATTTTATTTAAAATTCTTGCTTGACGGCAGTTACCGTAACAATATGAATTCATGGAGCACGGCCCCACTGTTTTTTTTCATTACATTAAATTATTATTTTCTTTTTTACCGCAAAATCAATGTCTTCAAAAAAAAAGAGATCCTGCCTCCCTATTTAAAGGCAAAGTTTGAATACAAGCTGAAAAAGAAATACCACGGGCTTTGCTATTTATTATATTTCTGTTAAACAATAGTGATGAGTACGACTTCACTTAAACAAAAAAAATTACTTTCTTAGGTTGTTTCCCGCTCTCAAACCTTCTGACCACTATTTTTTTTACTCAAGAATGGCAAATGAACTTACGTGGAGCCGTTCGCGTAGGCTGTATAAACAGTGCCCACAGCCTAATTTAATTAAGAATGCAAATCAGGACGAACAGGGAAGTTAGTGGATTACCTACTCAGTTCGACTGTCGGCCTCTGACCGTTTTGACCACGTGGCCTTGCTTGATTAAGCTGCGTTTTGGCGAACCAGGAATTGGCGAAAAAGGAAGTCGGTTCGCCGACTTCCTTTTTCGCCAATTCCTGGTGTTTAAACAGGGTATTTAACGGCGTTATTAATAAACGAAGAGTATGTTTAAAAAACATTTTTTAGCAATATTAGTTATTAGTTCTGACATTTGACATATCAAAGCATTAGCAAACTTTTTGGTTAAAATAGTGTAAACTTACTATTCATTTATTAATAAGGGGGTAAATGTATAATTTTAGCCAGCAATGTAATAATACCTATATCATATTAAATTTATTTTTGTGAGAGACGACACGTTTTGTCTAATATTGTTATTGAGTTGACTTTCTTCAAAACTGCCTACATATTTTATTTAATAGGTAGTTTTAAAGAATATGCTTATAATAATATAGGGAAACCTGTAATTGGCTATACATATAGATAATACTTGATGTAATAATATATTGTAAACGCTGTTGGTTTTCTTAAGATCAAATAAAAAAAAAATAAAAAAAATATCTAGGTATCTTCAAGGCAAGCGCGTTCCATCATAGATCGCATCATCGCTTACCATCAGGCGCTGATAGCGGGCAAGCGCTTGCCTATCTATCATAAAAAAAATCGCCTCAGCCAAACGTGAGTTAATCGCGGAGACATACATACATACAGGTCAAACTGAGAACCTCCTTTTTTAAGTCGGTTAAAGAACTACACTTAAGATATCCCTTTTCCAACAAAAAAATAATTATCTTGTTATGTTCATAAACAAAGAAGTTATACGACTGATCATCGAGGTAGTTTACACAAAATCATACTATTTTCGTGCTTTTTTCAAGATTACTTGAAAAGTACGCAACCGATTTCTAAATTTTGACTAACTTGGAAGTTTACCTAATGTAATTGTTACGTTAATACGTTATGTTATTTATGTTAATACGTACATACATACGTTAATACGTTAGTTATTATGTTACGTTATGTTATTTAATTGTAACGGTTGAATCATTTCCATCGGTCCTGCCGTCTTTGAGTAATCGGTGGACATACACAAAAAACATATATTTATACAGACGAATATATCTATATATTCTATATATTTATCATTACCAGCGATCTGTTTGCCAACGGCCATTAATGGAAGGTTAGTGAGGTTATTGGAACTCTATAAACATTTACGATCGTTTACATTTACGTTCCGAGCTTTGGGCTAAAACAAATTAAGGGCAAACAATTACTGAGTTGGCACACGAAACATATTTTTACTTTAGTTTGTTTTTTCAACATAATAAAGACCTGTAAATATGACTTTGCAGGCTGTTGTTGGTTGTTATTTAAAAAAAAAAAGAATACTTAATGAAGACAGCGGAAGAAAGGCCTTGCAAAAACTGTGATTGTTTCAGTCTTATAAATATTCCTAAACATAAAGCCCCAAGTAAATTTATCATAACTTCACTTATCTTTTTCTAAAAATACTACGTAAATGTGACACTCTGTAACATGATAATTCAATTTGTTATACTAAAAGGAAACAAAGTTTCAAAAAGAAACAAAATCCAACACCCATTTAGTATTGAAACAGATTGGAACAGTACAAAGGTAACCAGATCCACCATTGTTATAACAAAAATATTATCTGCTTGTGGTGTAATGTAACTCCTAATAACGACCTACAAAGAAGATACAAGTCTTTTTTATGTAGGTACAATATGCGTTTAAAATAGCACTGTTGGCTTATCGTCTATTATCATCATCAATCATCATAAATTAATGAAATAAAATTTATTCAATTTATTTTAATATAGTTTATAAATTTATAATTTTGCCTTGATTTTTGATTTTTTTAATTTTATTTTAATTATTGTTCTTGTGCTTTGATAAATTTGTCTCCGTGACTAATATTCAATTGTGAATGCTATTTACATTTCCTTCTGAATCTCTTTTGAGCTTATACATCACTTAAAGAAGACAATATCCTTATCAGGTCTATCCTCAAGCTTCCTCAAGCCATGTATTCAACTTGATGAGGGAGTTGTATTCACATTCCATAGCTTCTTGCCATTTGACGTGATCTCCAGACTTGGTAGCTTCTAAAAAGGTTTTTGGTTCACTGAAGCTTGACGTAAGACGTACAGGAGCCCCATCGCGGTAATTCTGAACGATAAAACCAAAAACGTTACGTTGTGATTTAGGTTATATTTACCTAAAAATCTTTGGTTTAGCTTCATAATTTTTACTTAAATTGTCGCAGATTGTAATCCTAGAAACTGAAACGGTAGCGATTTAGCTTTGGTTTTATCGTTGAAAATTAGCGCGATTAGGTCCCCGCTCACGCTAATTGTGTAGAAGGTCTATTATGTTTGATTGGTTAATCTTTTTTGATGTTAGTTTAGCTTTTACATATTTTTGATTAAGGGGTCATGTTGTAATAACTGGCTGTTTTCAGTTTTTGGTAATCAAAAATAATTATGTAAGACGTGTGTCAATGTTTAAACTTACTTCAAAATAAACTATATATCAAACAAATACCATCGTTCCTTCTGTGACATGCATCAGAAAAGATTGAAACTAGTAATGGATGTAATGTTTGCCATGTAGCTGTACTAAAAATAAATAATAATAACATCGACGATAATAGAACGAGTAATCATCAAACGTATCATTAATAACTTCAACATTTTCAAAGTTGTAACATACGTAAAGTGTCAAGTTTTTTTAACATCTTTTTCTATCACCTGTGCAGCTGTGCCAAAATGTTCACTTATTTTACTTTATTTCTAAATAAAATTTTTGCTACCTATTCGCTTTATTTGCGCCTATGCATTGCGCGTTTTCTAGAAATAAATAAAGCACCCACTCGCGGTTCTCTTTTACACGAAACGATGCACTGGTAACACAATATCATGTGGGAAGATCTTTAACACGTCCTAATAAAACTTGATACTGTAAGAACATTACTATTATTGCTTTTTATTATTCTTTATAAAACATAATTTTTTGCATCAAATAAAATGTATTTAAATTGACAAACTAAAGATGAAATAAAACACTATTTAACGTGTAAAAAGTGTTTTCATATTCACTATGACATGACAAGCTAAAGTTAAAGTAAGTATATTTTTGATTTGATATTTCACAGCTTTATTGCGTCACTTGCTCTCATTGTAATTTTGTTTTTTTTTTAATAAAAACTCATATAATTTTAAGATTCTCGGAATATCTTTTATCTCAGGTAAACAATGAAAATATTTAAACCAGATAGGTACCTAATTTTCTAGTAAACGAAATATTTTTTATGATTTCAAATATCCACTTACTAACAATGAAAAACATTATTATTAAGAGTACTTACACCGTCCCTTAGACACCCAGCCGTGAAAAATTACAACAGTTAATTTTAATATTACCCTTCTGAGTAAAACCAGAGCAAGGCACACGAGAAATAAATAGGCGATGGTTCCAATAATTTTAGAGAAACAAGAGTTCGCGACGCATCAGTGAATAAAGTGTGGGCGTTTATGAACCTACTAGCGGCAGATAGAAAGATACCATCTGGATCTGAAATATGATAACTGCTAAACTGACTTACTATGGAATAATGTTTTTCATTGTTAGTAAGTGGATATTTGTAATCATAAAAAGTATTTCATTTACTAGAAAATTAGGTAGCGGTTTAAAAAAATTCATTGTTTACCCTTAGGATTCCGGTCCAATGCACTAACCAATTATGCTACCGTGTCGCTAGTGAGAGTGGCGAAATTTTCTAGTACTTTTTACGTTTTCGCGTAAGCCAGCGTTATTTCATCAATGTGAAGAATTACCTTAAACATTCGAATGCAACATCTTTACAGATGTTAGTCTGAGCTGCTACGGGTGAGTCGATTTTTTATAGTATTTTTCAATTATATTAAGTAACTTGCTACCATACATTTTTAAAAACAACTTACGTACTTAATCGTTGAGTAAACGAAACTGTTGAAACAGAAAATAGAAAAATTGTCCCCTAAATATAGTGGGTTGTAAACAAGAGTGGGGAAACAGGGCTTATTTATTATTCCAAAGAAAAACTCACTTCAAAAATCCATCAAAGTGTCATCAGGGAGTTTGCTGCCGACACGCGTCGTGTCGTATTGCCGAAAAAAAAGTTAAAACGGTCGCTAGAAAAGTTTTTTTTCGTACCAAGTTAATATGAAGTCAGAACTTTCTGGCCGATACTCCCAAAATAGGTTAACATCGTTTGCAGGCTGATTGTTGGATTCAGTAAATGTTGTGTGAAAAAGATCCCGACGAACTGAGAACCTCCTCCTTTTTGAAGTCGGTTAAAAATTAAGGTTTTATGTGAGCTTATAGAGGGTTTTTCGAAAATGAATATGCAAGGAAAAAATAAGAGATAAAATCACAGAACAAAATATATTTCTATTCTATGTTCTGTGGATAAAATCGTTGTAAAAATATTGGCTTGAACTTTTACAATGGTATGTGAAGAAAATCTGAATTAATCTGTGTAGGGATCTGATAAATTATTTACAAATTAGTATTTCACTGTAACTATACTATTAATTTTCATGGTAGGAGGTAAAGAAGCGATTCCAAAATTTGTTTTTTTTTACAGTTTATTTACTGAATGTATTGGTGCGGTAGAGAGGACTGAACAAACGTCATAGTGAAATAAATATTTATTTTTTATGACAGTCATTAAACTTTTGAATCTTTTGTCAACTTCCAACTTATTTAACTTTGCTAACAACAAATTTCAACAACGCCACAAAGAAGCAATATTACGGACAGCAATGCCCTTTAACTTTTACTATCAAAATAAACTGGAATAAAAATTCCAAACTCGTTCCTTTATAAAATATTAAAGACCGGGGCATCCATAATGCGCAACATGTCCGGAGAACGGGTGCAGATCGTCACTCGCATCTGTGTCCGATCTTCGAGTTTTTATATCTTCTGATATTTCTTTAGTTTATCTGTGGATTTCTGAAGTTGGAAATATTTATCGAATGTGAGTATTCGTTGAATAAGAATAAAAGAAAGTTTGAATCATCATTTTTTTTAATATTGAAACTTTTTTATTTTAATTATTTCTGACTTAAATATTGCAGGTGCTTGATCAGTCGTATTATTTTATGAGATTTATGATAAAAATCGGCCAAGTGCGAGTCGGACTCGCGCACGAATGGTTCCGTACCAAAAAACGACACAAAAAACACGTTTGTTGTATGGGAGTCCCACTTAAATGTTATTTTTTGTTATAGCGGCTACAGTAATACATCATCAGTGAAAATTTAAACTATCTAGCTATCACGGTTCATGAGATACAGACAGACAGACGGACAGTGGAGTCTTAGTAATAGTGTCCCGTTTTTACCCTTTGGGTCATCATAGAGGAGCTCAGTGGCGCAGTGGTTTAGCGCCTGGCCCAGCGATTGCGGAAGTTAAGCAATGTTCGCAAGGGTCGGTCATGGGATGGGTGACCAAAAATGTATTATCTCGAGCTCCTCCGTGCTTCGGAAGGCACGTTAAGCCGTAGGTCCCGGCTGTATTTGCAGTCGTTAACACCCACCAATCCGCATTGGGCCCGCGTGGTGGGTTATGGCCCGTCCTCCTTACCACCCATAAGGAAGGCCTGTGCCCCAGCAGTGGGGACATAAAAAATGGCTGATGGACAATTAGTCTGGCTTATAATGAGGACGAGTTCTAGGAGGATTTACTTCATATTTCGTCATGAGACGACTGACTTCATATTTTGTCAAATTCTTACGACTGAACACTGGCAGCATTGAAACTGCAATGGTGCAGCTAGTTGGCAGTGCTAATACAGTCCGTCTGTAGTGTTATGTGTCTTTCTTACCTAACAGTTTCGTAATCTTAACTGATTGTTTATAAGGGCGGCTAGTTAACCCACCTCACAACCCCTGATTATTATTATTTGAGTGTTAGGAACTTTGCATGTCGGATCGGAGAACGATCTTGATACCCCATCAAGATCGTTCTCCGACGGTTGGATCTCAGAAGGCGATAAAACCGCGTTTACTCCTACAAAAGAAAAGCTCTGATAGAGCTGTAGTTACTGCGTCTTAAAAGATCTATTGTGACTCGTCACCTAATTATAGTTACAACTCTTCAAGCCCTGGAAGTCTAAGTAAGGAACCCCCGAATAGCTGGAAGACCACTTCCTACGTTGGCCTGCGAGTCCACCGGACTGGACTAAAGCTAGGGTTTCCTAAGATGACGGTGCCGTCATATTACGGCCGTAATTAAGCGGCGTAGAACGTTTTCTATGTAAACAATACGGCGCGCCATTTTGTTTTCATAGAAAACGCCGTAATATGACGGCACCGTCATCCTAGGAAACCCAAGCTTAAGCGCAGAGAGGTCAATTTGAACACCAAGGCAGACTTTGGGTTGCTGCGCCATCGAAGTAGTACCTCTACTTCATAATCATACTGTCACTAACACTTCCACCAATTAATTCAGCAACAAATAAAAGTAGGTATTATTATAATCTTATTGCCGTCATCTGAAAGTATGCCAAGTAGTGTTGTGTAATTGTCGCGAGGAAGTCGGCGGTCGTAACCCGCACCTGTGCCGAGACTTCCATATGAGGCAAGTTTTTTCCCCTATACGGGACTGCAATAACATTGCTGTATGTTTCTCATTAAGGTGAAGGGCTTAGATACTGTTTGGAAAGAAAATGAATTAACTCTTCAACGCCCGGAAAATGAGACACAATAGAAAATCTATTCTATTCTCGGTCGCCAGCGACCGCTCGGGCGTTAAAAAATTAAATAAAAGAAAATTTGCTATTGAAATTTAAGTTTACCTGTTTTTTGCATAATAAATATTATATCCGAAAATTTATTTTGCATTAAAAGTTAATAAACATGACATTTATAAAAGTAGTAAATAAAAATTATACCATTTTTTATAGGTTATTTTTATGTATAAACAGTTTTTTTGGTTATTTAATAACGATTTCAACTGTACTTACATCATTCATGATATTTCATTTTTACATATGTTTAAGTATAGTTAATGTTTTTATTGAAGGGGTAGGGGGAGGAGCTCAATTACGTCATTACACTTTTTAGATTGTTGTCAGACACATATACCATTCATCCTTATTTATACAAGTCTATGTTCTTTTATAATACCAGTAAGGTATCCATTTATCCTATTGCTACAAGTAAATATATTAAATGGGTCGGTCTTGGACTATCTAGAACACAATTTGACTATATTTGATATTTGCCTAGAGCTTAATGTGACTACTACTAATGGGTCGAACGCTCAAAAATCTACTAAAACACAAATCAACTAAAAAGACCTAGAACACATTTCGCCTACTGTTGTCTTTTGTTTTTTAATGTACAGGCGATGTGAAAAATAAAAATGCAGAACCACTCTCTTCGCCACAGTGCTAAATAACAGTTGTTTGTTGTTTGACTGTTTCACATCCAGCGCAACTCTGTATGTAAAGTGGCTGCCTTTACGGGAGTTCCTCAGTAACAAAGGGCAGTTAGTTTGCGACACCCGTGGGATGAACAGGACGATCTGTCTCCCGGACAATATAGTAACACTTGTACGAGATTTGTAACAGTGGTGCAGGAAAAATCTGTTGTTTTCTTATTTATTAATGATTCGGTAAATCCCTTTTATTTATTTAAGAAAAATCTTCCTTATTGACTTGACTACGGAAACCTAAAAATGACACAAATGTATTCAATGCAAATTTTTACAAAATAAGTTCAATTCTAAATTATATACTAGAAAAAATACGACTCGCACCAGGTCAATACTCTAAAAACTAGTTTTAAACTAGATCTAACCAGGTTTAGAATAGAGGTTTGCACTAGAGTCCGAGTGACTCGGTAGCTCAGCGGTCAGAGCATTGGACCGGATATCCAAAAGTCGCGGGTTCGATTCCCGTCTGAGTATTGATCTGGTGCGAGTCGTATTTTTTCTAGTATATAATTTAGTATTGTATAAAAATAGCATTGTGAATGCAAAAATCTCAAATTTAAAAATAAGTTCAGTTTTTATGACAGGTTTTTAATACACATTAGTGTACACAATTATGTGGACAGATAACTAGAGTGATATAATACCATTTACTAACTTCAATAGGTTATATCACTAATTTATGAACACTATTTGCATACCTCGTCAGCTTTAGTTATACTTGAGATTTGTAAGTTACGCATACATTTCCACGTGTACTATTCATTAAATAAATCAATTTTACGGATTACAGCGCATATTTTAAATGATAAGAAGACGTCATCAAAAAGCTTTGATAAAATTCCGTCAAATCTGTAAAAGTATTTTACTCAAAATATTTATTTTGAGTGAAATAATCTGATAACTAGGGAAGTGATTTTAGCTCGATCATTTGTTTTAGATATTGTTTTAATTTACTGTAAAAAGTCAACCTTACTAGCTTTAAAAATATCTGCAGAAGAACTTATATGAGAAGAGAAACTTTTTTCATTTTTCCTAATGCACTACAAAAACTAGTGAAAGCAAAGTCTGCGAGAATTCGTTTGTTTTTACATTTAGTTAAATAAGAGGAGCTTAGACAATCTCTTAAGTGCATAACCCTCTAAAGATAAAAGGTAGAATGAAATCTTTGGAGCTTCGCCATGCTAGGGTTTGGGGGAGTGCAAACTTCTTATTCTAAACCTGGTTAGATCTGGTTTAAAACTGATGCTGTTACTTTTATTTGTTGAAAAAGGAAGACAAAGAACAGTGGTACTTGTATAATTAAAACTAGCAATCGGGGCGTACCGAGTGGGGCAGGGTGGGGCAGCTGCCCCCCTGGACTTTGTTTACCTCTAACTAACTATCAATTGTTATCAATAAAAGTTCTTATTTGCCATACAATATATTTGATTTAATATATTTGCCCCCCCCCCCTGGGGGGATACAAGATTTGCCCCCTCCCTGGCCCAGAACCTGGGTATGCCCATGCTAGCAATACTTACCAACTTCTATAAAAATCCCTACAACATCAAACATACTTAGCGTTTGTTTTGTATAAAAAACTACTTTAAGCGAAGAAGACGTTTTCATATTTCTACAAATCAGATTTCAATAGTATGTAACTTACCTACAATAAAGCTTTTTAAACTATGACCGAAAAATAAAGGAATGCTTGGAGTGCGCGTTAGTTTAAACCAGGCTACTTGTGTATTCTATGCCAGGCAAGAGCTTAAACACACAGGCTGCGTTCCGGTCGCATATAAGCAAAATCTAACTCTCGAGTTTTGATGGTGATCTCTGATTGGTTAAGAAACTCAGTAGTTAGGCTAGTTCTATAGTGATCTCTGATTGGTCAAAAAACTCAGTAGTTAGGTTTTGCCCGCAAACTCTAACTACTGAGTTCGCATCCACGAATGAGCGCGCTTCAATATTCAGTTGTCAACTGTCTTTGAACACGACTGTGGTAGCGTATTTTATGAATTAAAAATGACTTCTAATCTTATTCAGCATTCTTGTATTCATATGGATACACTGGAGAACTTGGCATATGCCACAGTTCTCCAAACTATAATATTGGGTCCTTACCTATGAAATTGACGTTTTTTTCTCACACACACAGAGAACCATATAACTTCAGTGATTTAAATTATTTGTCAGTTGCTGGATATTACGGCTATAGTTTCTTGCGCCCGTTCTTCTTGTCAGCTAAAAAAGTCTGGAACGGGTGGTAGACAAATATAGACGATTCAAAAGTACTTAATAATTAAGTTTATTTGAATAAAGCTTATTTCACTTTCACTTTCACTATATAACTATTAAGTTATATAGCCGTAATATACAGCAACGGCTATGTTCATAATTGGATGTAATTTGATTGTTCTGATGAATAATTAAAGTCATCTAAAAATACATTGAAAGTGACTCCTTTTTTGTTGGCAAAAATGACCACTTCCGTTGTAACGTAGCCTAAACTTATTTTTTTCGAGTAAGTTATGTTGCCTAGGTTATCTTAATGTTCAAACATTTGTACTTACAGAAAAGTTTTGTTGCAATAGCGTTCACAGTTGTTAAATAAATTGTGAAAAATGTTAAAATAGAAAATGCAACTTGTTAAAAATTCTCCATATAAACGTCAATTTCATAGGTAAGGAATATTTAGTTTGGGAAAAAAAACTTTTGCGTTCAGATCTGGGTGTACTTGGATTATATTCGCAAAAACTTGGAAGATTAGAAGTCATTTTTAAAAAATAAAATATTCTACCACAGTCGTGTTCAAAGACAATTGACAACTGAATTTTGAAGCGCGCTTATTGGTGGATGCGCACTCAGTAGTTAGAGTTTGTGGGCAAAATCTAACTACTGAGTTTTTTGACCAATCAGAGATTATTATCGAACTAGCGCGAAACTGGGGAATTAGAGTTTGCGCGCAAAACCTAACTACTGAGTTTCTTGAACAATCAGAGATCACGATCAAAACTCGAGAGTTAGATTTTGCTTATATGCGTTCCGGTCATGCGATCCGATATAGATCGCTACGATCCGATATAAATAGATCGCTGCGATCTATACGATGTATGGGATCGGAAGCAACCAGTGTGGAAGGGATAAGAGAATTCCATACATCGGTCGCATAGATATGACAGATGACAGCGATCTGCGAGTCGGATCGCATGACCGGAACGTAGGGTTGGTGCGAATTTAACTTTTTTTCGCTGCAAACATTGGCTTTTATGAGAATAGAGAAATCTTGTTTAATTGCACTTTGTTTCAAACTGATTTTTTTATTTTTTATTTTTAATGAGTTAAATCACATTATAATTTATTTTATAGATTCGATTACTATTTATTATATTTTTCTATAATTATTCTATTATTTTTATTTTATTTTATTACTTTGGGAAACATACAGCTTTAAATAATACATAGTGATAAACAAAATATTAGTACATCCGCCAAAAAAGTTTCCACCACCAAGTAGTACAATACGTTGAACAGACTATTATGTAAGCAAACAGATGTAAGAAAATTATTAAGTAAATAATTACATTACAACAAAAAACTTCTGATTGGTTTTGTTTTGCAGTTAAGAGGATTGTGATTTGCAAAAGAAGAGAGAAGCTTATTAATTTTAAGGTTTAACCTAATCTGAATGATTGAAAATCAATATTTAAACCAGAAAGAATAAACCTAATAAACATGAAAATATAACTTAGTAGTTGAACCCTCAACATTATTTGTGATTTTCTAAATGAGTTATGAGGTAGGTACTAGCAACAGATGTCAAAACAATTTTTGAGTAGCATCAGCTTCTGTACTTGTCTCTATAGGTACCGTTGTGTAACTTAAAATCAATTACCTATTGAATATGAAACTAGACCTATTAATCAATTGAATTAAGTAACGGCATCCAAAAAATTCCATAACACTCTTATCATTATGACACAGTAAGTAACAATACCGCATTAATACACTTTACGCCCATACGCATAATACGCTTAAAAAGGTTTTATATGAATCGGACAACGAGTCGCGTGTCTAATAAGTGACATATCTGAGATCGGTACGCCTAAACCGTGTCGGCGTGAACTTGGGACCTCGCGCGGGTGGTCTGCGCAGCAGGGGCTCGAATTCGAATTACGAATAAAACGGTGAAGAGCGAGTTGAGGTTAAATAGCGAGTGTTCTGACATAACACTTTTAGGACATTTTATATCCAACTACCTTCCGCCATCGACTTCGTCCACGGTCCAATCTATCTTTACCTCCACACATATATTAGTTATGTAGGTGTAAACGACTGTAAATGCAGCCGAGACCAATTATATTTATTTTTTTATTTATTTTTATTTAAACTCTTTATTGTACTACAATAAAATGATGTACAAGAGGCGGACTTAATGCTAAAAGCATTCTCTCCCAGTCAACCCTTAGGGAACAGATAGCCACGAATGCGGTACAGTTAATAGTGTATAGGTATAATAATAATATACATTCAGTATAATAAATACAAACATATATAATACATAAATACTTCGACAATAATATATTACATATATATATATATATATACTCAAAATACAACAAATCAAAATAACCATACAATAAAAGGAAAAGCAAAATTATAATGATGATGATTTTCACATTATGCTCATTATAAGCTTTCTAACAGAATAGCGTGAACGTTTCTTTTAAAGGAGAACTTGCTGGGTGATCTCCTAATAGCTTCAGGAAGACCGTTCCAGAGACGCAAAGCGTGCAGAGTGAAAGATTCTGACATATACCCGGAACGAAACAGAGGAGTGGAGAGAGTGAGAGAATTGGAAGATCGAAGTCGGCGATCATGAGAGTCGCTGAGAAATTGAAACATGCATTTAAGATAATCGGGAGAATGAGGACTACTTAAGATAGAGTAGAGAGTGCAGAGCAATCTTTGCTGTCTGCGCTGACGTATGGGAAGCCATTTAATATGGCTTAACGTGCATTCCGAAGCAAAGAAGAGTTCGAGATAAAAAAAAAATGGTCACCTATCCCATGAACGACCCCTGCCAAAGTTGCTTAACATCCGTAATCGCCGGGACAGGCGCTTAACCACTGCGCGATCGAGCTTCTCTCAATTTAAACATCGCATTCTGAATATAGCATAAAAATAGTTGAAGAGTGTGCATACTTTGTAAACTAAGATTTGAATCAAAGCAAAGTATACTTTTACCCCCTTACTTATAAAGATTGTATAGCAGATGTATTTGAGTTTGACATTAAAAGAAAGTGACAAAACACTGTGTAACTATACATCTGCTATACAATCTTTATTAGTAAGGGGGTTAAAGTCAAGATAAATCAAACCTAAATTATTTAGATAAACTTTCGCAGAAAAGCAAATAAAGTTCTTCTATATTTCCTATGGAACACCAAAAAAGCAGACTATGAAATAAGGATAAGACAAGGCTTGCAAGCTTCCTCCATTTGTCTCGATTATAGGGGTGATTGAATCTCTGTTAGTAATGTAGTTAGGATTTTAGGATTAGATTTGTTTTCGTGAATTGAATAAAGTCCTAAACTTTTCTTTTGCAGCAAACACAAAAACACCAATATTTTTAAATAAAAGTGTTGATATAAATTACATTTTGCATATGAATTTGCTTACTTCCCAATTATTATATTTATTGAAGACGACCAGTGTAATACTTATTTGAATACAAAACACAAAATGTATGATATTTGTATACGAAATACAAATATTAAACAACCAATAATTCCTATGAAGCTTTTTTAAGTGGTGGTCAAGTGTCCGATTCTAAAATATTCAGAAAAAGTATACAGGGTTTCAATATCTTGCAATAATCTTAAACTTATCTTGTGTTATGAGTTTGTTTGTTACGCTGTCACGTTTTAACTCTTTATTCCCAGCCCCCTTTGAGCTTGCCACCGGGGTTGTGGTAGCACGGGGTGCTAAACGCCATCTATTAGTGCCACCCGATGGCAAGCTCGAAGGTGGCAGATGGGAATAAAGAGGTGCCATTGACCACCGGGAAGATAAATGCAAACTATTAGTGCCAACCACCACCCCGGCGGCAAATCTCAAAGAGGGCAGATGGGAATAAAGGGTTTTAACTACCTACTCAACCGATCATCATGATATTTTGCACTCTATTTTCATAAAGAAAAATGTTTTTCTCCCAAGGGATAAAATAGTAGATTGTTATACAAGACGCTAAAATTACCCATTGCATACGAGGTAGTTTTATTCCCGAGCTTTAGCGAGGGAATAAATAGAAACCGAGTTACAATGGGTTTTAGCGTCGTGTGTTACACTATACTTTTCACTACGATTGCGAAAAAATAAAATACAATATTAAATAGTTTATACCTACTTCCGTAAACGAATCCACTCGTTTTTCTATCCTCCACTTCATAAACTTTTTGTACACTATTTAAATAAATGATTTGTGCTTGACGGCAAAAGAATAAAATTATTTCTTTCCTATTACAGTCACACAATTCAATCAGTTTGTAATTATAGAAAAATTCTAAAGATTTCGCGCCACGGTACCTTTTTTTAATTTCCGCTGTAGCAGCTAAGCAACACAAACACGCATTCTACGATTCACTTTGTACACAGAGTATAAATAAGTCTATGATTTCACCGAAGAGATACTTTTAGTTCCATTTTCAAAAATAAGAATGAGAAATTGAGGGCCTATTACGAAACTTGGTCACGATAGACGTCCGCAGTTCGTCGGTTGTAGTTATTACAAATATTTATAATATAGCATCGTAGTCCATAGTCTATTAAACGAATAATGACGGATCCACTAGAGAGAAACTGTCAAATTTACGCAATCACTTTGCAATATCGCATACGCAAGTGCTTTGTAATAGGAATCAATCAGAACGTAGCACGGACGCAGCTGCGTGTATCGCATTAAACTTTTCGTAATAGACCCCTAGTATTAAGTCGAGCGAGTTTTTATTCGTGATTATGAATAAAGACTTCTTCGTTTTAGTAGGCTCATTGGTAATAGACAAACATTAAAAAAGAAAAAACTTTATCCCCTAGGGCTTATTATGCTATTTTATCTCGACTCTTGTACGTTACAATGACGCACTTTTTGAGCAAGAGGAGTGAAAAAATATATCCACGCAGACGAAGTAGCGGGCGGTCGGTACTTTGCTATAAAAATAATATACAGCCTGCCGTAGATCAGCTGGCTAGATGATCTTATAAAATATGAAGCGAAAGTCCCATTACTTCCACAGCTTGAAGCGAGCAAGAACAAGCGGAAAATAAAGGCGCGAGCAATTTCTCAGAAAGTAACCGTCGTCGATGCCCCATCACGCTCGAATATTACCTATGTACTAGCGTATGCAGAATTTCCGCGTGAAAAATATATGAGCAGCGGCGCATTCATCTTCGGATGAGTTTCCCATAATCCGCAGTAGGGGCAAAAATCAGTAACTCATCTAAAAATTACCCCTATTTACTAAAAAATTTCTTGTGAGCTATATTTATTGACTGTTGTTCTATCTTACGAAGTCCTTTTGGCTATGAATATTGTTGGGCGAGTATAGTACATACACAATGTGTTAAGAGCCGTGGTCGCCATCCATACCTATTCTCTTGCTTCCCCCCACCGAGCATGTTGGATCGCTCGACGTGTTTATAGAATACCTACGCCTCCTGTACACACTACCTTTGCAAAGCGCCAGCCATTCTCTCTTTTGCCACGAGTCTACAACACTATATGCCGCAATGTGAACATCAAGAACCTAACTGTTCGAGGTGCGAGACGGGAGACTGAATCCTGGCTGAAGAGCTTGAGTTATGAGGAGACAGAAAACCTTATAGTTTAAAATAGACCCTACGCACTTACACACACGCACATACACTCACACATACGTCCACACATTCACTCACACACTTTATCAGAAAAATGTTTTAACTTTAACTATACTCTTTTTATTTTCTGTATTTGAATATAATTATAACGGATATGAATTGTAATAATTAGCTAGTAGGTATCTTAATTAGCGTCTACCTTGTAAACAGTATGTTCACTAATAAATGATTGTTGTTAACTCGGTTCTGGCTGCTGCGATACAAGCTCGTCTTAGTGCAGAGGCCGCTAAAATTAAGGATGAACGAACTATTGTAAATCTGGTATGGAATAAATTATATTTATTTATTTATTTATTAATGTTTTAGTGTATTTTCTGCTTTGCACGCTCTCGTATTAGGCACACTAAAATAATGTGCATGTGCACGCCCAAAAATATTCATACGGACTTCGTGCGATAGAAGAACTATATTTAAAAGAAAACTTTTAATTATCTTTTTTGATTACCTATTAAAACAATCATGTCGATTTTCTTTTCTTTTATTGGGATAAGTATAACTTAAATCAATTTTGCAAAGAAAATTACACGTCAGTAAGACTGCAGTCTTACTGACGTGTAATTTTCAAATCAAAAAATCAAAGCTCAGAAGACAGAAAAAAATACTCGTAACTTCTTTGTTATACTATGACGAGTTAAAACGTGGGGTGCAGGCGTCAAATGCTTTGTGGAATATTACCTATCTAATCTCGCGAGGAAAACTCGATGACGGTGCGAACTTGGCACTTGGCTTAAACTTTTTACGACGAAAGAGAAAACGTTTAAAAAACATTGTTATGTTTATAAATGTATGAGCATAATATTTCTGAAAATTTATTTTTAAGTACATTTCTATCGTTATCTCATTAATTTAAGATTGTAAAATATTTATTGAGGATTCGAAAGCGCTTTTGTAAGCTTATCTGAACAATTATTATTTGACTTAGCATGGCAGCCAGAATTTATAATAAGTACAATTTGTATAATTTATACTAGATATCAGTTTCTGTCAATTTTATTTTTGGTACTTACAAGCTTTTATTGCCGACTGCACTTTGGTCTGCCATATTGGATTTAGAGTGACGTCACTTTATTTTTTAAGTTGTTCTCAGCAAGCCCTTTCATTTGATACCCATATTGTAGGAGTGCATTAAAAATAACTTTTCAACCATTTTGTGTGTTCCGCCATGTTGGATTTAGAATGACGTCACACAGCCAACCATGCATTGTCTTACGTGTATGCAATTTCAGCTCAATGGTTGATGATATCTCCTTCAAAATTAAATTGCATGATTCCAATCCAACCTATCAAACATACATTGCAAGCTAAAAATAAAAAAGCTTCTAAAATGTGTAATTTGTGCAAGAAATTCAGTCACTTTTAATTTTAAATTTAACCTGGTACTTGTATAAATAATTGTAACAAATATATACGAGACAACACGTATTGTTGTCTTGTATCCTCGTATCCTCCTCGTATAGGAGGATAAAACAGCAATAGTTCAGAAGTTTGGCTCGGGTCTGATCTTCCGTGTGAGTAGTTTTTATTGGGGAGTGTATATCTAAGTTGAAAGACGGTAGGTAACTTTGGTAATAAGGTTTTGAAAAAAAAGCTCAGAAATGTCATGATAAAGAGATAAAAACTTTTCTGTAGGTAGCTGCTAAGCAACAAAGATAGTATTTCAGCAATCAGTTTTTATAGTCTCCTGAAACTATTTTAATTTTTTTGTTGCTATCATCTGAATTATTTTATCAATATAATTTCGATTGGAAACAGAACAAATTTATATGTTATAGTATTTTTATTGCAATTAGTAAATTTTTAATGCATTTTATTTCTTGTCATGAAATATAAAAACCTAATACCAAAAGACTTACACCTGCAAAACTGCATATTTGCGCGGAAGCTCAGCGTCCTACGAACAAATCACAGAGCTTTATTTCAACGCAGTGCGTTCGTGGAGTCAAGGGTCGCTTGAGTCCTCGGTGCTTGTGGTCCACCCGCCTAGTTCACCAAGGTGTACCACGGGAAATTATGTTTGTCCATAATTCACCTGGGTGGACCACGGGTATTGTTTGTAAATACGAGTGTTATTGTACCGTGTGTGCCGTTTACTACGCCCAAGGCAAAGTCATTACATGTTACCCCATTTGTTTCGTTAAGATACTGTTATTCATTTTTTGTTTAGTCGTTATCTCCGGTCGTAGGTTCGCATCGCTCAATAAAACTGCGATGTCGACAATGACATGTGGTTAGATCTTTTCACATTCAAGCGGCAATTTTTCTACTTTATGAGATTTTTTTATGTAATATTATTTTGTACTTACTTACACAAGTTTTCTTTTAAAATAGACAAAAAAATACATGTACAGTGAGTAATGTCAGTGAATAGATATTATTGTTACTAGTAACTTTTACCAAGGTACAAAGAAAATATCTCCCGGAGGTATTAAAATATAGTCACGCAAAATATAAAAAAGTATACATTTACTATACAGTACAAAATATGGTAAAAAAAGAATAATATCTTACTATACCGGATCTATGCGACACGTATCGTCTCTAGGTTCATTTTTTATAAAGAGACCATACAAATCAGACTCACCCATAAAAAGTAATCATCAGTCAAAAAAGTTATAAATATGTATATTTTCAAGTGGGCATATGCACTTATTTATTAGCGTCATAAAACCAGTGTTCAGCTAGCTTTTTCTGTTCTTTTCTTTCCTACGCTAGCTAACTTACTTAAAGTTAGTATCCTAAATAGATTCATGAAATGTGAATCCTAAAGTTGAAGGAGCCCTCGAAAAAACTTTTCTGAGATCTTATTGGTGTGCTATTTTTTTTTCAGGAAACCAGATTTACAACATTTCAAGGCCCGGAAAATAAGACTATATTTTCTATTGTCCGGCTGCAGGCGGCCGCGCGGGCATTGATGAAATCTTTAAAAGAAGTATACGATTAGCTTTTAAAAGGTAAACAACATTAGTCAATGGCCTTATAAATAAATCAAGTTGCAAATAATTATAGCATAATTAAAATTCCAGTATAAAAATTATTAATAGTATTCACTCAAAATCAATTCTATTGAACGTATTTTTTATTTTCATTTTACTTAATTTATAGTTTATGTAAGGGAATGTAGCCGTTGACATTTATGATTTACCTTTCTCAAAAGTGTAACCAAACAATTCCCAGTTTATGACCCCCGCCCGAAATCGCCAATAGCCGTCAAATCCTTCAAAATGGCGGCCGTATTTATAGGATGGGTGAGAAAAAAAATCAGCAATTTCCTGTGAAATTTACCGCCAGCCGGGGGCAAGAGCCTACGGCTTTATTGGGTCATATATTGTGGCACCCTTGCAGTTTTTTATCCTATACTCAAAAGCACATGCATCTTGCTAAGTATTAGAAAAATTTTCGATGATAACTTTTTTATAGGAAATATTGTCGTAAATGGTAAAAATGCTAACAAAGTTTCATAATTATGCAACATTACTTAAGTGTGTGATAAACCGTAATTAATTTTAAAATGTTATTACTTATAGAGAACAATATGAGACCTGGGTTACATAGTAAAAATTACATTTCATTCTTTAAGTTAGTTATCAATAATCTTGATAAATATAAATAGAAGCAGGTTGCTCAGAAACGAGTTGTTTTTTTCTAATAAAATGTTAAAATACAGTCCGTTTTGAATCATGCTATAATAAAATATGATTTAGTTTCGCAAACGGGTATTTTGGGGGAATGAATATAATAAAAATATTTCTACGATTGATACTTAGCTAGGCTATAAAAATGTTACTTAAAACATTTGCTTTGCTATCGTTTCATTAATAAAACATTTGAATAACTTAAAATACGTTCATAAAGTTTTAAAATTACTGTTGGGAATGGCATTGTGATCATCATAATTCATACAAACCTATTGAAACTTTTATTCTAATTTGGAGAAAAGGTGCCCAAAGAGTATTTAAAACGTATTTAACGAACAAAACAAAAACGATAAATTCAATAAAAACACAATCACGTAAACAAAACAAATCGTAACTCCAAATTAGATAACCCGAAATCTAAAGGGTCGGTACATACATCCATACCTCCATATTTCAACCCATTACACATTCAAAGTATGTGAATTTGCAATAAAAAAGTGCGTGTGCGGTCGGAAAAGGGACCGTAGTGGCATTGGAATAATGCCCCGAAACGAATCGAATGCATACCGATAAAAATTCCGAAAGGGTTCCGCCGCACAAAACGCTATCGGCGACGACACGTGCCGACGCCGTGACGGAAATTTAAACTGTCCAAGAGATGAGGCCACAGCACAATAAACTCAGTACTGCCAGTCCAAAACTGAGGTAAAACTGATGCAAAACTTTTATTTTATTAGCTCGTGGCCGTAGGTTTGTTATTTTCTGATTCACTATGTCAAAACATTTACCATGACTATATTTTTTGTACATATTCGTATAATATTCACTTCTAAAGTTAACACGCATACTAGACATTGAAATTAATCACATATTTCGTATATTATTATCCTAATGAGGTCTGTGCTTAGTCTCGTGAGAACGTATACCAGCATACTTACACCGATTGTTATCATCTCAAACGTGACCGAACCACAGAATATTAATAGTACTACCGAACTCAAAAAAAAATATTTGGCAGATATTTTTTTAAGCATCTAGCACGTTTTATCAGTTATTTCTCTATCCCTCAGGAACAGTAAATTTTTTGGGATGAAACAACCTTATGTCTTTCTCTGCACCCCTGACAACGTGTTTGCAAAATTTCATGATGATCTGTTCAGTAGTTGCGACGTGAAGGCGTAACACACAAACAAATTGACTTTCGCATACTGTCCGTCTGTCTGTCTGTCACCAGGCTGTATCTCATGAACCGTGATAGCTAGATAAGACAGTTTAAATTTTCGCAGATGATGTATTTTTTATTTCAATTTCGCCTTTCACCATAAGTGGCATCTCTAACCTCATTCGACTTGCGTACTGAGTACTTCACCCTGTGCGACGGTGTCAGGCGTAATCGTTAGTGCCACCGCGTCCGGAACATTTGCGACTCTTTACTCTAACTACCGCGATTTGTGGCCGACTTTTTAATTACTTCATCCGCTCCCTTTTGCTTTAACGTATTTATCTAGAGAGTTTGTTGTGAGAAACGTTTGGGTACTCTTATACGAATTGTTTACGGTGTTTTGTTTACATACTCTGACTTCATTTTACGAGTGTATGGGATTGAGGTTTAGTATAAGTAGGTATGGCGCAACAATATTAGGACGTTTACCTGAATACGGTATTTAACTGTTTAGTTCTGATGTAAATGAGAATCTGATTATCAGTCTTCATGGTAACAAACTAAAAGCAAGAATTTGTGCAAACTTACACTTACACTAGTGGCTATCTGCAATAGGCAACATGCATCAATTTTTTTTGTATCAAAATCAAAAGTATAATACGTGAAAAAATCAACTGTAATATTAAAACTTTTCTCTTGCGTTTTTTTCTCGTAATATAGTTACCTACTTGAAGTTAGCATGCAGCAGCACCCGCTGAAAACCTCTATAGAAAACGGTCAACATTTGTGACGTCACTTATGCCACGTTACAGGCGCATTAATATGGAGTTAGTCAAGAATTTTCAAATATCTCCCCAAATATTGCGTTCAAGTACATAATTATGTGTCACACAAAATATTATTTCTTTTTTTATATTCTATCCGACTGTTAAGTGCATTATATCCGAAAATGAAAAAAAATAATATCCCTATTTTCCCCTGTGTGATAAAACTAAAATAGGTAATACATATTTTTTTATTTTTCTGTTCCATCATGTTGTCCGCAGCGATCAAGCTCAAATTTATCAAAATCGGTGACTTATGCATGTTACAAGGAATTCCTTGCACCCGGATAAAGAATCTAAATTAATTGATAAGGTGGCGCGATATCTTTTAATCAGGAGATGAAGGTGCAATACGCACGTAGCAAAATTTTCCAGAGTTACACTTCTATTTATAATAAAATTCTCAAAGATAATTTTTAGTAAAAGGAAGTTTGATGACATTTCAATGTTTATGGCTAAATTAGAATTACATAACGCGAACTTCGTTTAACAATAGTGATATAAATAAAGACATGAGAAATTCACATGCCCAGTAATTACAGTCAGTATTTAACAAACCTCTCCTTTATCACGTCCCCTAGACTCGCGCTCTGTATGTTAATTTTACGAAAGCAAACATGGTTATTATTTCGAAGAACGTTTGAACCCGGGCGGAATTTGCAATTCAATACGGTGAAATTAATCGGTTGGTAGCCAAGCATGGGAAATTGGGAGAGAAACATCTCAAAAATAACAATGCTGCGCTCGTCTGTTGTTTTTAAGTGATTCTGCTGTAGAAATTGTTATTAAAAGATTCTTGATTATTGAAACCTTAGAGCAATGCGGGCTTCCGTACCGGACGGAAGCCGCGTTGTAAGATTGAAACTTACGTATTTAAATCTGACAGGCAACTTTCGTGAAATCTCTTTTACATATTTATAACTAGTCTAATTAAGCTTAAATTGGCAAACTACGTAAAATTGATGATTCAGTGAGTAATAACTTTAAAATCGCTAAACCAACCGATATGGAGTACCTATGGTTAAAAACGCATTTTTTTCTTAAATACAACTCTTATTGATGATGATCTTAAATGAGTAAGTAAAGAATTTTAAAATCGCTAAACCAGCCGATAAGGAATAAACAATGAGAAAAACCGCAATACGCTAACCCCCTTACTAATAATGATTGTATAGCAGATGTTTAATTACACAATGGTTACTGTCTGTCAAACTATTTGAATTTGACATTGAAAAGAAAGTGACAAAACACTGTGTAACTATACAATCTGCTATACAATTTTTATTAGTATGGGGGTAAGTCAAAACTTAGGTTGCTTTTCAGTAACCAAAAACGTGGCATCATACATGCAAGTCCATTCGAACAACCAAAGTGAGTGGCACATCTAATAAACACCCAAAACTCGCACCCCCAGACATTGCACAGGGCAATTTCTCGAAGTCCCCTCACCAAGCAATCTGGTGGAAACGGCTATAAACAAGAGCTGCCCAAACCCGCGAGCATTAAGCCCGCAGAATTAGCATGCGCTGTGCATCTACAATGCAGATATAAAGTTGCAGGTGGACTTACAAATGGTTAGACATGGCGTTTTTTGTTTTTATTACAGAAGATTTCATTTTTTGACATGTTGGTGGGGCACAACGCAGTCCCAGCTTCCATTCCCCGTATGACTGACGTTGCTTCACACGTGATTAACTACATATTTTTTTAAGATGCAGACCTCTTTTACGTACAATAATATTTCTAAATAACTTCAAACCTCTCTAAACGAAAGCGTCTTTTATTCATGTATTTTCTAGTACATTTCAAGTCTATAGCCTGTTATTATTCGAGAGCCTTCTCTAGTGGGGTGCAGCGCAGTCCCAGCTTCCATGTCGCGTATGATATACGTCACTCCACACGTTATTACATATTTTTAGCTGCAGACCTTTTTGCTGTACAATTATATTTCTCAATAACTTCAAAACTCTCTAAACGAAAGCATCTTTTATGCATGTATTGTCTAGTACATTTCTAGTCTATAGCCTGTTATTATTCGGGAGCGCTCTCTGCGGGGAACACACAGCACAGTCCCAGCTTCCATTTCGCGTATGACTTACTTCGGTTCACACGTGATTACATATTTTTATCTGCAGCCCTCATTTACTCTCTAAACTAAAGCATCTTTTATTTATGTATTGTCTAGTACATTTGAAGTCTATAGCCTGTTATTATTCGGAAGGCCTCTCTGGTAGGGCACAACGCAGTCCCAGCTTCCATTCCGCGTATGACTTACTTCGGTTCACACGTGATTACATATTTTTATCTGCTGCCCTCATTTACTGTCTAAACTAAAGCATCTTTTATTTATGTATTGTCTAGTACATTTGAAGTCTATAGTCTGTTATTATTTGGAAGGCCTCTCTGGTGGGGCACAACGCAGTCCCAGCTTCCATTCCGCGTATGACTTACTTCGGTTCACACGTGATTACATATTTTTATCTGCAGCCCTCATTTACTCTCTAAACTAAAGCATCTTTTATTCGTGTATTGTCTAGTACATTTCAAGTCTATAGCCTGTTATTATTCGGAAGGCCTCTCTGGTGGGGCACAGCGCTGTCCCAGCTTCCATTCCGCGTATGACTTACTTCGGTTCACACGTGATTACATATTCTTAGCTGCAGTTCTCTTTTGTGAATGATATATTGCGGTGCCAGTGGTACGTATTATTAACTTCAGTTGGACGTCTCATATTATTAAAATAGAGTATGTTATTTCTTTATTTCTTTTATTCAATTTTTATGGTCTACAAAAAGTGTCAGATTGGTACTAAACAAACACCATCATACCAACCCACCTACTGCCTCCTGTAGATTTATTTTAACGTTTGGTTATTCCATGATATTTTAACATCAATGTTAATATTCAAGTAGTTAAAACGGTGGTATTATTACACTCATTATTACACTCTACAGTTTTCAATGATTATTTTATTAACATAGGTAACTAAAACATGCAATATTTGGGTTCGTACTTTTCCGACAAGCTGATAAGTTTCTTGCGCCCGTTCTTCTTGTCAGCTAAAAAAGTCTGGAACGGGTGGTAGGAAAATATAGACGATTCAAAAGTACTTAATAATTAAGTTTATTTGAATAAAGCTTATTTCACTTTCACTTTCGCAAAGGTAGTTTTTTAATTTTTTAGCAAAACTATATTTTTTTATTTGTTGTAAAACAAGAAGATCGTTCAGCCATTTCGCTAAATACATATAAAAACAATGAGTTGTTGCTAGATTAGTTACGGTACCATGTTTTCGTTTATTTGTTCAAATTTAATTTGGACCGTAGCGGTTCTTATATCCTTAGGGATTTGCCTTCAAATTGGATCGCGTTCGCTACTTGCGCATTTACATAAGGACAAAAGGTTTCTGCACTTTGTGTGGTTATCCAGTGGACTGGTAACAGTCATACATTGTCTGTGTGAACGTTATTAAAGTTCTAATGGAAATAATATGCTGGACAAGTCTTTACTTTTCCTAATAAAAAAGTAAAAGATATTGTTCTTATAAAATGGCCAGTTTGAAGTCAAACTCATATGATTTGATTAGAAAAGGTTGTTACAAAAGCTACGCCGAGGCTCCAAAAAATCTATGGGTTTACCACGCAAGTGTCATCGGCATCGCTATTTGGCTTCATTTGACAAAGAGATGTAACACATTGCTCCTTCTCTTTGGTACAAATAAAAACATACCAAAGAAAAGTAGCCTTGTATCTTTCAAATAAACCGATAGCGATGACGACGACACTTGCGCGGTAGACCCAACTGTTTAGAGTGAATTTTTAAAATTTCAATCCTTTCAATATTAACGTAAAGTAAAAAAGTACTGCAAGGTCTAGTTATAAAAAAGTCAAAATTATATGCTATAGAAGAAAACAAAAGGTAACTTTAATTCTGTCCAATAGTACATTACTAGTAAAATCACCAAAATTATCAAAAAAAAGTACAAAAACATCATCTACAACAATACAACACCCGCGCAAATAAAGAATGGGATTGAAAAAACAAAACTCGACAATAATGGATTCTCAAAGGAAATTGCTGGTGGCTAAAACTCGATAATTATGAAATCCCATACAACTTTGTTGCGTCACCATCGGAGGACACCGGCAACCTCGACCTTGTTCAAAGAAGGTTGTCAAAATAATGACCATTTATTACAAGCATTTTTGAGTAAAGAAATTTTACTATATTCAACAGACAGGCCATAATTTAGGCTCCACCAGTTTTATTATCGTTCGGAGAGCTCTACCTGCCATATACAATTTCACTCTTGATAAAACGCCGATAATTCAGAAGTCAGCAAAATTACGTTTCATACCAACGGAGATCTGAATATTTTCCTCCTCAGAAATAAATCTACAATCACTCTTCAAAAAACACTTTTAAAAATGCTGAGCGGCAGTAATTTGATTTCATTCGACTCCCGCGACGCGAATTCAACCGTACCATTACGGAATCATAGCACATTTTTGATTAGCATAACATTATTTTGCAAGCAAAGTAATGCATGTGAGCCAAATGAAATATTGAAATACCGCGAGACGCGTGTACAAACATACCTTAATATTTCTGCAGATTTATAAACCTTTATCGTTTAAACGTTAAGAGTGATTTTAAGTTTAGCAGCTGAATATGTGTCATATGTAGAAGCTTGTGCAACTGGCTTTGACAGTTGTCACGATGTTATTCACCATTCCACGCTTTTAAAGTGAGAAATATTAGAAAATACATGTTAGTATGAATTTCTCGTTCCGTACTGTCGTCTCGACTAATGTATACGCAAACGGCACAAATTGTCAATAAAATATTATAACATTTTGGTACGAGAGGAACGTTTTGTATGTGACAAAAGTACAATTTATGAGTCTTGATTGTGAGTAATATCGAAGAATCAGACATTTCGAAAGGTAGTTTGTTTTGGTTATTTATGAATCATGTGTTCCTTGGTATCAACAAAATGCTTTTAAGCACTTTGCCAGATTTATTTCACACTTCAAACTTTTAATGTATTTTGCATTGCTTCTTGGGAGTTGCTGTTACATTGATAACTTATTTCTAAAATAACTAAAATAAAGGTACTAAAACCATTAAGCTACTTTCAAATCAAGAAAAGTATTCTTGGTTGTAAAGGTAGGTTCTTTTTTGGAGGGACCCCAATCCCAATTTTATGAAATGGTGGTAGTTTCAGTAGATTCTCTCTTTTTAGCATATAAAATTAAATTAAAACCAAACCAAAAAACTTAAACCAAGTAAAAAAATTGTTAAAATTTTAATTTCTGAACGTCTTTAAAAATCATCGCTTAAGGGTATGCTCACGAGTAGCTTCAGTCCCCCGTGACCACGGCTGCTGCAAAGGTGCCGAAACCAAATACCAACTAATTACCAAACTACTTTCAATAAAACCGCGCTAGTATCCGTTAAAAGTGTTTTATTTCATGTCTAGTGAGCGCGTAAGCTTAACAATAGGTATAAGTAGAGAGGTATTCGTTGTATTCTTACAATATTTTTCTCCACATTTCGGTATAAACTGTGAACCGTACGCCCCGACCCAAAAAGTACTTCAGATACAATCAAAATCTCCATCCCCAAGTTTTCTTTCTAAATTCTTTCAATATACATACTTTAATGAAGTTCTCAAATAAACTAGTTTCATCAATAAATCTTCTTTTGATGGAAACTTTACGCGAAATATAAAATGCGGTTGGGAAAAGTTTTTGTATTTTCACCAAGTCTTGGAAAAGAGGTTTCAGTTTCTGTTAGACTTATAGAATAAAAACTTTTCAGAATTTCTAAAAGCACAAAATAAACTCTACCACTAATAGACCACAGTTTTTACAGTGTAGCAGAATTTTTATTAATAAAGAATTGAATTGTTTAAGGACCAATGGGGACACTATAAATATTTGTTTTTGTAATCCATATTATTAGCAATGGTTATATGTTATATTTTGAAATTAATTTTAATTAGGTATTTAATTTGACATGATCATTATAAATAGTAATAAAATGAACTCGATTATTATTCTAAATCAATATAATATTTGCATGCCAGTCTGGTAAAACATGTTAGATATTTTAGAATCAGTGGCAATACCTTGAAACTGTTATCATATTATTTTATGACTTTTCGTTTAGAAATACATACATTGTTAAAAAAAGAAGTTTATTATAATTTTTAGGACTAAATGTTAGCTACGAGGAACGAGTAAATAATAAAAATGTTCAATAAAATAGTAGATAGTTTTCTTCCTGACATATTAACGAGAGTCTTGCATGAGTCATATGCAACAAAAGAATTTTAATAACACTTCCATATATCACGAAAGATTTTCTATCTGAACAATAAAATTTGAAGATAACCTACGTAGCTTTGTTACACGGATAAATTTATATGCCAGTTTAAAAAATGTCTGTTACTATTTTATTTTATAGTTTATTTTCTGGCAATCGAGTACTTATAATATCAAGATAAAATTCTAGTTCGGAGTCCTTTGACCTTCATAACAATTATAATTTAGCCAAGCGAAAACCCCTCTTCTAAATTACTTCATTTACTAGGGATCAAAATGGCTGCAATGTCATCACAACCCTTGGATTCTTTATCAGAGAAAAAGAGGCCTATCTGACTATTAATCTGAAAAGAGCAAACGATTTCGTGATTCGATGCCGATAGCCGCCGAATAAATTGTAACCTTTTGATCTAATCAATAAGAATTTGTTTTTTGACCTCTCTAACTCTCTTTGAATTATCGCTCTCACTATCGATAAAAAGAGAGTATAATGCTGAAAGCTAGTAAAACATCTAGACATAAATAAAAATTGTATTAATTTATTTGATTACTTAGGCCACTGTTCCGCCGTGGGTAAAAAAACATACTAAATAGAAATCCAGCCTATCAACAAATTATAAAGGAAGAGATAAATATTAACGGTGTTATTACAAAAGATTTTTAAGTACTAGTTTAACTAGACACACTGTTTAAATGTGATGCTGTCTCTTTCAATCAATATTGTCAAAAAAGTGACACGATCACATTTAAACAGTAGGTAATTCCGTTAAACAGGTGTTTAAAAATCTTTTGTAATAACACCGTAAATCTGTAGTCCTAAAAAAACTAATGAAGAAGATGAATTTCTTATCTTGCGTAAAAGATCACCAATGTCAACGCAATTTGTTCAGACTAATAAAACAATAATGAAACATCAGGATAAGTCTGTTAATAAAACGTCGTCTCAAAGCTTGGCAACTAATCATTCGGTCACCAGCTCATTATTCTGGGTTGACGTACGAATTTATAAGAGCTGAGAATCGGCGCAGATCTCATTTGTCAGCGGGTCTCGTAAATCTATCGTTGACGCTGACTCGGCAGCAGGGGTGACCGTCACGAGATGTTTAAGGAGGAATTTGAAGTTGTTTGGTCGTTATCTCGGTTGGCATACAGACGCATGATAAATAAATAAATATATGCTTGGACAATTTCACACAGCGCCATCTAGCACCAAACTAAGCAAAGCTTATAATAAGGGTGCTAGACAACTGATATAATACTTATATATTTTTTAAATATATACTTATTATACATAGTAACAACCAGACCCGTCACAGAAATTAAAATTCATCATTTCTATTTCTGCCCGGCCGGGAATCGAACCCGGGACCTCTTGCGTGATAGGCGGCATGTTGACCACTGCACTATTTAGGTCGTCGGTATAATGTTTATATCCAGCCCCCCTAGCATGACCGACGAATCACGATATAATATATCGCGTGATATAGCGTTTTATCGACACCCAACAGTACTGTCAAAATCCAATGTCTTTTGACAGCGTGATAAATCACTATATCATATCATGTTTCGGTGGTCATGCTGGACTCAGAAAGTTACCAATGATGAAGTTCTGCGACGAGTCAGACCGAAATGCAAGCTTTTGCAACCCGTCAAACAGAGGAACAGTTGCATATCTGGGGCACGTGCTTAGGCACGATAGATACGAGCTCTTGCAACTAATTATGATGGGAATAGTTACAGGAAAAAGAAGACCTGGTCGCAGAAAAAGTGGACGGGAATAACAAGTGCCGCCAAACTCTTTAGCCTTACCAAGAACAAGACAAAGTATGCGGAGCTGACTGCCAACATTCTCTAGTTGGAGAGGCACCATGAAGAAGGTCGTTATCTAGCAAGAGTGGTCATATTAAATCATATAAGTTCATATCTTTGACAATGTTGTAATTTATTTTAATCAAAACTGATTTAGAAATTCAGTTTAGTATAAGTTTTTCAGTTGATTGAATACACAGGTAAATTAAGTATTATTAAGTATTATTTCTTTCTTATTTTGATTACACCAAAATACTTACACTAACGAAATTCACATCTGCAACCTTGATGACAGAAAGAGG
This sequence comes from Agriphila straminella, assembly GCA_950108535.1. Taxonomy (NCBI): domain Eukaryota; kingdom Metazoa; phylum Arthropoda; class Insecta; order Lepidoptera; family Crambidae; genus Agriphila; species Agriphila straminella. The sequence goes on from OX467317.1 coordinate 15,545,261, forward strand.
TGGTACCAATTTCTTTGCCTTTTTACAGAATATTTAAACAATGGGTATTCTACATACTTTGCTGTCAGCCCTGTTGGGCTTCTGCCAAGATATTGGCCACAGATTATGTTTTGTTTCCTGAGAATCTATACGACAAATCAAGTGAACGGGTTAAATCTGTGCCAAGCTTGATAATCTTGAATATTGCAGTTCTGTGAATGACAAAATTACTTTTGCTTTTTGTTTGTCAAGATAGTCAAGAATTATGGTTGCTTTAACTAAAAATAAAGTACCAATTGTTAAAAATAACCATAGGTATTTCATAAATTGTAACTGTAGCCAACACAATAAACTTTAAAGATAAAATAAAGATCTTAACTCGTAGGCTACCCTTCAGTAACAACAATTTTATTAGCTTAATTTGCCAAATACAAACATAGGTTGAAATTCGCTAACAGTCATTAACTAACTGCGCTCCATTTTTGTCCTTTTTATTTACTTTCCACCAGGTGAAACAGAGAACAAAATTTGTTCTCATGTCAAACGAGACCATAATCAGTCTCAAATAAAAAAAACTGATGACGACGTTGTAACCTACGTAACTACAGTTAAAAATGCTTGATAAGAAATTAAAGAGATTATACCTCACAGGTTCAAAAATATTTAATATCAAGCTAAAGAACAAAACAACACCCCACAGGGCAGTTGCCGAAGTTTCTCCCATACAGTCTTCGTGATCGAGCCACGGGGAGCGATGCCTCCTCTGTAATTGTTTCATTGAGCGTTATAGCCCAACTGTTATTGCTTTAGTTTCAACAATTTTATGAGTTTCCTATTTGTTGTTAGAATTAATGCTGCAGATACTATTAGGTATGTAACAAAAGATGTCGCAACTGAATAGAGGATACCGAAAACAAATGAAAATAGTCACTTCTCAAGCTTACGCGCTCACTAGACATGAAATAAAACACTTTTAACGGATACTAGCGCGGTTTTATTGAAAGTACTTTGGTAATTAGTTGGTATTTGGTTTGATTTTTGATTTTCCCGACGTTTCGGCACCTTTGCAGCTGCCGTGGTCACGGGGGACTGAAGCTACTTGTGAGCCTACCCTCAAGCGATGAATTTTTTAGAACGTTCAGAAATTAAAATTTATCAAATTTAATTAGTTTAATTTTGGTTTGGTTTTAATTTAATTTTATATGTTAAAAAGAGAGAATCTACTGAAACTACTACCATTTCAAAAAAATTGGGAGGCCCCTCCAAGAAAGAAATGGCGAAAGAAAACTTGGAGAGGAAGGCCGACCTCCGTCTTTTATATTAATTAACTTATTTGCAAAAGGAACTAACCGTATCATTAGATCTTACAGTGTGTGTTTGGGGCTTTAGCTTGTGAATGATGGGGTCCCAAGCTGGTGGAATTTTCCAACCATCATCTCTATTGAAATTAGGATATTTATTTATTTCGATAGCCTCGCGGAGCATTCTAGGAATGAATCTACGTTCCCTAGCAAGGATTTGGGGTTTGTCAAATCTAATATAATGGTTGGGCCCCTCAAAGGCGTGTTCACTCACTGCAAACTTGTTATCGCGCCTATGTTTCATGTCAGCTACATGTTCTTTAACCCGGGTCCCTATGCGGTAACACCTCGCAGAATACCGTATGAGGATATTATCTGCAACGTAGAGGATTGTCTAGTTAAAAACCAAATCAAAAAAGACGACAGTGAAGCTATACGTCAAGATATTTCATCTGTTTTACGACGTAGTAAACTGCCCAAGCATAACCTTCCATATGATGAACTCGTCGCGTTAAAAAACCTACGCACTAGACCAGAATTAACTATCCTCCGAGCTGATAAAGGTAACGCAACGGTAGTTATGGATACGTCGGATTATAACACAAAAATACAAGAACTTTTAAGCGATGAGAAAACATACAAACATGTCAAATGTGATCAAACCACCAAGATCCTTAATAAAACGAAAAAACTCATCAAAGAACATTCAGAACAGTTAGATCTTGACGTCGATTATCTTATTCCATCCTGCCCTACACCGCCAAAACTGTATGGGTTACCGAAAATACACAAAGACAACGCTCCGCTACGCCCCATAGTAAGCCAAATTGACTCACCAACCTACAAATTGGCTAAACACGTAGCGAAAACACTCACACCACTGAGAGGTAACACATCAGCCTTTGTAAAAGATTCCTACCATTTTGTCAGTGAGATACAACATCTACATCTCGCTGATGATGAAACTATGGTTAGTTTTGATGTTCAGTCCTTATTCACATGCTTACCAGTACAGGACTGCATTAATATCATCAGGAAAAAGCTAGTTGACAATAACATGCCAATTGAATATGCAGAACTACTAGAATTATGCCTAACATCTGGCTATCTGTTATAGAACGAGGAGTTCTACGTGCAAGTGGATGGCGTAGCAATGGGCTCTCCTGTATCCCCCATTGTTGCTGACATTTTCATGGAGGATTTTGAGGAGAAAGCACTAGCCACAGCACCAGTGACTCCCCGGTTCTACAAACGGTACGTAGATGACACTTTCACAATACTACCTAGAGACAGTGTCCCTGCATTTCTTAACCATCTTAACTCCATAAACCCCAACATACAATTTACTATGGAGTTAGAGGCAGATAATAAACTAGCTTTCCTAGACATTCTCATTATCAGGAATCCGAACCAAACCTTGAGCCATACAGTGTATCGTAAAGCAACCCATACAGACAGATACCTTAATGGTGACTCTCACCATCATCCTATACAGTTAGCTACCGTAGGGAAATCTTTGTTTCAGAGAGCCCGCGGCATCTGTGACAAACAACACCTGACTGCTGAGCTTCAGCACGTCAAGCAAGTACTACGTAACAACAAGTTGCAAGTACCACGCCTTCGTCACAGAAAACGCACCAAAACAGCCACAGTAGAGCGTCAACCTGCCATCCTACCATACTTGAAGGGTGTCACTGACAAGATTGGAAACATTCTGAAGCGAGCGTCAATCAAAACTTACTTCAAGCCGCCGAAGAAGATCAACCAATTCTTACGACCTGTCAAGTGTAATATCCCCCTTCAAGCCGCAGGCGTCTACAAACTAGATTGTGACTGTGGGCTCTCCTACATCGGGCAAACAAAGAGAAGCATAGGGACCCGGGTTAAAGAACATGTAGCTGACATGAAACATAGGCGCGATAACAAGTCTGCAGTGAGTGAACACGCCTTTGAGGGGCCCAACCATTATATTAGATTTGACAAACCCCAAATCCTTGCTAGGAACGTAGATTCATTCCTAGAATGCTCCGCGAGGCTATCGAAATAAATAAATATCCTAATTTCAATAGAGATGATGGTTGGAAAATTCCACCAGCTTGGGACCCCATCATTCACAAGCTAAAGCCCCAAACACACACTGTAAGATCTAATGATACGGTTAGTTCCTTTTGCAAATAAGTTAATTAATATAAAAGACGGAGGTCGGCCTTCCTCTCCAAGTTTTCTTTCGCCATTTCTTTCTTGGAGGGGCCTCCCAATTTTTTTGAAATGGTAGTAGTTTCAGTAGATTCTCTCTTTTTAACATATAAAATTAAATTAAAACCAAACCAAAATTAAACTAATTAAATTTGATAAATTTTAATTTCTGAACGTTCTAAAAAAAATTCATCGCTTGAGGGTAGGCTCACAAGTAGCTTCAGTCCCCCGTGACCACGGCAGCTGCAAAGGTGCCGAAACGTCGGGAAAATCAAAAATCAAACCAAATACCAACTAATTACCAAAGTACTTTCAATAAAACCGCGCTAGTATCCGTTAAAAGTGTTTTATTTCAAATGAAAATAGAATAAACTGTTGCAGTCTACAATAGCCTCATCTATTAAAATATTTATCAACTCGGCTCCAACTTCTTCTAGTTCAATAACAAAATCGCTCCCTGACTTCCGATCCCGAACTCAAAGCGGCCTTAATTCGCCTCGTGGCTCGTCAGATAAGGAAATCGAAGTAACTTTCCCGACGCGAGAACTTTATACAATTAAGCCTTTACTTCGCGCCTTAAACAATGAGAAGTAATTAGCAGACTCCTTGGTGTCTACCCACTTTTAAAAAACAAATTCTACAGCTTTTGTTCGTCCACGAATTTCCATCCAACTTGACTCTAAAGATGACCTCTTGAATCTTATTAACATCAAACTTATTGGATCTTTTAAAGTTTTAAAGTATACATTCAAAAGGAAACTTCCAATCTCGAAGAATCTAAGGCAAATCAAAGGGGCATTTTTAATATCCGCCCAGAGGTCAATATACCTTCGCACGGCCCTACGGCTCATGTACAAGGAAATTGAATAAAGGCCCATAGCTGATCTGGAAGAACGCTTCAATACTCTTATTGAGCCATTATGTCTAATGGCTGTGACAATAGAGCATTACAAATTTATCTTGCCTTAGTGCAGTAGGACTGAACCAGTACAAGAGGAATCGGAATCGGGGAAGACAAAGTAGCTCTTATCTGGGAAGTATGAAGGTTGTGTTTTGGGTATCGAGGAGGGAGATGGCATCCCAATTGAGTTTATCACCGGATATTGTAGAATGGTCGGTAGTCGCAATGTGTTGGTAGGCATTGATGCGGCTGTAGCTGAATTGTGGGACACCGAAGTGTTCGAGGTCGTTTTCAACTGTTTTAATTGCTGCAATGTGTATTTCAGTGAGTTTCATAACGTTCTAAGCAAAGGTGAGACATTGATTATATTAGATTTTTTGTAGCAACGGGTCTGGTACGTCATCGCTCCTAATGAAAGCCTTAATTTCATACTTTTTCACAGCTAAAATAGTGTAATAGTCTAGGTGTTTACACATAATGACTCTTTTTTCAATGAAGTGACAAAATGCCACGGTTTTTTTTTCACGGTGCCATGATCGGGACTGAAAATAATCACTTACCTGCTGGACAAATGCAGTCATTAGCATCCCTGGTCTTTCTCCGAAGCCGCAGAGAAGCTTCTTCCAGAGAAGAACCTAAATGGTTCTCCTGCACTAATTTCTTCAATTCCAACTGCTGTTCCTCTAACGCTAACACTCGCTGGCTCAAACAATGCTGACGGTACAATCCATAACCAGAAATGAAGATAACAAACACACTGCAACACCACAACACTACATTGTTCAACGCCGACTTGTCAAACTCTTTACGTCTGCCTGTATGCTCATTAGCCATTTTTGAATAAATTCAATATCAACTGCTGAAAACTAAATCCATTATTTAGGCAGAGACAGTTTATCCTTGATTTCTTCTATATGATCATTGTAAAACACCACTAAGTAAAAGGCCGATCTTGAGAGTATCCTTCACTAGATTAATTATCTGAAGTATTCAGACAAGTCTTCGAGTTTACTAGTGTCACTGAAAGTTCAACGATCAACCTTCGAAGGTTACTGAAGGCTGAGGGTAACCAGCCTTATAAGGTTAGTAGACGCTTTGGTAGATCGTCTGTCCCGTTTAGCCGGTAGTCAGTCACTGGGCTCTTTGCTCCCGCGCAGTGCCGCGGGAAAGGAAGTCGCCTGTCCAACACTAAACGCCCTTCTACGCGTCGATTGGGGCACCCTACGGTTTGATGGACGTGTCGCATTGTTCGGATGCTGGTTCCGGATATCTCTGTTTAGTGTTTATTTGTTGCCATGTACGTGTTTAAAATTGAGTGTGACTTGTTGCATGGAGATACTTGTCAACGTACTTTTATCAATAACTGATAATCAATTGTGTATTGTTTAGTAGTTAACATTATGATGATGCATGAGGTTTTGTAAATGTAGGTGCTATTTTTATATTTTTAAGATTCCATCCTTAGATACAATTTTTATTAACATATTCAGGCTTTGTCGGTACTTACTTGTAATTAATTAGTGCTTTAGAAATACGATGTTACTCCCCACGTTAAGAAGTTACGTCTTATGAAATATTCATAGAGGCCACAATTACTGGCTTGAACAAAACGATAAAAAACTGGAGCTTACTTAAGTTCATTATAAAAAGCAATCTTAAGCCAAGCCATTTACATGACAATAAGCTGTGACAAAACGATTTGCATGTATATTGCACATAAATTGTGAGAGATCTCGGTGCAAGCAATTAAGGCATTCAGCTCTTGTTTCACATCACGACTAATGTTCGGGGGTGGACAGATAAAAATGCAAATTCCCGTTTAACCTCCGAGGGGATGTCACCTCTCCCCTTCTAGACGCATAAATCTCTTTCGAAGACTAGGAAATGCTGGCGAAGATTTCTATTGACGGCAACTTCCCAAATGGCGGGGAAATAATTTGTCTATGGCACGTGTGGAAGGATGTGATCCAAATGGTACCCAGTTGCTTCCTTTTATGATTTACTAGCTAGGTAAAACTTTTTTGGTTAAGCCTGGTGTATTTTACTGCAAACTTTCATTAGTTCAATGCATTCAGAAATGCTTGTTTTCCATGAAATAGCATACCTAGAATCTATAGGTATGACGAGTATTAGTACATTACAGCCGTGAACGGGAAGCTAGCGATTGCATTTTCGAGGATGGTTTGAAGCCCGAGCCGCAGGCGAGGGCTTTAATCATTCGAGGCAATGCAAGTAGCTTCCAGAACAAGGCTTGTATAGTGCTTTTCTCAAGAAATGCGAGGAAATAAAAAACTTGTCAATTGAAACTTAATTAAATTTAATTAATATTAAAAATGAGATTTATCATAGACAAATCCTCCGAGTAATCTTGAATTACGTGCAGCGCCATCTACCGCCGAGAAGCAAAAACCCATCTCATTTCGCTTCTCGGCGGTAGATGGCGCTGTACATAATTCAAGAATACTTAGAGGATTTGTCTCTGATAAATCTGGTACAATACAATGTAATATTTATTTATTCTTATAGTAATATACTCTGTGCGCACCATTTTTTTTATTGTGTCGTTATTATACTACCTATTAAATAATTTTACCTTTATAATATTAACTGTCTTGTCGTTGGCTTGCGTGCCAGAAAAAAGGAACTAAAGTTATGGCTGTATGGTGCAAATGTGCCTTTGCTTTTTTTGTTTTTGTGAACAGCTAAAACAAAAAAACAAAGTTGCCGCAGACCACCCAGATCATCTTCGCACTGTACCTACTTCCCGCACCCGGTGCTGGTGCGGGAAGTAAGTATTGAAATTCATTCCTGGCCTGAATTTTAAATTTAGAATGTGATGAACCAGACCCCCTCGGAAATGTGGAACGCCCCGCATTCCTTTTTCAAATGGAATGATAAGATTTCAGAGCATAAGTGAGAAAAATAATTTAATCTACAGCAACGGGCTTACGCTGCCGCAGTTTGTTCACCAACTTTACGAGTTGACTTACCTACTGATGTAAGTCAGTCAGAAAGAGAACATTAATAACTCTCGTCTACACACCTAATAAATAAACGTAGTAACCGAGTCCTTTTCATCATCCCGATGAACGTCAGTGGTTCCGCACCTCCAGGTGTACTTAATTAACTGCCGTAATTGCAACGATAAAGCACGTTGTTTCGGAAATTAAGCAAGTGTGTAATAAAATCTTGTTCCCCTTGTCCCGAGGTGGCCGTAAATCAGGGAAACGTCGCGCGACATCAACGCACCCGTGTCGCCTTACAAGTTTAAGGCGTCTTAGGCAACGATGATAACGATGCAAAGACACAAAATGTTCACAATACCTACTTTTCTAGGGTTACCTGAAACAAGATTACGTTTTTACTAATTAAAATTTTCATGTAGCAAAATGGCATAATACAAAGTTGGCGAGACTTATTTCTGGTATACCCAATAGTTTTTTGTTGCAGACAGTTAGAGTGTATGGTTTTCTTTTAAATGCGTATTAATTTTTGTAATAACTTAAAGATAAGTACTAATACTTTGCCAGATCATTGCCAAAAATTACGTTAGTGTGACTGTATTGACTAATTTAATAGTAATTAATAATTTGTTCGTGTCACCTACAATTTTTTTAAATACGTTTTTTCTACATAGCTGCCCCATCTGCTTTATAAATTGCGTGTCTAATGAGTTAGTAATAACTAATTAAAAGTACAGTGTTATTTCCACAAGAATCAGAAATCTGAACACTTTTGATTATTTATTCAGTGTGCGTGCGTACACCAAAACATCTTCCCACCAACCAAAGTATATTTACATTAGATATTTATTAAATAAGCCATAACTTTTCGACAAGCCAGCCTAATACCTCATCAGTCTTGCATGTTGATCCAATTAGTCAAGTTTAGGAACTTGAGGAGGCTAACGAACTTTCCAGACTCCGGCCTTGTATGGCTTAAAAGTTGTACCGTAACATATCCGTTTAAGATTCGTTTAAGAGCCTTCGATATTAAAAAACAAATGTGGGAATCCCAATTAAACCAGGAAATGTCCAAAAGACACGTCCGCAAAAGAGACGACGGTCGGGAGCAAGAATTTTAATTTAAAAGTGTTTTGCCACCCTGTTTTTCTGATGCTGTAACGAGGTGCAATAATTAAAAGGAAGGAATGTGTAGGCAAATTTATTTTATAATGGCACGAAAATGTCACCATATAAATTGCACCCTAGTTGATTTTGTAGCAAATCACTGCAAAAGTGAACCTTAATGCTGATTTAAGTCAAAGATAGTCAGTATTTTAAATGTCTGAAGTGAACAGTATTGATTGTTTTAATATTTTTACACAATACTAAATAATATACTAGAAAAAATACGACTCGCACCAGATCAATACTCAGACGGGAATCGAACCCGCGACCTTTGGATATCCGGTCCAATGCTCTGACCGCTGAGCTACCGAGTCACTAGTGACATCGCCGAATTTCTTCTAGTATATCCTACTCTTACGCTGCAATATTGTTTTAATATTGTTTATTAGTTTTTTTAAGTTTTTTTTAATCTAACAATTAATATTATGTACTTAGGTAATTAGTTTGTTTTTGGTTTTTGTCTAATTTGCGTTTTGTGTTGTCGAGTGTTTTGCCGTTTAAAGTTTGTGTTAATAATGATGTAACGCATGCTGTGCTCTTACCATTTATATTTTGTATTTGATGTTTTTACGTGTATTATTGTAACTGTTACTGTTTGTCCTTAAAGTTAATAAATAATAAATTAATTATTTAACTTACTGCTAAGTATTTCAAGTGATCCAAGCCTCGTCTTATGTGATATTTGTGTTGAACTGTGAACAGTTCATTTTGGTCAACGAGGACGTTATTAGGTTCTTTAATTATTGTTGTATAGATTGAAGTTTTATAAGTAAATGTAATATAAGTTTTTGATTTAAGATTTTATATGCCTACCGAAAGATTTTGCTAAATAAAACCTGTAGAGATAGTGCCATAAAGTACAGTAAACAGGCTCACGAAATAAGGATAGTTAAAGAATGCGAGTGTTGCCCGCATTTCTTTCCCTGGTTGCGGACTAAATGCGGGAGCTTTGGCAAAAAAATGCTCTTTAAAATTACGCTTCGTTTGAACCGGGAAATCTGCATCTTGCCAGAGGCTTTTAAAATGCTGAAACATTTGGGCCACTGTCTAGCATTTTGTTTAATTAAACAGGACTACAAGCGTTCCAAATTTTGTTTACATCTTCTTCTTTTGCTCTGCATTTTTTGGTCACAAACAACAGGAGTTAATACACCAGTGTTATGGTCTTATTAATAAATAAAAAAAAGGGTTGTATAACGTATAGTCTTCAGTGTCTTCTATTATCTGTTGATTACGATTTTGTATAAAATAGGAATAAAGATTAAATAAATAAGTAAAAGCTAAGCTATCAATTACATTGGTAGTTTAACGGAAATATCAGTAGGTATAACTTTTATTTTTACCAAAAAATATAATCAGGATTAGTATGACCATCAGCCATTTTTGATGTCCCCACTGCTGGGGCACATGCCTTCCTTATGGGTGGATAAGGAGGATGGGCCATAACCCACCACGCGGGCCCAATGCGGATTAGTGGGTGTTAGCGACTGCAAATTCCTTCCGAAGCACGGAGGAGCTCGAGTAAATTAATTTTTGGTCACCCATCCCATGGCCGACCCTTGTGAAAGTTGCTTGACCTCTGCAATCGCTGGGCCAGGCACAAAATCACTGCGTCACTGAGCTCCTCAGGATCAGGATTAGTATTTTTCATAGCCTGTGTTTAAAAAAGAAACAAGAAACAATCAGATTACGAATTTGCCTAAAAGTTCCACCACTAAAACAGAATACTTAGCGAGGACTTGTCATGTAAATTCCTTAAAAGCTAAAACATCCCTTAATCACTTAACAGCAAAAAGGGCCTACAGAATCCAATCAAAATTCAACGATCACAGATTCAATTAGAAGTTTTCGGCAAAAAAACGGCTCTCTACAGACAGGAGACTGAAATGAGTACCAAATACTAAAGAGCATGCTCAGACGCCGTTGATCTAATAAAAAACGAGATGGAGTTCAATTTGTACGATTGGGGTTCCATACTCTGTTTTATGCATTTTCCAAACAAAGATAATATGTAATTAAAATCTTTTCATTATATACTTTTGTTTGGAAAATTAATGATAAAGTATATAAATAATGAAGTGCTAATATTATAAATGCGAAAGTATGTTTGTTACGTCTTACCTACTTAACCGATCATCATGATTTTTGCATACAAGTTGTTAGAGGTACAGAGAAGGCTGAGAAGGACATAGGGTACTTTTCACCCAGAAAAAATATTAAACAAGATTAGGTATAAAAATAGACCTAAAATTTTACTGCAGAACTCTGAACTAAAAATCTGTTGTGCTTAGCCGGTCTAGCGGCTGCTGGACTCTGCATAGCGACGCGCGGATGTTCCACCTTCAAGTTAAAGCTTGATAGTACATCATGGTTCCTAGTAAACCAGTATCACAATGTGATCAAGTGACATCATATTAAACAAGATTAGGTATAAAATAATTTATTTATATTGAATTTAATAATATATATTTATATTATTTAGCAGTGGTTTCACAGACAGAAAGAGAGTGAGTGACAAAGTCAATATTATGAATATGGAACTACAGGCTGTTCGCATTGACCATGAAGGTTTAACACCCCCCCGCAATGTGAACACCCTGTATCTTCCTATACCTATGTGCTCCAAAAAATATACATTCGACATATCAAAGAACAAACACTCTATCTATACATTAAATAAAACACTTTTAACGGATACTAGCGAAATACTAGAACGGATACTAGAAAAGTGTTTTATTTAATGTCTAGTGAGCGCGTAAGCTTGAGAAGTGAATACTCTATCTATACTTTATACAAACACAATTCAAAAATAACATCATTATTTACACCTTACTTGCTAACCTTACATACTTAGCTACCTACCAGAAACATAACATGATGAAAAATTAACGCACAACTAAAAAAATTACGGACCTATGCTAAACCTAGAGAATTTGTACATTTACAATGCTTCAGTTTCGACAAAGGTTTAGTCGGCGATCATGTTGTGTGTAGGCATGTGTAGGTATGTATTCGAGATGTATGTCGTGGTGTGCAAGTGAGTCTCGTATGAAGTGGTGTCTGACGTCGATGTGTTTAGTGCGTGAATGGTAAGTATTGTTATTCGCTAATTTGATCGAACTTTGATTGTCAGTATGAATGACGATGGGATGACACGTTAGGAATAGTTCACTAATGAGTGACTGAAGGTATATTGCCTCCTTGCAAGCTTCAGCGAGAGCCATATATTCGGCTTCTGTTGTAGATAGCGCGACGGTCCGCTGCTTGCGAGCTTCCCATGATACTGGGGCGCCGCTCATTAGGAACACGTATCCAGTGAATGAACGTCGGTCCAGAAGACTGTTTCCATAATCTGCATCGACATATCCTTGTGGATAGAATGGAGCACAAGGTTTAAAATGCAGTCGGAGGTCTATGGTACCCTTAAGGTATCGAAGAACTCGCTTCGCAGCCTTCCAGTGTACCCCCCCGTAATGTGCATTGAACTGAGATAGATATGAGACCGAATGGGCAATATCGGGTCTCGTACAAATTGCAATGTACATTAGTGATCCAATAAGTTCCTGATATGGAACTTCTGCATTTTCTTCATCTTTAGTCGGAAGATTTAACTTTTGACCAGGTTCTAGTGGGGTGGACACAGTAATGGCATCTGTCATACCAAACTTAATTAAAAGTTTCTCTATATATTTTGTCTGGTCGAGAAATATGTTTCCAGAGTTTTGTTTTATTCTCATGCCAAGACAATCCTTACAAGGACCAAGATCTTTGATAATGAACAACTTTTTGAGTTCATTTTTGAAGTGATTCTTCATGTCGTCACTTGAGCAGACAATGAAGAAATCATCAACGAAGACAGCTACGAGAAGGAGATCATCGCCTTCTCTGCTATAGTAAAGGCAGTGTTCATTGGCTGTCTGCATGAGAGATAGTTTGTGCATTGCTTCACACACTTTAGCGTTCCATTGACGCGGTGCTTGTTTAAGACCGTAAAGGGCCTTTTTAAGTAGACATACCTTGCCTTTTGCGTTGTCAGAGAATCCTTCTGGTTGTTCCATAAAGATCTCTTCATCTAAATCGCCATTTAGGAATGCTGTTTCGACATCAAGGTGATCTACCACCAGCTCACGAAGAGCAGCAAATGCGAATAACAGTCGTACTGAAGACAGTCTAGCAACTGGTGAGAAGGTTTCACCGTAGTCTACTCCGGCTACTTGAGTGAATCCTTTAGCTACCAGTCTGGCTTTGTATTTTGTGATATTCCCTGATGTGTCTCTTTTTATTTTGTAGACCCATTTGCATTTCGTAGTTTTTCTACCTGTAGGTCTGTCAACAAGGATCCATGTACCGTGTTTCTGTAACGAGTCAAATTCAGCCTTCATTGCTTCGAGCCATTTTTCTTTTTGCGGATGTTCCACGACTTCCTTATAGGTTTCTAGCTCTAGCTCTGAGGTCATATAAAGATGTTCCTCGTATCTTTGAGGACAGCGCCTGTCTCGAATCGGATATTTCCTTTGAGGTTCAGGTGCTTGCTCTAAATATTCAGAATTTTCTGATGGATTTTCAGACGTAGGAGCAGGTTCATCCGACTCTGCCAAATATTCAGAGGTTGACGTAGTTGGCGTCATAGATATACCTGGCAGGGGTTGGGGTTGTGTTTGAGGAACAGGTTCGTTATCAAGAGGTACAAAGATTTCTTGTGATTGGGTTGGGAGTTCCACTTCGCCGCTAGAGAGTCTTGGAGGTGACTGCTGCAGTGTTTTATCTTCTATAAATACTACATCACGCGCAACTATAATAGATCGAGGGTTTTTGGGATCTATAAGTCGGTAGCCTTTGCTTTCAGTAGCATAGCCAACAAAAATACACGATTGAGTTTTTGAATCCAGCTTAGTTCGTTTTTCTTTTGGAACTAGCATGTGGACTTCGCAACCAAATACTCTCAAGTGAGAGAGGTTGATTTTCCTTTTTGTCCACACTTCTTCAGGGATTTTGTTTTTTAAACTTTGCGTAGGTACACGGTTTTTCAAATAAATGGCAGTGTTTACCGCCTCTCCCCAATATGCTTTAGGCAAATTCGAGTCTCTAAGCATTGATCTGGCTTTCTCGATTATCGTTCTATTTGCGCGTTCGGACACTCCGTTCTGTTGAGGAGTATATGGCACTGTCGTTTGATGGACAATACCGTTCTCCTTTAAAAAGGTAGACAAGTCGTTGTTGACATATTCGCGACCGTTATCTGAACGTAAAACTTTAAACCATTTATTTATATTGAATTTAATAATATACTCGTTTTCGAGACGCCATTCTGAAGACTGTTGGCATGTCGTACTCATATACCCATGTCTCGTCGCCAGTTATTATATGTTTCATAAAGGTCGGATCCGTAGAAGCTCGGGAAACCATGTCTTCAGCGACATGCTTTCGCTGCGCTTTTTGAACAAAATTGAGCTCTTTTGGAACTAGTCGAGCGGCGACGCGTTTCATGCCTAAAATGTCAATGAGAATGTTGTGGACGGACTTAAAAGATATGTTCACCTCACTAGCCAACTCTCTCAGACTCGTACGTCGATTTTCGAGCACTAGCTTCTTGATTCTGTCGATGTTTTCTTTGGTCGTAGCGGTTGAAGGTCTACCAGAACGAGGCAAGTCTACTACTACTTCTCGGCCTTCTTTAAAAGCCTTATACCATTCATAAGCCCTTGTTTTCGATATACACGATTCGCCGTAGGTATTCCGCAACATTTTTAGTAATTCACCACATGAAATATCATTCGAAACACAAAATTTAAGGCACACTCTTTGTTCAACAATATTTTCCATTGTAAAAATCGCCGAGAACTCAAAACTATGACCAACAAAAAGTGTAGTTTAAAACAAATTAAATGACAGATCCCGCTCAAATTTTGCGCGCTAAATCAGTACAGTGCTACCAACATGCAGTAAAAAAATTAGAACGACCTCTTTTACGCGGGTCTTTTTATTGACATATTCCCGATACTTTTTACACAGAGTAGTATATTTATATTATTTAGCAGTGGTTTGACAGACAGAAAGAGAGTGAGTGACAAAGTCAATATTATGAATATGGAACTACAGGCTGTTCGCATTGACCATGAAGGTTTAACAAAATAGACCTAAAATTTTCCTACGGAACTCTAAACTAAAACCCCATTGTGCTTAATCTGCATTAGCCGGTCTAGCGGGCCGCCAGACTCTGCACTAGTGTTGCACGGATGTATCCCCACCGTCAAATTAAAGCTTGATGGTACATCATGGTTCCTAGTAAACCAGTATCACAATGTGATCAAGTGACATCATATTAAACAAGATTAGGTATAAAATAGACCTAAAATTTTACTACGGAACTCTAAACTAAAACCCCATTGTGCTTAATCTGCATCAGGCTGTCTAGCGGGCCGCCAGACTCTGCACTAGTGTTGCACAGATGTATCCCCACCGTCAAATTTAAGCATGATGGTACAACATGGTTCCGAGTCAACCAGTATCACAATGTGATCAAATGACATCATATTAAACAAGATTAGGTATAAAAATAGATCTAAAACTTACTGCGGAACTCTAAACTAAAAACCTCTTGTGCTTAGCCGGTCTAGCGGGCAGGCCGCCGGACTCTGCACTAGCGGCGCGCGGATGTTCCACCGTCATTATAGCTTGATGGTATATTAATGTGTCTCAGTAGACCAGTATCACATCACAATGTAATGAAGTGACATCATATTAAACAAGATTAGGTATAAAAATAGACCTAAAATTTTACTGCAGAACTCTGAACTAAAAACCCCATGTGCTTAATCTGCATTAGCCGGTCTAGCGGGCCGCCGAACTCTGTACTAGCGGCGCGCGGATGTTCCACCGTCAAATTAAATTGGCCGTCCCCATTGGACGTCGATCGTTTTTGTATTTTTGAAATGGCTGAACTTTTGAAGGGTACGGGGATTGCAGATCGTTCATCAGTTTGAATATAAGGTAGGTATTAGAAAAATACTAAATATCTTTAAAACAATTGCATTACAACATTATTAACTTTTCAATTTTTGAGAGATTGCTACTCCAAAATTAAAAAGTGAAATCTAGAAAAGAGTTGTGCTCAATGTGGCGAGACATTAGACCCCTCTCAAGTATTTTTTTTGATTTACAGTTGATCTGTAGCATTTCTTTTTACAAACTTATACTGATGGGGAGATAATTATATTTACGATAACAGACATTATAAGTAATGGCGAGACTATAAAACACTAAGCGCAGAAAAGTGAAAAAGTCCTGAAAGGGGCCATGATCATAAAGAACGAATTCTCACAAACACTAAGATCTGAAACAATAAAGAAATTTTAATAAAAGAAGATAGCGATAACATGAAAATCAATGTATTATAGCCACTCGTTCGAGGAGGTAGTCAAAGAGTGTAATAGAAGAGACGTATTAGTGTACCCAACTCATTTCCTAGGCACTGCATAATTCAGTGCAATCATCCTACATCCATGATGAGGCACAAACAAAGCTCGTATCTCCTAATGAAAGCATAAAGTATCACACCTCGTCCCGTCGGTCGCAAATCAGATACACCCAGCAATGAAAGTCGCTTAACGCTTTGGTACTATGTCATAGCAATTTTTTTAACAGGTGTCTCATGGTTTGAAAGATTGGTCAAAAAAGTTATTATGACAAAGTACTAAAGTGTTAAACAACTTTCGTTGCTGGCCGTACGCTCTGTCCCTGTTTTATAGCCCTGAGCATCGGTAAATCACAGGTGCATTACACTTGCGGGCCGGCTCGACAGATGGCTTTAAATTGGGTTAACGAGGCATTTTACTGTTGAACAATCAACAATGTGTTGCGTGTCGATACTTAAAAAGTATCAACGTCGGTCAGATTCAAAGACGTAAAATTAAGCAAATTAATATCTGAAGAAAAGATGGATAGGAAATAGCTTCTTTGAGTTTTTGACCGTTTCTTTCTCAGTACAAAGGTCTTCTTCGGTAGATGTATTAGTATGTAAATCAACATACAACGAGTTAAATTCGTAGTTTGTAGGTAAAATGTTAAGATGCTTCAGGTTTAACTTTGTATCATACTAATTTTCTATGAAATATGTCAAGTAATTTGATTGGAACTTCGAAACCTGTGAAAATGTCCCTAAACTAAATAGGTACCTAAGTAATTTTGACGTTGAGACTCGTTGTTTAAAACACAAATGGAAAAATATGTCTAAATACTTTAGAAGGAGATTGCATGATCAGTCTGGAATCAGTCCATTACATCAGTATGGTTAGACTTTGATTTTCATACCAGACTGATGATCCAAAATTGTACCAGACTGATGGAACGGACTGACGCCAAACTGAACATGTAATCTCCATATAAGAGGTAACTGAAACCTGTCAGTAAAACTCCGGTGAATATTAATTTGTGGAACCCATCCTTCAGCTATAGCGCGTCATAATGCATTTTCAGCGTAAATATACGACTAGCTAATGGAGCTCTAATAGGTATAGGTAACGTTGCGACTTCAATCTAGAACAATTGTGATTTATCACTACTGGCTATCAACGGCCCATTGTGGACCTATTTGAGAGAGTCATATTGATGGTTAACTGTGTTATTTATTATGTAGGCCACGTAGACTTCGAGGTTATAAAACAGGTAACAAAGTCAGTTGGTAAAATGGTTTTCGAAATCGTGTTCGGGACTCATCTTGATGCGAGTATGAAAATAACGCGATGTTTTGGTAATTTTGTCCTTCATTATCTCTACAGCAAGTTTTAGCAATGAATGTGTTAAGGCAGTTAGTTTAGCTAGACAATATATTTTAAAAGTGTTGATTTACCAAAAATTACCTACATTTGGGCATTAAGTAAATACATTTTAACATCTCCCCAATTACGACATTATCACGAAAATGTGCTTCAATATTTCCTTCGCAAATTACGTCCATAATTACGCGAAATTCCCTTCAAAAATGGCATCACAATGGCGACAAAGGCCTGACAAAGTTAAGATAATATCATCTCGTAACGTCGTTATGAAGGCGACACTACCCGATCGGCTAATTACGGAATTAATTGGTCGAGCGACGGAAATTAGCTGGTAGAAGCGGGTGCAAATGAGATCCATTTGCTGAGTGCTCGAGATTATGTTCTAGCTGGTGTGGTTGCGACACTTAGTGTTTCTGGGTTACGCGAAATGGAAGAATTACTCACTGTTTTTAAACTGACTGTCAATGTTGTGTAGTCTATAATAAATTTGCCAAAAAAGAAACTGTAGTAAATTCAATGCTATAACCAGGACAAGGTAATCTTATTGTTGTACCTGGGTTTAGCTTAATAAGACCGCTCAGCCTGCCTAGCATGACCGATTTATATCGCGTGATATAGCATTTTATCGACACTCAACTGTCAAACTTCTTTGTCTTTTTGACAGTTAAACGTGATTAAAACGCTATATCACGCGATATAAATCGGTCATGCTAGGCAGGCTGGTGTTCTAAGTTCAGTTTATAACAATTAATTATAGTCAGGTGGGGTAAGTGAAACATACTTTATTTTTATTTAACAAGGTTTAGTAAAGCTATAAAACTCGCAATTAAAGAAGCTGTGTAGGCAATGTACTCCTAATTAAAAAAATCCAAAAAAAGTTAAAAGTAGATTTTCAAAATTCAAACGTTCGCACGTTTCTCGATAAATTCCTCAACTTTTGGTTCTATCATAGTAGAATCAAATTATGTACTATTCCCATCTCGATCCTCCCAAAATCCTCGGAGCTATGGCCAAAAATACCTCTCAGGCGATTTGCATCCGTATAACCATTTTCAATGGTAAAAAGCACTGAAAGAGAATCCACTGTCATGACTAGGACATGTTATTTTTGTAGGAATGAACATATTTTCAAAATTCTTATTGATATTAATACAATTATTTAACCCGTCATCGATATTGAAATTATACCAGTACAAAGTAAATATTCAACAAAATTTACAGGCATTTGAAATGATGTCCATCAGCAATTTTTGATGTCCCCACTGCTGGGGCAAAGGCCTTCCTTATGGGTGGTAAGGAGGATGGGCCATAACCCACCACGCGGGCCCAATGCGGATTGGAGGGTGTTAACGACTGCAAATGCAGCCGTTGGTCCCGCCAACGGCTTAACGTGCCTTCCTAAGCACGGAGGAGCTCGAGATAATTAATTTTTGGTCACCCATCCCATGACCGACCCTTGCGATCGTTGCTTAACTTCCGCAATCGCTGGGCCAGGCACTAAACCACTGCGCCACCGAGCTCCACAAGATTTGAAATGATGGGGATATAATAATAACCATAAATTCAATACCTATCGAACTTTTACAAATATAATGATAGAAGAAATCTTCTATTAAATAATTTATCGACCAATAAAAATGTATAATGCAGAAGAAAAATGAGGAGATACAAGAACGGAATTAGCGTGAAATTTGAATTTTATGAGGAGCCTCCCGGCGGTCTCGAGATTTGGAAACTTCCGCCTATAAATAATAAAGACGCCTAATGATACAAAAAATGCGGATTTCATAAAAATCCACTGAATATTTATGAAATGCCGTGGCAAGGTTCTGTTACGAATAAAATAGTGTAGATTATAGTTGTATTTCTGCAATACGAAGACTTTGAGCTAGGGCTTTTATTTTAAAAAGCGTGTTATTAATAGTGACGAAGACCATTCCTGGGCTAAGTCACTGGAACGTTGTATAACACAACATCATCGTCATCATCAGAAATATTTGATGACTACTGAAGCATAGGCCTCTTTATGGATGGATATGAAGGGTCAGCTGTAACCCACTACACGAGCCCAATGCAGATCAATATGGGTGTTAAAGACTACAAATCCAGGTTTATAGCATTTCATCCTTAGGCGCAGGTCACACAGAAAGGACGTCCGTCGCGGACCCGTCGAAGACAGGGCGAGGACGGCCGACAGTTCTGGGGTCGACAATGAACACACGAAACCCGAACGAACTCCGTCATTTCGGGCTGTTTCTTACCACGAAAATACTACGGGCCCGTCAACGGAACGAGATCGGAGTTTGACGTTTGCTGTTACGGATAACTTACTATGATCGCTCGAACCCGACATGAAAATTCGATTTTGACACACAGTTTATCTGACGTTTAATCTCACTTCTCACGAGAACTCAAGTGCTACCGTAAGAGTTTCGGATTAACATTTTATTCCAGAAATAAGTAAATTATTGTCACAGTGATGCCCCACCACCCGCCTCTCTCACTTCCTTACATCTAAATTATATTCTGCGCAGCTTCTCGCACGATGTTCCGAGTCCGAGCCGCACAGATATCATGTCCTCTGAAGCACGGAGGTACCTGTGAATTATGTTCTGGTCACCCATCCTATGACTGACCCTTGCGAAAGTATTAAGTAGGTACCAGTGGCGAGGGGTGATCGGTGGGGTGGAATTTCTAAAAGTTAAGCCGATAGGAATCGGCTAGACCCTCGCCATTGCTACATGGTTAAACTTATGGATGGTATACCTAGGTAACTTATTTATTCTGCAGTTGATACCAAAATTGCAAGTTTAAAAGCTGACATTTACAAAGTTATTGATCTAATGAATGTTTAATGGACAACGCATTTTTATTTGAATTTTTTTTTATTCATTATAACTACTTAAATAACTCACGTCCACACATCAGTTTTTTTATCAGGCTTCTTACAGTCTTCAGATAATTTACGACGGACGATATTCACAGATAAGTTTCAAGTTGGTAACATTAGAGAATAATATATTGTCACTAAATCTACATTTCTAACAACTTTTCCAGATTCTCACGAGAAAATAAAGGCAAAATATATGGCGCGATTTTAGAAGCAATTTAGATTCGGTATTTCTTATAAACGGACACTTAGGAGCATCTGTCCTGGCACTGCTTTCAGGATTGTCGCTGTCTTTATTGCATTTTGTAGGATGCTGTATTGCAGAATGCTGTTGCATTTTAGAACAAGGACATTATATTTAAAAAAAAATGTTCGATCAACTATAAAAAAGCAGATTTTATCTTAGTAAAAAACAGTTAGTAGCTACAGCAATTGTATCTGAAGAAGAATTTTATTGTAATATTAAACTAGCCACCGCCCACGGCTTTGTCTGCGTGAACAATCTCTTTTGCCCCCTACTTATACACGACCAGTTTAAAAGACCTCCTTAGTGTGTGCAAGCTAGTACTACGGAGAGTTCAAGCTGTTTCCCTGGTTCTTTGATGGTTCTACCCGCCCAAATGAGTGTACTTGTCTTATACTCATGTATAAGACCAGTTATATGCTAATGCTATTTACCTTGAGAAGAAGCAACCGACGACGACGGGTGTTATATTCAGTACCGATTTTTTTTTGATATTGGAGAATATAGACTACAAAAACGTTTTATTATAAGGTGTTAAAAGCAGTACTACTACATATTTTGTGCTAAAAGTATATAAGTATAACCAGGGCTCTATCACTCCGCGCGCGAGTCTTTAGCGTTTGGCCACAGAATATATAATAGTACTAACGTACAGAAGTCCGTCCCCGCGAGGACCATCAAATAATAAGCTACTCTCGCTGCACGGCAATAAAGTACAATTTTAAACTGCACAACGTTGCGTGGATAAAATTATATGCACCTACGAAGAAGAAAGAGACGCGTCTCTTTCTGTAGCATAGCTCTGTCTCAACCGACACATTTCGGGGTTGCTACTCGCTAGTTACTGATATCATAGAAAACATTTGTTATGCCCATGAATAAACAATGAAATTACTAATAGGTACCTATTTATAAAATAAAATAAATCTACCTAATAGGTGAGCTGAGCATATTTAAAGAGCATAAATAATAAGTATTTCTAAGTAGTTAGAGAAGCTCGATGGCGCAGTGGTATAGCGCCTGGCCCAACGATTGCGGAGGTTAAGCAACTTTTGCAAGGCTCGGTTATGGGATGGGTGAAAAAAAATTTGTATTTTTTAGGTTTTTTCTTTACTGATCCCATATTTCGAACTTTGATACAACTAAGTATGTAAATATGTATACAAAAAATACAATTAACTTTGGTAGGTACGTTAGTAATTAAGTAGGTATCAAAAACGAAGTGCATGCAGTTTCGCATTCGGCGCTTGAGTGACTCGTTTCGTTCGTGACGTTCACGCGCTGCGCTCTCGTCGCTTGCACACGCCGCGCGTTTCGGTCGGCGCGGTGATATCCCTCGACAATGGCCCTCTTGGAGTGGGCCGCGAGCAGTAGGCTAATATAAAAGTTTAAGCGCGGAGTGATACCCCCCGGTTTGGCGTCCTTTGAGAGGACAAATTTCATACATCTGAAAAGATAAGATAAGACCTACGCGATAGAAAGAGAGGCAACTACTAAGTGAATGTTTTGCAGCAAAGGGAGCGCTGTGCGACCTGAATAGGCTAGTTGACAAAATTTCAATAACTGCTTAATATTTTAGCTTATTAGGCATTTTATCGAAAAAAAGGTTTATTTATTTTTAATCGAGCGTTTACATTATAAATTTCGCGTTTTAAAAAAACAATTTTAATTTGGTTCCAAAACGCACAAGACTGTCATGGCGTCTTGAATGACGTCACGCCGTGCGAAACAAACCAAAGAGCGATCGTGTCTTCGTACGTTATAGCTAGTTTTTATCGTTTAAAAATGAATTTCTCATATTATAAGTACTGTATAGTGCCCCAGTGTGATAGCACGACTATAAAAACGCCAAACCAGTTATTTATATATGTTCCAAACAATGGAGAAATACGGAAAAAGTGGCTAAAACTTGCGTTTTATTGTTAGGTTGTGGTTAGGTTGCACTCGGAGTGTAGGTTTGGAACGCGCCTCCGGTAATGATACTCGAAACGTCAAAGACAAGATTGGAGTTTCGCACGGCCTGACGTAACGCTTTCTGATTGGTGTTCACTGTTACATCTCACACTTTTTCTTCTTTTAGGGGGGAGGTGTAGTGTGTGTACGAATATGTCTAACACACACATCTCTCCTCATATATAAACTCATTACAGTACTCCAATAAATCAGTTATGAATCGCAGTCAGATCTATCATTTAAACGTCCCGAACCGCCAACATCGCACGTGACTAAAGGTTTCATTTTACTAAATTTATTTTTTTGAAAATATTATTAATCTTTAACGCTTTTAATAATTAAAATTGTTTGTTATTTTCTCAATAATATAATTAATAATTATAAACCCCTATCCATTATATTTATTCTTAATGGAAACAAGCCTATTGTACTTTATTGTGTCGGAGCAAGAGTCGCAATTTATTAAACGATTTTGCGGAGTGCAACTTCTGTACGCTAGTACTATTATCTATTCTGTGGTATATCTGCAATTATTTTTTATCCAATCAGCTTTAAGAAAGAATTTAAGGTTGCATGCTTAGTTCACAGTTTATATTATAAAACCAAATAAAGAACATATACGATTTATTCAGCTCATTAAAGTCGCTTGGTCGTCTAGTTTCCGTGGAATAAAAGAAGAAAATGTAAACTTTTCAACATCGAAAGAGGAAACAAAATGTTTGGTACAAGTCTAATACTCAGGTCCTTTAAACTATGAAATCTGTGAATATTGATGTACCGACAATTTGTTCACCTAAACTAAAGATTTTTTATAAGCCCGTACTATAGGTAATTTATTGAATCTAGTGTTATTGTTGCAATTCCTCTACAACAATAATAACAATAACTGGTCGGACTTATTATAGTTCTCTTCGTAAGATGAAGCTAGTTTATAAAATTACATAATAATCTAAAATTAAAAGTATTATTAAGAACCTGATATCCGTGGATCACTGCAATCCAAATGTTACATCAGCGTGGATGGCTGGAAAGACGCTCACGTTCTCTGGACGTAACCACACGTAACACAAAACCACACACATTACATGTCGGTATAAATTAATTTAACGGAGCGACGCGCAAACCCAACCGCTGTGTCTGACAGTTCTCGACAAACTGACTGATCATTAAAAATATAACTACTCCCCTCCATAAAAAAATATCTACCCTCAACAATAGTATGAAAATGGGTGAATCAACTTTTTAATGTAAGGAAGTTCGACCTGTGTGTAAATTTTCATAAATTAAAACAAAACTAGATAAATCTTTAAAAAAAATCTTTATTTTATGATATTTAAATTTATAGCCAATAAAACATACCTACTAAGTTTTGTACAAAAAAAATGAATAGTTCATAAAAACATAGGTGACCCATTGGTACAATTCATCCCCAGATTTTGAATGAAAAATAGGTGTTGTCTCCTGGGTAGAGATGGGAAAAGTACCGGGTTTAAACCCGACCACTGAGTTTAATTAAACCCAATAAAAACCCACATTGAATGTAATAGTAACTTTTACAGATTTTTTATTTCTAATGATGCGTCAAATGTGACGATGCTATGAAAGCAATTTCTTGTTAAATCAATACACAAAAATATTCAAAGGCCCAAAGATATCTTATTTCTAAAAAAATATTCAGATAAAAAAAATAGTATATGGGCGTTAACTGGGTTTAAACCCAGCAGTCGGGTCAAAATCGGGATCTTTGCCCATATGTATATGTTTTTCTTTAAAATCACATAAAAAAAATCTTTTAAGTTTTCTTATAAGATAGCTAAGAGTATTTTGCAACTACAGATTAACTTCATATAAAAATGGCTCAAGTAGATATTTAAGAGATGCCACAAGACAATAAAAGTTAATTCACCAAATGTATTTAAGTATACATTTTTGAAAATTTGTGTTAGCCTAACTCATTTCCTTTTATGCCTTAGACTACAAAGAAAACAGTGCCATGTGTTGGAGTTTTATTGGGCATGTCTCGATATATTGCCGCAGCCTGATGAATAAAATGCTGCTTTGCGGCTGAATCGTGCCACTTTATAACACAGTTTTAATCAGTATATAAAGTTGAAATAATAATAATAATAAAATTTATTTCTCCTCACAAAAAATTTGAGACAATTAATTGCTAAAAGACATTATAGTAATTTTATATGTGAGGAGCTGGTGTCTGTAATGGAAATAACCTGTTTTACAAATCACACGGGGGCTAATTGTCTTATTTACAGTTGTGAAATAACTGACTTATCTTGTAGTTATGTATTTAGTGGCTATAGGTATTATCCTGAGTTTAAATAATTTAGAAAATTAAAAATATAAGTATAATAATGTATTGCGATTCAATTCAATTAAAAATAAAATAGGCTTTTTTATTATATTCTCAAAATTCTTGATGCTGTATTTTGTATTACTTACTTATTAAATTAAATAATCAACAAACGACTTAGGGAAGGATCTGGCACCTGAAGCACAGGCCAGGCCTAGTTTTGGTGCCAGTGTATTGTATACAATACATTGGTATTATTTAAATTATGTCTGTAACAATCTATTACTACTCAAATTTCTAAGTACCAAAATTACACTACATTTTGTTAATTTTTTTTTTTTGTTAAATTTTAAAATCTATCGCAATCGCTTTCATTTGACAGATGGATGCGAGACATTGCTGCATTTCTTTGGTAAGTTTTTATTTGTGCCAAAAAGAAGCATCAACGTGTTACATACTGAAAGCGATTGCTAAAGATTTTGATATTAGACAAATAGAAAGGCAGGTACCCACCCCACGGGTACATTCAAACTACATCTGATAATGTCACTTATCAAAAGTATTAAAGTTTAAAGTATAAATAAGTTTATTAGTTCATAATGCGCACAGCTATGGAATGGAATTCCTTGCCGGCGTCTGTGTTTCCGAGCGCATACAACCTGACTCTATTCAAGGCCAGAGTGAATAAGCACCTTCTGGGCAAGCTCGCTCCATCGTAGACCCTGTCTTTGCTTTTGGGCAAGACTGGGGTCAAGAGCAAACCCATTAAATATAAAAAAAAATGATTTTTTTTGAGATCCCGGACACGCATTGGTGTTTTAGTAGGTACCTAATTCAAGGTTTAACTTTTTACGGATTACAGCGCGTAGGTATATTAGTATTAATTCAGATGTTATTTAGAATTATTGCTGCTCATATTTTTATAAAATTACCCGCTCGGAACTAAAAAATATCATAAAAAATGAGCAGTTTTTTTGCTTTAGTCCTCCTGTGACCACGGCCCCTGGAAAGGTGTCGAAACGTCGGGAAACCCAAAATAATAATAAATAAAATAATAATAAATCAATTCTAAATAATTCTAATAACATCTGAATTAATACCAATACGCGTTTTAATCCTTAAAAAAACTTTTATTTTTAATGAACGTACGCGTAAATGTACGCGTTAGTGAATTTTAAAAGGAGGTAAATAACATCATCCAGCCCGTGTTTAGTGACAACACCATAATTTACCCCTTTGTTTACAATGTAGCTACTAACCAAGGTATAGTATACTAAGCATAACATATAGAACTGTCATTCTCTAATACAGCCACCTCAATTCCGTGTAAGTTCCGTCTAATTCCCGCATCTGACAGCTTGGCTATTCCCGCCTGGAGTGCCTCCAAGTCAATAAAACGACACGTACCCACTCACAGATTTGGCACCAGCTACCTGCGAATCTCAACGAGATTACGGACTTCAACGGTCATACATGATTCAAGTTTGAGTATGCCAAGTAACTATGCATGCATATACTGATTTATTTACTCTCACAATTACCTATCCGATATGTAGTAGGTATTTAATTTCAACCTACCTACCCATTGTGTGCAAACTTTTGTTAATAATAAATATTGTGATGGAAAATGACTTCACTTTAAATGTGGAGCTCTTTTTTCAAATGTTGACGACTCTGTATGAAATATACAGGGAGAAAAAAGCAGCCCTTGACGAGTTTCTTGCCGGTTCTTCTCGTTACAAGGTCTCCCGCTCAGGGTTGGCGTAGCTTCTTTGACATTCACAAGTGCTTGTAACAGCCTAGACTGAATAAATTATTTCGAATTGAATTTTGAGTTTTATACGAAATGACAAACGTTAGTCGAAAAATAATTACAAAATATTCGGACCCTTTCTGCTTATGCTCGTGAGGTTGATTTATTTGACACAAGCTGTAATGTGCAGTACAAGCCTTGTGTGTGATACCTTTCGATATCATGACGAAATCTTTTTTGATAAAAAAAAATGTTAAAAGTTAGATGAATATAAGTCCAAATAAAAATAAATTCTTTTTAATTATTGTTCCATTGTTAGAATCTTAATCGGACCTACATTACTACCGCGGTCTATAATTACTTTGTTGCTGGCAGCGATGGTGATGGCTGAAAGTTTGTCACTCAACTCAACTCTAAGTTTTTGTAATTGTTAGGTACAGTCAAAAGAAAAGAAACAATTGCTTTACTTATTTTTTTTTTAAATAACATGTTTCTTTAATTTTGTTTCGGTAGATAAGTACGAATTTTTATTTTTATTAATGCAAGTTAATTAATCGAAAGTGTAAGTAATTACAAAAACTTAGAGTTGGGTTGAGTGACCAAACAATATGTAAAAATTTGTACTACTTAACTGTTGATGTAGTGAATTGTTGATATAATAATCTGTTGATCTGATGATCCACTGATCTTGTAATTTGTTGATGTAGTAAACTGTTGATCTAATGAACTGTTGCTCTAGTGGTGTTGATGTAGTAAATTTTGACCTAATGAATGTTGATCTTAGGTATCAAACCCCAGTATAACAGCGCGGTCAGCATTACAGCCCTTGACGGACAAGCTGGAATAAAGGCCGAGCGAGACCGGATCAATAACTATAGGTACCTACTTAAAAATCTTTAACATTTTAAGTAAATAAAAAAATAAGTTGCACAAATACCTATAAAATATCATGAATAATCCGCACTAGCAAACCGCAACACGGCATATTTTCCATTTTAAGCTGCAGCTTGGCGGAGCGGAAAATTCATTCATAAAAATGTATAAACCTGATGGTATTATGGGACTGTACTAAAATTTGCAGTCCAATGGCAAATTGTATTTAACATAATATTATTGGGGTCAATGTTCAGGTCTATTTTAACAATATTTTTGTACACAATGCAGCCACAAGAGAATATTCGATGAAATAAAAATTAAAAACTAATGTACTTACATCGAGCTTTTAAATATTCTTATAACTACGTTAAAAATCAACAAAAATACTTTGACAAATAAAAGATAAAAAAGAAAAACATAAATAACATTTAAAAAACGACTGAAAAACTGCTTTTATACATTTTTGAAAATCCTTTATGCCGAATTGCAATATTCTTATTTTAAGTACCTACCTATCTATTTCTTTATAAAACACACGCAAGAAACTTTGCACAGACCAAAATCCCTAGACCCAGCCCTAGCCCAGACCTATATCCCCCTTACTAATAAAGATTGTATAGCAGATGTATAGTTACACAGTGTTTTGTCACTTTCTTTTCAATGTCAAATTCAAATAGTTTGACAGAGAGTAACCATTGTGTAACTATACATCTGCTATACAATATTTATTAGTAAGGGGGTAAGACAGTAACATGCACACTTTATTTTTCCTAAAAAATCATAGGGCCAAAATATAGTAGGTACATGTTTTATTTGCTAGGCAGAGAGAGTTCGCTACACAGATAAAAAACTCTCTTAACGAACACCAAAAAATATCTGCAGTACAAAGAATACAAAGGCAACTTTTCATGGGGCCTACAAAACGGCCTCGCTTGTGGCGGTTGGAACCCCTCCAACGAAGCCTTCGCAAATTTATTTTTTCTATTCAGGTAAAGGAATTTGTAGCTAAAGCTCTCTTATTTTAAATTTACGCTTAGTGCAAACAGAATTGCAGTAAATTTCATGCACTGAACATTTTAGTGGTCTATGATTTTAAAACAGGGATTGGTTTTAGGGACGACTGGTTTTTGTATAAAATTTTTTGTTAAAAATAAATTAAACAGCGTACCTAGGTACCAATATTTAATATATCTTAGCTAACTACCTACAATATATTTAATTTTGTTCATTTATGATGTTTTCCTTGTTTGTAATTTTACTAAACCAATAAAAGGATAAAAAAGTAAAAACTTTAAGATTTTTATTAAGATTGGATGGAGTTATCTATGTTTCGATACCCAGATTCTATGTGTGCTGTACACTGACTTCTAAGTTTTCATTTAACGAGAAACAATTCTACCAAAATATTTTAATAAAGTAGGTATACTTTTTCGGCTTCCCGGCGAATAAAACAAAGCTTTGAAAATATTAATTTGATGAATCTGTGTCAGAATATATTTTATAAGCACCGAAAGGTTTATTATTATGTATGTTATTGGAAGCCAAATATCCATATAAGTTTTTATATTTATTTTTTATGCCATAAGAGCCAGGCAAGTAATATCCGTAATTTGATAGAAAAACGGCCAGCAAAGGGTCGACAGAAAAATGATCGAAACTGTTAAATCTTGTAGGAATATTCAATGGAACAGGGATAAACATAAAATTTGATCTTGGACCTTTAGTCTGGCGAGATAAGGTGTAATTTGGCAAATCATCTTCAAGTTTAATATTATATTTAGATAGGGTTTCTATAAATTTATTTGTGATGCTAGGTATTTTCGTAATGTTAGCCTTAGGTCCTGGTCGTTTGTAATTATAGCCAGATCGTTCATCGTCAGCTTCGTATTCATTTACCTCAGAAATATTTTCAGTGACTTGGTAAATACCTTGGTTTCCTTTCATAGCTTTGGAATTTTCTTCCCAATTTGTGAAATCAAGTTTTTCTATGTCTCTAACCGGGTCATTTTTGGAATATTTTGTTAGATCTACTGCAGGTATATGTTTTGGTTTTCTCTTACTTATTTCTACTGTTAACTCTTGTGAAACGTTATATTTTTCATCCGCTTCATCTGGTTTATCAACATCATCTGATTCATCTGTAATGGTTTCTTCAGTTTTAAATGATTTGCAATCTGAAATAATATTATTCACTTAAATATAAAACAACAAAATGCATGTTTACTCACTCACTTTCTTATTCACTGGACATTACTTACTTTTATTGTCACATTTGTGATGATTATTTTTGAGAAGCGGGTTTGATATTGTGTCAATTTTAATTGGATTTGGCAGAATCATCAAGCGTTTTTGTGGCAACACCATTTTGATAACACCCTTCTTCAGTATCTTCAGTTCGTCTGTTTGGTCATCCGTAGTATCAGTAAAATGTTGGTCCGTAAAAGATCTCTCATTATACTCACTATCTAGGTTTCTTAATGCTTCATCTTTTGTGAGTGGTATCCATCCATTGTTGTTCACAAGGGAAAACGTTGGCACCAACTGAAGAACAACCTAACACAAAAAATATCTGCTTACCTATAAATTTAAAACAAAGATACTTTATGTGTCAAGTACTTTAGTTTGAAAAGCTTTCTATGTGCTAGTAGTATAGTAGCCCGTGGTAGGTACATTTAAATCACGAAAAAAGTTACCGTTTGCCTTTGTGATATAGTTATTTATTACGCCATTTTAGATACTAAAACCAAAGTTTTACATATCGCAACCCGCCGAAACCTATTTTATATGATCTCCAAAAGTGTTTTATTTTTATT
Source organism: Agriphila straminella (assembly GCA_950108535.1). Classification (NCBI taxonomy): domain Eukaryota; kingdom Metazoa; phylum Arthropoda; class Insecta; order Lepidoptera; family Crambidae; genus Agriphila; species Agriphila straminella. Next base: position 15,575,382 of record OX467317.1, read on the forward strand.
TTTCGAGGTTACCACATGGTTTAGCTATTGTCGTGTTCTACAGCTTTGATCGATTGCCACAGATAATAGTAAGACTATGGAAAGTAGCCATACACAGAATTAAGACCCCATGAAAATGGTTGGACTTATCTGGTCTTAAACCAGTGTATGGCCAATTTCCGTAGTCTTATTATTATCAGTGACAATCAAACAAAGCTGTAGAACACTAAATAATAGCAAAACCATGTGGTAACCTCGAATACCCAAGTTTTAGTGTCTAAAATGGCGTAATAAATAACTATATCACAAAGGCAAACGGTAACTTTTTCGTGATTTAAATGTACCACAGGCGACTGTACTATAAATTTGATGCGTGAAATCTAATAGAGTATCCTATTTACTATCTACTTTTACTACACATCAGACAATTCTCAAGAGCTGTATTAGCTTTCATCACATTTTTATTATTCTATAGGTCTCTGTCCACTACACAGTACTATACCATACCATGACCGTGCTAGGAAGGTATAAGGCAAAAAATCTTTGTATTGAAAAGTTTGACACTATTATCCCACTAGACCGTTCCGTCACCGGCCATGCACTTATCATTCTTTTCAATACAAGGAATATTTTTTGCCTGATACATTCTTTACACGGCCATGGTATGGTAGTGTATAGTAGGCATAAACCTTTATTGAAAAAAAATGAGGTTACAACAAAATGCATGCAAAATATAAAAAAATTCGTAGAAGTAAAAAAAGACAACTTTGAGTTTGATTTAATTATTGAAAAAACTTACCAATACTACAGCTAATTTCACAGATATCAAAGACATTGTAAAACTTCACAAATAGGCCGAGTGTTCACAGTAACACCAGTTAGCGTAATGTTTGAACATAGTTCTTCTCTGTGGTCAAAGGCTACTTGTCGAAGCAAGACACAAGTAAGTTTTATAAAGTAGTGTACACACGAGCGGGTCTTAGAAAAATAATTTAAAAACGTTATTGGGAACATTTAAAATTGTTACGTACCTAATTACATAAAATAAACTATTTTAGAGATCATGCAAATTGAAAATAACAAAAACCTTCTAATATAAAAATAATTTATCTAATAATAACTGTGAACCAAACGATTCTCATTATAACGGGTGTAACAAGACCCTCAACGAAGCTGAAGTCCACGTATTCCGCCCATCATCAGGATCATTTTCGTTTTCTAGACTATTGAGTATTAGATTCGTTGAGGGTTCTGTTACACCCGGTATCTAACAAAAGAGTTACTAGGTATATTGTATTTAAATTATTCGCAAACCCAAAATAATGTTAAAAAAAATGTGCTAAAATATTAGGGCATTGCGCATGACTAAACGAAAGACTATTCGGTATAATAATATTTATGAGGAATTATTGGCGTAACTTTGCTTCGTATCAACTTATCGAAGCGACGATCGACGGCATGGACTTTTATACCATTTTTTTTTCTGTTTTAACATTTCCATGGTCCTGTACAAGGGCTAACCGTTGCAAACGTAATGTGGAGAGTTTCTTAATTGTGTCTTTGCGGCGCCATTACTCGCGACACAGAATTGCTTTCAACAACTCACCGTACACTTCGATTGTTTTCTTTTACGTACTTTTTATAGGCCGCTGTGCAGTGAGAACCGATGGAGAATTAAACTTTCGTTTTTTTAGTTTATTTTAAGAAACGACATCTACATAAACTCAATTATTCAGCATTATACTTTTTTTATCACAAGTTTGAGAAAGGAAAATATAAAGCTGTTTAACACAATTTTTTCTTAATTATTTAAATTAATTTAATCGAACATGCGCTGCTAACGCAATAAGCATCAAGTTCGGGGCTTAAATTATTCAACATTGGTTAATATCTATCATTTTTTAAACTAAGGCATTCACATTGAAAATATCTTAATAAAAGCTTTTAATCCCAAAATTGCATATATTTTAATCGCAATCACAAAACCTTCCGAAATTCCGTCTAAAAATGCAAATGTGAGTGCTCAGCGGTAGCCCGTGCCTCACCCCGATTGGCCCAATTATCGCCATTAAAACTTCCCCAATTATGACCGTAGGACTGCAACGGATGCGCCGGTCGTCTCTATGCGGGTCTCGGACGTAATTGTCGTATTCTTGTCCCGAAATTCGGTGTATTACGGGGGATATTTTGCCACTGTAGTACAAGCTCTGCTTAGTTGTACTTATATTATTATGTAACTATTCTGTGGTTTTCGAAATTGACCTATTTCTGATTCAACAATAAACAATCAAATTATTCTTTATTTTGAGCAGATAAAAATATAATATGTTGAAGTTTCATAAACGATCTTGATTATGTTACGGTTAAAATACGATATTCGTATCTTCACTTGACTATAAAAATATGCAAAGACAAAGAAAATTTTAATTAATTTTATATTTTTTGGATAATACTTGAAGTTTACTAATCCCTTATTTACGAATAATATATAGAAAAAAAGGTAATGACATATAGAAGAAAATTCAACGTTTACTTTTTCAAAAAGTGGCTTTAAGCTCAAAATAACAACAAAAACATTTAAAAAATGAAAAAGTGGGGTTATTTTCATTACTCGTCACACATAAAGAAAAAGACAGAGACAGAGTTTTAGGAATATTCTGGCCTTAAACAAATACAAGCTTATCTATTGCAATGCAATAGGTACCAAGATTTGAACTCGGGATCTTGCAAGATCTCTGTAGATGACCTCTAGATTACTGCAGAATAGGCTATTTCATTGGGAGGGTGTCTATAATATCCACGCTTAGTAGGATTGAATGATGTCGCAATCAAAATACATAATTTATTCAGTGTCACAGTGTTGGACCGCTTTTATAAAAAAAACGCTACGTTTTTTTTATCCGCGGAGGTGTTAGCACGGTCATTATAATTACCATCACCGTGAAGTTACTGTTCTAGTCATTAGTCATGTTTTATGACACCGTTAATCGTGAAGGGTTGGTTTGATGCTAATGCCGGGCGCCAGGCGGTTCTCAAAGATGCACCAAGCGGTCATAAAATTCATACCCACATAGTGGTTCTATTTTTTAACCGACTTCCAAAAAAGGAGGAGGTTCTATGTTCGTCTGTATATTTGTTTTTTTTTGTGTATTTATTCCACATCTTTTTTCTTAAACTTTCACCACTAAAATTTACATCACTAGTTAACGATTGCGATATCACACTCTTTATCTGTCCACGTCACCTGCTGAAAACTTGCGACTCATTCCTGTAATGAGTGTTATCATTAATCTTACTCCACACTGACGTGATGATATTAATTGCTGAAAAATAAACGAAGCGACGAATACGAAAACGCTAAGATGTTTTTTCAAGAAACAGGAATATTTAGACATGTTTTTTCAAGTAACATTGGACGAGATAAACTTGGTTGTTGTTAAAAATAACATGTTTCAGGAGGTTTTAGAACTTGTATTAGTATAGCTCGGGGCTAATTTTAGTTTAGTGAACTTGGAAAATATAGCTTATTTCGTTAGCAGAATTTTCTTGATACGTCGACTAAGGAATAATAATAATATCTGCTAAAGTATGGGTGGATCTGACATTGACTCTGACTTTGTCGCTTATTTTTTCAATTTTACGTTTAACGAACAATAAACAGAAATCAGAACTGCTTCCTTTCCATGGTTTATATTACTTTTTGCAACTAATTTCTGGATTTTCAAAAGAAATGATGGTGGCTAAAACTCACCAGCAATGACATTCCATACAACTTTGCTGGCGCGCATTCGAGTAGTGTAGAAATGATGTCTTAGCTCAAAATAACCACATGACAAGCTTTTTTATGTAAAATAATAATATATTGATAGTTGGGAATAGCTGTCGTAGAAAACCGACTTCAAAAAACCTACCTCTAAAAAGCAAGAAATAATATTCGAAATAATAAAAATACGTCTATTGAAGTCGGGTGGGGCTGGAGTACAGATTCCTATTTTTTTATTCTAAAAGCCCCACCCGACTTCAATAGACGTATTTTTATTATTACGAATATTATTTCTTGCTTTTTAGAGGTAGGTTTTTTGAAGTCGGTTTTTTGTTTTTTTTTAATCAATTTTTATTTTTTTTATTTTTAGTGTAATAATGTTGAAAAATCGGCTTAGCCAAACGTAAGATAATCGCGGAGAAACATACATACGGGTCAACCTGAGAACCTCCTTTTTAAGTCAGTTAAAGAACCTACACTTAAGATATCCCTCTTCCTACAAAAAAACAATTATCTTATTCAGTTCATAAACAAAGAAGTAATAAGACCATTATCATCGAGGTACTTCACACAAAATCATACTATTTTCAAGATTACTTGAAAAGTACTGCACTGATTTCCAAATTTAAAAAAATGGGACCAACTTGGGAGCTTACCTAATGTAATAACGTTTGAATCATTTTAATCGGTCTAGCCGTCTTCGAGTAATCGGTGGACATACACAAGAAAAAAAACATATACAAGCTACTCTCGCTACATGGCAATAAAGTACAATTTCAAATTGCACAGCACTGCGTGCCTATTATTATAAACACCTCCGAAGCGCTTCTCTTTCTGCCGCGTCTTCCCTTTTTGGAAGTCGGTTAAAAATAACAACACGATAATTTTACAATACTTATTCAGAAACGTGACAAGAAAAGAAGATAATATATTTATTTCAGTATAATTATTATTTTATTAGATTACTATTTGTATAATCACTCAAATGTTTCATCATCAATGGTTATAACTTCAGATTGTCGTCGCTGCTTCCACATTTCTAAACTCTTGAACACTCGTTTTTCCACTAAACCATTAGTAATTATCACGTTAGTCGTTTTCTCTTTTACACTTTCCGAATTTTCCATGACGCTGGATTTATTGTTCACGTTGGCTTGGGATCTTGTCCTGGAATGACGTCATCATGCATCGTGAAACATCTAGGTACTTATAGCTGTTAAAACTATCTTTTGCCAATTCTCTCACAAATAATTATTGTAAAATTAAGTTTGCATAACGGGTGTAACAAGACACTCAACGAAGCCGAAGTCTACGTATTCCGCCCATCATTAGGATCATTTTTGTCTCTTAGACTATACATGGGAAACCAATAGCTAACGAAGTTATTGAAGGTCAAAGTAAAAAAAAAACAATTTTATTATGAAATTTTATTTTATTCGTTATTTCCTATTGTTTGTCTACATAAACATTATCAAAATTTTAAGTATTTTGTAACAAACGTCATCACTCAATTTATTTCATGAGCAACATAAAACACGCACGCAGCTGTGTAGCATTCACTCGCAGGCGCTGTCTTTTGTACCCGTTACATTGCGTGGTAATTTATGTAATGCTTTTTAAACACCAAAAATTAAAATCGTTTCCCAGCAATAATTTTGAACAGGAATGGTCCTGATGATGGGCAGAATACGTAGACCTCGGCTTCGTTGAGGGTCTTTTTACACCCGGTATCTTTGGTATGGCTTAGTAACATTTATTTATACATCTTGTGAGACTAGTTTGCGCTGTATGCTGAAATACAGGATTAATGTCCTAGTTCAGCAGCCAGATGCTATGTTGATTGTTATTTTAATTTGTTTTAAACTTTTACCTGTTAAAATATGTAACAACATTAAAGTGTGTGTAGTAATAAATAAATGATTTCATTTTACTTAATAATTCTATTTAATTTAGTAGATCGAATTTAGTAGGTAGGTACCTTAATTACCAGCCTTACTTTACTTTACTTACCTTCCTTGACTTTTATCAATGAGCTGTCCTAATTTATGTTTATTCGTGGTAAATTCAGTCATATTCATATTTTTATTAGTATTTTATTTTTGAAGCAATATCACGCAAAATGTAAGAATGCGAAATTGCGAAAATTAAACATAATCCATAGCATACCTTAGCAGCTGAACCTACAACGTAAGCGTGATTCAACTCTTGATAGCGCCATCTCTTCATGATTATTATAAACCTCAACTAAAGCGCCATCTAACTATGATAACTGAAATTATTTACCAAGGCCTTAAGCAACGTAGCGGACGGAGGCAAAGCAAAGTAAACCGTGTCTCATGTGTTTCAGGAAATATTTATAGATGGCGTCCCGATGTCTCTAACTACTTTTTTTACGTACTAGTACTAACTACGCTCATAAAAGTAAGTGTACTTTATACTTACAAATAAGTATTTATAAATTATAATACTTTATTACTTTAATTTTCTATTAATAACTTAAGTGAGGAATAATTTTAATAGATTTTCATAATCCTAATTAACTAAAACGTAACTCATTTGTTACTTGATCTTTTTAGCTTCACTTACTAACTTGAGCATTTTTTCCGTTTTAGCTCATGTAGCGTTGTTTTTTTGGTGTATTAAACTAAATGAATGATAGTTTAGTTGATTTCCCTTGAAAGTGTAGTTTTTCGAAGTATAAAGTTACTTTTTCCTATTAATGATAAAATTTTATTGTTTGGCAGTAAGCCTCATGTCCTTTTCCTTATTTCCGTAAAAAGTTCATTTTAAATTTTCGCGTCATCGACTTAAAAAAAAAAAAAAAAAAAAAAAAAAAGAATTAGAATCGTATTTCCCATATAATCGACTCCCCCAGGCCGCCCACTAATCGGGGCGCGTGCAGTTATGACTTCCGATGTCCAAGTCTTGATGTTGAGATCCTTTTCTGTAGTCCGTGACGTAGTAAAGTTGGTTAGTTCCGCGAAGTTGTTTGACCGTAGTTCCGTTGTGTTCGCTGGCGTCCATCGCTTCCTTGCGGGCTGCGCAGCGGGGTTTGAGTGGCGGCGATCAAGTCGGTCGGCGGTCAAGCCATACCCATCGCTGAGCTCTCGTTGGACCCGCCGGAATGTGTCCGAAACCTTGGAATGCATCAGAAAAAGTCGAGTCGTTGAACTTTAAAATATCAGCTGTTGATTGAATACATCTATTTAATTCTTCCTTCGAAAATAACTTCATTTTGATATATTTTATTCAGACCAGTGTCTGATTACGCTAAAAGTATTCGGCCTTTTGTAGCCTATTTATTCAGACCATCGAATTTGACCAGGTTTGTGGATTTTGTACTACAGAATTTCGTTTCCTGGAATTTTGGAAAATTGTTTTATCACGGTACCTATTCGTTGTTTACAGGGATTTCTTGGCTTATTTCGCTGCTAAGAGAAGCTGCTGAGTGCTTGTACCGATTTGGTGGATTTAAAACCATATTTATCGTTTCACGGGGAGCCGGAGGTAACCTGAGACAATCTATACTTTATTGTTATTCCCTATTAGGTACCTAGTTTTAAATGCCTGGAATTGGTCTAATTACTACTCTCAATTTCAGATCTTTTAGAGTGTAAAAGATCCTTGCAAATTGAGAGAATTATTAATCTAACTTAAAATGGACCGTTGCCTCGGCCATCAGCCAAAATATTTTGACCTCTCATCTCTTTTTTTAGTCAAGTGAAACCTAATTTTGGCTGCAGGTAGAATCGTTAAACAGAAAATGCTTTCATGGATAATATTTATTGTCAAAACCAACACTTTAAACAGCAGGAATATTTAACTTTCTTGTAATAATTATGTTCTTTATAATAATTATGAGCTATTAGTAAAATCTATGGGTTGATCTGAGGTCGCCGTTGTTAACCACAGTACTGTTCCCCGAATACAGGTGAAGAAGCTTATACGGGGCCACGTTCCCAGCCCACTGCTCCGTTCGTCCCAGTAGTCGGAAGACTAGACGGCGAGAGAAACAAGTCGAGTTACACTGACACTCGTCACTCGCTAACGGCTCCTAGGAATCAATAATCAGCAGCCGTCGAATCTGTTCAAATAGGTACTATTTAACTGTAAAATCTACCTAACATTTAAACTAACCGAAGCGGCAAGTAATCCTCGGCAACAAATAGTCTCCGGACTCTAATATTTAGGTATTCTAGTTAAGTCTCGAGCTAGATTTCTACAAGAAACTATTCTTCCTGATATCCTTCGGGCAGGCATTCCTTACCCACATTATCTTTGAGTTAGTTTTAAGAGTTAACCACTTTTCTTATATAACCACTGGGGAAGCAGGCGATATTTTTATTGTTTTATTTACATTTGTACCTCAGTGAAAATCCAGCGGTTAACAGTCAATGATTGCAAAGATATTTATCATTTATTATTATATAGAATCAAAAGGAAGTTTCAATAAAACTGTATTTTGGTATTTACTTTACATGTAGTTGTGTTCTTTATTTTCCCTGAATATGTCATTATGGTAAGTACCGCATGATTTGTATTTACTTACTTTTCCTTGAATAGAGGGCAAGAGAAAAACTACATTACACTCACACTAGTAAATAGTGTGCGGTTATAGCGTCACACCGACACTTTGACTCCGACACATCGACACCGACACATTGACACCGACGCATCGACACCAAAACATCGACACTGACACTTTGACTTCGACACATTGACACCGACACATCGACACGAAAACATCGACACCGACAGTTTGACTCCGACACATCGACACCGACACTTTGACTCCGACACATCGTCACCGACACACTGACACCGACTTCTCTTTTTTAAATGAATTTACTCCAAAACGAAATCTAAATAAATCTTATTTTTTTCTTTGATACATATTTTCTATCTCGTAATCTAAGGAAATGGTGCCACACCTCGCGGTCATGTTAGGAAACGGAGGAAATCAAAATGGCGGCATATCCGGGAAGCCGTCTGATAACGGTCAGTGTATCGGATCGATTATAGTGTAACGAAGTTTATTGTTAGTTATGGAAAGACACGGTTTAATAAGTGGATAAGTATACAACGTGTTACAAAATAACCCTTAATCACAGAATAGAATATTTAAGCATTAAGTAGTGCCGAATAATGGTAGATAGGGAACATCAAACTTGTTTAGTTATACCACTTTTACTACGGGACCAACTTGAAATAGCGAAAAAAAAATCTGCTGTTTCATACATTTTGATATTTTTGTTATTTATTTTTGTGCCACACACAGAACATCGATTTTCTTAATAAACAGATCAATGTAATGACTTTTTAGGGTTCCGTAGCCAAAATGGCAAAAAACGGAACCCTTATAGATTCGTCATGTCTGTCTGTCCGTCCGTATGTCACAGCCATTTTATTCCGAAAGTATTAGGGTTACACAGTTGAAACTTAGTAGGTAGATGTATTCTGTTAACCGCTTAACGATTTTAACACAAATATTAAAAAAAAAGATTAAAGGGGTCTCCTTACATGGAACTAAAACTGAAAAAAAAAATTTTTTTTTCATACCAATTTTTTCTCAAAAAACTGCCAAAGTTGTAAAACGTGTCCGCCCCTCTAACTTTTGAAATAAGAGAGTGAAAAATCTAAAAAAAATATATGCTATAGATCTTAATAAAAACTTTCAACGGAAATTAGTTTGAACGAGATATAGTAACTAGATTTTGAGATATATCATATTTTCCAAAACCGCAAATATAACTTTGTCATTCATATCAACACTGTGAAAAACAAAGTTATTTTTACTGACGAGAAATGATAGTGGTAATAAAATATGGTATGGTATAAGGTAACTATGGAACCCTACGGCGCGTGGCCCGACACGCACTTGGCCGGTTTTTTTAGCACTCCATTCTCTACTTTAATACAGTCTAGATACTTACTCTGTACAAATTATTAATGGACAGGTGTATAAGTCTGTGTAATTGACGTTCAATAGAGGGCAAACTACGAGGCCGAAATTCGGGCTCCGGCACACGCGTCAACTTTTTTGGTGACTGTTTTTCGGTCGCGCGGCACATGAGTGGTTAATAAATTACTGTTGTTCTTCTTAGTAATTAAATAAATAAAATCAGCGATGACAGAAGTTTGTGATCTAGTTTATCGGGATACTCTATAAATAGTATTATGTAATTTTACGATTTGTCCAAAATTTATGGTTTTAATCGATTTAGAATTATGCAAGGTGCTTAGATTAGGAAGCGGTTGTGGTTAGCTAGCTCCTCGCCACAAATAAGAGGCCGTGTACACAGTAACACAGTACATTTACTTTTTTCTATATTGAAAATATTGAGAACACCATTTTCATGAAAAAACTTTTGTGATTATCATAGATTTAAATATTGAACTCACTTGTAGAACTTAAACTTTAAGGGTTGTTTTTTAAAGTTCCAACAAACTCATGTCATGATGTTCATAATAAATAAATTCATAGTCAAAACTAAAATAGATGGTTTTAGTATCTAAGTTTCAAATGTGTTTATCTATAAAATCATTCTTTTATAAATAATGACTAAAACGCAAAACTAAGCAATTACTTTTGCATAGATTTCGTACTTTGAATACGCCCTATTTTAATATCGATAATAACATACAATATGGGTGGCACAGGCCTTCCTTATGGGTGGTAAGGAGGATGGGCTATAACCCACCACGCGGGCCCAATGCGGATTGGTGGGTGTTAACGACTTCAAATGCAGCCAGGACCAACGGCTTAACGTGCCTTCCGAAGTACGGAGGAGCTCGAGATAATACATTTTTAGTCACCCATCCCATGACCGACCCGTGCGAACGTTGCTTAACTTCCGCAATCGCTGGGCCAGGCGCTAAACCACTGCGCGCCACCGAGCTGTTCAATATACAATATGATAGTATAATTTGTGTAAAATGCACAAGGAAAACTTTTTTTCAAAACATATCCCAATTCGATAAAGTGGTCTCTACTGCTTATAACATATAATATACAATGAATGACACTTTGGCGAATATATTATACACAACACTCCTATGAAATAAAACACTTTTAACGGATACTAGCGCGGTTTTATTGAAAGTACTTTGGTAATTAGTTGGTATTTGGTTTGATTTTTGATTTTCCCGACGTTTCGGCACCTTTGCAGCTGCCGTGGTCAATAAAACCGCGCTAGTATCCGTTAAAAGTGTTTTATTTCATGTCTAGTGAGCGCGTAAGCTTGAGAAGTGAATACAACACTCCTAGTATAAACACACTTTAACATTTAGCTATAAGTAACACAAAGTTTCTGCTCTAGCGATTGGTCGCGGAGGCTGTTGAAAGCTTCGCTAATTTACAACTTTGCACCACTGTGTTTACGTGCCTAATTAGTTGCGAATTAACCTAGAATACTATTACTACTATGTTGTATAATACGCTATTTGACTGATTTTGGAAAACCATTTAAAATGATTCCCTAATACGTAATAAACGCACCACATATGATATAACATCCTCGTAGTCACTGCTAGAAGTAGATAGCAACAGTGCCGTGTGTCAAAGTGGCCGTTTTTGACACAATATTTTCTATCTACTTCTACGAAAAAAATCCACATAAAGTTTTATTAAATAAAAACCTTTCGGTGGTAGAACGAGCCCTATGTATAATAATATCTTTTAGTAGGTTAAAGTTATTTGATAGAAAGTTGAAAAGAGACCCTTATCAATAAGTACAAAAATTTTCAAAGAACGGGAACCTTGAAAGACACCGTATTGGTTGCGAAAGATCGCATCATTGCGTTTCATACGATTTCAACAACATAATAAGGAAGCCCTGTAGGAGACCTGTCCAATTTCATGGCCGGGTGACATCTCCCATTGTCCAGTAATGGTCCGTTACGACATATTCTTAATGCTATCATTGCATTCTGCACGGTTGTTTGCATATCAGTGCGTGTGTTGAGCTGTTTGGAGTGTGACTTTTGTTATTTTAGTGTGACAAAGTTTGTGATTTCATCCGGAATTTGAAAAAGTGGACTTCACTTAGAATCCTTAACAACAGGTTAACTGGCTGTAGGTATTACCTCTAACTGCTGGAACACAATAATGTATTTTTTTGTTATGATGCCAAGTTAGGTAATATGATGAAAGCTGGCCGTGCAGGCTTAAAACAAGTCCTGTCACCAACCAAACCATATTTTGTTGATTAAGAAAATATTTTTAAGAACTTACCTTGTACTAACATTAACTACCTACATTATAAAATTATGTTGTCTAAGTACTATGTTTTTGCCTCAAAACGTATAATAGTACTACAAAGATCGAGGCATCTAGTGGAAAAGCTCGTGCCGTCGGGTGCACTTATGGAAGTTTGTTCCCATCTGTTTCATCATCATCATCATATCAGCTGCACGACACCCACTGCTGGATATAGGCCTCCCCTAAGGATCTTCACGACGAGCTCCCATCTGTTTGCTAGCCTGCAATTAGGCTGCAATCATTGATAAGTCATTAACTAATCGCTGTCCTAGGGTAAAAAAGTATGATAGGAGTATACTAAACTTTTTGTGTCGTAGTTGTAACAGCTTCATATTATTACTTGCGCTATTGAACCAAGCGCAGCGCAAATGCGTGACGTCCATTACTCCCCGAACAACGCAGGTGCGTGCGCGCACGCCGCGGCGCCGCCACGCCTTGTTTCTGGTAGAAAAACTTGTAACAATACTTTTCTTATACGTAATACACGAAAACCTTTTTCGTCTAAAACTAGTTAGTACAGAACTGCAGTTACTGCACACCAGAAATCTGAAATTATTAACTGTTACTTTTTTTACGTTTTTTTTGTGACCTATGTGACCACGCCATCGCCATACTTCGTCGTTTCTTATAGTACAACAAAAACTTGTAAAAAAAAAAGGTTTTTCGTGTGTTCACTCCTAGAATTTTCTTCTATGTCTAATAATTGTCTGATGCTGCCCTCATGGTGATTTATTTGTAATAAAACATGAAGACATAAACATAGACATACCTAAACATAAGAAGACCTTGTATTATTACCATGGCACGATATTTTTAATGTTGAATTCCAGAAAATGTCAAAATAATTGCAGGAAATTTACATTTTACAATTACATTTATGATGTTAGTCATCATTTGCGTACAAATTGAATAAGTAGGTACTACTTACGCAATGATTTGGAACCCACAAAATTTACGTTTTCGATTAAGTGATACTGTCGATTTTTAGGGTTCCGTACCAAAATGATAAAAAGGAACCCTTATGGACTCAGTCTGTCTGTCACAGCTGGATATCTCGAGAACTTCTAATGGTATCAACTTGAAATTTGGAATAGTTTAAGATGACGTGGTGACCTATACCCAGCAGTGGGTGTCGTGCGGCTGATATGATGATGATGATAATGAAGATGTTTGCCCAACTATTTTGCATAACTATAAGAAAGAAGAAATATTTTTTTTTTACAAAGGGACTGAAAAGGGGTTTTAAAAATTTTAAGTGGGGCGACCCAGGGCATGTGGGGTATCATATTATGAAAGAGCGCTGTTTGCACAATTTATATCATTTTTTTCTTTTTTTTTAGGCCGCATAGTTTTCGACTTATGATGAAAAATGTAAAAAAAAAATACCATTCCCCTGCCCTTATCTCCGAAGTTTGCAAAGAGAAAAATCTGAAATAATTCTATGTGATAATAGTTTATGTAAAAATTACAGGAAAAATAAAACTATGTCTCAATATAACACACTTTTTTAGAAATTCAAAAAACAAACAAAAAATTAATTAGTTCCTTTACCAGTCAACAGGTGGCCCTGAGCTAAGAAAAATTAAATTATTTCCACTATCGGTCAAGAGATGGCGCTGGCCTAAGAAAAAAAAATAGTTCCACTATCGGCCAAGAGATGGTGCTGACCTAATACTGCAATAAAAAATTTATTATTCTACAGCTCTGCAGTGTATTTATTATGATGGTACGGAAACCCTTGGTGCGCGAGTCCAAATCGCTCTTGACCGGTTTTTTTTAATAAACTCAAACTGTAAATAAACCTCACAGGTTTAATAACAAACCACAAAACAGTTCTGGAAGATTAAACGTAACGGCAAACTAATGTCCAATGATTTTGTGGTGAGCATCCCCACTTTATACTTTGACGAAGTAAACTAAGATAAGATTCTAATAATAATGTTGAGATTTCTCTTTATAAATTCCGGGTAAGACCCGCCTTTTTCTGGGAAACTGATAACTATAGCAGATTTCATGTTTCAATGAAAGATCATTAGGTTGCTCAGTGGCGCAGTGGTTTAGCCCCTGGCCCTGCGATTGCGAGGTAAGCAACTTTAGCAAGAGTCAGTCTTGAGATGGGTGACCAAAAATGTATTATCTCGAGTTCCTCCGTCTTTGGAAGGCATTTTAAGCCGTTGGTGCCGGCTGCATTAATTTGCAGTCGTTACACACCCACCAAGCCGCATGGGCCTGAGTGGTATGGTGGGTATGGCCCATCCTCCTTATCCACCGATAAAGAAGGCCTGTGCCTGTGCCCCAGCAGTGGGGACATTAAAAATTACAGATGTCGAAGTAGCATATTTTATTGATACAACTGGTATGAACTATCACATCGGTATGACAGCAAGCGCCTCTCGCTTACACAACACCTAAGCCTTTGCAAACCTTTGCAAATAAGAAAGAAATAAAAAAAAAATATTTTACAACAGGGACTGAAAAGGGGTCTTAAAAGTTTTAAGTGGGGTGACTAGGGAATGTGGGCTATCATATGAAAGAGCGCTGTGTTTGCACATTATAAAAAATATTTTTTTAGGCCGCATAGTATTTGACTTATGATGAAAAATGTAAAAAAATACCGTCGAAATAATTCTATGCGATAGTAGTTTATGTAAAGAATATTCCTGTACCAGTCAACAGATTGTCCTGACCTAAAAAAAATTAAATTAGTTCCACTATCGGTCAAGAGATGACGCTGGCCTAAGAAAAAAAAATAGTTCCACTATCGGCCAAGAGATGGTGCTGACCTAATACTGCATTAATAATTTTATTATTCTACAGCTCTGCAGTGTATTTATTATGATGGTACGGAAACCCTCGGTGCGCGAGTCCGACTCGCTCTTGACCGCTTTTTTTTTAAATGACCGAGTAGGCGAGGGTTGAAATTATGGCAATGGTAAGCCGTTCTACAAAAATGTTATAATTCACAGTGGATCGGACGAATGGAATTTCTCAAAGGTAAGCCGATAGAAATCAGCTTATATGGACCCTTCGCCACTGCTAGTCGTAAGACCACATTAGCTCATCAATTTTAACCTTGAATTTATTCGAATCAAGCAAAAAAATCAAGTGAAAGTAGGTTTACATAGGCACTAAGTATGTCACAATACTGTTAAGAGCATTTTTATAAATTTTTTTCCAGTCCATTTCATAGTTGTCATTAATTTGGTGCATCTCAACAGGTTCTTGCTTCAGCCAATACGGTCACTGGATTTTGTTCATTTATTACATACTAATTATGAAATCGAAGTTCTGTTGCTGAAATAGGTATGTAATTCGGTTCTACCTAAGTATTTTAAGTATCAACTAATGAGCTAAATACAAAAAAAAATCCTTGTCTCTGATTTTGTAATTACTTAGATGGGAGTACTAAGTTAGAGACGTGTGGTTTTTTTAGTTGTTTTGTTTTTCGTGGTATGACATTAACTAATAATAATAAATAAATAAGTGCTTGGACAATTTCACACAGCGCCATCTAGCCCCAAACTAAGCAAAGCTGCATATGCAAAAAGGCATAAACTTTGTTTTTACACCTTATCGTATTTTTTTTAATTAAAACCAACTTGCAAACCTTAAAAAGTCTTTAAAGACTTTAACAATCGTTACATAATTAATGTTGCAGGTTGTCTTGACTTTTGAAGATGCATAAACAAATCCAAGATAAAATATGCGATACAAAAAATCTTCAAGTTTCGTAATGAAGATGCAGATTTGGAGCATATTATGTTTCGCAAACAGTTGGTTAATACACAATTAAAATTAGTTCTGCGTTTGGTAACATGAAATATGTCGATCGACATCGATAGTTAAAACTATTTGAAAACATAATAATCTGAATCTGATCTACGTGTTACTCAACATGCAAAATGTAATGTGTGATTTTTATTATGTAATATGTATGTCCATCAGCCATTTTTGATGTCCCCACTGCTGGGGCACAGGCCTTCCTTATCGGTGGTAAGGAGGATGGGCCATAACCCACCACGCGGGCCCAATGCGGATTGGTGGGTGTTAACGACTGCAAATGCAGCCGGGACCAACGGCTTAACGTGCCTTCCGAAGTACGGAGGAGCTCGAGATAATATTTTTTTGGTTACCCATCCTATGACCGACCCTTGCGAACCAGGCGCTAAACCACCGCGCCACCGAGCTCCACATAATAATATGTAATATGACATGACAGTATTATTATAACACTTGATAAACGAAAAAAAGCAGTGAATTTATTAGATCAGCCATGGCAAACTCAAAATCATTGTTGGGTCATTATTGACCGTATGTTATGAAAATTCACCATAAGGTTCTTTCCACCTGATGACCTGACTAATACTTTGCAGGTGTTAACATAAAACGGACACTATACATTATATTTTATAAGCTATTGCCCGTGACTTCATCAACCCGAAAATTAACAACTAGTTAAATTTCGGGGAAAATAATAAAATGTGTTTTTCACCAAGGTCAATGTCTAAACCAAATGTCATCAAAGCAAGTTCAACGGCTAAGGCTGCGGTTTGCATTGCAATAATATCGATATTATCGCGATTACAGCCGGACCGCATGCACGTTAGCACGTTTACAATATCTAGCATGACGTCACTCATGACGTCATTACCAACACCATCTTGGACTTACAGCGAGCATGCCTCGTAGCGTAATCACTGTGAACGTCCTGTCAAAAGTTTCAAGTGACTGTCAAACGAATCGAGTGTCAGAATTTTATTTCGTCAAAAAATAAAAAATATATTGAGTTCGATACAGAAGGAGCTTTTCCTCACTTCACAACAAAAAGATAGAGCATTATATTGGTTAGTATTTTGGTAATATTAATTTTGAGCTTAACATGAAAGGTGGTGGTGAAGTAAAAAGTTGGAAAAAAACATGTTGGATGCACACGACTCAATGATCAAACGTTCTTCATCACTATCATCGCTTTAGAGAACAAAAATAGTTTCTAGCAATCATTCCATCTTGTATTTAAGGTTAGAAATGTGAGCGCGCTTACGAGCGGTCGGCATGCACCAACTGTCATATGTCGATTTTGTTAATTATCGAATGTGGAGCGCGCGTGAGCGTTGTAAACGCCATTATCGAAACTATTGCTATGCGGATCGCAGCCTAAGACACATTAACAGAATTAGGTACTGTGGCATTTTAAAAATCAATAATGAATTTGCCTTCTCAAAAAGGTGCCAAACAATTATTGCTAGCGAATTACGATGATAAACGACTCAGTACTACTAACGAAATCCAATAAAGACCAATGCACCGAATTGTAAACACAACCTATGAACTTCTATAAAGCTAGACGCGTATGGAAAAGTAAAAGTGTAAGCAAAACCGGAAATACGGGCTCGCTAGACCTGTCGCAGGCAGATTATCATCGCGATGTGAAAACGTGTAAAGTTACACTTTATTACTTTACCTAAAGGTTCCGTATTTTTTATAATTTTGAAAAAAAAACATAACTTGTTCTAGCTATAATTAATTAGATTTTTTTGTTTCTGGAATAATTATTTTAAAAAAAAAATATATCATAGAAAATAATTCAAGCTAAAAATGGTTTTTAAATTTAAAATTTAAAAACAAGTTTGCTAGTGGAGCTCGGTGGCGCAGTGGTTTAGCGCCTGGCCCAGCGATTGCAGAAGTTAAGCAACGTTCGCAAGGGTTGGTCATGGGATGGGTGACCAAAAATGTATTATCTCGAGCTCCTCCGTGCTTCGGAAGGCACGTTAAGCCGTTGGTCCCGGCTGCATTTGCAGTCGTTAGCATCCACCAATCCGCATTGGGCCCGCGTGGTGGGTTATGGCTAACCGACGCCATGACCACGAACTGACACTAACAGAGTACCTTATGGCCCATCCTCCTTACCACCGATTAGGAAGGCCTGTGCCCCAGCAGTGGGGACATCAAAAATGGCTGATGGACTAAATAACATAAAACATCATATAAACATTTTAGAAATGTTTGTAGTATATTTTTGTTTATAAGGTTTAAATTACATTTTGCTGTAATATAACTGAACCCTAAAATGTCTCACAAGTCATTCACATTAATTGCGAATGTAAAGCGTTTTAATTTTTAATGCCGTGTTGTATAAAAAAGATCGGAGATCATTCGATATTTATAAATCTGCATAAATAAGCTAGTGGTAGGTATAAAATGTAATAAAACACTAAGCAAAAAATTACATAATTATAGCGATCTGCCTTTTTGAAACTAGGATGCCACTTTTTTATAAAATATAATTAAAGGTATTAAGGCGAGGCCAGTTCACGAAATTTATTCTTTCACTATGTCTTTAGAATAAGGTTTGCATAACTTTAATTGACGCTTCGCCAGAAATTTTACGAATTTTAGTACATTTTTATTGATTTCTGAAATACTGGATCATTTATTAAAATTTAATCGGTTATTGTGTTAGATCGATAAAAAAGCTATACTTTTTGCATAAAAAATCATATCACTGTCGTTGAAAATTACCAAATCTGACGATTTGAAATTTATTTTTATAAGTTTTTATGGTGTTATTCAGGATTTTTTTACAGAGTTACCATGCCATTTTTCAATATTCTGTTCGGTTAATTTGCTTCTTTGTTTCTTTTTCAGTCTACAGTAATTTTTGTGAAGTAGAATTTTACATCAGTTCTTCACATTGGATGTACAAAAATCAGACTTTTCATCAGATCGTGAACTGGCCTCGCCTTAAAGGAGGTAGGTAGTCCAGAAACTCATGAAAGGTAAGTAATATTATCTGTACTAAAAACACGTAGTTGCATTACAAAAATAGTTAAGTTTAAACAATAACACTAATGATAAAGAATGTAATTTTATGATTTTTTTGACAGCCTTTAAGCAACAACCACGTGTTTTTAGTAAAAATAATTTTACTTCCGTTTCATAAGTTTTTACTACTACTATATGAAGAATTTGTTTCACTAGCGGAACATCAAAAGTACAAATTGTGTAAATCTTGGACAAAATAAACTATGCCACATTTTTTTTAATATACAATATATGACGATAAACCATTAAAAATCTCGTAAGTTATAAAATTATCTTTACTTCAACTAGAGATGGGCAAAGGTCTCGATTTTGACTCTACTGCTGGGTTTAAACCCAGTTAACGCCCATATACATTTTTTTGAAATGAATAAAATTTCTAGAAATAAGAGATCTTTTGGCCTTTGAATATTTTTGTGTATTGATTCAACAAGAAATTGCTTTCATAGCATCGTCACATTTGACGCATCAATAGAAATGAAAAATATGTAAAAAGTTGCTATTACATTAAATGTGGGTTTTTATTTTGTTTAAACTCAGTGGTCGGGTTTAAACCCGGTACTTTTCCCATCTCTAACTTCAACACACTTTAAGACACATTTTAATTCAGAAATCTCAAAATACCTAGTCTCTTTTGTCAATTCGAGTTTGAACTTCCGACTGTCATATTTTATTATAAAATTGACGTCAATTTTACGAACAGTAATGTTCACATTTACCTCTTTATAATCACGTAACACGCATACCAATCAAATGCTATTATTATATGACACAATTTTTCTATCCATTTGATAATGTCTTCTCGAGTGTTGAGTTACGGCACTATGATTATCATATTATTATGATAGAGAAAGGCAAAACCGGAACACTCAGATTGCTGTAGGAAAGACAAACTGACATCGACGTTTCTTCACTACCTACGTGTTATATGGGAAATTTTATCAAAGGACTTTTCTTAATTTACTTTTTTATTTATACATTTAATAAATGCACTGAAATAATATGCGACTATAAATAGAGGCCAAAATAATTAATCCATTTTAGGAAACATGATTTCGCGACATGTTTGCGACCAATTTATGCAATCGTATTAGTGTCAAAAGTGTCATCTTTGAAAGGTATAATGACTATAAAACTCGTTATTTTAATATACCGGTTTTATAATACTTTTTTACAACTGTACAATTATTCGAGTCATTTATAGCGCACCAACTTGTCTGTGGAAAAAGATTCACTTTTTTAATTGATTACGAAACTCAACTGTTATTAAATAATTGCTTGGAGTGCAACTAAAGAGTATTGGCAATATTTGTATTTTTATTTCTTGCTTTAATGGATCATAGAAAACTTCACGTGGTTTGGATATATCAGTCAAAATAGCTACTTGCGACATTTTAGTCTAAATAATATACTAGAAAAAATACGACTCGCACCAGATCAATACTCAGACGGGAATGATCTGGTGCGAGTCGTATTTTTTCTAGTATATTATTTAGTATTGTGTAAAAATAGCATTGTGAATGCAAAAATCTCAAATTTAAAAAAAAAATATGAATCGTTAAAATATTCCTAGAACTAAGTTGAAAATAAAATCATAATAGTGGCTCAGTAAGCTGGAGACCGCGCATTTTTTAACCTTTTTTGTAATAGTAGTACAAAACTTCAAGATAAAGAATGGATCGGAAAACATAGGAAACAATCGGCTACATATTATTTAACAAAGACAATTTACAAAAAGTAGTTTGGCCCTGCAAATCATTTAAAATTTCAACTTTATTGCAATGAAAAAAATGTCAACATCATTTAACTAACAAAAGCAAAAACACGATGCCCATTCTTTATCTTGACGTACCTACTGTAATATGTTTTTTTTATTAGATCGCAAATTCACAACAACATCACAATCAAACTGTCAAACAGTACAAAAACTTAGTCGACATAAACATTCTGTATAACTATCGAATCTGACCGCAAAATTCATGAGAATCGGTTGAAAAATGCGACCTGTAGACGAAAACAACCGGACAAACTTACGAAAGCAGCTGTTTTGCCCAAGCTGAAACGGAGACGCTTCGCTCACACTTCGCGCTCGCTCGGTCAACAAAATATTAAAGCTATGCCCACATTTTGACTATTTAAAAATGTAATTAATTACACATAACATTATTCAAATTAGAAATCGAATAAGGACTGATTAAAAATAAAGAAAGTTCATAAGGTCAGAAGTGAAATAATTAAAAGTAGAACAAAGGTGACCAATGCACTGAAACATGCCTTAAAAATGAAAGGGCAATGGGCAGGACACATCGCGCGACTGAAAGATGAAAGATGGACTGTAGCATCGACAAAGTGAAAAGGACCAGATGGAAAAAGGAACGTAGGTCGGCCTATCAAACGGTGGAATGACGACATTAGTCAGGTGGCAGGAGTTGAATGGATGCAGAGAGGAAGAGACCGAGAAACATAGAAGGGAATGGATGAGGCCTTCACCCGATAAGGGATTCATAGTAATGAAATAAATTAAAAGAATGTAATCTAAATGTATAATTATGTATTACTGTGAAGTAAATAAAGGATTAATATTATATTTGTATAATTATTTATTATAACATTATATACCAATACGCTACAGCAAGACTACAATCGCGTCAGAAATTCAATGAACGTGAAATATAGGTACAAGGTTTAAGGCAAGCAAACAGAGCGTGTGCATATACAGCAGGCTTACGCAACAGCACAATTTGACGACCGTCGTGATCGTGATCGTAAAACAGTGTAAGATATAGTCAGCGAGTCAAGCTTTCTATCGGCGTTTTTCGTTGCTCTATCTAGCAACTAAGATCTTATACCGCGAATTTTTATTTCACTATGAATAACTGACACCGCCTGTCAAATTGGTACGCAAAGGCACATTCGCAAAGTAAAGATAACGACGAGAGACCACATAGACTTTTTGTCTTTGCATCGCAAAAGTGACAATTTGGTGTCAACCAGGTGCAAATGTCAGCTTCAAACAAGTTTTGAAAATTATTATTTAAGTAAAGTTTTAATTATATGTTGGTTGTTTCAGCTCGAAAATTTATGAGAATGATTTGTGATTAAAGCGCTTACAAATGCAGAGACAGGAAAAAACAATTTATTAATAAAAAAAAGTATCAATTAATATAGATACAAAAGATTTATGCTCCAAAGCGGCATACCTACGTATAATTTATCAATTAAATCACAAAATCCTACGAAAAAGTGAGTTTAATAGCGCCGAAGAAGAAACTCTTGAAAAATGTATACCAAAAATCTTGTATAAGCACAATACAACAAAGATATTAGAATTTTAAAAAGAGGCAATACAAGGTATTGAAGAGGTACATTGTGAAATTTTTTGAAAGAAAGTACTTTATATCAATTAAATTTTGTATTACATGAATAAAACGTTTCATTACAAATCTGTGTGGTATAATTTGCTGGGATAGTACTTAGGTATGTTATTTAGTATTGTATAAAAACATTGAGAATCCTAAATCTTAAATTTAAAAATGAAAAAGGTATGACAGCTCGGCTGCCCTAAACCAAATTATCTTAGATACTTGTATCTTATTCCAGACTTATTTTACAGGAGAGCTTGAGATATTCTGAACACTAAAATGTTAAAATAATTGATATCATTGGTAAAAGGGTGAACAATGACAAAATATGCCTATTATTAGTATTATAATATTATCTGTGCTTTTATAGAGGTACCTAATAAAGTTCTCTAGGTATCTATTATGTAGGTACCTATAATGTTGATATTCCTGTTTGTCAAAATTCGAAATTCCCTATTGTATAAAAACCCCCAAGTTATTAATGAATACCATACATTAAGGTGGCACCCTGAGTGAAAGTGGCGCCGCCGGTGAATTTTATTTCATATTATAATTCTAATACACGATTTTAATAATGTTTTACGTGGAATTTTTAGGGCCCACAGTCTAGTAATTTTAGAGGGTATAATTAACTGCTTAAACTGCTAAAAGTGGCCTTTTTTACATATCTGCTATCTATTTCTGCGAATGACTATGAGGGAATGTAGTGAGATACCTTCTAAAAATACTAGAACATGGGCCCTAAAGCTTCCACGTTAAACATTATTTAAATCTTTTTCTACTAATAACTTAATAAGTAAAAACTTCTGAGGGCGCCATTTTCGGTGGGGTAGCCACCTTAAGGGAAAAGTACGAAATGAACTGCAAAATTCCCTAATTAATTAATAAAAACCCCCAAGTCATGAATGAATACCATACATTGAGGGAAAAATACGCAATAAGGGTAACATTTTGACGATAACTACAAGGTTTTGGATAGTGGTATTTATTATCTGTGGAATTCGTGATCTTTTACGAAATCGTTGTCAAAATTGTGCATTTGCGTAAGCACTTGCGACTGACCACTCCCACATGTTGTCTATGACGGAGGAGGCCACGAAGATTTAAGTAGACATACACGCTACGACATTTTTCAGAATCTTATGAATGTCTCTATATTTAATGTAATATGGTTCCTTTGATTTAAAACAATATTTGCATTGTTTCGGCTTAAAGATAGTTTACGACAATCCATTTGGTTGTAGCTCTTTATGTCGTTGCGTGAATGGTGTGTTTTGTCTTGGCTATGTCATTACCATAGAGTTAGAGTTGAGAGTTAGAGTTGATCTTGTAAGTCAAAAATATAGGGTGACTATGAAAAATACGATACTTTAAATTTTAAGCGAGTATTATTTTTTTATAAGAAGTATCGAATGGAAAGTTTTCCTACACATTTTAATTAAAATGTGTAAAACGACTTATATACCTATAACACTTATTTTTTCAGATTATATAGAGTATTTCGTAATTTGTTAGCTCAAAAACACTTTATAGGTATTGCGATATAATTAGTGAGAAATAAATATTTGATCTTTATGCATATTATTCGAAAAGAAAAATAGCCGAGGACCTATTTTCAAAGACTAATAAATATCATAGATATAGTATATTAAAAGGGGTAGATGCGCTACTGAGCGACCGGGTGTAAGGGATAGATATATTATGACGTCAAAATATGGGGTTGCCATGATCAGAAAAAGTACCCTTAACGGTGTAGCATCCGTTAATGTGCAGATTACTAGTTAAAGTACGGAAATCGTAATTTCGCACTTTAACTGACTAGACCAGTTAATCTGCAGATTAACGGATTCCGTACTTTAACGGTAAGATACGTATACATAGAGTAAACTAGCTGGGGTTGTTTGTAGATTGTGTGGTTAATGGAATAAAAAGATAAACTTTAAATTAAAACAGGTAAAGTCTTTATTAAACGTTGGAATACAGAACTTTTTTTATTAACGTTAGTTTTTCTGTTTTTCGGAAACAATTTTTTTTTTAATGTTTTGAACAAATTCGTGTGTGGCACCCAATTCTTTTTTCCAGTTGCTTCTATACCTTTTTTACGAGTTTTATCTTCCGTCGGAAATCTGAAAAAATCAAATCGCTTGAAATTCCCTGAAATATGGGGTAATTTTTGGGGAAAATTTTCTATATAGTAGGCATCCGGAAATCGAATTATAAACCTACTGATTTTAGTGGACGTCAAAGCTAAGCTGACTTCTACTATTACGTAGATGTACGCAATTTTACCGGTTTGCATGTCAAATGTTTACGAGGTTATTTTTAGAAATAATTTTTAGATTTTTCCTATTTATCAGGTTTTTCATGATATAACTAATGATTTAGCTCAGAAACTTGGTTCCTGTGAGATTTGAGAAAGAAATACGTGATCAAAATATAGAAAACAGTGTACTCACGCATGAAATGTAACGCCCGCTTCTTTCCTTTGATTGTTGCTTTTGCAGCCAAATATCGAACATCCCACCATTTTGTATGCTAGACACAAACACTACACATTCGATTTATAATAAATCTTCAATATTAATTAGTGAGTTATCCACAAAAACTTTAATTTCTCTGGCACTTGTGATATAACCCCACTTGTTTGTTTTGCTTATTTGAACTCTGCCTATAACCCGACCATGAAAAAAAGTCCGGTCGGTGATAGAGAAAAAACATGACACTCTTCTCTATTTCCTCCTATAGGAATCTTAATAAGACGATCTCGCTCTATCAAAGCATGTCAGACCCTTGATAAATATAGGTACTCTGAGTGCCACTTACGTGGTTACCCTACATGAACCATAAACGAAACTATGATTTTTTTAGAACCACGCACACGGGCACTAGCATGTGAAATAACGATAGAAATAAAGAAATAACGACACTCATGTATTGTAAAGCCGTGGTCGTCGTTAACGTTGTAATGTCAAATTGACGATCACGAAACGATCGCGATGGTGCTGTTGCGTAAGCCTCCAGAACCGCCAAATTATCTGTGCGGATGGTGGCGTCGCTAGTTGTGAACATCAAAACCAATATAATTAGTGTCAAAAATGTATGGCTGCAATTGTAGTTCCATTTTTCACCACCTCACAGAAAAGTTAGTGGGTCTATGTACATCTACTTTCTATAGTGAACATGCTCTTTGAGATAAAGGGACGGAGAAAGTGATTATGGCGCGGAATCAAATTGTATTGAAAAATAATTGTGTAATTATGTATTCATAAATTGAACGGAGAAACTGTTAGAGGCTATTAAACTTGTATGGTCAGATTTAAAAAAAATTGCTAAGTCATATATTTTTTGCCTATAGCCTAGCGATTTTGCCGCTGACTGCCACTCTCTTGCTCGCACATTTCATGTTTTCTCAAGTGAGTGCATAGGTAATTGAAAAATGTGTCTCGGCCACTTTTCCAATTTAGGATTACGGACATTTCAACATATATGTCAGTTTTTTGTTACTAAAGTACAAAAAGTTGCCGATTCTAACAGATATTTGAACTGCCAAATACGATAACTTTTTGTACTTCAGCAACTAAAAAAACAAAAAACCGACTTCAAAAAAGCTACCTCTAAAAAGCAAGAAATAATATTCAAATCACTAGATACGCATTATCATTGTAAGTAATAATAAAAACACGTCTATTGAAGTCGGGTGGGGCTGGAGTACAAATTCCTTTTTAGTATTACTTATTCCTTACTAATGATCCCAATGCATAAAAATTTGCACGTGTTTCATTAAACTATGCTGCAGAAGCGAAAAGGAAATAAAAAAAAACCTAAAGAAGGATGATTATTTTTTATTACTCCAGTTAACTAATAGTAAATGTTACGTATCGAAAAGTAATTTCGTTTCAAAAATATTGCGTTATGCCGTAATAGTTTCTGAGTATCGTTATATTTTATTCGAATTGTAACATTTACTTAACACATTAGTTCCTTCTATTATTTTAATGAACTAATGTAAGTGCAATGTGTTGCTAAAGAGTTATGCTAGCAACTTGGTAGAATCAGTTCATCTGTTAATAGTGGACTGGCATATTAAATATAACGTGATTTATGATTATGGAAATTATGACGTGAAAATCTGAAAAGAAATCAAATCAAATGTATTTATTGTGAAACACAGGTAAATAAAGTTATTGTTAAAATAGTAGTTTATGATACAAGGTTGGTAAAAAACCTTAACAACCGTGTGCCATACTACGTTTTTCAATACATTTGCTAGAAAACATTATAGGTAGTACTGAAATTGTAATCTATACATATAATAAAACTTTAAATTCTAAATATTTGTGCGCGAATTACGCAAAAACCGCTAAACAAATTTTGATGGATTTTTCACAATTTAGTAGATTGAAGTCCAACTTAAAATCTAAGCTATGTTTCATCAAATTCAGGTTGGTGGAACCAGAGAAACAGCTTGAACTCTCCGTAGTACTAGCTTTCATACACTAAAGAGGTCATTTAAACTGATTGCAATATTTTTCTACTGTCCATGCGGATAAAGTCGCGGGCGGAAACTAGTAGAAATTTAAAAAAACGTTCGTAAACAAAAACGCACGGCGCTGGCGTGCGGTAAAATCAACTTTCCGCACGCTGTACTAATCCGTAAACAAAAACGCACGGCGTGCGGTAAAATCAACTTTCCGCACGCTCGACTGTCATCGTAAACTTACATTTTCGAGCAACTGTATTGAAAATATAATATTATGTTCAGCTGGTTTTCGCCATTATGGCATACAATTAAATACAATATTAAAATTTTAAATAGTCAAAACAGGTTACTATCATTAGAACAGTTTCATCAGATTATTATCATTATCATGTTTTTTCTTTTTTTTTTCTCAGCTTACTATTATCATTATTATTATTATTATTATATAAAATAGTTATACCTACTACTACCCTCGACTTCAGCCACATGGTCATACGTAAAATCCCTCTGACTTCAACCAGAATAAAAAGTATCCTATTTAATGTTATCCAAATCTGGGGGCTTACTGTCTAATTTCAAAATCTATCGCAATCGCTATCAGGATGTAATACATTGATCCTTATTTTTGACTCAAATAAAAATTTACCAAAGAAATGCAGCAATGTGTCACATCCATCTGTCAATGAAAGCGATTACAATAGATTTTAAAAATTAGACAATAAGTAGGCTGATCATCAAACTTTCACATTTATAATATTAGTAAGATAGGATTTATTATAACCAGTACAACATGGAACTGCAGTCAAGTTGCATACCTTCAACTACCTGACTGTGATTATTGCAAGTAAAAACGTGTCGGTTATTTTGCAACATAAAAACATTAAATGCAGAAAATGCACTGAGTAGAAATGTTTGCGTGATTATGACCAGAAATGCATCCAACTTATAAGTGTAAGAAAGAAAGAAAACAGCTTTTTTTGTAAACTAATAAAATGGTGGTCATTGATACGTTAGTAATCAATGATAGTTAGAAACCATTATTATTTTAACCTGTACAGTTTATGATTAAGGTATCTAACAGTCAACATTAATTAGTAGCACCTGCTACTTAAATTGAGTTTTAATAAGTAAGTTTAAAAGTTTTAATAAGTAATTGAGCTTAAATTGAGTTTTTCATTAAATGAAAATAAAACGTCCCATGTGGGGCGTTTTATTCAATATTGCTTAGTAGTACGACTTTAGTTTATTTTTTTGTATTTCCTACTAATGTTTTCCAAAATTATTAAGAAAAATCAGATAGGTTTTCCATCTTAAATAATTAATATTCTCTATTAGTGAAAAAAGCTCAAAAAATGTCTACACTAACTTTTTAAGATTTGATCATCTGTTAAATTATATGCAACGCTCTGTTTGAAAATAACAAATAAGTAGTCAGTTTTAGGCTTTAATTTAAGCCATCCTAAAAATAAGTAAAGAAATTAGACTGTGATGGCAATCATGCCCATCCAAGTATGGCATAATTAATGATATTATTATATGTGTTGTGCACTTTGTTGGAGTACCAAATAAAATAAAGAAATAAGTCTAGATGGAATCATAATGTTCAAGCTAGAGCATAATTTTCTCATGCGCTTGTCATCTTCGTGTCCGTCGACAGTCTCGCTACACCGGCGGCGCGCGTGCACGCATCGCAAGTTGTGCGATTTGACGATTTCTTATATCGGAAATTCTATGTCAAATTGTGTGAAGTGATATAAAAAACTTTTGACTTTGCTTTTGGATGTTTGACTTTTTAAATTATGGTAAGATTTTTTACTTTTCTCACTTTGGTGATTGTTGTGATTAAAATAGGTTCAGGAATATTTTTGGTAGGCATGTTTTTTTTTAGACAACTTAAAAAAAAACAAAAGTGACACAAAACAATATTAATCGTCTGTCTAACAAGCGCACGTACAAAAGACATCGACGAGCGCGAGATATTTCTATATTTTTTTTTACCGACACCGCGATGTTATAAATACAAAATACAAACAAAAGGCTGTTTTTAATAGATTTTTTATTCAGAGTATATTCAAACAGTATTAATAATAATATTTTGATCTTTGGCGGATATTTGATTCCCAATATTCAACGAAATATTTATCACAAAGAAAATATCAACATCAATTTAATAAAAATAATAAATGTAATATTTTGACTCTTATACCTATTCTTAAAAACACATTATCGTAATATGATACCTAATCTTTTATTTAAATATTGTAAGATAATAATTTTAATAACTTATAGTGTTTCCTGGTCATCCTGTTCACTTTCTAATTTATTTAAATATTTCAATAAACAGACTGTAAAGATCTCCACCTTTAAATTGATTAACAAATCATTAGAAATAGTAATTAATAAATGTTTATGTTAATTATAAGGCTTTCAGATGAAATCGTGATAAGGCAATAGAAAATTAAGCCTATTAAAGCATAAAGTTTTAGTGTTTAAAAGGGAAAGCATGCAAAATAGTATCTTTAATCACAGTATGAATAATATCAACGCCAGATGGAACAACACAAAAGTTTAAGAGACTTACTTAGTAAATTTTAGCTACTTACTAATTACGGAATGAACTACGGAATAAATATATTGAGAGATAGAAATTAACAAATTAGGGATCTTGTATTTGACTTTGATTTTGACTTATAATTAAGAAGCTATGGCCCGCGACTTCGTTCGCGTGATTAATGTATGACGTCAGTGAATCAGTTGCAGAATAGTTTTTTTATAGCTGCCTAAGTACCTAATGATTATTTGACTTGCCCATTTTCTTTCTTAGTGCACACCTACACCATAAAAGGTCGACCCCTTCAAAAATGGTCTGGTAGGGCTCTATCACACATTTCAATTTTCTTATAAAAAATCCTATACAAACTTTCACCCCCTATTTCAACCCCTTAGGTGGTGAATTTTATAAATCTATTCTATGTCCACCTAAACCATGAAAGGTATCCCAACCTTCTAAAAATTTACCTCTACCTTCAGCCATTAGGGCACTACGGATATGCCAACAATCTTTCAATATTGAGTTTCATATGTAAAGAATACCTATATAATTTCATTCCCACAATTTTTTTTATATTTGGCGCTCAACTTAAGTGTCCGTTACTTTTTTTAAACAAAGGTCTAGGTGATACACCCATAGTTATCACCATACCCAGTATGTTATTTCCTCCCATTAGTTCCATCCGAATCGGCGCAACACCACTATTCATCCCGCAAAATTAAAGCACAGAATATTCGAATTAACAAGAATTACAAGCATTTATTATACAACCGTTAATTTTAAGAATAATTCATGAGAATTGCGCAATACTTACTGTACATAAAATGTTCAGAAAAAACTCGGACGAACTTGGCACATGTTGATTGCATTTGTGGAACAGTTTTTGTAATACAAGACAATCATTTCCGCCAGATTACTGCATACCTTTTGTGTATAATTGATACAATAAAATAAGTGGATGTAAGCAACGTGTCTCAAACTTACTGTATGTGATCTTGACTGTTGTAACTTCGTCATTGCTTCATACACTTTTGTGCAGTTTGTACCGGAAGATTTGCAATATCGATAATTGTGTAAAGCACATGAGGAAGAAGTTGGCAAATTATTTCAGAAGCTACTTAATTGATGTTTACACCACAACACAATTCAGCAACATTTTTCAAGATAGAAAAAGTAAATTAACGAAATAAGTGGACGTATATAAGATATTATTACACTATTAATTAGTCCTGACTGTGCGGAAGATCATAAATACTTAACAACTAGGAGTTAACAATTCAATTTATTTAATTCAATAACAATATTTTACAATTGTATCTGAATGTTGTACACTAAAACATAGAAAATAAAAATGAAAATTACAATTGGGATTTAAATCTAAACATCAATAATAATAATAAACATCAATAAAATTAAAATATTAGTAGCATTAAAAATGTGAAAAAATAATAATAATAATAAATGTCAAACCCATCAATAATAATACCATGTCAAAATAAAGTAAAATAAAAATCATTACATTACAAAAACATTATTGAGTAAAAATGCACGGATTACCGATAAAGTCGTTAAGTGAGTAAAAACAACCACTTAATAAGAATTTTTTAAGTTTCGATTTAAATATATAAATATCTTCAATGACTTTTAACTCTAGAGGCAGTGCGTTAAAAAGTTTTACTGCCTGATACCTACTACAGTGCTTCACAACCTTGAGGTGTGGTTGGAGTGTCGTTTTTATATCTTTTCTTCTGGTTTTTAATCTTTCTTCCTTCGTGGCTTCGGTTTCATATTTATAGTTATGTTTTACTACATCTAAAACTACAACCAGTATGTACAGGCTAGGTAGAGTCAGCACGTTAAGTCTCCTGAAATGTTCCTTACAGGATTCCCAAGGTGGTATTCGGACCATGGTTCTGATAGCTCTTTTTTGGAGTACAAATGCCCTCTTTAGATTGTAGTCATAGCTGTTTCCCCAGAATTTAATACTATATCTAAGCTTAGACTCAACAAGAGAGTAGTATACTGTTAGTAATTCTTTTGTCTCCAGCTCATCTCTCAAACTTCTAATGGCGTAGCAGGCAGAACTAATATAATCTTCTATAGATTTAATTTCTTGTTTCCAATTTAAATACTCATCAATATGTATTCCCAGAAACTTGACACTCTTCTTGATTTCTACTATTTGCCCATCACATTCAACTACCACCTCCTGCTGTTTTTTAGCAGTTGTTTTGAAAAGCATAGCATGCGTTTTTTTTACGTTGAGCACAAGCTTATTGCTGGAGAACCAATCATTGAACTTGACCAGAGCGTTGTCAACCTTAGCGCAGAGGGTTTCTATTGTTGACGCAGAAACTACAGCGTTTGTGTCATCCGCATAAACCACAAGTGCTACATCACTAACCGACATAACATTCAACAGATCATTTGTGAATATTACAAAAAGCAGTGGCCCCAATATCGATCCTTGCGGAATACCACGTTTTACTGTCCTTATCATGGATTTAGTCACTATTTCCTCACTGCATTGTATGGATTTCATCTCCACATACTGTTGTCTATTGTGTAAATATGCGTGAAGTAATTTCATTGCATTATGTCTGATGCCATAGTGCTCAAGTTTTTCCATTAGTAAATTATGATCCACCATATCAAAAGCGGCGGTGAGATCAAGGAATACACCAGCAACTTTTAATTTTTTGTTGAGTTCTGTAAGCACTTCACACAATAACAAGTCAATGGCATCCACAGTACCAATTCCTTTTCTATATCCAAATTGACGCTTATTTAAGACGTTATTTTGGTTTAGATGGTGTAACAGTCTTGATTCAATTATTTTCTCGAATATTTTCGAAAGAACCGGTAACAGAGATATTGGCCTGTAGTTGTTTGGATCCGTAGGAGATCCCTTTTTAAATACCGGCACAACTTTAGCTATTTTGAGTTGTTCCGGAAACACTCCAGACTTCAAGCACTGATTAAAGAAAGAAGCTAACGGTTCGGCTAGAATATCAATATTTTCTTTTATTATGCTTAAAGGTACCTCATCATAACCGCATGACTTCTTTAAAGGCATACGCCGTACTATTTTCGTGACTTCTGCAGGATCAGTGAGTCTCATTTCCATGTTCGCCGCGATTCTAGGGGAACTCATAGTCACATATTCAAGGGACTTTTTCTTATTATTAGTTATATCAACATTATAACTGTTTTTATCAAACACTTCAGCAAAAATGTCAACTAATTGCTGTCTGTCACTAACCAATTGATCACCTACTTTTAGAATATGATTATTGTGATTATTACCTCTTTTTTTTGTTTTGTTTCTGTGTTTATTCACCAATTTCCATATCGCTTTTGTTTTGTTCTTGGCCTCACTAAGTTGTTTCCCGGACGAACAGGAGCCCAATCGCGGTAGGGATGATGACTAATGAATAAAATAACGAAATACTAATAAAAATCGTAAACATATTAAACTTTTAGAGTAGCTTGTATACCTCTTGGTTTTATATATTGCATATTATTTTTTTATGACCCTTCAAAGTTGGTTGGGTAAATAAAATTTATTAAAATAAATGATACCTTTAATTAGTCCGTAAAATGTATAGCAAATTTGTCTAAGAAACTTTTTTGATAAACACAATATTTAATATAGCTGCCGAACAAATTTCCTACTCGTTGCATACAAACTTCTCAGGCGTGACGTCATAACTAGGAAGCCATTAGTATAGAGCGTTTTTGGGCGAGTCCATTTGTGTGCATTTCACACTGTGATATCTCGGGCAGTTTTCATGCTAGCGAATTAATTTTTTTACCAATGTTTCTTTTTTTGAGAGGTAATTTATGTAACATAAAATAAAAAAAGATGTCATCATTCCTATTCTGAGCGATAAAACCAAAAAGGTTACGTTGTCATTTAGGTTATATTTGCCTAAAAATCTTTGGTTTAGCTTCAAAATTTTCACTTAATCCCAGACTCCTTAGGCAGAGTATTCAACATTTTTAACAAAACTAAAGCGAGTATTTTTCTGTAAACGAAACTGAAACGGCAACGATTTATTTTTGTTTTTATCATTGAAAATTAGCGCGATTAGGCCCCAGATAATGTAATGAATAACCTAAATCAGCTGTTTACCACACTAATATGTTTAAAAATGTTTTTGAAGTGTAAGAGTCTCGCACATGGCCGAAAAAAACTAACTGCCGTACTCAGAGACGTCAATAAAGTTTAATGCTTCATTAAGTATAGTGTCGTCTTATACTATCACTATGGAAAAGATAGAGATAGCAACAATTTAATGAAGCATTAAACTTAAATGACGTCTCTGAGTACGGCCGTAAGTCTTCATTTAGTTTTGTAGCATCCAAATCGAGATATCATTACATTATACTTGTAACACAACAAAATATTAAACATAACTTTCTACGCTCATTTTAAACTTCATTATAACTAAAATATTATTTCAAAACAATAAGTGGCGTCACCCGCTCATTTCCTATTATAATTTTCACACTAATACCCCTGTCTGTTTACCGTTGCTGCTCCCAATAAAAATGTTTTTATTTCGTAAGAATTTGGTACCAATCACCCCCGTAATAAATTGGCCCTTACTTAATACATAGGGCAATTAATTGTTTTCTTCTAAAAGTCAACTTTTTTTTAACTTTGGTTCGTGCTTCATTTCAACGTCTAACCCTCCGTTCATCTCTGATTAAAATCTCCATACTGTAGCCCGGTCTGGTTACCGTTGGTCCCCGTTACCTCGTCTCAGTCTCAGTTCATCGAGCGATAATTGCTGTGAGTGTTAAGTCTATCACTTTGCGTTTACTACACCGAAGGTCTTGATCTAAGTATATCTGTCGATTTACTATCTATGAGAATTTCTTAATCTGCCTGACATTTAGCCGTTAAACGACGTTGAAATTGAGAATGGTTTAATAATCTTACAAACACTTAAAGGGTCATTATTTTGGACACGTTTTTCAAGCGGCATTGCTTAAAAATAATGGAAATCGAAAAGTCAGCAAGCCAGTTTTTTTTCTGCGCAAACCTCTAAACCTCTTTTGACTGGGTTACTGATTATTATTTAATTATTGTTAAAATTAATATCATTAAAAAAATAAAATACCCCCCATTCTTTGATTTTCGTGAAGTGTCCTAAGCTCAGTCACATAAAACCGCGCTAGTATCGTTAAAAGTGTTTTATTTCATAAATTAGAGGATACAATTTAAAATGTAAAAAATAATAACGCTTGTCTAGAAAACATAAAGCAATGAAACATGTTCGGAGAAGTTTAGTTAAACTGAAATAACACATTTAAAACATAAAACTTTCTTATATATATTACAGTGAAAACCTACATATTTTGTTTGTCAAATGACTGAGCATTAATTCAAATGCAAAAGTAAAATTTTGCATTCATTGTCAAGAATATTGTACTTTCAATTCAAGCACTTTCTCTCGTTTTACCAACCACTATAAAGTTTTTATATAAAAAAACATTATCCATTATAGATTTGCGATTCGTAAGTTCTTCAGTGCGTTATTTATACAAAACCAATACCACTAAGAAAAGTTTTAGAAAAATAGCTTTGTGTAGGTATCCGAAATCGATATTTACAAGTAACACATTGTCTAGGAGGTTGGCTTACATCCAAAGTAATATTATACAAATATTTGGCTATAATGCTGCATATTTATTCAATTATCGCCTACAACTACTACAACATAATTTATTTTAATCGCAGAGTCGTGCTCAGCAAGTTTTGGTGTGGTGTGGTCTTGGCATGACGCATGTCGCTCACACATCATGACAAACGTAGCTTACCGTGTAGCCTGAAGGGTTTTCGAGCTTCCCAACTACTTGGCAATAAATGGGTGTACCGTTCAGTAGAAACATAGCTGATAACTGTTTACAATATCACAAGTAACGAAATAGCGATTTGATAATCTCTAAACCTGTAGGTATATCTTTAAAGATATTGAGGCTTTAATTAACAATCAATCATACAAACATCGTGAATGAACGAGTGACAAGTAAAAAAGTTAGTAAATTAAACAACCAACATCTTTCGTTTATCATTTTACAAAGTGCAATAGTTAGGCTAGGTACAAAATTATCAAGTCTGTTTGTTCTAGACAGAAGCTATCCGCTCTTAATCCATTCAATTCAAGGAATTGTAGAGAGCACAAGTGGATAGCTTCTAAGCTATTCCTTCAGAAACTTGTTTAGGGAGGGAGTAAACATACTAAAAGTCCCCTTGTCTAGAAGGCGGACTGGAGAGTTCTAGAATAAAGTTCTCACTTTTCGGTTTTCGCTAACATCTCCAAAACGTTTCGTCGTAGCCGAAAAGTCTTTTATTCTTTACACTTTGTTCGAATTCCCATCCGTTTTTGAACTACCTACTCAGGAAATGTAAAAACTTGGATGGTGGGCAAGATCCAAAGAGTTGGTCTACTACATACCCTCTAGCAACGAGTGAAAAGCCATTTTTAGATAATCATTTTAATTTCAATTACCAAACAGTAGCTACGACGCACCGTTTTGGAAATATTAACGAAAAACCCAAAAGTGAGAACTTTATTCTAGAACTTGTTCCGTGTGGCTCTTCAATCTATCTTCTTTATATTTTGTAGCATCGTTACACTATTTAGGTACTTACTTCTCAAACGCATCTTGCCGCAACGCGGATGCCTGCGGGAGCCTGTGTTAACCGCTTCATTATCGGACGATAACTAGGACTACCGTTAACATAAACATTTATGGTGGACATTGTATAGTGGCTACGCTTCCAAATTGGCGACGTCACCTGACGGTAGCCAAGTGTGTTATCTGTCATACATTTCAATACGGATTGTTTGGATACGTAGCCGGCGACGTCGTCATGGCGTCCTAATGTGTTATGGCTCTGACGGCCAAATACTCGCGTTAGAGTATATATTCTGTGCAAATAGGTACTCTAACGAATCTTAAAGTTAAGGCCACCTTAAATACATAAAAGTTGTCAGATTTGACAGAAACTGTATGAAACTGACAGCTTCCTTAAAAATAAGGAGACCTTAACTTAAGATTTTAGCTAAGAAACCTTTGAGTATTCGGCCGTAAGTCAGTTAAAAAGTCTGGAACGGGTGGTAGGAAAATTAAAGACGATTCAAAAGTACTTAATAATTAAGTTTATTTGAATAAAGCTTATTTGACTTTGACTTTAAGGATAAGAAGCAGCCAGATGTTATAGAAAATAATCAGCCCCTAGCAGTACCACCGAAACACGATAATAATATCGCGTGATATGGTATTTTATCGACACTCAACCTGTCAAAATTCATTGTCTCTGACAGTTAAAGGCCTGGGCTCACCGGATGCGTGTACACGCGCGTAGTTACGCACGTAACCCCCTGACACACCGGGTTACGCATACGTCTACGCTTACGCATACGTCTACGCATACGCAACGCAGCCTGTCCCTTGCGTACCCAGCCGCTACGGCAGCCATACTTTTTATGTTTGTAATTCTTGTGCACGATTTCTGACGATTGGACGCTCTTTTCTATTTGAATACTCGTCAGGACGATTCTAACGAGCCCAAACTCGATGGATCAGACCCTGCCTGGACCTCGTCTCTCGTAGTCACGCGCAGGAAAGATACGTGCGTGTTCGTATTTGTTCGGTGTGACGTCCAATAGGGAATGCCATTGAGTACAACGTCATCAATGCGTTCCGCTCTGCGTAAGTACGCAGTCTGTTTGTCTCATGAGTCTCTGATGTCTCATAGAGTTTCAGACATTACAACGTCATGGTACGTCTACGTGCACGCTTACGCATCCGGTGTGTATCGCACTTAAATGTAATAAATCGCCATAACATATAATATAGCGTTTCGGTGGTCAAGCTAGGGGGCAGGGCGGTGTGCAGTAAAGTTTAGTACCTACATTGATGTACGATTTTCGAATATTTCGTGAATGTCAGCAATTTTATGAACGGTTCAGTCACAATACGTACCTTTTGCAAAATGCACCTTTCGTTAAACGTATCTTTCGCAAAAGGAAAAAGTACGATTTTGCGAGGGTTGCATTTTGCGAATGGTACGTTTTGCAACAGAGCTTTATGAATTTAGACATTTTCATGATGAAATAGAGCTAAAAACAAATTCGGTCACCCATCCCAAATACACCATTAACGAAAGTTTCTTAACTTTTAAAATCACAAATCAAAGTCAACCAAGCTCGCTTTTAAAATGGTAATCATTATTATCTCCCTAGTATATTCTCTCGGAAGAAAGTATCCCGTTAGGACGGCGGCGGCAGCGCACGCGCCGCGCATAGTTCATTGAATACTTCCATATTGTATGAAGCAATGCACTGTTCCGTCTCACTCGGCATTTTAACAATTTAAATGAGTTTTGTACAATACAAATCCAATAAAAAGTAATTTAGTGCTTCATTGGATATACTTCACTTGGTAGCGTTTACGTAATACTTAGGTATACTGTCCCTTAACTAAAAAAAAAATAAGCACACGTTATCAAACGTTATTTTTTTTTAAATTATGTTGGAATCTTTTGAGGATCTAGAAGAAAGAAATATAACTACTTTATCTATTATTTTTTTATTATGATCTAAGTAGGGAATAGAGTTAGGACAATACGCTGCATTGCCAGCAAGTCCTTATGAAAACTATGAAACTACATTTATTTTTATTAAAAACAATTTTTTTCTCGTCAAATCCAAATTGTTAAGGCTCTTATTTCATTATTATCTACATCTTGCAATTACCTATGGTATGATTCTTATCATATTAAATGTCTTTTTTTCTGTTTTTCCAGATTTAAAGTTGCGACTATGACCATCGTGCGTGCGCGCAGTGCAAACGGTCGCGACACAAAATGTACGGTGCAGTGATCTGACGGACCGACAAAATGAGTGTGAGAGTAGTGTTATTGTTATTGGTGGTGTTGGCGGGAACGGGGAATTGTGAGTATTACATTTATTAATTATAAACTGCCAAATCATAAAAGTTAAATATAGTGCACGAGGATATACCAACTTTGAGCATTACCCCAATGCTTATTAACCTTAAACGCCACCATACAAACATATTTTTTACAATTCATGAATGAAACACTAAAAATAAATTAACAAAAATTAAACGTTTGTTGAACATTTCAGATTTCATACACAATATCAAAAATAAACGAAAATTTCCTTTGGGGAACAAAGAAAATTAAAAGTTAATTTTAAAATTGAGGTCACCGGTGACCTACGCGGCGTCTAAGGTGTTAAAGTTAAAAAATTACATATTACGCAACAACTGCGTTTCGATCGTCCGATCCGTTAGTGTCATCAGCAAAGTAACAATTTTGCTGTTGGGAAAGTGTCTGGATTCTAAAACTTTTTAATAATTTAGTGATATGAGTCTATGTTTGGCAAGCTATTAATAATATCTCTAGTGCGTTAATTTTGCCCGTGAAACCTCCTGATTAACAATCTCCTTATTAAATATATTTTTAATTGTCCTTGGTACCCCATCTAAAACATTTCAATCTGACATAATAAAGAATAGAATAGGGGAATAGGGACCAAATAATTTTTCCATAGTACCCCTTTGTCCCCCTTGGGTTTTCCACGGGCATAAATATTTGCGCGTGGTACCCCAAGGGGAACTTAGACTAGGGGACCACGGGCAAGTAACGCTCTAGTTCTTATGACCACTAGGGTATCGTCTAGGCTAGTGTAAACCAATAGCTATCAAGTGAGCAAAAAAGTGTTATTATTAAGATTGTGCATTAAGTTCCGGATAAGCCAAGCCAAATGACGAAAGCTTATAAGTGACAGCAAGTTAAGCCATTGGTATCATTTTAAGTGAATATGTCATAATATCATTGACGGAATCACTCAAAACAAAATCACTTCTGCATCATACGTGATATGACGAAACATGTAATTCAAGCAATTGAATGAGATTATTACAGCACGTAATCGGACTAAGTAGGTACACGAATATTACCCTATAATACGACTAAATAGTCTATCGCGGCAATTTATTCGCCTAATTATGGTCAAGAGTTCATGAGATCACGCTTTCACCGATTTCTCTGTAACAATAAAATTGTATTTAGACAAAAATGACGATAGTTCATAAAGATACGCACGTGAGATTCTTTGTGTCATATTAGATGTACGATAGTTGGGATCAGAATTATGTTGTGACAAAAAATATGTTGATCAGATAGCCTTGTATTGTTTAGTTTTTCTATCCTTTTACTTTCATTTTGAATGTTACGTTTTCTTTCAGTTAAATCTGTAAGACGATAATTAGTAAGGCTTGGTTGTTGACGAATTATTAATCGTTTAAAAGGGGCATAATGTTATTATCAGTTTGATACGAACTTTACTTACTCTATAAAATATAGAGGAAGTGCTATAAAAATCGGATTCTAGAAAATTGACATTCTATGCAAGTTGTTTTTATGATGATGGTACCTTAAATATAATGTGATGCTCGATTCAAGTGTATTTTGTACTAATTTAGGTCAGAAAAGTATTATTACTTTTATATCTATTAGTAGGTAGTATCTATAAGTCATAAAGTTATATGTGTCTAGTAGGTAACTACTTAGTTTTATTGTCGTTAAGTCAATTAAAGTCACAATAACTGTGTACGATTTCCAATTGTTTCGCTTTCTTTGTTCTGTATATCTTGAAGTACACAACTTATTACCACCGCTTTAAGATTAACCTAATTGAAACAAAACAGTTCTGTGATTACCCTGCAAAATAAAAGCGACACAATTTGACTGCAATCAGAGCGAAACAAGATACCCCATCAAGTTCAACACCACTTTCCACACATCAAATAGTAAGATCATCTTAACACATTCGAATTCAATCTTTATCCCCTTTAAAACAAAAACTATTTTGGGTCAAGAAGTTTTGAATTTTTAGATAATTACAAAAAAATGCCTAATTTGCATATAAAAAGGTTTACAAGTTAATTGTGTTACAGTTATCGATAAAGATAAAGTTAACTTGAATGTGCTTTACGGTTTTTAATTTATACTTTGCAGTCAAGTTACGCCTTTCAACATCTCTATCTGTTGCTGTGATTTTAGAATAAATTACCTTTATGACAAAGGTAGATAATATTATTGAGATGAAACAAATAACATGAACATTTAAAAAATATGATGATACCTACTCTAAACAGTTACTCTACAAG
Organism: Agriphila straminella; assembly: GCA_950108535.1. NCBI lineage: Eukaryota > Metazoa > Arthropoda > Insecta > Lepidoptera > Crambidae > Agriphila > Agriphila straminella. The sequence goes on from OX467317.1 coordinate 15,615,813, forward strand.
GGTGCATATAGGGTGATGATGATTATTATAGCAAAGGAAGAAATTAATGCTGTAAGGCATTCTCTTTCAGTTAACTGATAAGGATGCTGTGGTATTTAACTGTATCTTTGCTATAATCAGTGGAGTAGAATTTAACTAACCTAATGATTCAACCCTTAGTAAAAAGAGTGACCCAAAATTTTGTCACATGAAGGGTCATGCTTTAACCTTTAATATTTAAAATACTTAAAAAAATACTAAAATTACTACTAAATTACTTTAAAAAATACTTTAAGTATTAAAGGTAGGAAATTTTACTGAAAGAAGACTTCATTTTTGAAAAATCTCCTGCCAGGAATCGAACCCACCAAACATGAAAATCAGTCTTTTATTTTTACGACACCGATCGAAAGAGTTACTTATATTAGGATTTTTTTTTTCCTGAATAAACTTTTAAACAAAAGGAAGACTATGCAATTTAACATTAATTTAAATATTACGTATTGTGTAGTATTGTAGTACTGTATAGCCATAAAGAGCATTATTATTATAATCTGTTGTTATAAACGAGATGCTAGTTTGTTCCATATGTTCAAGCATTGTTTATAACTCTATGATTCTAATCTAATCATGCTCTTAACCAATGGTTACGTCACACAACTTTTTTCTATGAGAAACAAAGATTCCCAAAACTGTCACAAAAGTCGTGGTGCACGTTTCCACTGCGAAAAAACACGAATCGTGAGTATTAATATGCAACATCCTCGTTTTTTAATCGTGCCACCAGTCTTAATAGTTATGTTGTAACTTATCAAATGTCATATCTTTTCCGTCTGAGAGCTCTTAAGTATTACTTCAAGTTAGTGCTTTAGAAAGTCCTGCGCTTTAAGTGTAAAATTACAGATAACATGTGCGCTACTGACAGAAAAAATGTGCTAGATATTTACTTGTATGTTATGTCGTTTGTTCTTTTTGGTTATATTTGATTTATGTTTTGTCTTCTTTATGTAATAAAAAAACAGAGCTCTTAGAAGTTGATAATCTTTTTATGGAAATCAAACCTTTTTCTTACTATTTTTTATTAAAACACAATGCAATATTTCGACTGTTTAGAATTAATTAAAATAGAGTTAAAACTTCGATGGAAAGCACAGAGAATAAGGCTTGCACCACCTTGACTTAAACTTAACTTAAACAGATACAAACTTATCTGAGCTAGTGGTTAAAAGTGGAACTAAGGTGTTATTTTTATTACATATTGTTGCCTAGGTTACGCCATAGACGACAGCGACACTGTCATCGATTCAGATAAGTTTGTATCTGTTATAGTTATGGTTAAGAATTCAATAGTTGATTCTTGAGAAACGACAGAACTTATAGGTATAAAAATTCATGGCATTTACTGAAGAAATACATAATTGCTTACAAGGGAATGGAGTTGATGGATTCGACATAGAGAATCACCCTAATTAGTGATTTTATCTTATTCAAAGTGTTTTTTTTATTCTCTGGAGCGCATATTGTGGAACATGTTAATGTTTTAGAAAATGCGATTGACAAATATTACGTTAACCATCTTATTTTAAACAAAGCCACATTAAAAATTAATGGCTAAACCTGAAACATAAACCTAGACACACTTACAGGAAATCAAATCAGACAAAAGAAATCGGAATAAAACATATCCAAGCATTTCTGTATTGTGATCTAAGTAAGTCACATCCCACGACCGAGTTTAGACCATATCATGCGGTCACATTCATATCTATTGCGACGACTTAAGATTCATATTTGAGTTTCGAGTTGGTGAAATGAATGGTAGAGTTTTAGCCTAGTTCTGGTTGGCTTATGCCATAATGGAAGCGACGACGCGCCGGCGTTTCTTAGGCTAATTAATTTGCTTGGTTAGTGAAATCTATGGGATTTCTGAAGGCATGTTTAGTGAAATTTCTAAGCCATTGACCAGAATGTCATAGTTAAATAATAATTAGTAAACAACTTGCCTTTGTTGTTATTGGAAAGTTGTTTTTTTTAATAAGTAATTAAACAACTTTCCAAGTTTTTTTTATAATTATAAAGTATTATTTTTTAAACAGTTCTCCAGATTGATAGAATACTTATTTGTGTCAAGTGTGTCCATCAGCCATTTTTGATGTGCCCACTGCTGGGGTACAGGCCTTCCTTATGGGTGGTAAGGAGGATGGGCCATAACCCACCACGCGGGTCCAATGCGGATTGGTGGGTGTTAACGACTGAAAATGCAGCCGGGACCAACGGCTTAACGTGCCTTCCGAGGCACGGAGGAGCTCGAGATAATACATTTTTGGTCACCCATCCCATGACCGACCCTTGCGAACGTTGCTTAACTTCCGCAATCGCTGGGCCAGGCGTTAAACCTTTGCGCCACCGAGCTCCTCAAGTAACTTATTTAAAATTCGTAGTTTGTCTGCGATATAGAGATTATTAAAGTTGTCAAGATTTAAAGTTACGTAAAATTTATTTAATTATCGCATTTTGTCTATGAATAGTAAATACCTATTAAGGATCCTGACCTATACGACCTGAGTGGTGCAGTGGTCAACATGCCGCCTACCACGCAAGAGGTCCCGGGTTCGATTCCCGGCCGGGCAGAAATTGAAATGATGATTTTTAATTTCTGTGACGGGTCTGGGTGTTACTATGTATAATAAGTATATATTTAAAAAGTATACAAGTAGTATATCAGTTGTCTAGCACCCATATTACAAGCTTTGCTTAGTTTGGGGCTAGATGGCGCTGTGTGAAATTGTCTAAGCATTTATTTATTTATACTATTTAACAACTAGTTATATTTCTTCATCCAATTTCAGTTTGTTGTTTTACATCATTCCTTCCCATTTAATCTATTACACCTGATATAATTTAGCACGAAAAATCAAATGCAAATGGAGCTTAAACATCCATTATGAAGCCTCCACAGAAATTTCGTAATTTCAATTTTCGTACGGAACTGAGAAGGTTTATTACTGTATTTTTCATGTCGCAACAAGGTCGTACTGTTTAACGAATCAGAGGGCCTATTTTAAAAAATTGAATTGCGACAATCGAACGAAGTTTGTCGTTCGATTTACTTGATTTGGAGCCTTAATGAGATAATGGGAAGCTCATTGGCCAAGTGGCGCCTGAACCTGCGATGATTTCGTAGCGGGATACCTACTATTGCACTTAGCTGAACTTACACAAATACAACATTATTAAATGATTCGATTGTGGAAGTTACAAACGTCAAGCACGCAAGGGTTCCTAAAGGATCGTCGTGGGAAAAGTGACCAAAATTTTACCATTTAGATTTTCTCCGCCGATGATCCCAGCTGCATTTGCAGTCGTTTAAAACCCTCGTCATCGCCCATCTTCTTTATCCACCCTTAAGAAAGGTCTGTGCTCCAGAAGGAGGGACATTAAAATTGACTAATGCCAAATATGATTCAATTGTTTCACGGAGTGAAACGAACTTCGTCCGATTATCTTGTCTCTTTTTCTAGTAGGGCCTCAGCAGTAAGGAATTAGTTCCACGGCCCTTATTTGTTAAGATGATAAATTAATTAGCTCGTGTCGCGAAAGCGTTTAAAAATGACGTTGGTAATTATTTATGCTTTGTTTTGTAAACAAAAATAAAAGTTCATTAATTAGTGTGAACAGTTATTCATAACTAAGTTAGTGTTAAAAACTAGCGCAGGGAATCTAAAAAGGCAAGATTGTTTACGAAACATTTACCTACCGATATTTTATTTTATTTTTATTTTTCTTTATTAGGGACAGTACACAGCTCACTTAAATTCTAAGTTACAATTTTAAAACGTATTCTTAAGGCCAATTACGACTGTTGGATAGTCGTAATTGGCCTTAAGAGAAGGAAGGAAGGAGAAGGAATCGATAATATTTCATAAGATGAAAGATGAAGATTTTTTAATGGATTTGAAAGATGAAACTTATTATTTTGAACAATTACGACAGACAGTCAAATTTTATATAAAAAATTAAATCTCTTTTTTTTTCAATGCTTAAGACATAAAAACAATGTAAATTAAATAAAAAAATAGCTTACATTTTTCACGTGAACTATTCAATTAAGCAACATCAATCATAACTTAATTTTCACATAATGCGAAAGATAATTTGCCAATGGAAAAGTGACCAACAGCCATTTGTATTGATAGTTAAAATCGTTTGAACATTCTAGACTGCAATGCAATTTCAACTTAAATACTATGTTGTAGTCATTTCCTTGTAAAATATGCTGACAGGTTTAATTAACATGCTAACTAATAGAACCGCTACAGCTAACTACAGGACACCTTTTAATAACTTTAGTGCTTAAGTTAGAATTAAGTAACATATCTAACTTCAATCCAGTTATTACAAAGTTGCGAAGTCTTGAATATAAATAAGACAACGTGTCGTTAGCTATAATTATTGTAGATTCAATTAAATAAAACATAAAAACATTGAATAAAGTTAGACTTTTTTAGAATTGAAGCTGTCATTGCTATTTGCTGTAGATTTGTAAATGTAGAATACGAGTGAATCTTCTTTGTCAAAATGAGGTAATTAAAAAATGATAAAAAGATTATTATAATTTTCTTTTGTAAATTCACATTTAACAGACACTTTTTACATGTAGGTATGACAAAAATGTAAAAAAAAAACTAAATTGATTGTACTGCTGTTATAGAATGACGTGTCGTGACAAATTTTGACCAGGAGTTCAAAATTTACCATATTATTATTGTAGGAGGGTCGTGACAGCATCAAGTCACTTGGTGGTTGATGGCTCTCCATGCAGAACGGTTTCCTGTCATCCGGATAGGGTCTGCATATCTGTGAGTCTACCGCGCAAGTGTCATCGGCATCGCTATCGGCTTCATATGACAGATGGATGTGAAACATTGCTACTTCCTTTGGTAAGTTTTCATTTGTGCCAAAAAGAAGTACCAATGTGTCACATCCCTCTGTCAAATGAAGCTGAAGGCGATGCCGGCGACACTTGCGCGGCAAGGCACCTGTTTGGCAGACGACCATTACTGCATCGGTCCATCGAGTCGGTGATCTTCTAGGGCTCCTTTTACATGGCCTACGGGCTACGACGATGAGCTTTTCAACATTATCCGATTCCCATCTGGTAACGTGTCCGAAGTACTGGACAAGACGCTGCATGCAAACAGTTGATAAGCTGGTCTTAACATATAACTCGAACAGATTGAGGGCTTTGAGGCAAAGTGACATTTACAAAATAAAAATAGTAACTATTTGCCTCATAGATATAGTAGATTTGCCTCACTAAAGGAAAGAAGTGTCGAAATTGGCTTTTAAAAATAATCGGCCTGTACCAAAGAGGCAAGTAAGAGCTCGCTGGCTGACATCTGCCCAAAGAGAAACATTTTAGGGTTACATCTGTCCGCCTACCTGAGTACTCTTCGAAGCTTAGTAAAAAAAATACCTTGACACACACATTTTTATCAACGCCATCTATCGAGTCTACAGTTTTTGTCATTTTTAAAAGCCTTCATTGAAGTGTTAGTATACACCAACACTATAACTACTACACTAACACTAGAAAGCTAGAGACGAACTGATACCTACATCTCATAATTTTCTCGAAATATTAATATTATTATATATACTTACGTTGTTATTCCTACACTATGTTAGGCGTTTCTTTTATTGATGTAATGTTTGAAGAATTTATAAGTTTTAAATGAACATAGCATTAACAAATAAATCATTAAAGTGAAGTGAACATGTTTCTATGAATAGTAGAAATTCACCTTAGCACCATCTGGTGATGTAAAACTGATGCCAGTAAAAGTGCAATTTATTCTAAGTCGATGATGAATAAGCAACGCGTTTAGTAAGAATATTGTACGACAGTTAAGTGACTGTTTGTAGATTCTAACTTTTACCACAACTTTCGATTAATTTAACAGTATAATCTGCGATACCTAGCCTACCTTAGAGCTAGACTAGTAGACTGAGCTACAAACTCTTGATATTATTTAGGAGTCTTTGTTTTCATAACGATTTTCATATACAACAATAATTATAATATATTGTATTGACTATAAAGGCAAAATAAAGGCATAACTTCACTTCTTTTTAATTTTGAAGGGTTTACTTTCGTTACATTTCATATTAATTTACTAAATGTAATCAATAAAAATCGAAAGCAATAAATTTATTAAGTAACATAAAATTTTCTTAAAAAAAATATATACTGAGATCCCCTTTTAAGTACTTACTTACTTATTAGTAATATCCCTTTAAGTAATATTCTTAATAAGTACAACTGGCAAAGGGTACGTATCAGAATGTCTAAAGTTAGAATGTCTAAACTTAAAATGGCAAAGTTCAAAACGTCAAAAATTTGAATGTCTAACGATTAAAATGTCGAAAGTTCAAAATGTCAAAAACGAAAATGTCAAACGGTCAGATAGTCCTAAATAAAAATGTCTAAATTCAAATGATCAAAACTTAAAATGTCTAATATTTAAATTACCAATTCATAATAAATGCCAATTACATTTTTTGATGATGTGATGGTAGTAGCAGTCCACCAAAATTGAAGTTGAGAAAGCGTGATTTAAATAAGTTAAGAAATTTCGGCGTTAACATAAAGCTGGAGCTTTTTCAAAATCCATGACGACAAAAAATGGATATAATGAAATTTCATTTTTGTACAATATTCAGGAATCAAATCAAACATAACATCATATTATGATGCTTTTCTTTGTGTGTACAAAGCGCAAATAGTAATGGAAATGTTTTTTCACAGTTGTATGTGGGGCCATGAATGAATATCTGAGGAACGATTTTGAAGGTTCCATCCATAATCCAAAAGAGTAGCTTAACTCAACAATAGCATGAGTTCTTTCGTGCTAAACAGAATCACTCTTTTACACTGTGCAAAAGTCCTTTCTTTTATGAAAAAGTTTTTGTTATTGTAAGTTGTCAGTTGTTCATCAATATAAAAATCAAACTCGGTTGGTTCCTTACCTAGTTTTTCCTAATGCTTTTTTTCTCGCGATTTATCATCTATCGCATCGAATCTTTTGTAGTTAAATAGATCGCAATATCGGTACTTGTAGACGCTATATGATTTTGCAGGGCTCACCTTTCCATTATCAGACCACGAGTTTCGAATTCATATTTTTTTATGTCAAGAACTCATGATTTGGAACACGCATACGAAATTTTATGTTTAGGAACCAAATAATACGCGAGAAAAAAATTCTGAAAATTAAGATTTTCTAGGAAAAATGTCAATTTTAGATTTGTGTCGTAATTTTTGACGTTTAATAGCGGCGCACTAAGTTGGTAGCACTACTAAAGGACCGCAGGTCACATGATAGGTGCGAGGAGCGTAGCGACGAGCATGTTAGGTGTACATGAACCCAGCGCGCGAGCCGAGCGAGCGAAGCGAGCGCGCCGCGGTAGCGGCCGGCGAAGCGCCAGAAACGACTTTTTTTACGTGCGAAATTTTGTACGTACATCCCCTCCCCTCTCCCCACCATTTTTAGCCTCCCCTGCTTAATTTCCAAATTTTTTGTTTTCTTTAACCATTTTAAAAAAAAGTATCCATCTCCTAACTTTCAAACTTTAGGGAGGGGTTATTAAATATTTAAACTACAAAGAATTGCTCACAAAATGTTGCAAGGCGATAAATGAAAAAAAGGCGAATTGTTGTTTTCAAATCATTGTAAACCTTTGACTTATGGACCATTGATATTTTAACTAGTTTGATATTTGAACCGTTTGACATTTTGAATTTTGCTATTATGAAGTTATACATAATGATTTTTGACATTTTAAACAATTTGCATTTTGATTTTTGACATTTTGAACTTTGCCATTTTAAGTTTAGACATTCTAACTTTAGACATTCTGATACGTACCCCTGGCAAAATAAGAAAGAAAGGCATCTTGACCCAGTAACAGTTAACTCCTATATGCTTATATATACTTAATGGAAAATTTAATAAAAGTACTAAGGTAAAAGGAACGGACACATAAAACGACACCGCAGTAAGTTAAAGTTCAATTAAAGAGTTTCCTTTATTATTTAATTATGATTAGGCACTAACAATAAACCTCATCTTTTCTTAATAGCTGTGCCTCAGAGATTTTCCACAAATTGTTTAGAAAGTGTTATCGCTATTACCTAGGATAAGGTAAGGTTGCAATAGTACTGATATTACCTCGCTCGGCATCGGCATCAGCGGCTCAGATCGACAGGTCATCGACATCGGCAAAAACTCGGGAAACGCATTTGACGCACTCTAGTAAAGGTGCGCACTGACACGCGATTGTATTATATCTGATGAATATAAAAAAATGTAGCAAAAAAGATAAATGACAAAATTTGTGAAACGCTCAGTGGAAAATAAGCTGCACTACGAAGATTTGCACTACTAAAGCACTACCTACTTATTTATACTTATTTTTCATATTCAATTCTCAGATTCACGCGTGCTCTAGGCATTGAAATAAAACACTCTTTAGGCGGTTGTATAACCGAAAGTGGCGCCGTCAGAGGTTTTTATTTTATAAGTTGTTAATAGAAAATGATATAAATAATGTTTATCTTGGAGATTTTAGGGCCCATGGTCTAGTATTTTTAGAAGGTATCAATACATGCCCTCATAGTCATTCGTAGAAGTAGATAGCAAATGTGTCAAAACAGCCACTTTTAGCAGTTTTGCTATCTACTTCTAGCAGTGACTACGAGGAAATGTAACGATACCGTCTAAAAATACTAGACTGTGGGCCCTAAAATCTCCACGATAAAAAATTTTAAAATGGTGTATTAGAATTATAATATTAAATATAATTCACCGCGGCGCCACTTTCGCTCAGGGACCTTAAAGGATACCTACTAGCGCGGTTTTATTAAAAGTACCTACTTTGTGAATTAATTGCTGTTTCGATTTTATATGGTAGAAAAACAAAAACAAAAATAATTGCAAACGTTAAACGAGTACTTGAAGATCTTTAAAAACCCCAACTTTTAATAACTTTTTTAACAAAGACTACATCAATGGTTAACTGCAAATGCCTTAACTGTTAGCTATAGATCTTGTGGGAACAAATCAACACGTTTTAAAAAAAAGTAAGTAAGTACTAACATTCCCCCTAGATAGGTGTATTCGTTCCGCATTCCCAGTCGTAGGAAATCGACAATAATGGCAGTTTTTTCCTTAATGTTTCATCGGCGCTTGTCAATAGAAACTTCTAAGATAGGTGAGTAAAACTCATCAAAAATCTTGTCTTTTCTCAAAATGATCCCATAATGCAGAAAGGGCCTTCTATTTTGAATTTACTTTAGGGAAACAAAATGTTAAAATTGAAATCAAAACATTTTTGTAAAGCTCTAAAAATGGCGCGCATTCCATTAGAAAAAAAATAATGAAATGGGTGCACTGGGTTGCGTTCAGAACCTACGCTCCGAGTGCAACCGACGCTGTAACGGCGTTCCAAACATTAGAGCGTGACTTCCGGTTGTTACAGCTTTCCCGTTTCAAACGTCAGAGCGTTGCAACTTTTTAACCATCAAAATCGGTGGTTGAAAAACGCTGACGTTTGTATATAGTAAAAATGTCAATGCCATTTGACATTATTTTGTATTTTGATGTTTTTGTGTCTAATTTTTTAAAATATTCATGGTAGCTCCTCAGAAACAGATTTTATTTCATTTAGAATAAAGGAAAGTTTAAATTATTCGCATTCCAAATGGAAAACGAAGAATTTGTACTATTAATGTCATTTAAAGTTCTTGGTCGTTCCGAACCTTAGAGCCAAAAACCAAACAACCGCACTCTTAGCCTCTAAACGCAACCCTGCAAACTAATCGCACTAATGTCATCGATCACCATAGAGTGCATTTTAATCATGGAAAATGTGTGGGAAAATATCATAGATATGAAAATATCGTTGTTTTTTTTTAATATCACGGCACTGCCTACTTCTTGGATTTGCCCTGTATCGTAATGAGAAAAAAAGTTATTTAACTAAAAAATAGGAGTAAAAATAAACAAGCAAAACTGTAATAACTCAAAATAACAACTAATTTTATATAAAAGTTGACAGGCAAAACAGTATCAAGTCACAGTTAATAAGCTCACATTTGTAAATAATTTTCTGATTTGGTGTGGTTACTCGTGATAAAATACAAATTTATGTTTCGGTAGCCTCGGTATTAGGCAAGACTGTCTTAAAATGCAATCCAAAAGAGTTATGACTGTTTTACCAGATTGTAGAGAAAAAACTGCTGATTCCGAATATTGTAAATAACTCTAAATTAATTTTTTTTGTGTTAATACTATGTTGAATATCATGTTCGATTTGTTTCAACTATGAGTATGGAACGTTCCCTTTATCAGTTTGTTTTTATATTTTGTTGGACTTATGCCCTTTCTGCAATATTGCAATTTACTATGAATCGCATATGCGATTACTAACTACAAAGTAAAATAACATAAAAAGAGTATTTGAGTCCATGTTGAAACTGCGAGTTAAATCAAAGTTAAACAAACTTTGATAAGTCATGGTGAATTTATTATCAAACCCGATGGTAATGAGCATGAAATAAGAGAAGAGAAAAAAACTACAGGGCTACTTTCTCATAAAATGTTATCACCTTTTTTTTAAAGAGTGTTCCCATTGAAATTAACGCGGTTTTTGCGCAGGTCTAATAACTAAGATAAAAATATGATTCGGCTTTTTAATGTGAAAGACTTTACTTACAAAGTCATTGGACAAACTATCGATATTTATAAAAAGTAGTGATGCAACGAATTCGCCGAATAGTAGATATTTACCGAATATTCGTATTCGCCGAATATCATCACGAATATTAAAACAAACTATTTATATTATTTATAACTGAACGCAACCCAAATTACGGTTTGGATGTGCACCATGTATCCGAACGCACCTACGCACTTTACTGTTTGTATCTATTGACGGGGATTACCCTAACATTGAATGAATGAACGGAGTCGAGTTCTCAAGTTCTCAATTGTTACTTGTTTGTATCATAGCATAAAATGCCCGCTAACTTACAAATGTTGTGCATTTTTTAAAAAAAATTGTTAGCAGTTAATTTCAATTATTAAACATCTCAGTAAAAAAGAACGTGTATTATTCATTACGTTGTTGAATTATTCGTATTCGTATTCGCTGAATAGTGAGTTTGATATTCGTATTCGTTAAAGTAGTATTCGTTGCATCACTTATAAAAAGTCATCATGTTTGCAACATGCGTTTTTATTATTTTTATTTTCCATGCTATCAAAAAATACAAAGATCGAATCATTTTAAAAATAAAACTCATTAGCATCAACACTAAAAACGTTAAAGAGATAATTATTAAAAGTATTTTCTATTTTTACCACGACTTTTTAAGTATGTCAGGCATAAATCTATGCTCAATATCTTTCCTATTCATAAAAATGTTACTCATTATGCAAATCATTCGTATCTAATAGCTTTGCGGCTCAGTCAAAGTTATCTAGTTATTTTATCTTTAACAACCATTTTATTTCCGCAACACAGTACCGTTCTTCCTTCTTATTTCTCATGTCAAATGATTAAATAACAACAACATAGCTATAATCATCTCATAATGCTCAATAAGTGATTCGTATTCGAAACTTCGTAAGAATCGCTTTCGTTTTTTTTCTGACCGGTTCTTTAATTAAAGTTTAAATATTTCAACCAACATTGTTATTATTATATTGGAATGTAATTTTTATGTTATGTGGCTTATGAAAATTGGCATAATCAGATGCATGATTTTAAAAGTAATAACTCAAGTAATTCAGTAAAGTAATCATGGTGAATATTATCAATTCAACTATGCCTAACTTTTTATAAGAAGAATTCATTTATACAAAAATCATTCTTAATAAAGCTTTCGCTTGTTCACAATTATGACACATACATCAGAAAGAACAAAAGAAACCACCTTAATTGAACCTATATAATCTTACATCAAACAAGGTACAAAAATGCTGTTCATATACTTTTACCTTTACTAAGTTCGTTCTTGAATGGCGCCCTCAAAACGGGTCTGTAAGTTAGAAATCGAAATTGATGCTCGTAGGTCAGGCATGGTGCCGTTATGGAGCAGAGCAGGTGGACGCTGACCTTCGAGATTTTGTTGCTTTAATTGATAAAGAGAAAATTATAATTATAAAATGTAAGAAGAGATGTTGTAATGAAAAGTCATTCTCTGATGAGTGTGACAAATAAAACCCTTTGGATTTTAGATTGAGACTTTTGAAATGCATGAGGATAAAAACGTTTTTTTTATCCGCTACGGGTTAGTGCTTGACCGTCATCTTACTCGCCGAAGCGCTCATGGCGGAACTTGACAGACTCATCGTACTCGATCACGTTTGTTAAGCAACGCTCAGTCCGGCCAGGTGTCGGATGGGTGACCGTTAAGTGGCATTACAACTGAGCGCTTCCGTGCTTCGGAGGGCACGTTAAACCGTCGGTCCCGGCTGTTGTCATCTGATAATGGTCGTTAAGCCAAGTTAGAGGCCTTACAGGCGGCTTGATAAACTCTAACACCAGAGGTGGCCACTATTCCTCGTTCGATAATAAGAATAAGATCTTACTCGCCGAACGAAGGTGATAGCGCACGGCACCTGCAATCCTCAACCACAGAGGAACTGTAAAACTTTTCGTAGTTGATTACTTCTGGTAGTTATGTGGACATGTAGAGTACCCTGTAAAAGTTTTCGTAGCTGATTACTTCTGGTAGTTATGTGGACATGTAGAGTACCCTGTAAAACTTTTCGTAGCTGATTACTTCTGGTAGTTATGTGGACATGTAGAGTACCCTGTAAAACTTTTCGTAGCTGATTACTTCTGGTAGTTATGTGGACATGTAGAGTACCCTGTAAAACTTTTCGTAGCTGATTACTTCTGGTAGTTATGTGGACATGTAGAGTACCCGACTGGGTACTTGACGCACATACAGACGTAATTCCGAAAAGGAATATCGAATGTATGAAAAGAAAAATGCTGTATGTGTGTTCGGAATGATTCCGTTTCGGAGTTCCGAATCAAAATTCTAATCTATTTTATCATTGTTTAACAAAAACAAAATACAAATACGGAAAGAGCATCAATCAATTACTTACCTAATTTATTTTTACCAAGTTTTTTCCTATTCCGAATTTGTCCGGTTGAATCAGATTTTGTTTTTGTATTCCAACAATAACTGAAAACATGAATACTAAATAATACACTAGAAAAAATACGACTCGCACCAGATCAATACTCAGACGGGAATCGAACCCGCGACCTTTGGATATCCGGTCCAATGCTCTGACCGCTGAGCTACCGAGTCACCGCGAGCGACCGCTCAGCGGTCAGAGCATTGGACCGGATATCCAAAGGTCGCGGGTCCGATTCCCGTTCAAGAATTGATCTGGTGCGAGTCGTATTTTTTCTAGTATCTATATTATTTAGTATTGTATAAAAATAGCATTGTGAATGCAAAAATCTCAAAATTAAAAATGAAAACATGAACTTGAATTTAAAATCTTTTCACCGGAACTGATTCTGTAGTAAGGTCAAGCGTGACTTACCTACTCATATTAATTTATTTCAACGGTCAACACAAATCCATCGATATATTTTTACGGGTCATGAGATGTTGTTAAATTGAATCAAAATCAGGTCAGAAAATAATTGGTTATTGGATCAAAGTCAAATCAATCAAATCTAACTATTGCTTAAGACGCTGTTTCATGGATATCTCTTACTGGTACTTATGTGTCATTTTCTTACTTAAAGATCTACATATTAGGAATTCCATAATATTACAAATAATTACACTTAGATACTTATAGAAAGTAAACTACCTAATCATTTACAATGATGGTAAGTCTGAGGCAGTAATTTCGAATCGAAATTCGAGAGACTGGAATTAATGAACATTACGTAAACTGCAAACTTGAACTTTCAACTTTGCCGGCAACGTAAATAAATACGCTTTCTATATTTTAATCTTGGAAAATATGTTCAAAGTATTTTTGTATACAAAAATACTTATCACACTTGCTTATTAACGAAAGTAGTATCACCAACGTTAAACGTTGATTGGTTGAATAAAGAAATTCTAAATAAATTGTCGAACCTGTACCCTTAGCACGAACAGCTATCGAGAAAAAAAACGCACGTAAAATTACTCGATAGACAATTCTCTATGAAAAATTTCATTTCGCTTATCGGCGATAGATGGCGCTGTACAAATTTCCAATACAAAATTTATATATCGAATGATTTTACGCGCGTTATTTTTTTCGATAGCTCTTCGTGCTAAGGGTACTGATTACAAAATTTCATGAGAATTGGTTGAAAAATGCGACCTGTGGCCCTACCATGAGTTGATGCAAACTGTTTACGTTTCCGTAAACTATCGTTTTGTCTCTTTCACTCGCATTGACTGTGAGCAGTATATCCGATAGTTTACGGTAACGTAAACAGTTTGTATTAACTCATGGTAGAGCCACTGTAGACAAGAACAAACCGAAAGCCAGAAAGACGGAAGGAAGGACATACGAAAGAATTTTTGCCCAAGCTGAAGCAGAGAAACTTCGCTCGCGCTTTGCGCTCGCTCGGTCAATAGGCTCCGTGCACGCTTTTAGCGCCACCTAGCGTTCGCCACTTTGTTGGCTCTGCTGACCGTTTTGAAGTTTTGATATGAAATGGCGGCATTGTGACAAATGTTAAAAAATACTATAATAGGTATTGTGTTATTAATGTTTTTTCAAAATTACTGTGATTTACGTGGACAAAGTGTCGTGAAATCATTTTTGGTCATTTAAATTAAATATGGCCAGAAAAATCTATTCAATTACTTGTCTACTACAATCTACTACAATCTTCTATTATCTACTACAATTATCAATCTACCACGGTAGATTGACAATCTAGCACAATATACTGCGATCCATTAGTTTTAACCGACTTCAAAAAACCAGGAGATTGTTTTTCTTTTCGTCTGTATGTTTTTTTAGGGTATTTTCCCAATGTCCACCCGGATATACTTGCGGGCGGAAGCTAGTTAAAAATAAATATGGGCTCTATTCTTATAAAATTCCTAAAAGTACTACAAATTAATTTCAATGTTTAAAAAAATAAAAACCCCTAGGGTATCTTTGACTGAGATCAAAATTATCATATGTCTCTTCAATCTAAACTGTGCGCTAAATTTCATCTAAATCAGTACAGCCTTAAAAAAACCATGTATCGGATAGCAGTGGATTGCGATGATGAGCAGACTGCAAGTTCTCTGTTCGTTTGTATGTTTGTTTTTTTTGTGATTTTTCGAATGTTCCCACGCGGATGTAGTCGCGGGCGGAAGCTAGTTAAAATAAATGTGGACTACATTTTTATAAATATCCCAAAAGTAAGTAAGTACCTACTGATGTTTAAATGTTTTGAAAATAATACTATTACCTCGAAAAAAAAGGTGCCAACCCTAAGCCAGATTGACGTAGATTGACAATCCAGCACAATCTGACCACGCCAGATTGAAACAGATCGCGAACAACGTTACACAATCAATCTCCGTCAATCTGGATTGTGTGTGTAATGGGTGCCTAAATCCGGGAGTCTCCTGCGTACAGAACCGACAAGCCAACGCCAATTTTTAAAGCTTTACATTCGTCTTCTATTAGATAGAATACATAGATATAGTATATTAAGGCGAGGCCAGTACCCTTAGCACGAACAGCTATCGAGAAAAAAAACGCACGTAAAATTACTCGATAGTCAATTCTCTATGGAAAATTTCATTTCACTTATCGGCGATAGATGGCGTTGTACAAATTTCCAATACAAAATGTATCTATCGAATGATTTTACGCGAGTTATTTTTTTCGATAGCTGTTCGTGCTAAGGGTACAGTTCACGATCTGATGAAAAGTCTGATTTTTGAACTTCCAATGTGAAGAACTGATGTAAAATTCTACTTCACAAAAATTACTGTAGACTTAAAAAGAAACAAAGAAGCAGATTAACCGAACAGAATATTGAAAATGGCATGGTAACTCTGTAAAAAAATCGTGAATAACACCATAAAAACTTATAAAACTAAATTTCAAATCGTCAGATTTCGTAATTTTCAACGACAGTGATATGATTTTTTATGCAAAAAGCAAGAAATAATATTCAAATCATTAGATACGCATTATCATTGTTATGATAAAACACGTCTATTAAAGTCGAGTGGGGCTGGAGTACATATTCCTTTTTTTATTCTAAAAGCCCCACCCGACTTCAATAGACGTGTTTTATTATAACAATGATAATGCGTATCTAATGATTTGAATATTATTTCTTGCTTTTTAGAGGCAGGTTTTTTGAAGTCGGTTTTTTTGTTTTTTAAACAATTTTTTTATTTTTTTATTTTTAGTGTAAGTACCTTCTGTATTAGGTAGTGTAGGTAAGTATATTATTTAGGTAGAAAAATCGGCCTAGCCAAACGTGAGATAATCGCGAAGAAACATACATACAATACCTCCTTTTTTTGAAGTCGGTTAAAAAGACTACACAAAGGTATCCCTTCCCCAACAAAAAAAATCATCTAATTCGGTTCATAAATAACAAAATTGTCAAGTTTGTTGATTTAATTTCATAGTATTTTCAGGATTACTTGTAAACTACTGAACCGATTTGAAAAAAAATTAAATGGGACCATCTCGCAAGAAAACTCAATCGAACAAAAAAAGAATTATCTAAATCGGTCCATAAATGTCGAAGATACGCGCGAACAACGATAAAAAAAAAAAAATAAAAAAAAAAAAAAAAAAAAACATACAATCGAATTGAGAACCTCCTCCTTTTGATGAAGTCGGTTAAAAAGGATAGCTTTTTATCGATCTAACACAATAACCGAGTACATTTTTAATAAATGATCCAGTATTTCAGAAATCAATAAAAATGTACTAAAATTTGTCAAATTTCTGACGAAGCGTCATTATTAAAGTTATGCAATATTCAACCTTATTCTAAAGACATAGTGAAAGAGTAAATTTCGTGAACTGTACCCTTAGCACGAACAGCTATCGAAAAAAATAACGCACGTAAAATCATTCGATAGATAAATTTTGTATTGGAAATTTGTACAGCGCCATCTATCGCCGATAAGCGAAATTAAATTTTCCATAGAGAATTGTCTATCGAGTAATTTAACGTGCGTTTTTTTCTCGATAGCTGTTCGTGCTAAGGGTACTGAGGGCCTAGCCAAAGTAACATTTGCAAATCTTCGTTATCGCTTCGCTTTCGAAACATGTATGGGATTGACGTAAGGTTTCGTTAACTATCGAAATTTAAAACGTCAAATCCATACATGTTTCGAAGCGAAACGATAACGAAAAATTGCAAATGTTACTTTGGCTAGGGGGGCTGGCCTCGCCACGCCGACAGTCCGACACACAAAACCGACGCGACGCTGAGATTCGCTTCACGTCAGTGTTCCAAAAATTGTAAAAAATGGTTAAAGTTATGGGTCAATAATGTTGAAAGATTTTATAATGAATCATTACTCTTTTCCATACCGCGATTCAGAAGATAACACCGTCATCTGTTGTTAACAACTTAAACTAATACTAGGTGAATTAAAACGTGAACTCTTTTTGCATGCATGCATTGCAGCCACAGAATATATCAAATCAAATTAAATCAAAAATTCTTTATTCAAATACAGAAATGTGCTTTGTGAGTAAGGCAGCGCTAAATGAAGACTAAATGTATGAAATAAAACACTTTTAACGGATACTTGCGCGGTTTTATTGAAAGTACTTTGGTAATTAGTTGGAATTTGGTTTGATTTTTTATTTTCCCGACGTTTCGGCACCTTTGCAGCTGCCGTGGTCACGGGGGACTGAAACGGCCTTACCACAAAACACTGTTTAACTAAAACACTGTTTAAATGTGATGCTGTCACTTTTTTGACAATATTGTTTGAAAGAGACGGCATCACATTTAAACAGTGTTTTTATTAAACAGTGTTTTAAAATCTTTTGTGGTAAGGCCGAAAGTGTTTTATTTCATGTCTAGTGAGCGCGTAAGCTTGAGAAGTGAATATGGCTAAATGTATCTTTTGGGGTGCATTGCATCGTGCGTCCACTAGCGCCGCCAATCAAGAAAAAATCATTAAGTACAACAAATGATTGTTTAAATTCTGAAAAATATATTAACTAGTAATTAGTTATAAGCGATTTTTGTATACGTTTATTTTTGGTTAAAATCGTGTTTGTGTATGTCATCACAATCGCGAAAACTGCCTAACGCTACCACTTTTGGCGGTGTTATTGATTTAACTTTTCTATAAGGTCGTCGTTTTCTTTTCGAAAGTGGCGCCGTGGTGAATTTTATCTATTATTGTAATTTTAATAAGTAGGTACACAATTTTCAAAAAACTTTACGTGGAATATTTAGAGCACATAGTCTAGTATTTTTAGACGGTATCATTACATTCCCTCGTAGTCATTGCTAGAAGTAGATAGCAAAACTGCTAAAAGTGGCCGTTTTTGACACATTTGCTATAATTTCAACGAATGACTACGAGGGAATGTAGTGATATCTTCTAAAAATAAAACCGGTCAAGAGCGAGTCGGACTCGCGCACCGAGGGTTTCCATACCATCATAATAAATACACTGCAGAGTAGAATAATAAAACAGGAACCAGAAAACCCCTTTTTTTGGTTAACCCAATTGATAGGGAAACCCTATTAAAAACTTATTAAATGACAGGGTTTCCCTTTCGATAGGGTTAGTCGACGATATGCTTACCGTATTGATAGGGTTACCGTATTGATAGGGTTACCGTATTGATAGGGTTACCGTATTGATAGGGTTACCGTATTGATAGGGTTACCGTATTGATAGGGTTTTTGAAAACAAGTATATGAAATATCCAATGATAACCCCTTTAACGGTAAGCGGTTCTGGTCCTTCGGCCCAGGTAGATCTAGGTATAAATTGCTTGAACACGTTTTAAGGCGAGGCCAGTTCACGATCTGATGAAAAGTCTGATTTTTGAACTTCCAATGTGAAGAACTGATGTAAAATTCTACTTCACAAAAATTACTGTAGACTGAAAAAGAAACAAAGAAGCAAATTAACCGAACAGAATATTGAAAAATGGCATGGTAACTCTGTAAAAAATCCTGAATAACACCATAAAAACTTATAAAACTAAATTTCAAATCGTCAGATTTCGTAATTTTCAACGACAGTGATATGATTTTTATGCAAAAAGGATAGCTTTTTTATCGATCTAACACAATAACCGAGTACATTTTTAATAAATGATCCAGTATTTCAGAAATCAATAAAAATGTACTAAAATTCGTCAAATTTCTGACGAAGCGTCAATTAAAGTTATGCAATATTCAACCTTATTCTAAAGACATAGTGATAGAGTAAATTTCGTGAACTGGCCTCGCCTTAAAACCCCTTCATAAAGCCTTCACAGGGTTTCCTCGATAGGGTTTTCGTATTCGGTAAGTGCTTACTTGGGTTACCCTTTCGACAGGGTTACCGTATTGATAGGGTTACCGTATATTGATAGGGGTTTTGTAAAAAGGTTTTAAAACAAGTCTATGAAATACCCAATCAAAAACCCCTTTAACGGTGAGAGGTTCCGGTCCTTGTAATAAAATTATTATTGCAGTATTAGGTCAGCGCCATCAGTTGGCCGATAGTGTAACTATTTTTTTTTCTTAGGCCAGCGCTATCTCTTGAACGATAGTGGAACTAATTTAATTTTCTTAGGTCAGGGCCATCTGTTGACAGGTAGAGGAACTAATTAATTTTTTGTTTTTGAATTTCTAAAAAAGTGTGTTATATTATACACCATTAGTATAGTAATTAAGTCATTTCTCACACTTCTAGGTACAGAACTAAGTATTTCCTAGTTTCTATCTCTCGCCAACATTTTCACTTTTACTGCATCATAATTATGTGGCTACTTTATATCATTGCTAAGGTCAATGTCCTGTCACTAAGCCACGGGAAAGTTGCATAGGAATTTAAATAACCGCGAAGTTATACCGTGGTGATTTAATTTTTCATAGGAAAATGGTTATAATCTTTGTAAAGCAGGTATCTTAACTTTTTTTGCGAGTCGGTCGTTTTATTTTAAGGCGGTACCCTGAGCGAAAGTGGCGCCGCGGTGAATTATATTTAATATTATAATTCTCATACACAATTTTAAAAATGTTTATCGTGGAGATTTTATGGCCTACAGTCTAGTAATTTTAGACGGTATCGTTACATTCCCTCGTAGTCATTGCTAGAAGTAGATAGCAAAACTGCTAAATGTGGCCGTTTTTGACACATTTGCTATCTACTTCTACGAATGACTACGAGGGCATGTAGTGATATCTTCTAAAAATACTAGACCATGGGCCATAAAATCTCCACGATAAACATTATTAAAATCTTTTTCTATTAATAACTTATTAAATAAAGACCTCCGAGGGCGCCACTTTCGGTCATACAACCGCCTTAAGAACGTCTTGGACTCGAGTGTTTTATGTTATGTAACACATCTTATTATGGTTTTTGGACCGCTTGACGACGAAGATTTTTGTTTACTCTGTGGCTCTACACAGTGACAAAAAGATACTATTCAAATATTTGCAGTGATGGTGGTGCTAAAGGTCCCGGGTTCGAATTCTGGTAGTTTTGTTTCATTGTGTGCGACAATTATTAGTTCCACAGTTCTGGGGCCTTACAACGAGCTTATAGCAATGTCGTTTAGATCTTACATTGACTTTTGACAAAAACAAGATTGTTATTAGATTGAAAGATATGTTATGGTACGTATTTGAGTGATATCATTTAGAGCTTGTAACAAGCTTGCTGGATATAAGTTTGCTTTTAAAAAAGGTGGGAGTAGGCCCCCTGGAGGTTAATATTTTTATTTTGTGTATCCGCACAGAAAAGATATTAGTCAGTCACAGTACAAGCACAGAATAAATAATAATACTACAAGTGTACAAGCTTTACTTATAGTTTTAGTACGTTTGGGACTAAAGGATTAGTGTAATTTGTAAAAAACTGATAGCAATAAAAACCCAACTTAAATAAACTGATTCCAATAAAGACGTCGTTAATGGGCAATGTCCGAAAACAATCAATTTATAGGAATAAGCTTACTTAGTAAAAGAAAAAAGTTTCAGAATTTTCGGTTGCGTGGATAACTTTAAAAAAAATAAAGTGACTTCTTTGACCTCACAAATGTATGGAAGTAACAGCATAATAGAGATTTTACCTTTGCCACCACCTGCCACAACCACAACATGCATGGTATTAAAAAAAAAATCAACACAAAATGTCCAAACTTTTTTTTTAAATCCGTGTTTTGGTTGTGGCAAAAATGTATAAATAAGTAATCTCCATTCTGCTGTTACTTTCGTACATTTGGGGAGTCGTAGAGATATTAATTTTTAAACCCTTTAAAAAAACATGCAGCCAATTTTTTTTTGGATATTCCCCATTGGCCTAGCCTAGTTTATTTATTAAACAAGCTCGGTACTATACATTTAGGGAGTCGTAGAGATATTAATTTTTAAACCTTTAAAAAAATATTCAGCCATTTTGTTTGGATATTCCCCATTGGCCTAGCCTAGTTTATTTATTAAACAAGCTCGGTACTAAATTAAATTCATATTATTGTAGGTTTCTTACGGTTCTTAGTCAACTGTATTCTGTTACGGCCACATATTTAAATCACGCAAGGATCATTTCAATGATTGAATCTAACAAGCAAACAAATTATATATACATTCTGATTTATAAACTTCACGTCTACATTCTACTTGGTATGTACAGTAACAAAAGGCCAATCAAAAGTAGTTTAAATAATGTTATTTTTATTCATTTCAAAGTTGTTCGTTTTTTCAAGCGTAATTTATATCTTGTGGAAGTTTTCGATCACCACATCTTTAAGGCCGCCTACGCACCATCAGATGCCTAGATTAGTGCCTAGAGCCCAATGATATTAAAGGGACAAACAGACATCATATTTCGTATAATAAACTGCTGCATGCTCATTGGCCGCCAATTGACAGCGACAGCCGTCTCCTTCACTCTCACACGCAAAAAACAGACCTCTCGCTCTTTGTACCAACATGGCCGATTAGACTAATACAAAATACGATTTTTTTTTGTTAAATACAGTACTTACGTGTGAAATGAATATTTTTTCCGGTCTCTGACTGTTGCTGTATCATTTGTACATCGTCTAAAGACGCAAGAGAGTATTTTTTTTACAGAATATCACAATTTTGTCGCATCTGACTGACGGGAGTCGCGCGGTGTTTCCGTGTCTCGAGACTGTGCCAGACTAATTGAAAGTCGGGCAATTACCTTACATTCGTCTTGCCATTGTGGAGCGCAGGTAACCTATCTTTACATTTAATATCATTGCTAGAGCCTAGATATGTAACTAAGTAAAACGAAGGTTCACGAATGTTCGCTACCGGTCGCACAGCGCGCTAGATGCCTCGATAGATCTCATTAGGATCCGAAAATATTAGTAATTTTGCAACTTTGGACATTTCAGAAACTTGGTCATTTTAGCACCTTGGTCCTAACGCCCCGAAAGGATCCAGGCGCCTACCTAGAATGTATCGTAGGCGCGAGACTTACATTACAACCAAAGTCTATGAGACCAAGGCGACTATCCTAGCAACTCACCTACCAGTGCATCACCATTAACCAGCTCTAAATTCAATATCTATCGCAATCGCTTTCATTTGACAGAACATAGATACTTATTTTTGACACAAATAAACACTTACCAAAGAAAAGCAGCAATGTATCACATCCATCTGTCAAATGAAAGCGATTGAAGAAATAGACAATATTAGCCTCCTGGATATGGGCACCATAGGCACCTGTCGGTACGTTCGCAGCCTAAATAGTTGTCTGCTCATAGAACAACGAAAGTACTTACCATTTGATACTCCATTAGATAACCAAAACTATCCGATACATACGTGAAAAAAAAGTGACGTTCTATCAATGCGTAATAAAAACAATTGCATAACGACAAACCTCAAAAACTGTAATATACATACATCCATAAAAACAGATACCGATCTAGTAACTTTAAAATATAGCTATCAATTCGCTCGGCATTCGAGAAATAACTGCAGAGATAGTTATCGCGACTTTGAACGATGGTTCTCAACCTTCGCAATTGATGCAAGGTGCAATTTTATAAGCCTTTTGTAGGTCATCATAACGGATAATGCTTTCTCGATGATAGATCTAGGCTTTCTGTTGATCGATAGTTTTGTTTTTCGATTTCTATCCCCTTATAATTTTGTTTCCAGTCAGTTTTGTAATCCTAAGGCAAATTAGCTAGAGCTCAGATGGTACAGCTGAAAGGTTTAGTGATTTTAATATTTTTTTTAAGAATAACTGATTCTATACACCGTTTATTTTTAAGTATATCTAAAAATGAAATGAAATCTAAAATCTAAAAACGCGATTTCGTGGTTGCATGGTAAAAGTTGTTCATTCACGTGGTCTGAAATCCCCTTTTAATTTTTAGATATACCTAAAAATTAACGGTGTATAATATAGTAACAATGGTATGGTCAATTGTTACTATATTATATAGAATCAGTTTTATTACGTTCTTTATAAAAGAACCTATAATAAATTAAAACATCATCTGTTTTCGTGAATGCAGTAGTTATACAATGCGATTATATTGATAATAGACATAGTGATCCGCTTCACATTCACTTGAGAATGTATGGAAAAGAGAAGATTTTACAGATTAATATCTTACTAACATACTTATTTGTATGGATTTTTAAATTGGAGATTTTTGCATTCACAATGCTATTTTTACACAATACTAAATAATATACTAGAAAAAAATACGACTCGCACCAGATCAATACTCAGACGGGAATCGAACCCGCGAACTTTGGATATCCGGTCCAATGCTCTGACCGCTGAGCTACCGAGTCACTTATACGAGTATGGATTTATAATCTTAAATAAATAAATCATAATAATAAAATAAGTCGTTTTGTACCGCTAGCGCTCAGGGGCTCAACTAATCTGCTAATGTTAACGTCGAAATCGTAGTTCAATGGTGTTAGAATGGTAATGCTTTTTGACACCTTTCTTGTTTCTTACCCAAACCCGAAACACATTGTGTTTTTTAAACCCAAAACGGAAACACAATCCGTGTTATTACAAAAGATTTTTAAACACTGTTTAAATAAACACATGTTTAAATGTGATGCTGTCTCTGTCAAACAATATTATCAAAAAAGTGACAGCATCACACTTAAACAGGTGTTTAGTTAAACAGTGTTAATAGTAGATTGTTATACATGACGCTAAAAGGACCCATTGCATACGAGGTAGTTTTATTCCCGAGCTTTAGCGAGGGAATAAATAGAAACCGAGTTACAATGGGTTTTAGCGTCGTGTGTTACACTATACTTTTCACTACGATTGCGAGAAAATAAAATACAATATTAAATAGTATACCTACCTACTTCCGTAAACGAATCCACTCGTTTTTCTATCCTCCACTTCATAAACTTTTTGTACAATATTTAAATAAATGATTTGTTGACGGCAAAAGATTAAAATTATTTCTTTCCTATTACAGTCACTTCAATCAGTATGTAATTATAGAAAAATTCTAAAGATTTCGCGCCTTTTTTATATTTCTGCTGTAGCAGCTAAGCAACCCAAACACACATGCTACGATTCACTCTGTGCACAGAGTATAAATAAGTCTATGATTTCACCGGAGAGATGCTTTTAGTTCCATTTTCAAAAATAAGAATGAGATAGGCCCCCTATTACGAAAAAAACGTACGCAATCACTTGGTCACGATAGTCGTCTGCAGTTCGTCGGTTGTGGCTTTTATTAATTAATTTTTTTTTCAAAAAAATTATTAAAAAAGAATTTGGCAAAATTTTATATTCACTTGTTTATCAAAAACAATTCGTAATAGACCCCCAGTATTAAAGTCGAGCGAGTTTTTATTCGTGATTATGAATAAATACTTTTTCGATTTAGTAGGCTCATTGGTAATAGACAAACATTAAAAAAGAAAAAACTTTAACCCCTAGGGGTTATTATGCTACTTTATCTCGGCTCTTGTACGTTACAATGACGGACTTTTTGAGCAAGAGGAGTGAAAAAAATGTTTTGTAATAATAAGGATTGTGTCTCGATTTTGGGTTTATAAAACAAGAACTGTGTCAGAAAAAAATTACCATTCAAACACCATTAAACCACGATTTTGACGTTAACATTAGCAGACTTATTGGCCCACTGAAGTTTAGTCACTTCAGTTGTAGGTACTTTGTTAATTTAGGGCTGATTTTTCAATGCCTAGATAAAGCTTTATCTGTCAGATAGCGTATTATACCGCCAAATTGAAAGTGTTTGTCATTCATTCGACTGTCACATTTTAAGAATGATATTTATTATATTTGGTAAATATTTAAACTGACTGATATCTGTTAACTGAGGATGGAAAAATCAGCCCTTAATCTAATAAATACCAATCTCAGCCAAAGCTATTACAGTCAGTGTAAAATTAACACCAAATACTTTTCATTATTATTTTTACGCTATTATAGCATTGTGATATTATAACTACAACGCTCCATCCTACTGCTGACAGGTGGATTATCTTAAATTGTCAACTTTCGCTATCAACACAATAATCGACAGCTCCTTCCATAACGACTGACTTGTGTCATTATTACATTGAAATTAATGGAGCCATTACGAGAGATGTATTTATGTCATTATTGATCTTACGCAATGTATCCGTTTATAAAGAATTCTAAAGCAATAAGAATTTATGAGAATCACTACTAGTCTATTATAGTGTCATTATTATCTTTTTAAATGGAACCATATTTAACCTAACTTTTCTGCTCATAACTTTTGATTGGAACCATTTATTTTAATGAATATATCCAATTTTATAATATAAAGTAACACGTTACACTTTTATGTAACTAACGTGACGTAGCTATTATACCTAAGTACATATTTCTTTTTTGGGTTCTATAAAAGCGGCAGTTAAATTGCAGCAGTTTGTATTTGGATAATGATGAATATAATGAGCCATTCTTAATGTCCCCACTGCTGGGGCACATGCCTTCCTTATGGGTGGATAAGGAGGATGGGCCATAACCCACCACTCGGGCCCTATGCGGATTGGAGGGTGTTAACAACTGCAAATGCAGCCGAGACCAATGGCTTAACATGCCTTGCGAAGCACGGAGGTGCTCGATATAATACATTTTTGGTCACCAATCCCATCCCAAGACTAACCCTTGCGATAGTTGCTTTTCCTCCGTAATCGCAGGGCCAGGCGCTAAACCACTACGCCATCGAGCTCCTATAACGGATCGAAGTCCTGTAATGGACTTTAATACGCTGTTAAGAAGATAATATGATATTCGTAGCTGCTTTAGTTTTTGAACAGAATTAATCAAATCTTATACACAATCAAGGTACACGCAGCCGTCCGTTATACAGTCTAACGCTGTTATTTGCCGATAACAGAACAATAGCATAGGAAATGCTCCATCATACCCTGATGTGACCTTCCATGAGATCAGTTCCCGCCCGATCTTATCTTCTTTGTTCTGAGCTTCAATATCTTTCCGTTACGACGCTGTAATTTGCATGTAGATTTTTTAAAATTGTAAGATAAATAAAATTACATCTTTTTACCCGACTGCAAAGAAAAGGTTATGTTTTTCGCGCGTATCTTGTAAGTATGTTTGTTAGTTTGGACTTGTGTTGGTATGTAATATTATTTATTATCTCATATCTTTTAAACGGCTGAATGGATTTCTGTAATTAAGATATCGTTAGATTTGTCTTGTCAGCCCAAGTGTTCTTAAGACGGTGGCGTTATAAAAAAACCAACATGGCGGCTGTACTGCATAAAAAGACAAGTCAACTGAAAAGATGGAAACAAGATTAAATATTAAAGGCAACATAATAACATGCAGTCGGAGGCATATAATTCAAATCATTAATAATGTCACTTTCTTTATGCATGCCTCCGACTGCATGTTATTATGTTGCCTTTAATATTTAATCTTGTTTCCATCTTTTCAGTTGACTTGTCTTTTTATGCAGGCGGGTTTTTTGCCTTATTAGTTTGTTAGGCATCTTCGCTTTCCTCACCAACTCGGTAACTTTTAGCTTTTAGAAAAAAATACCGAAACTAAAACGTACCGAGCCAGTGATGAGGAAAGCGCCTTAAGCAAATATTAATCAAAAATAGATAGGGTAATTTTTTATTTCGTTTAAAATCTCTCTTTCTTTCTTTTCGTTTAAATCTTTCTTCTTTTTGCAAGCTTTATTTAATACTACTCTACCTGCCATGCCTTACAGTGTCATAATACCGAATGAATCAATATTAATGGTTAAGATAGATACGCGAAGAGATTAACTAACGCATAAATATCAATTTTTAATTATGTTCTTGGGCTAGCAGTTTCCGACTGCGTAGGTATGCAGAAAAAATCACCAAAGTGTCATCACAATCGGATAACAGTTTACGCTTAAGAGAATTAAAAAATATACTTTAAATTATAAAGAGTAACTCAGTTTCACTAACGAATAGTTTAGTTCCTTTAACACAGTAGAGTTATAGAAAATATCTCAAAATTTATTGGTACCTACACGTACACCATCAATGTTTAGTATTTTCATACTAAATTACCTACTCTGTGGTTTGACACTTTTGACGTTAGCTTTTCTTAGTCTGTGATCAACCCCTTGTGAAATAAATCGCGTTACACGCTCTTTTTCCATGAATTAAATAAATAACAGTTTTAATGTAAATTGAGGTAACAATGCGTTCAATAGACTAAGTGCAGTTCTAATCCAGTTTTTGATTTATTGCACCTACAAATCTTAAACAGGCATGTTACATACGCTGTAGGTATAGTTTATATTTCATAACTTATTATATGACACATTTAAATACATTATTATGCAACAACTCCGATCATCTTCAGCTCATCCATCACAATCGACAAACCGCTACAATATGACCCCAATGTCCCATGCTAGCGGTACCTTATCATGAGCATCAGGTGTTACAGCCCCTTTACACTAACTTGTATGGCGATTCCCTGACGAAAGTGGCGCCCTCAAAGGTTTCTATTTAATTGTTGTTGGTTGTTGTTAATAGAAAAGTAGTTTAATAAAACTTTTCGTGGATCAGTCAGTTAGTTTCAGTCTAGTATTTTTAATAGGTATCACTACATTCCCTCGCAGTCATTCGTAGAAGTAGATAGCAAATGTGTCAAAAACGGCCACTTTTAGCAGTTTTGCTATCTACTTCCAGCAGTGACTATGAGGGAATGTAATAATATCGTCATACTCGACTATGGGCCCTAAAAATTCAACGCAAGTTTTATTAAAATTGAATATTAGAATTACAATATTAAATAAAATTCACCGCGGCGCCACTTTCGGTCAGGAATATAAAAAAATGGTGACCAGTTTTAATGACCTTTTTAGTGTATGAAAGCTAGTAACTACGGAGAGTTCAAGCTGTTTCAACCTGTTTGAATTAAATGAAACATGGCATAGATTTTAAGGTGGACCCCAAACTACCAAACTGTGAAAAGCATATCAATGTCCGTTCAGCGGTTTTGCGTGATTTGCGCACAAACATTTACAATATCGCGAGTCAAAAGCCAAAACGCGCTATTGGTTTTGGACGTTGACTAAGCCTTCTTGTCAAACCTAGGATTATCACATCACTAGTAATGTTTTGAGGTTTTGATTTATTGCAACGAGGTAATACGTTGATCGATAAACGACGATCGATACACAGGTGTTTCCCACCTGCCTGTGAAAAGGGGCCTTTAAGTCGGCTTATGAGAAACTTCGCGGAATTATTTTTCACATTCAATGAACCAAGTGTTCTCAGGCCCACTGTAAAATTTAACGGAATTTGCAGTCTTTGGTTTATCGGTTGACATTCATCTTTTGTAATTGCAACTTTCTTGTATGGGAGCTTTTTGTAAAATATTTTGTCTCGGTAATTTTTTTTTTATATAAATGTTATTATGTAGCTTACTTCCGCAAACAATATCCGTGTTATAACAAAAGATTTTTAGCACTGTTTAACTAAACACGTGTTTGAATGTGATGCTGTCACTTTTTTGACAATATTATATGACAGAGACATTATCACATTTAAACAGGTGTTTAGTTAAACAGTGTTTAAAAATCTTTTGTAATAACACGGTATATAGGTACAAGATGCACCGCCCGCCCTCCCGCAAAAATATGCACATGCACACCACAAAATATCAAGTGCACAATACCTGCATTTAGCAAGACAGCAACACACCTTGCAAATGTTGCAAATGTTGTTCTTTTTGCTTGTCATGAATAGTAAAATAATATTTAAAAATTACTGTGACATATAAATGAATTAATATTAACACAGAAATAAAAATAAATAAAAAATCACCTCTTGTATCTATAGTTTATAACTTAGGTACTTATTAACAATGAAAATGACTATCTACTTACAATAATAAAATTTATTAATTGGTTTTTGTAATAAAAATTATATTTTAATAACAAAATAATTTATTTTAAATCGATACTAGTCCTAATTAGTCTTGTCAAGTTGCGACTTCTGCTCATCAAAATGACTACAATCACGAGCATTAACTATTCAAAGTCATTAACGTTAATTTTTTAAGCAATCATCATGTATTAAACAAGACACTTTAAGTATCAAACAATATACTTCGCAAAGTCACGCATACGCCGTATCTCAAAGTCGTGAGAATTATTGGTCTTTTAAACACAAAAAAGTGAGAAAGTTTCAATGTCACTTTCGTTATGATGAGATCTATTCACGAAAAGATATATTTGTTTTTAACACATCTAAATTCACTTTTGAAAATTATCTCATTTCTAGATCTGACGATTGTTCCAAAATTGGAACGGCAAAAAAACAATGCAAAAGTGGCAAGAGTAACACGTTTTAGCGCTAAAATTATGAAGTCACATGTCAGCATTATAATATGAAAAGTTAATGGATGAAAGTCTAGCCGAAACAATATGGGAACAAAAGTGATTTTTTATAAAACTAAGTAGGTACCTACTTTTACCAAAAGTTCGCTGGGATTTCTAATTGACCTTGCTAAGAT
The DNA here is from genome assembly GCA_950108535.1 of Agriphila straminella. NCBI lineage: Eukaryota > Metazoa > Arthropoda > Insecta > Lepidoptera > Crambidae > Agriphila > Agriphila straminella. Next base: position 15,646,063 of record OX467317.1, read on the forward strand.
CAGAGATTAGAATCTATATTATAAATCCACTGCATGATTACTGATTTTTGTTGTTTATTAGCTACTGAAGATTTTTAGTAGTATAATCAATAAAAACATTTTGAAACATTAAGTTTTTTTTAATTGTTATATGGTTGAATTAGACGAAAACTAGTCGTTTTACAATGAGACAACTATTATGATTTGTGTTGCGAAACTTCACTTTTCGATTATGCAAAAAATCTAGGTTTTTTATGATAATAATTACACTCGCGAGGAAAATTAAGTACCTACTGTTGAGATCTTCAAAATAATTTAAGATTTATTGAGATGAAATAATACAAATTTTAGTGTCAGTCAAAGAGAGAGAATTCATTTACTCTTTTAACCATAGTCCAGAAGAACAGATAACACAACATCTTCCTTCTTAATAACAAACAAAAGAAATAAACATTTTCCACTTATAAAATTATGTAACAAACAAACATCTCTCCTCTCATAGAAAAATAAAAATAAAATATTATAATTAATTAATAGCCAAAACGATCAGGTGGTCGACTCACACGACCTGATGATGTTACATAAAATCCTACAGAATTCCTACTACTTCGTAGCTGCGCTGGTGGAGAATCATTAACACTACCAGGATCATTAATACTATTATCACTATCACTCCGAGGATTTTCTAAATCATCATCCGAAATATAAAAAGGAACAAATGTTAAAGGCTTAATAAATATTCTGTTACGAACAAAAAGTGCACTATTGGAAACAATTTTATATGTTCTTTTATCTAATTTCAACAAAATTTTACCTTTTCTCCATTGTTTTCCAACTTTAAATAATACCTCCTCACCTATTAGTAACGGCCTTAAATCCTTCTTATTCAGATCATAATAAACCTTACTTTTAAACTGCTTTCTTTGTAAAACTGATTTAACATTCTTAAAAATTTTAGGCTGTAAATTATCAAAAGATAATGGCAATATACCCCTTAACTTTCTGCTGTAAAATATCTGGGCAGGTGACGGAATTTCATGAGAAATCGGAGTATTCCTAAACTCTAACATTGCTAAATACAGGTCCTTCCCTTCATGTATAGCTTTCTTAAGCAAATTTTTAATAGTTTGAATTGTTCTTTCCACCATTCCATTTGACTGTGGATACTCTGGACTAGAAAATGTATGTTCAAAATTCCACTGCTTACAGAACAATGCAAACTTTTCACTAGAGAATTGTGGACCTCCATCGCTAATAATTAGTTCCGGAATACCATGACGACTAAAAATATGTTTTAAATTGTTGATCACATATTCACTCGTTGTACTAGTTAGTAGTGATAGTTCCGGAAACTTAGAAAAATAGTCAACAACCAATAAATACATTTTTCCATTCAATTCAAATAGATCAGCTGCAACTTTTTGCCATGCATAATTAGGAACTTCATGTGGTATCAATGTCTCTCGTTTGTTGTTATTGCTATAAAGTTTACAAGTTTCACAAGATGAGACAATGTTATAAATATCGTTATGTATGCCAGGCCAATAGAGACAATCGCGTGCTCTTAACAATGTTTTTGTAACACCCATGTGCGGAAAATGCAAACGTTGCAGCATCTCCTGCCTTAACTTCAACGGAACTACAATACTGACTCCTTTGAATATAATATCTGATTTCAAAGTCAAATCATTTCTAACTGCCCAATATTTCCTCACTAGCTGTGGCAATAAGTTTTTATGAGTTGGCCAGCCTTCAACTATGAATTTTCTAACAAGTAGTAACTCATCGTCCCGAATGGTACATTCTTTAATATTGTTTAATTGCAAAGACGACGCATTAATATTATTTACAACAAAATTGATCTGTGCTTCAATCTCTTCACTATCTAATTCAACTTCTAGAGAATCACTATCATCAAATGATCTTGATAAAGTATCAGCCAAATATAGTTCCTGGCCTCGTTTATAAACTAGCTCGAAATTATATTTTAGCAACTTGAGCAACATTCGTTGGATGCGTGGAGTGCATGAATTTAATGGCTTTTTTACAATTGAAATCAGGGGAGCATGATCTGTTTCAATTGTTACTTTCCTACCAAATATGAATTGATTGAATCTTTCACAGCCAAATAAGATAGCAAGCAACTCTTTTTCTATTTGAGCATACCTTTTTTGACAATCATTTAAAGCTTTGGAAGCATAAGCAACTGGTAAATTATTCTGCAAAAGAACAGCTCCAAGACCATCCTTTGAAGCATCTACGGAGACTATGACTGGAATATTTTTGTTAAAAAACTGAAGCACTGGCTCTGCAGCCAGATTTCTTTTCAAGTCTTGAAATACTTTTTCATGAATATCCAACCAAGAAAATTCCACATCTTTTTTCAAGAGACTTCTCAAAGGAGAACTTATATTGGCAAAATTAGGAATGAATTTTGAAACGTAATTGATAACACCTAGAAATCTTTCTAATTCCTTTCTATCTCGTGGACTTTTCATTGCAGTAATTGATTTAATCTTTCCATCATCTAGTTTCAAGCCCTCTTTACTAATAATATGTCCAAGATACTTTACATTTTCTAAATTAAATTTACACTTGTCCTTATTTAATTTAATGTTTTCTTGCCGTAACCGCTCCAAAACTAACTTAAGTCGACTATCATGCTCAGACTGAGACTTTCCCCAAATCAAAATATCATCTATAAAAACTTCTGTTCCTTCTAAGTTTTCTAACACTTCACGCATCTTTTGCTGGAATACTTCAGAAGCACTGCACAAACCAAATGGCATTCTTAAAAATTTGTATCTGCCAAACGGAGTGTTAAAACAGCATAAATCTGTGCTGGCTTCAGATAACTTTACGTTCCAAAACCCATTTTTGACATCTAGTGTGCTAAAAACTGTAGCACCATTTAATTTACCCGTTATTTCCTCAAAAGTCGGTAAACTAAAGTGCTGCCTCATAATTACTTGGTTAAGATCTTTAGGATCAATACATAACCTCAAATCACCATTTGGCTTATATACAATAACTAGAGAATTTACCCATTCGGTTGGCTGAGTGACCCTAACGATGACATTTTGTTTTACCATTTCCATAAGTTTCTCTTTTAAACGGGGGAGTACTGCTAGGGGCACTTTTCTGCAGGCATGAATGACAGGTACAGAATTTTCCTTGATTTTAATATCATATTCTCCTTTCATGCAACCTAACCCTTCAAAAATATCACGATATTCATGAAAAATGTCTGTGATTTTACATACCTCACGCAGCGGCATTACAAGTTGCATATCAACGGCTGATTTTAAGCCAAGTATATTAGTATAGTGTCCAGATACAACATAAAAGTTAAGGTTGAATATCTTGCCATTATACTTACATGAAATCATTGCAATTCCTAAACATGGAATACATTCACCAGTGTATGTAGTTAATTTTGTCTTAACTGGTAGCAAATTATTTTTGTCCAAACCTAAAGTACACAATGTTTCCTCTGATAGAATATTAGCTTGTGCGCCAGTATCCACTTTAACCTGCAAAGGAAAGTTATTTACTCCTAAAGTTATAGACCAATCTCGTAAATTGTTGATCGAATTAACGAAAACCGCACCTAGATAAAGCGTATCAATTTCATTCATTTCTTCATATTTCTTGTATATTTCCATTACACTTCTGCATTTCGTAGAAAAATGATTTTGTTTTCCACATTTGAGACAAGTTTTTCCAAAAGCCGGACATTTAAATCGCTCATGAGAATATCCGCATCTCTTACAAATATACTGCTTATTATTATTTGACTCATTTGACTGCTTTGACATTAAATGACGTTTAAAATCTGGACGTGACATTTTTGACGTAGTTGGTAAACAACTACTCTCTTTATTCGATTCGCTGAATGTGTTCGAACTCCTTTGATTGATTTTATCAATCTGAGATGAAAATTCATGAGCATCCGATTTCAAAGTAAAAGTTGATGACGATATAGCTTCAAGTTGCTGCTTTGTTCGCTGAGAAGTGCAACAAATTTCGAGAGCCAATCCAAGAGTTAGTTTTCTTGTTCGCAGAAGTCGATCTTTAACAGCAACATCCGTTATGCCACAAACTAACCTGTCTTTGATTAGATCTTCAGTTAGAGACCCAAACTCACAAGACGCGCTTAGGTCCCGCAACTCCATAACGTAGTTTTCATAAGTTTCACCCTCCTTTTGATTTCGGGTGAAAAACAAGAACCGTTCATATGTTATGTTTTTTTCAGGACAGAAATGTTCATCAAATTTATTTAGAACTATCGTATATTCATTTTTATCAGAATGTTTCTCAAAAACAAATGTGTTGTACAGCTTCAGCGCACGATCACCTACGGCACTCAGAAGTAATGCCGTTTTTATGTCCGAATTCCCGTTATAGTTTCCAGAAGCCAATAAATATATTTCAAATTTCTGTTTGAAAAACATCCAATTATCTGATAAATTACCTTCCCAGCGAAATTGCGAAGGAAGGGCTAATATTGGCATGCGAGCTTTCTGTTCAGATACTTCAGATTTGTCTTCAGCCATTTTGACAGATTACAAAATAATAATTGTTTTTTTACTTACAAAGGGTTTCAACATGAACTCTATACGTTATTCTGCTTTGCGCTTAATTTAAATCCTTAAAATTCGCTTTTACGGCTGCGCCATGTTGAGATCTTCAAAATAATTTAAGATTTATTGAGATGAAATAATACAAATTTTAGTGTCAGTCAAAGAGAGAGAATTCATTTACTCTTTTAACCATAGTCCAGAAGAACAGATAACACAACACCTACTACAGATGTAGATGTAGACGTATTTTCATACAAACGAGGTGACTTTGAAGCTTTGGTTCTCCGCACAGGATTAAACGGGGTGTAATTTGATAATGGCCATTTAAAAAGTAAAAGAAGATGATGATGATAAAGATGAAGAAACCCAATGGATTCAACCCATTGGTTCTTGAGTCTTCTAAGAGTCGTTTAGCTCAGGGTTGAATTAAAAAAAAACAAGCTAAAATTACATCAAAAGTTATCGTAAATGTCCGTAGATAGATAGATAAATCGTTTATTTCCATCACATACGTACACAGATGATAATTGACTACATAACTTATAAAGAAGAAAAAAAAACTAGACTGTGTGCCGCATCGACAGAAAAAGGCAAAGACTCAGTGATATCTTTGCTTTAATTAAAGCAAAGCACTGATTTTCAGTTTTTGCCCTAATACTAAAAAGTCCGTACGGTCTCTGGTGTGAACGACTCTTCTTATCCATTGGGTTTCTTGGGAAATAACACCTCGTTTAATCCTGTGCGGAGAACCAAAGCCACCTCGTTTGTATGAAAATAGGCCTCTGCTCTGTATTAGGTACTCATTTTTGCGCGTGAGTGTAGTTTAACTTCAAAAGCACGAAACGTAAAATAATGCAAAGAATAAACACTTGCAAAAAACGATTTTTTTTTTTTTTTTTAAATCTGTTTCTATAAATACTTTGCTTAGCTTGAATGATTTAGCTAATAACCTTAAAATACGAAACACAAGACGAAACATTCAACTAATAAAAAAGAATCTAATTGAATCGAACAAATTCCACGGAGTTCCAATAAAAAACAAAGTTTTAACGCAAACAGTGTCACAGATGATTGAAATTTCATGGGTTTGCTCGCCATCGTTGGTTTCTACTCGGTTGTGAAACTTGATGGGAACCATAGTTGCGATGATGTACTTTGATCGCAACTGATTTGTCGCGCATTCGCAACCATAATATCGCCTGCTTACTGTTGGGTAATTTGGTTTAAGGAAGTGGAGTGACACCGATGTGAATCCTGACTGAAAGTGAAATATCCACTTATCTGACCGTCATAATACAGATAGACTATGTTGAGCCCTGAAGTACTGCTTGATCATGCGGTTCCCTAACTTTTTCAGTTTTTAGAAAGCTCAAACCTACATGTCGTCTTCGATTAGGAGAAAGTGGTGTAATTCTATGTTTTATTTTTGTAATGAATAGTAGATTGATATATAAGAGTTGTAAGTGATCTATTCATACACCCGAGATATTTAGGAACCCGAGCGAGCAAAGTGTATCAATTATACAACGTGTTAATGAATAAACGCAAAATCTCTTATGTGGTGATTGTGCTCATGAATATGAAAAACTTTTACTATGGAGCAAACTCTGCAACTCAACAAAAAATCCAGCTGTTTTATACAACTTGTCAATACCTAACTACTCGACCAGAATGATAGCAGAATGAACAGCAGATTTTTTTGTTGAGTTGCAGAGTTGGCCCCATTGTAAAAGTTGTTCATATTTATGAGCACAATCACCACCTAATAGGTTTTGCGTTTATTCATTAACACGTTATAGATCCCAACACACTCGAGTTGAACACTAATTTTCATCACAAATGCGAAGAAAAATATTTGCAATTTGCACAAAGTTTTCAAGAAGAAAATTACCTCCCTAGGTATGTAAATCGAATTTACATCTCAGATACAACCACCTTTCAGAGCATACACCACTAACATCGTTAAATTTAATACTTATATTTACGTACAATCGATGATTATATTATTACGGATTTCTTATGTAACACATTCGCTACGAGAGCATTATACCATCGAGTGCTGTTGACAAAACGTTGACATTTGCATGTAATACGTATATTACAGAATTTTAAGCCAAAGCATCTTCACAAATCTCGCAATAGCCTATCAATTATCGCTCAGCGTCCGAAGTTGTACGTACACCAATACTTAAGTGGCAATTTTTCGTTCTTAATCTGACATTAGAATGGCGACCGCAGTCCGTTCTAAGAGAGGACTTATTTCGTAAGAGCCCTATTCACAGTTGATTGTATTAGATGGGAGAATTTAGTTGTATTGTCTAGTTTGGTAACTAAAAGGTTTTGCTGTACTATAATAGCCATATTGTCTGATAGGTATGCGGTGATATTAATTGGTCTCATTTGCTGAAGTGCTTTGTTTTTGATAACCCCATAAATCGCTTTGTTGCAATGTGAGTTAATTAAAATGTTTAATTTAGTTTTGTGGATCTATATTCACTAAAACTTTGAAATAGCCTTTCGTATATTTCTAAAGATTTGTTGAATTTAATTATCTACCCCTATAACAACAAAACAAAAAAAATAACTAACGGTTGCCTTAAACTTAACTAAATAAAGGTAATTTAGAAAGCCGTTAGCCGATTTTCCATCTGTTCGAGGGATGGATTTGAATGTAGTGTTTGTTATAGGTAATAGTAAAGTTGAGCATGAATTTTTCTTTGTTTCAGGTTGCAACTTCTATCCTGCTGGAGAATACCTGAAGTTTGTCAGGATACCAGAAAATCTAAAAGTGGGAGATGAGGTTTTGAAAGTAGAAGTGCATCCAAGGTGAGAAAAATTTATTTTCTTCATTCTTCTTCAGTATCCTATTATTGTTGAATATTGCTACTATTTTATCATAATATCACATTTTTATTTGAAAATTTAGTTTGTTTTTTTTGTATTTTTTGATGTTTTGGATCCTTTAGGGATCTTGAAATTAAATTATTGAATAAAATAAGTGATAAGCTAATGTCAACTCAATGTAACTGTCGAACTAAATTTGTTGATTTTTGGATTCATTGTATGGACAATTTTTCATTTTATCCCTTCTAAAATTTAAAATTATTAAACAGCTGTTGTTCTTCAACCATATTTATAATGTTATACTACAAAACTAGTTAGGTATACTCGTACTTTTAAGCAAACATACGATATAGGAACATCGAATCGAATGCCATAGAAACTTAAGACTTGATTATCTACGAGTAACTTTTGGTTGGTGGCAGGACTTATTTCAAGTCCGCCTAGCTAGCTACCACCATCTTGCCTAAGTCTGATGCCATATCAACAATTAAAAAAAATGTGTTTCAGTAGTCAGAGGTAAGATAGTCAGTTCCTCGGTGGTGAGGATCCCGGATGTAGAGCGCATACACTTCCGGCCTTATCGTCACTTAACATCAGGTGAGGTGACTAGCAAAGACTGAATAAAGTGTGCATCTGCAATATTAAACTAGTCTTAAGTTGCTATTAATATTAAAGCAGGTCACTAAACCACTATTACATCACATCACTAAAACAAGAAATTAATATTTCTTTGGATCGCTTACAAATTATGCGTTATTATACCGTGTCGAGCAGTATAGTTATTTTAAACTATTTTAATTGCTAGTATAAACATTAAAGCATATTAATTTTATTTGAATAAAAAAAATAAAAAAAAAACAAAAAAACATTTATTAAGTCTAGGCTGTTACAAGCACTTGTGAATGTCAAAGAAGCTACGCCATCGGTTCGCAAACCCTGAGCGGGAGACCTTGTAACGAGAAGAACCGGCAAGAGACTCGTCAAGGGCTGCTTTTTTCTCCCTGTATATTTCATACAGAGTCGTCAACATTGAAAAATGAGCTCCACATTTAAAGTGAGGTCATTTTCCATCACAATAATTAACAAAAGTTTGTACACAATGGGTAGGTAGGTTGAAATTAAATACCTACTACATATCGGATAGGTAATTGTAAGAGTAAATAACTTTCAACTTGTTGAGAAATCAGTAATCACTATGTCTGCTACTCGAAAGTGCACCTAAGCAGGCAAAATTTACCAAAAAACACTTGATACAAGACATAAAAAATAAGGTGTAGTAGTATACTATGTTTAGCAATTTGTTTTAGAACCTATATTATAATATTATATTTATTAAAGGTAATGGCTGTAAACTTAAGCATTAGAAAATTTTATTCATAAAGAACCACTAGATTGCGACTTTGTCTGCTAAATCGGATCAGCTAATTTTAATTTTCTCCTATATTATGTTTGTCTTCTATAAGTAGGTAGGTAATACTTACTATAAATTGTAAAATTGTAGAAATTAATCATAAAGTCTTGGGTCCTTAATTATCGTTTACATAAAATCAATGTATGTCATGTTCGACAATATTTATTTATCACCTAGTTATGACACTTAAAGAACTTAATTAAAAATCATGACTTCCGTATCCAATCTTTTTATTGACACTAGTTTGAGGCTTCCTCACTTATATTACCTAACAGTAAGTGGCAAGTCGCTGACCTATAGACACCAAGGCTGTTTTAAGACGAAACAGACGAGCGTTTAAATGGCTGTACCTACGTACAACGTCAAAATATACACATTTTTGAGCAACGATTTTACACAGTAGGTATTACTTGATTTATCGGTCGCAAAAAATATTGTAGGAAGTATATTATAGTAGGCTCAGTTATGAGATTTACAGAAATATTATAGATAAACGTGACGTAAAAAGTGACCTCCAATTTTATATTTAATCAATGTGGTGCCAACCAATAATAAATCTACAATTTTGAAACTTATAAAAAAACCGTAATAGCTCTCTAGTTTTGTGATTGACAGTTTTCCAAAATAAAAAAAAGTTTATTAGTTATAAATTAAAAATGATAATGTTGTATGATTTAGATAATTTTTACTATGAAAATGTCTTCCAGCGTTGTTAGGAAGGAAGCGTTTCCTTATGTAGGTACCTACTGTCCAAACTTAAAGAAAATTAATTTCAAAATTATTGGGGGAAAATGGTGTGATGATAATAATAACTTAGTTATTGAACATTTGAATTTTGAAAACTTTGAAGTTTGGGAATAGTGGAAATGAAAAGAAAATGCAAAAAGTATACGTCCAGAAATGGTAGAATGTTTTTTTTATTATGAAGGCGTTGCACAGTTTGAGAGCGTTTGGAACGCTCGTTTGTATGTGACATGCGTCTGGCACACTTTGCGAAATGAAATAAACGTTTTAATATTTGTGTTAACAAGATAGTCATCATCATCATCATATCAGCCGCACGATACCCACTGCTGGGTATAGGCCTCCCCAAAGGATCTCCACGACGATCGGTCCTGCGCTGCCCGCATCCAGCGGCTTCCCGCGACCTTCACCAGATCGTCGGTCCACCTTGTCGGGGGCCTACCCACGGAGCGCCGTCCGGTGCGTGGTCGCCATTCCAGAACCTTTCCGCCCCAACGGCCATCGGTTCTTCTCGCTATGTGTCCCGCCCATTGCCACTTCAGCTGAGCAATCCTTCGAGCGATGTCGGTTACTTTAGTTCTCTTGCGGATCTCTTAGTTTCTGATTCGATCACGCAGGGAAACGCCGAGCATGGCTCTCTCCATTGCACGCTGGGTGACCTTGAGCCTCCTTATGAGACGCATAGTTAGCGACCACGTTTCACTGCCGTAAGTCATCACTGGCAACACACACTGTTCATAGACTTTCGTCTTGAGACACTGAGATAAGTCGGACGCGAAGATTTTTCGAAGCTTCCCGAATGCTGTCCACCCGATTTGGATTCGACGAGAGATCTCTTTCTCGAAGTTGGACTTACCTAACTGGATTGCCTGTCCTAGGTATACGTAATGGTAAAAATACTGAAAATAATGGTAATAACAAGATAGTAATGGGTAAAAATTAACAAAAGAAATAATTTTGCAGTTTCACTGAGTTTACCAGTTTTCACTCTCAAAATGAGTCACTGCCATCGAGCTCCTGATTCAGTACCTACTTGTCTAAATCATAATCATCATCATTATATCAACTGCACGACACCCACTGCTGGTTATCAGCCTCCCCCAAGGATCTCCACGACGATCTGTCCTGCTTGGTCCGCATCCAGCGGCGCCTCGCGACCTTCGTCGGTCCACATTGTCAGGGGCCTACCCACGGAGCCGAGTCCGGTGCGCGCGAGCCATTCCAGAACCGCCCCGCCCCAACCAACATCGGTTCTTCAAGCGATATTTGTTACTTTGGAATTTACTTGGCTAAAATTGTTAATTGTTAGTAGTCGTAGGAATTACTGATTAATGTTATTACTTATGCATTACAAAAAAATACATAATTTTTCCGCCGTTGTTTGTGTTGTGGTGAAAATTGTAAAGCATATAATTATGTGGTTTTTACTTTCGATTACCTAGACATAACTGCGGCCTAACCAAGGAAATTGCATAGAATCTAATATTAATGTTTACAATTCAAAACAACCTCAACTTTCCTTTTCAATCTGAAGAATTTTTATGTTATAAGTTCAATCAAACCAAGCAAACAGGAAAAAATTACGGAACTTATAAAAAGCTGCCACATTTTTGACAGACAAAAGTAGCAAGTTACCACGATATAGGTACCTATAATTAAATACAAAATTCTGGCTGTTCAATGTTAATTGTAAAAGAAATTCAGTATTGAAATATTATTTTTTCAGAGAAATAAAAATTATTCAGATCTGAAAGGATTAATTTACACATTACTTTTTCTTTTTTTATCCACAACGCAATATTTCTTGGCTTTCACCTCACCTGATGTTAAGTGTCGATAAGGCCAAAAGTGTAAGTGCAGTACACCCAAAATCCTCACGACTGAGGATCTGGCTATCTTACCCGACGACAATTTTGAAATTGTTGTTATTGCGTCAGACGGTACTTAGATAAGATGGTGGTAGCTAGCCTAGCCCTACCACCAACCAAACCGAGTACAAATTGTACCCCCCTACTGGGAATCGAACCCGGGACCCCTGTATCTTACACGTGTAGGCGAACCACTTGGCCGAAGAGGCGGTTGAATAACATTATTTATTACAATACAAGGTTGTACGTTTACATTTGATTAAATCTAGATTATCATGACGATTTAATTTTTTCAAAAGCTTGATTTTATTCTAATAGATATAATGCGTTATTTAAATTCAAATTTATATAATTATTATTCTGAATATGCATATACTGATATAATTATGCATTTGTAAAGCCTGAGTCTAAAGATTTCTTGAAATTTTATTTTAATTATGTCAAATCCTTGATCTTTAGATTGACAAATTGATTTATTACTATTGAAACTGGTTAAGCAAGTCAAATGAAATATATCTAAAAATAATAAAATAAAAAGTATATTATTATATTATTCGCATCACTTTAAATCAGCGATGCATGTTTAATTTTTTATAAGACTGTATAATATACAGTCTTATAAAAAAATATAAAACGTTAAAGTTAATTATACAAATATAATACTTATTTTATTTATTTTTATTTATTTATTTAATCTTTATTGCTTATTTATAAAAATACAGCAAATGGCGGACTTAATGCTAAAAAGGCATTCTCTCCCAGTCAACCAGAGAGGATGTGACAGTAAAAAATGTGCAGGCAATAAAGCGGATATGAAAAATTATAATATAAATATATAATTATATACATACATATTATTACACTTATACCATAGTCTTATTATATTACTTTACTTATACAAAATATTTGAATTCCGTTCGCTCGTGAAAGGGTTTTATTAACCCTTTCACACACATCCACATACGATTTTTCACCGTAAAAATGGACTAGATAAATAAGTGCAGACCTGCCTGTTTTGTTTAATTTGTAAAATAAAAAAAAACATTCCAACCATCGCCCCTGATTCACTGCAATATTTCATCCAAGACGTAGTTGCGAAATGTTCAATGCTAATGATGATATTTTAATAACGAACTTTACGCCTATTAGTGTCATTTTAAGTTTATTTAATAGAAATTGATAGCGTTTGGTCCATTTCGTTAAATCTTTGACATTTAGTATTTTTTTATTTCTAATTTATTTAAGTCCGATCTGATGCGATCTGGTGCGAGTCGTATTTTTTCTAGTATATTATTTAAGTCCCTTCCTTATTCAATAGTTTTTATATATTTCATTAGATTATCATTTGTCTTTCACAATTTTTATATTGAGCTATCATTTCTAACAAAGTTCTATAAGTCTTAGTTCATAAAACTTTCTTTACGATTCAGAACCGATAACATCACGATTGTAAGAACATTAAGAATCATTATAATTACTGTCACAAGTAACAATAGGTTTACATAATTCTGTCTGTCCGTCTGTCCCACCTGTTTCCGTGGGCATTATAACATGGGAACATTGATCCAATCATAACTTCACTAATTTAGTTACGTCACTAATCTTAAATTAAGCGAATACTGTTACGTAGTTACAAATTGGACGTTACTTGTGAATGAGGTAAGTATAAGCAAAAATTGAAAGAAATTAATTTTTAGGATTAAAAAGAAAGGCAACAAAGTAACGCTGTTTTGCAATCATGTATAAGACAAGTACTTGTTAAGGTGGCACCCTGAGCCAAAATGGCGCCGCGGTGAATTTTATTAAATATATATTACAATTTTAATAATGTTTTACGTGGAATTTTAAGGGCGCACAGTCTAGTATTTTTAGACGGTATCGCTACATGGGAATGTATCGTAGTCACTGCTAGAAGTAGATGGCAAAACTGCTAAAAGTGGCCGTTTTTGACACATGCTATCTACTTCTACGAATGACTACGAGGGCATGTAGTGTGATACCTTCTAAAAATACTAGATAGATAGATATATTCTTTATTGTTCACCATAATAGAAAACATTACAAGGAAAAGAAATACATATTAAGAACAATTTGGCGGCCTTATCGCTAAAAAGCAATTTCTTCCAGGCAACCATTTGTATGACTGGAAGAAAAAGAATAAGAAGTGGGCAGTTTATGGATTTTTACTAGACCATGGATGGACCCTAAAATTTCCATGTAAAACATTATTGAATTCTTTTTCTATTTATAACTTGTTTTTACTTAAATAAAAACCTCTGAGGGCGCCACTTTCGGTCATACAACCGCCTTAAGGCGCCTATAGCTATCCACTAGTCCCGACAATTCATTTATTTTTATTATAAAAAAAGGAAAACCATGCCCTTTTAAATTGTCTCTAATATTTTTTAAATAACTCTTCAACAGTTTTCATTTTTTCTTTAAGTTTTAAAATCCATTTAAACCAAAAGTGGCCACCGTCGTTTCGATTGCATTTTAAAACTAGTACAAATAATGAAAAATGTTAAAGAGTTATTCAAACCATATTAAAGACAGTTTTAAAAAAATCATAATAATCATAGTTTTTGTCATGCCACTTGATATGGAACAGTACCCTTAGCACGAACAGCTATCGAAAAAAGAAACGCGCGTAAAATTACTCGATAGACAATTCCCTATGGAAAATTTCATTTCGCTTATCGGCGATAGATGGCGCTGTACAAATTTCCAATACAAAATTTGTCTATCGAATGATTTTACGTGCGTTATTTTTTTCGACAGCTGTTCGTGCTAAGGGTACAGAATACATAATTGTATGGCACAGCCACGATTGATATACGAGCAGTCAAGTCTGCTCGCAATCATGTCCAAAATAATATTATGATTTTTTTTATTTTACCTTGATAACTAAATATATTTTTTTATATAATATTCGCGATAAAATATCAAACGTACGGCTGAACACGATGTTCCTTTGAATTTACTGATTAAAAAAACTGATTGACAGATTTGACAGACAGTGACAAAGAGTAATCATAATCACGACCTAATGTTACAACAACATGTTTATCAGCTTATTATTGTGATTTCCTAGTGTTTTTCTTGTTCAGCTATTGGAGTTATTTGCTACAAAAACTTTATCCTGTATTTTGTAGCTTTTCAAACATAAGCCAGTCAGGGACATCTATCAGAAAACGACCAAGTGACCATTCACAGTAGCATCTAAAAACAAGTTCCAAGTTTTTACAAGCCATCCACTCCGCGTGGGTTGGTAGTTCCCACAATAAAGTCGAGATGGCGTTGTTTTTATTAGGTGAATTATTTTCTCAGAAGATTTTTTTTATCCTCTGAAATAGTCAGGTTATCTGATCGAAGGAAATAGTAGATATTTTTTGCAATAAATCAATTTTCCTGTGAAAAAAACCGAATCCATGTCATTCCATCTATAACTATATTAAAATGCCCACAACTATTTTAACAAATATTAATCTGTGCCTTTTCTACCCAAAAGTTCTCCAAACAAAATAATAACTCAAAGTAACACAAAAATAACACTTTGCTGTAGGTGCCACTTACCATTACCTATGCTCATTTACCATGAAAGCCAGCTTTTCATTAGTCATGTCATGACTTACTAGAAAAACCGGCCAGGTGCGAGTCGGACTCGCGCACGAAGAGTTCCGTAAAAGTAAAGTTTGTTGTATGGGAGCCCCCTTAAATATTAATTTTATTTTATTTTAATTATTTCTTTAAGTGAATATACAACTAAATATTCTGTGAATATTTCAAGCGTCTACCTGTTGCCATTATTAATATAGAACAAAAAACGACAAAAAATTTAATATTATTTTTATTCTGTTTTTAGTTGTTATAGCGGCAACAGAAGTACCTATACATCATCTGTGAAAATTTCAACTGTCTAGCTATCACGCTTCATGTGATACAGCATGGTGACAGACAGACAGATAGACAGACAAACAGACAGACATACAGACGGACGGACAGTGGAGTTTTAGTAATAGGGTCCCGTATTTGCCCTTTGGGTACGGAACTCTAAAAACTACCATAGCTTCAAAACCAAACTAAATTTGGCCTGAAGACAGAGCGACAGACAGAGAGCGGAGTCTTAATAATAGGGTTCCGTGTTTACCCTTTGGGTACGGAACCAAACAATAGTCTTTATTTTCATGATCACCTCTTTTTTATTTATTTTTAACTTTGTTTTTTTTTTTCACAGAAAAAACCTCAGCCTGCAGCCCGTCGACAAGGAAGAAGACGCACACCTGTTCACGTACCGAGACGTGAATCGAACCCACGTCTCCGTGGTGCTGGCCCAGAGTGTCGACGCACTGGTCGACAGTGACACTCCGCAGAACGTGGTCAAGTTTCGGTTGGGGTGTGACTTCGATTCCGGCGATGACTTGGTGAGGCATAGTGTAATTTTTTATCCTATAACAAATGCCATGTCTTTGAAATCTGTTCATTAGTTTTCTGAGAATCCTGAAAATACTATCATTTCGGTAGTAACTGGTAGTAACTAGATTGTCGTATAAATTAGATGATTATTTTTTGTTCGGAAAGGGTAACCTTTTAAGGCGGTTGTATGACCGAAAGTAGCGCCCTCAGAGATTTTTATTTAATAAGTTAACAATAGAAAAGATTTTAATAATGTTTATCGTGGAGATTTTAGGGCCCATGGTCGAGTATTTTCAGAAGGTATCACTACATGCCCTCGTATCGTAGTCATTCGTAAAAGTAGATAGCAAATGTGTCAAAAACAGCCACTTTTAGCAGTTTTGCTATCTACTTCTAGCAGTGACTACGAGGGAATGTAACGATACCGTCTAAAAACACTAGACTGTGGGCTCTAAAATCTCCACGATAAACATTTTTAAAATTGTGTATTAGAATTATAATATTAAATATAATTCAAAATCAAATCAAAATCAAAATCAAAAAAATATTTATTCAGTCTAGGCTGTTACAAGCACTTGTGAATGTCAATGAAGCTACGCCATCGGTTCGCAAACCCTGAGCGGGAGACCTTGTAACGAGAAGAACCGGCAAGAAACTCGTCAAGGGCTGCTTTTTTCTCCCTGTATATTTCATACAGAGTCGTCAACATTGAAAAATGAGCTCCACATTTAAAGTGAGGTCATTTTCCATCACAATAATTAACAAAAGTTTGCACACAATGGGTAGGTAGGTTGAAATTAAATAAATTAAATCGGATAGGTAATTGTGAGAGTAAATAACTTTCAACTAGTTGAGAAATCAGTAATCACTATGTCTGCTACTCGAAAGTGCACCTAAGTAGGCAAAATTTACCAAAAAAACACTTGATACAAGGCATAAATAATAATAATAATAAAAAAACGCAATTCTTACAATTCAATATGCGTTAAGATAGGTACCTACTCAGAATTCACCGCGGCGCCACTTTCGCTGGGTACCACCTTAATTTAAATTTCAATACAATCGAAACAACTCTGAGCGAACGGTTATATATATAGGCGAACTTTGAAATTTTCTATTAAATTATTAAATAAATTAAAAAGTACTTAATATATTTGACAAATACCCCATTATTCCAATAACAAATAAAAATTACTTTAGAATCTTCGAATACCAGAAATAATATCAGGTTCAAGTGTATACTTACCTTTATGGCCATTCTCATTTTCTCTGTAAAACATTTTATAATTTTTCCTCTATACCTACTGCACTCCTTGACAATACACACAATAAGTAGTTTTCTCATTTGTTACATCTGAAACTTTCGTGAAAAATGCACCTGACAAGCAGAAATTCTGCTTGAACAGATTGTCTTCGTTTCAAAAAATCTTTAGGTAGGTATGTTTTTCTCTCTATGAATTTTCTTTCCCAAAACTAAGTTTTACAATGGGGATGCATACTGAGGAACTAATGGCGCCACAAGCGTTTGTCCTAAAATCGTTTGATTGGCTGTTTCAAATATCAAGTGTCATTTCTGACGTATTTTAACCAATCAAATCCCTTGATAGCGGTCGCTTCGCCGATAGCGCCACCTAGCTTAAGGTTTGCGTGGAGATCCCCATTAGATTTTGTCTTTGGAAAAACGCTCATTTCATTTGAAATGGGAATTATACATACAGCCTCAAAAATAATGTTATCTGAACATTTTTCAGAATTTTGATGAAAATTCTATTGCATATGATGATGATTGGATGGATGTTAAAGTTGTTTCATCATTTAGTTATCAATAAAATTGTTGTTACCACAGCCTAAAATTAATGGATATAAATTAAATATAAACGGATGACGTTCATACTATCACGGTGCATGTAGCTTGCGCAAGTTGAGGCGCGGGTTACTTGCGCGGGTGTACAATGCTATGGAGCTGGACCCGCTTTACATGTTTCCACGGAGCATGTAACCTGCACAAGTACTCAACTTGCGCGGGCTACTTGCACCGTGTAGAAGCATTCTATCTTTTAAAATCAAGTATTTAAGAGCACATCATGCGTAGGCATGGATGGTCACATGTCTTGGTTTTTGAAAAAATATAAATATTAAAATGTTAATATCCATATAATTTTAAATTTTGAGATTTTGCATTCACAATGCTATTTTTATACAATACTAAATAATATACTAGAATAAATACGACTCGCACCAGATCAATACTCAGACGCGGGAACCGAACCCGCGACCTTTGGATATCCGGTCCAATGCTCTGACCGCTGAGCTACCGAGTCACTACACTGGCTTGCAGCGTAAGAGTTGGATATACTAAAAGAAATTCGATGATGTCACTAGTGACTCGGTAGCTCAGTAGTCAGAGCATTGGACCGGATATCCAAAGGTCGCGGGTTCGATTCCCGTCTGAGTATTGATCTGGTGCGAGTCGTATTTTTAGTGACTCGGTAGCTCAGCGGTCAGAGCATTGGACCGGATATCCAAAGGTCGCGGGTTCGATTCCCGTCTGAGTATTGATCTAGTGCGAGTCGTATTTTTTCTAGTACATTATTTAGTATTGTTAATATCCATTTAAAACGTCCCTTTTATTTTAACTACGCCCCCACATCTTCATTAGTACCACCAAAATTTTACCTAAACTCATTTTCCCTTCAGTTTTACTTACTGCACAGTTCAGTGATAATTGATTTACCTTTGACTCATACATTATGACGTCAATGAAATGAGAATTGCACCTTTCAAAGGATACTTACAAGATTATAAAATTTAAATTTAATTTTATGAACTCGAAATTTTCGCAGCATAAATACCTCAACTAGGCATGAGAAGAGAGTATTAGAGCGTATTTTCTACAATAGATTCTATTGTACTTAATACGTAATATTGTAATGATACGTGAGATATGTACTATGGAGTCAAAGTCTGTTTATTTATGGAATTAAAGTAGTAAACAGATACAATAAACAATCTGGAAATACAAAAACACGGCTTGTTTTCGAACAAGATTTTATCAACTCTAGTAACAAAAATAAAGTTCTTACATTTCAGTCCAATTAGATTTTGATACTCCAAAAACACTAGAAAAATTTAAAATTAAAATTGTGATTAATGATTCGGTGGAATGACTATCTGGTTAAGGTAGCGGAAAGTCGCTGGATGTAATCGGAAAGCGCAGAACCTATTCTCGAGGATATCCTTGCGGAAGCACAGCCTTGTCTGTCATGACGGAATTGATGACGACAAAAGACACAACGTAAACGTAAAAGTAACAGCCTATAGTCTATCGAATGTAAACAACGCAGTTACAACACTGGCGTTCGTTAATAAAACAAACTGAATAGGACTGAAAAAGACTTTACGTTCATTTTTACAACCCCTATCGTAAAAACTTGAAGGCGTCGTTTTAATGAAGTCAACGAACTTGTATGGGTAAGAATACAAGGTGTCATAGATAGGAAGATACTAGATGTGATGATAATAATAAATTTGTTGTATCGAAATCAATTAACTTCTTAAATACAGTCTCTGAATAAATTATAGTACAAATTTACAGTCAACGGCGCATCAGGTGATTTTCTTGATTTTGTTTTTTTTTTTATTTATTTGTTCATAATATTACAATTATAAAAGTTAAAAACTAGACGCGCTCTAAACCTACTAATGTGATGTTTGTAGCCATATTTGTCGTTAACTCTTGGTTAGGTAGGTACCTAAATGTTTATACTTGGGCTTAGTTTCTTTTCTCCCTTTTTGATTAAATTAAGTAGTTGTTACTGCACTTAGTTAAATAAACCTTAGTTTCGGTTTCAACCTACATTATTTTATTTAAGTTCACTTGATTGAAATGTTACATCCTGTCGTGGAAACTGTTTTGGCTTTTGTAATAGTCATTAATCATAGTTTTTAAGGTACATAATATTGTATGCTGTTTGTTTCCCTTAACCAAATAAACAAATAAACAAATGGGAATCATGTGAACATTAAATCTCTACATTCGAAGAAGAAGTCTATGCCCAGCACAGTGGACTTTGTACCTTCGGCTGAAATGAATTAATGAGATTTGATATAAAACATGGTGAATTAATGATTTTTTAAATGTTTTTGTTGATGTTAGGTGCGGCATTCTGTGAAAGTACTATTACTGAAAAAAATACTAAATAATAAAAAAAATTGCGGAATGCTAATTAATAAGCGTTCCGTAATTCCAAATCTCTATTTTCACCATCTTTAATATGTTGTTACACCTAAATTTTATCCTTTCCACTAAAATAGATTTTGAAATGTTTTTTATGCATTGTTACCTTATTATTCGCCTTATTGTCACTGTTATTAAATTACTTGCGTAGGGTTGGGAGTAAGTTCATAGTTATTATTTAATTGTACAAAAATATTTACGTATTTTTACTTGATTTTGGACAAGCAATTTTCATGTTTTACATTAGTAATTTTAAAACTTCTTACTCTGCATATCCAGTTTTATTTCTAAAGCCACGTTAATTCGCGAAGCGTCGCCGTCTGTTTGCGCGTGTCTTACAGTATCTGCATAATAATTATTTCTACGAACGAACCCAATGACGCAGTTCATTTGAACTGGGAAGACTACCTGTGGAGCTTCTTTGTTATTGTAAACAGACATTCGGCATTAGTATCGATCCCTATGAATCTTTTAACCATGAGGTTTATCCATCCTTTGGTTCTAAGCCCGGAAGTATTGAATACTAGTTTTGTTAAAGAAAAGGCCTGTTTTATGTTAGCACTAGTGACTACCCCGCAACAATGTCTGCGTGCGACCCTTGAGAATCTTTAATCGGGATAAGTAAGTACCCTATGTTTTAATCCAGGTTATAAACTGTATATATTTAGTTCTCAACAATTTATAACTTGGATTACTAGGGTATTTTTATCCTGATAGTTACTATCTCCAAATCTGTCCAACCGCCGCCGTGAAGAAGTAACAAACACACTTTCGCATTTATACTAGTAGTAGGATCATCTTATCTGAGTCTGTTTCACACACAAAACATCGAAAAAGGGCTCGTAATAACATAAAAGAATAATTCATAAAAGTGAAATTAAAAACCTCTACCCTAACTCTTTGGTTGAAATTGAACAAAATAACACGTACTCATTTAGCTGCTTGTCCTCAAAACATGTTAATAAAGAAAGAACTCAATGGTTTACTACTTGCACCATGGATCGCAAAATATATTAGGGAGGGAATGAAAAATAACAATGTGAGATTATGATCCTAATATAATATGTTCACCCGGGCGCACGCACAAAGTGGATTTTTCAGTTTTCTCAAGAGCAATAAATTCTTATGAGTGTCTTCTCTTGCTTTCAGATATCAGCATATCTCTCAGTGACGGTCTACATTGAAGACGTGAATGACAACGCGCCTCAGTTCATGGATACTCCATACAGAGTCAACGTTGATGAACTTACGCCTACAGGTAGGATAGGAATGATGAAATCATCACTAAATCATTGAATAAAGACACATTTATCAACATCAAGCTATGATGAGCTGCGCACATAAACAATATTATAGAGCACAGCACAGCTCTATGGACATCAATATTGCAATTGCAAATAGTATCTAGATCAGCG
Source organism: Agriphila straminella (assembly GCA_950108535.1). Classification (NCBI taxonomy): domain Eukaryota; kingdom Metazoa; phylum Arthropoda; class Insecta; order Lepidoptera; family Crambidae; genus Agriphila; species Agriphila straminella. The sequence goes on from OX467317.1 coordinate 15,667,557, forward strand.
ATTTTGCAGTAGGTATCGTCGACGAAAAGGTGAAGTGTTGCGCTTTGTCCATTCCACGAATCTAATGTATGTTGACATAAGGATTCAAACCTAGGACCTTTGCTCCAAAAGGCAGGATTACTGCTACTGCACCAAGCGGTCCTCAAAGCTGTGCCTAGTTAAATACAAATCAGGGAACTCCTAACTATAGGGTGACTAATAAACAATAACAATGTTGACAAAACACCCTTTGTCAAACGTAACAAACATCAGATTATGTGCGAGTGTCTCTGTTGCAAAGGCTATAACTATTATACTTTTTCATAAATCCTAAACAATTTCACAACGAAAGTAAGCATGTATTATTATAAGAGTCTTTTTTTAACCAATTAACAATTTCTACAGCCGAGTCCAGCCTGACAACAGCAATTTTCTTTTCCAACTTATTAAAAAACGGGAACAAATATCATATAATTTCTTATGAGGTTTATTTAGTTTCAAAGGTTTCAACCCACGGGCTTTTTCGATTTCTTATAAATTCAATATTCTCTAATACGATTGGGTATCCTCTTACTCAAAAGATCTATTTTCATTTTTTACATCATCGAATTATATTTTTGGTAAGTCGGTTGGCAATAGTATTAAAGCATTAACTTTTTTTTTCAATTTAATTACATAAAGACAGGGTATCTTTATTTGTTGTATTACTTAAAAAGGTAGGGGCGGATTATTTGATGGGAAACAATTAATTTCGTTCATATACCTATTACTAAAATAGAGTACCTAGTAACTAATATTAAACAAGAAAATTATGCTGTTACATTACAAGCATAAATCCTTTGATTAAGCCACATGTTATGATCAAACGACTGTAAATGGAATGGCAGCTTTCAACTGCCAGTTTCACCTCACAGAGACACCAAAAGATAATTAATACAATTTGCGCGATACATTAAACAAAATATTCAAAGGGTTTAAAATATTCATTCATAATAGTATACACCGTTATTTTAAGTATATCTAAAAATGAAATGGGGATTTCAGACCACGTAAATGAACAACTTTTACTATGGGGACAACCACGGAAACCCAAAAAAAAAATCTGCTGTCCATAGAAAAGTACAACATCGACTCCACTATAAGTATGGAACAGCTGTTTTTTTTCGCGATTCCGTGATTAACCCCACAGTAAAAGTTGTTCATTTACGTTGTCTGAAATCCCCATTTCATTTTAACCACAATGACTTAATTTTTAAAATAAATACTCCTTTTAAACAGAGTTAATCAAGTTGACTATATTTTGTACTCATTGTTGGAAGACAAAACCAATAAATGTTTAATCCTGCATTTCATCAATTGCAGGTCTGACAATCTTCAAAGGGATCCACGCGTTTGATCGCGATAAGCCCAACACACCGAACTCAGATATCCAGTACAGCATTACGTCTGGCGATCCTGAAGGCCATTTTGCACTCGAGAGTTCACACAAACCAGGGTTGATACTCAGGAAGCCTTTGGACTATGACACGGGAGACAAGGAGTTTACGCTCATCATCACTGCATCGGTAAATATTCATAGACCTCAAAGTAAATAATAATTTTCTTAGACAAAAATGTACTTAGTATCTCTTTAACTCACTATAAAGTAGGTACAATAATTAAACAGACGAATTAGATTTAAATCATCATAATCATAACTATCGATTATTTCCCCACTGTTTAAGGAAACATAGTTAACTAATTTAAGGCGCTGTGGTAGTGAAACTAGCGCCGCCACTACATTTATGTTTATTACTCGTAAACCAAGTCAATATTTAAAAAAAGCTCATGTAGTAAACTCTTAAATTGTCTCTAATATTTTTTGAATAACTCTTCAACAGTTATCATTCATTCTGTAAGTTTTAAAATCCATTATTGCCAAATTGGCCACTTTGAGCTAATATGGATTTTAAAACTTACAGAAAGAATGAAACTGTTGAAGAGTTATTTAAAAAATATTAGAGACAATTTAAGAGATTTTTACATGAGCTTTGTTTAAATATTGACTTGGTTTACGAGTAATAAAAATAAATGTAGTAGCGGCGCTAGTTTCACTACCTACAGCGCCTGCCCACCAAATTTTATAGTTGCTTATGTGATTTTGGAAAGGAGGACAAATTGATGCTGACAATAGTTCCCGTCAATTTATTAAAGATCAGTAATTTCAAAAAGTGTTAAGGATAAAAAAATATTTGGTATTCTATTACAATTTGTTTTTTACAGGACCGTGGATCTCCACCACGCAGCACAAATGCGACAGTCCACATAACTGTTCAAGACAACGATGACCTGCCTCCAAAGTTTTCCTTGGATGCCTACAAAACCCAAATACCCGAGTTCTATCCGATTTTGGTATTGAATATAAACTACCTTATTTTGCTGTATATTTTCTAAGGGCAATTTGGTATTGATGAAATTCAATGCATTAAAGTTTGAAACTACTATTACCAGTATAATTAATTACCTAAGTTATTATAATACTTCAGATATTAATTGCTATCGCAGTCATATAATTTCATCTTTAATCCAATTTCAGGGCAAACGCATCCACAGTCAGTTAATATTTTCGGAACCAATTCACGCATTTGATCAAGATCTGGGCGTCTCGTCTGCCGTCAGATACGAGCTGGTGGCAGGAAATGAGAGGAAGCTATTCTCGTTGAATCATCTCAATGGCAGTTTATTTCTGGAGAAAGAAATTGACTTGGACATGGAAGTTGGACTACCAGGTTAAGACACATATTTTTTCGAAATGTTCCTGAAGGAGTACATAATTCTTTGCTAGTTAAAGCCAACACAAATTTTTAAACGACGTCGGTCTTACCTTTACGGTTTCTGTATGTACGCGCGGAACGAAAACTGGCATTTCGAATGATAATCTGAATTTTGTTTCAGGAAATGCATTCGTTTTACAAATCCAAGCAACCCAAGTGGACAACCCTCTCAAGATGGCCCAGGCTCGAGTGGAAGTGGAAGTAATAGACCTGAACGACAACTTGCCAGAGTTTGAAGTGGACTTCTACAACATCAGCATCGTAGAGAACTTGCCCAATGGTATTTAAGTAAATTTCAAGTATTTCCTTGTTTTCATGACAAAAATTATCTATCATATTTTAATATCGTAACTTCGTAACCAGTCTCATCAAATCTTAACGCTTAAACCTAAAGACGTAACTGTATATAATATAATATGTTTAATTTTTTGTAGGCTTAACACCATATTTCGACTTATGTTAAACCGTGTTTTTCTAGGTTTTAGTGTACTACAAGTAATGGCAACCGATCGCGACCAAGGCGATAACGGGGAGTTCATTTATCAACTAAATGATCCTGAAGGAGCTTTTTCTATTGATCCAAGAACTGGATGGTTGACTGTTAGAAACCAGGTACTTATATCAAAAATGAGATTGACAAATTTTTTAGCTGTTACATTATTAATGACATTATCTCATTTTTATTTTATTTCAGACTGTGTTAGACCGTGAGAAACACGCATCACTACGTATGAAAGTATATGCTAAAGAAAAAAATCCAAGCGTTGTGGGAACATTTTTGGATAAACAACGACTATCAAAATGGCATCGCATGCCCTCTACATTAAGACCGACATATAAAGACAAAACCACCTATATCTTTCCAGACAAAATTGGTACTAAAAGCGATAACGTCGAATACTTTGAAGATATACATCAGCTAATGTCTTTTGTTACCGTTGAAGTTACGTTACTGGACGCAAATGATAATAACCCAGTTTTTGTTCCTAGTAATCTTTACGAGTTTTCCATAAAATCAAATTCTAAAGTCGGCACCTTTATAGGCAAAGTGAAAGCTGTTGATCCAGATTTAGGAAGGAACGGAATAGTGTTATACGATTTGCAACGAACAAGCAACTTGACTATAACATCTCCATTTCAAATCGATCCCAAAACAGGTGCCATAAGCGTAGCAGAATCACCAATAGTAGAAGGAAGACATGCTCTTTTCATCGAAGCATCAGATCAACCTGCTAATCCTAGTGAAAGAAGATACTCATTAGCAGTTGTCACTATAGACGTAACGAGAGTAACAAAAGGTTATTTATTAGTTTAGTTATTTATTAGAGAAATAGAACCCAACCAACTAAATCTTATATATAATAATTGTTTTGTTTGAATTATTATTTTAGGTAATAGACCGGATAGACCAGATTTTATAGGCGCGCCATACGAATTTTGGGTGGGTTCAAATGTTGGGATTGGAACAAGTGTGGGTCAAATTAGAATTAATGATGCAATGCACAAGAAAGAAGTTACATACGATCTTTTACACGGATATGAAGAAGGAGGTTTGAAGCTTAATGTTATTTTATTAACATCATTAAAAATAAAATCGGTATCTGTTTATCTACTTTTTTGTTTACAGTGCCATTTGCAGTTGAAGAAAAATCAGGAGTAATAACTGTTATTGACGAATTGAAAAACTTTGACCGTCCATTGTATGATTTCGAAGCAGTCGCAATGCAAGACAGTACTAATTTATCTATTTCTACCAACACTACTATTCACGTCGTTGACGTAAATGATGAAAGAGGCGTTCTTCTAAAGTAATATTTTTTCTTGCGAATCTAATATACTTGTGAATCTAGTTTAAGTTATAAAAATCTATGTCAAGGGTATTTTTTTTTGTTACAGGGGTGCACAATCACCACTTGTGTTTCGAGTCAAAGAAAATGTGGCTGGTGCAACTATTGGACAAATCTTCCATGTCAAAATAAGTACTCTGCCTATAAATAGCACAGGAAATATTCATTTTATTATAGCTAACAAACAAGATGTGAGTGATGACATAGCTATAGGTAATGAACATACAACTCTTTTAATAAAGTTACAAAAAAGTTACGTGAACACCGTGATGATTTCGCCTTTAACTTTTCAGGACAAGATGGAACAATTTTCACTCAAAAGCCTTTGGATAGAGAAAGAAGAGATACATACAGTATCACTGTTATTGCAGAATTTAATAAAGGCATGATTTCTGGTGCTGGCATATATCAAGTCACTGTTCACGTTGATGACGAAAATGACAACGCACCAATATTTGAAATGCCTTCTTATGAGGGATCTATTCAAGAAAATGCAAAGAAAGGAACAGAAGTAAAAATGAGTAACAGAATAAAAGCCACAGACGCTGACGTAGGTCAAAATGCTTTGTATATGTTTACTTTGTTCGGTGACGGACATGAATCATTTAATGTCAATGACAAAACAGGGCAAGTTATTTTTATTGGAAACAAATTAGATCGTGAAGAAAAATCAGTCTATGTTCTGAGAATTGTAGCAAGAGATAGAGGTGGATTAAATTCTGAAGCTAAGATTTCTATTACAGTTTTCGATGTGAATGATAATGAGCCAGCTTACAATCAAATAATTATTCCACTGGGAGAAACAGTTGAACTTCTGGAGGCTGATGAACGAAGTAATGTAAAGATTTATAGAGAAAGGAAAAATGATTTAACTGGCCTCGTCTCTAATACTGCATTGAAACCAAAGAATAAGTTTGCTCTTAATGTTACTGAACTAGGTCCATTGTTTATGGTACCTGAAAATATCGCAATAGGCTCAACCGTATTAAAATTACATGCCATTGATATGGACAGTGGGACTAATGGTCAAATCAGATATGAATTCATTTCAGAAGTATTTATCCCTCCTTACACTTTGACAACGAGTGCAATGCAAGTTAAAAGATACTTTGTAATCAATGAAAGACGCGGTCATATTATTGTCGCTAGAACTTTACCTCCAGAATCTGAATTTAGACTTAATGTATCTGCTATTGATGGTGGTGAATTAAGTGATCACATTTCTGTAAGAATCTTTGTAAAAGATGTCAATGATCATTATCCTATGTTCAAAAAATCTTGGTATACTTTTGACGTCGAAGAAGCTCAGTATTCAAGAAGAGTCCTTGGAAAAGTGGATGCTACGGATGCTGATTTTGGCCAAAACGCTAATTTGACTTACTTTATTCAACCATCAAGTAAAGATATACCATTTGAAGTGTCACCGTTAACAGGAGTCTTCAGTGTGAATGGTGAACTTGATAGAGAAAAAGAAGATAAGTATATTCTCACAGTTGTGGCCAGAGATAATGGCCAAGAAAAGAAGCTATCATCTTCAGTAAGCGTAGAAATTCAAGTTTTAGATATTAACGATAACGCGCCAAGGTTTATAGGGTATGATGATATTTTAGAGTGGAAACACCCTGAAGCCAATGAAATGTCAAACCACAACTTTGAGTCAGTTTCTGTAATACCCATTTATAAAGCTGTGTTACCAGAAAATGCTCCTGTTGGTACTATTGTAACTAAGGTTTATGCTAATGACTCAGATTTTATAGGAAACGGAAATGGTCTAATTTTGTACAGCTTACCACAAAGAAAAAATCAAGTAAGTCTTTTCGCTGTTGACTCGAAAGAAGGAATTATATCGACATCAGGAAAATTAGATTATGAAACTCAAAATCAATATAATATTACTATAATAGCATCTGATCTTGGATCTCCTAGTTTAAGTTCTACGGCAATGCTTATATTAACAATAACAGATGTACCTGATGATGTGGAGATATCTGATAAACCTGTATTTATTTCAAGATATTATGAGTTAGAAATTGAAGAAAACGTTCGAACTCCTGTAGAGCTAGTTACATTAAACTTAACAGAGCACTATGAGGCATTCAAAATGAAGTATTTTATTCTAAACGATAATGATACTATTATCAAACGAACTTTTATGATTGATCCGAAAAATGGTACTCTATACTTGACCAGAAGTCCAGACAGAGAGGTAAGAGATCTATACGAAGTCATAGTACGTGCTGAAAGGCAGAAAGTAAGCAGAGAGCTTCCACATATGATATATCCCGTCTCGGACGATGTTTTAGAAGGGATGACTAAGTACGACGTTAAAATAGTCGTAAGAATAAGAGATGTAAATGATAACGCGCCCAGATTTTCGAATGGCGGACGTCCTTTAGTTACAGCAATACCAACCACTGCGCCTTTTGGTTATCAAGTTATGCAATTACATGTAAGTATATTTACTATTGATGTTAAAATATTGTTAATTGTGGTTTGAACTCTATAACTAATACAAATGAAAAATTAATGATTTTATAGGCAACAGATGCCGATACAGGTATCAACGCTGATATCCGTTATCAGATCATCAACGAACAAGCACCAAGATTTGCTATTGATCCTATCACAGGCCGTGTCAGAGTCGTGGCTTCATTATTGAGAGACGCCGGGAGAGTTTTTGGGTTTGATGTTAAGGCAACAGACAAACGTGGTGCTGATGATGGCAAATCAGCTATTGCTAATGTTTTTGTAAGTTAACGTCTTTTTATGATGATTTTTTTATTTTAAAAGCGTCACTCTTAATATAAATTTAAACTAGCATGGTATTTCATAATCCAATTTGTTTCATTAGGTCTACGTTCTAGATGAAAACAAACAACTAGTTTTGGTAGTCGGGGCCAAACCGATGGAAGTAGAAAGAGAGATAGGAAACATAACACGCTACTTGACGACTATGACGGGCTACGACATTAGAGTGAGAAGATTGGAGGCTAACATGAGAGCTTCTATGGATGGATACGCGTAAGTAACTATTTCATTTGGTATCAAAAAATGATTACATTACATATAGGTATCAATTTTGATCAATAGTTTAGTTAATGACTGAAGATGTGCTTAGAAAAAAAATACATTTTTTCAGCAGCCTTAACATTTTCTTTAAAAATGAAAACAGCTATGGTCGATTTTTAATTAGTTAAGCTGCAGACTCCTTTATTTTAATATCAATATTGTTCAATATTTTGAAGCACCACATAATATAAAAGTGACCTTTACGTAACATACAATTTTATTTTTAGGACTGACATTTACCTGTACGCTGTAGATCCGATGTCGAACGCCATAATTGATATGGAAATCCTACAAAAGTGAGTACCTGTATTTTAATTTATGATCAAAAGGTAGTAAAACTGAACAAAGTGCCTTGTTAACAAGGAAACCTTTTACTGTTGATTTGACTTCAACACCTCATTCATTCAATACTTCATGATTTGCCCATTTTACCATAAGTACCAAGTTTTATAAATTGAATGTTTTTTTTATCTAGATAAGCTCTACATCTCAAACCTTAACCTGAGATATTAAATCGATATGCATTTGTAGAAAAAATACTGAATAACAGAATTGCCTTTTGAATCAAACGATAAATGATAATTCTTTAAAGTAATATTTTTCTAAATAATAGTGCCAAACTTTCAATCGATCGGTTTCAATCGAATGATATTCAAACCCAAAAAGGTAAAAGAAAACTACCTATTCACTTTTTAAATGGACTTCGTAAAATCACTACATATAATATAAAACACAGCCGCTTCCCGCTGTCTGTCCCTATGTACATATGCTTAGATCTTTAAAACTACGCAACGGATTTCGATGCGTTTTTTTAATAGATAGAGTGATTCAAGAGGAAGGCTTAATATGTATAATACATGGTGTTTCGACACCATGTAATTATACATCCCATACATTATACACCCTCGCTTCGGTGTAGTGCGATTATACACCCTCGCTTCGGTGTAGTGTGGAATTTGTTCCACACTACATCGAAGCGAAGAGAGTGTAGTGTGGAAACACTCTCGCTAGTGAGAAAATATAACGACGATTTCTTTTTCTCATGATCGAAAAGGGTTTGTTTTTATATACAGTTTTTTGTTAAGGCGCTGCTTAATCGAGTTGCAAGCCCCTGGGTGTTCACCCTGCCTGCGCCAGCGCCATTTTTCGAAATGCATGTCTCTTTACATTTTTCAGGCGCTAAAAACCTGTTCATTTTGATTTTAATAGTGATCCATAACATTTACATTCTTTTTTATGTAACTCTTTAATTCATCTTATGTTCGATTTGTAATTTGAAAAAAATATGCTAGTTGCCGCTAAAAATTTCGAGTATTTCACGACATTTTTTTTTTTAATTTTTATATTTTTTTTTCACTAACTAAGCTTTTACTTGAAATTATTTATAGCTATGTACTTATCTCATTCAGGATATGTCAAATACAATAATATTTTTTTCTACCTTTCAAAATAAGTGGATTCTTATAATTATGCGACAAAACTTTTCATTGACGCTACGTTTTGCAGGCCCTGAGACATTTCAATTTTACTCAGTACCGCTTACTAAACTAAAAGGAACTGAAACGCAAAATACATAGAATTATTAAAAAGTATGTGAAAGGTATTGTAAAGTATTTCCTTAATTCAAACTTCGAACCGTCTTTTAACGTTACAGATCCCTCCTCAAAAGAGAGGTGGATCTCCGTCACGACCTCTCTGGATTTAAAGTCTTGGAAGTTGGAGACACTGCCATGATCCAAGCCCGCACCAGCAAACTCCTGAGCACGATGGAGATCAGTGTGGTAGCTCTTGGATGCATTGTCTTCGTGGGAGCTTGTACGACGGCAATTTGCGTGTTATGTGTTAGAAAAAGCAGAAGGTATTGTGGCTCTTCTTCTTTTACCCTAATATGTGAGTCTTGAGGAAATATAGTCATAGATTTTACTAGCAAATTAGGAAAGGGAACATGTAATGGCATGCCAATTTTTCAAGAGACATGAAAATTACATTTAAAAAAATTACTTATTCCTTATCTAACCTTCATGTAAAGTGTCTTATAATTTTTAAACTATTGAACTGACATATTATTGCCATAAAGAATCGAAATCCATAAATGTTTCTAAATGGGAAAAAGGTGACATGTTCCCTTTCTTAATTAACTGATTCAATTTGCCTTTTCATGATGAGTAACTAATATTCAATCAATTACTACATCAGAAGATGTCCTTTAAAGTTTTTAAACAGGCATGACTGGTTGCACCAATAAAGATACAAAGAAAATTATTTCTTGCAAGTCACATCCGTCACAAATTGTATTAATTAATGTTAAAAAGTTTAGTATCGATTTTGCGTTGATCAAAGAAGCTATAACTTTCGAGTCAATTCATCGAAAATGACATTACTATTTTCAACTTTCTTAGAAAACTTGGGTATCTTAAATCTGTTTGAGGTGTCAATAACCCCATAGCCTTGTCCCGTCCTAAAGATTTCATTTCATGAGTTACAACAGATGCGACGTTTTTAGACCGGTTAAGTTCGCAAGTCTATATATATTCAACAAACTATTTGCTTTACTACCCTTGAATAATACATGTGTTCTATCCGTCTTTTTCATTTAACATTATCAGGTGAGGAAAGTTTTATTTTATATTCCTTTTCAGAGAACACCACCACAACATACCAAAGCATGCAACTCACAATTTCTATAAATAATTAGTTTTTACTGTGACATATTCTGTTTCTAATACTTGGTAGTAGTACAGTTAATAACTTTAAAATATTATTAAGTAGCTACAAAGATTTAAATAAATTTCAATAAAAAAATAATGGTGCGTCGTCATTCTATCTCAAAAGGTGTACATTCTGTAGAATCTCTCGTCTTCCTTTTTGGTACCGTATCTAACTTCTCTTCTATCTCTACTTTAACAGAAAACGTCACAAACCATACCCTCAGCAACGTCTTAACGCTTTCTCCACTGAGCACTTAACTAAATACGGAGGTCTTTTCCCGTCTGGTGGGAACCAGTGCCAAGAGCTGAATCAATCTTACAGCGAAGGAGATTCTTACATCGATGTCCTAAACCACAATATATCGAAGAAAATATGCCCGCATGGTAATACGATAGAAGAGTTCGGAAAAGCACACCAGAAGTGCGTAAAAGGACAATTCGAACACAATTCTGATTTCAACCAAAAGCACGAAAGAATGTGCATTAAGTTCAATCAGCAGCGTCCCTTGAAGAAAAGGTAAGGTTCATACCATTTATTAACTTTACTTACAAACTCCTGTTTTTCCTTAATTATTAACAGTGTATAAGTATTGCATTAGGTGGTTCTGTTTTCTATTAAATTTTAGGAGAGAACACACTTTATAGATATGCTAAGCTTATGCATTGTTTATGTATAGAATGGAGAATCCTTGGTGAATCTTTACAGTCTTATTTATTAACATTGTTTTGTACAAAGTGTTTATTATTATTTCTCTTTTGATTTAAGAAATATCTCGACTAGTCCAATCCGAGGTTTGATTGTTTAACATGTATCTTTGGTTGTAATTAATGCTCATGTTCTAAAATCCTATCACTCACATAATAGTAACTGTAAATAATAGATCGCATAGTTATCATCTAGGGTAAATTTTGGTGACCGCTTGGAACATCGGCAGAGATCCAGTCCATTTTATATTTGCTGATATAATGTTAAATTCATTATTCAAGTAATTTGTATACGAGTGTTGTCAATAAATACTATACTAAAGGCAAATTAATCTAAAGGAAAAACGCTTAAGGTATTTCTTTCAATGACTCACTCACTGTCTCATTTACTCAACCCAATGCTTCTTATAACATCATACTAATACACCAAATAATTGTACAGCGTTACTAACCAATAACCACTAACCAGATCCAACACAACACAACAGTAAACATGAGCAATTCCTAGGAAGGGGCAAGATACATCGATAACTTCAGTCAATTCTAGTGGCCAGGACTCCGGGATAGCTGAGGCGAGGTGTCCCTGCGGTCAGTCCAGTGTTCACACCTCTGAGGAAAGTAGTGGGTAAGATTGATACTTCAAATTTTAAACACTTATTTATTATTCTCTTAAAAAGACTATCAAACGTAAAAGATATTAAACTTTGTTTTTGTAAAGAGATTGTAAAGGAGCAAGGTTACCCCAGCCCTCTTTACATGAATTGGAAAGGGTAGAACTATCCTACTTGACAACCCTAGTGCCCTACAGCCCTAGCGCCCTAACAGCCCTAGCCCTAACCATAAGTTAATAAATACACATATAAATAAATAAGGATGCTTGTACCAGTCGACCTAAGGTGACAAGCGGAAAGTGGAAGGAATAAGGTGTAAGGATGGATTTTCTCACTGCCATTCAAGCAGGCTCACAAGACTGATCAGATATCTGACGGCTAAAGGTGTCTTGGCCGCAGTGAGAGGATTCGTAGGTGATGGGTCGATCTGCCAACCGACAGAGTAACAAACGTCTGAAGTCCAGTTATTGAATGACTTGTTTAATTTCTATTACTATGCTAATTTATACAAAATTATTTACATATGTGTATATTAATTTATTTACAAAGATGTGTGAGTAAGAAAATTCAGATGCTGTATTTGTTTTGACAATGCAGCAACATTATTCTAGGTCAATTCCGTGTTCCGTGTTGTGCTGTGAAATGCATGTTTTCGGCACGTAAACGTTTTGGCGCCTCTCAGGAATAGAGTCCAGTTGATAGAGTTCCAGTGCAGGCCCCGGTGATTGTTTGCGAGGAAGCGGCCGCGCGTAGATCGGCTGCGCCTGAGTCTGACTTTGAGGTGCCGACTGGGTGTTGGACTGTTGCTCTTCAGATGGGCTGTTGTTGGGTGATTCTTCAACCCGTCGTGTTGTCACCAGATTTTGTAGTTTTTGTCTTAGCTGTGGACCGAAACAATATATCACTAAAACTATAAAAGAAAAAATCAATAACGTTGATAAGCTAGCTACGTATGTCTGAATAGTTATGCTACTCCACACAGTGTTGTCTAGGGTTGTCTGTAAAGCTTCTTCTTCGTTAGCTAAATTATTAAAAATATCTTTAGAACTATCTATTACTTGCTCCTTCTTAATATTATTATACTTATTTAATACAGTAATGTTAGTACTTAGTTTAAATTCTGATTTTTTACTATACGATGCTATTACATTTTCCGAAATAACTCTTTTAGAAACTAACATAGTAGTGATTGTCTTTATAATACAATTTTCTGATATTTGTATGATTCCAACGTCATGAATAGAAACCTCTTCTCTTTGTCCGTCACATACAATAGATATAGTTTCTTTTTGTTTTGTCACATATAACCACGTATTTGTCATTTGTACTTGTTTCCATATAATTTCATTTGTAACGTTGTAAGTTCGAGTCGAGCAGTCTGTCTTAGTTTCATTTTTAGTAATAAATTCAACAATGCAATTTCTATTTAATTGCATGTTTTTCACCGCCACAGGAAAACAAATGTAATCATTGAATCTATGTAAGCAGTCTTTAAATTCTTCATGGGTAAGTTCAAAATATCTTTCATTATTGTAGTCTATTCCTATAACTGACTGTTGAATATCCAAACTATGATAAATCCCATCTCGGTATTTCATTGGTATTGGAGTCACATGTAATAAAGTATATTTGGCTTTTTCTGTAATAGGGAAATATGCTAATACCGTTATATGAGTTTCGTTTTCTGATAATCTTGTATCAAGTAATTGATTTTGAATGATGTTAAGATTTGATGGTAACTTGCTGTTGGCTGCTTTTATAACGTCTGCGATGTTCTTTGGTGTAAGTACACTGTATACTGTTGCTTTTGATAAGTAAATGTCCATAATACCAGCGTAGTAAGATATTATTTCAGCTATATAGTTATAAGCCATTTGGTATGAATGTAACATATGTAGTTGAATCTTGTTACTATCTACCGATTGATACCATCCGTTATTATTATTTATGTAAGATATTACTTGATTCAGTTTTGTTTGATAACTATTTAATTTTTCCTGTATTCTGGTTTCTGATTGGTTAACTGTTGCTATGGTTTTTAACATAAATTTTGTTTGATGATTCGCTGCATCAATAAGTTTTTGCTGGTTTTTATCCAATGAATCAATATCTCTGTAAACTTCGTCATTGACACCGAATAAATAAGTCATCATTTGACCCAGTAAACCTCTCTTTTTTCTAGTCTGATTTAACTCATTTAAATATTCGTTTATTTTTTCCACCTTTTCTGCCTCCTCTTGTAAATGAATATGGTACTGTATACAATGAGTATCATGATATAACGTTTTGGCATAGTGACAAAGCGATTTAAATTGATCTATTATTTCTTTTGTAGCTTCTACTTTCTGGTTTAAAATACTTCTCTGGTAATGTTTTTCTATTCTAAAAGTTCCTCTGTCTAAAGTAGTATTTCCTATCTTTTCTATGTATAATCCAGGTTCCAAATTTTTTATTGTATATGAGGCTCCTGTTTGTGCTAACATTTGTATAAAGACAAACATGGTCATTAAAAACCAATAATACGGTTTTCTATATATATATTTTTTATGCTTTCTTGTATTGTTTTCTTCCACAATTGCTACGTTACTTTGTACAGGCGTTTTGTCTTCACTTGTCTCTAAACTTTCATTCACTGGTAATGGTATAAGGGAGTGTATAGCCCTTTTTTGGTCTGACCCTTGTGCTCTTTGAAGCGTCACGACCCTCGTAACACCATCACTTCCAGGATGAATTTCCTTGACCCTTGCTAACGGCCATTTACTAGGACTTGTGTTTCCGTCTATTATCCAATACCTTTGTCGTAGGTAAGATAACGTAAGTCGATTTCCGCTGTGTAAGGTTTTTACGTGCGCATCGTGTATTAATATTGATGTCACGTGATGATCGTACGGTAATAATATTGGATGTTTTTGATTATATGGTAATTGTGAATGTTGTAATCTTCCTCCAACTCTAATGATTCCATCTTCGTCTATAAACGGGTCCAAACTCGACAGTTTGCTTGTTTTCTTAACTATTTGTCCTTTTTTTATATGTTCATAATCTTGTTTGAAAGATGCTTTTTGTACTAATAATATAATCTGTGTCCTTGTTTTGTCTAATTCTTCACAAGTTAATAATCCTGTTTTTCTATTTCCTCGTACAAACCTCAAACAGTACGACAAAATTCGAACCATTTTTTCAAAGTTCAAAAATCTTTCTAAAACTTCATTTTTATTTTTTATATCCACTACAGTGCTTGGATTTGGTATTAACATAGATTCTCTTATTTTGTCTGTCTGTAACCAATCTGGGCCGTTCCACCATAGACTGTAGTTTGGTAGATTGCTAGGTTCTATGCCTCTGGATATGACGTCAGCTGGGTTTTCTGCTGAACTAACGTGATGCCACGAAGCTTCAGGTAATGTTCTTTGAACTTCGGACACTCTATTAGCAACGAATGTTTTCCATCTGTCAGGCTCTCCTTTTATCCACCCTATGGTGATCATAGAATCCGTAAAACAATATATTTTTGTAATGTCGCATTGAAGAGCAATCTTTACTTTTTTAATTAATTTTGTTAATAAAACGCTTGCGCATAACTCGAGTCGAGGCAACGTTGATTTATTTTTCAACGGAGCTACTTTTGTTTTAGCTTGAAGTAGTCTTACGTGATAGGTGTCATTTACCTTTGTTCGGCTGTATACAACTGCACCGTATGCTTTTTCGGACGCGTCACTAAATCCGTATAACTCTAAACTTCCTTCCGTATAATGAATCCATCTAGGTATCGTAATGTTTTCAAGGTATTTTAATTGTTGTTGTATTGTGACCCATTTATTGTAGATTTTTTCCGGGATTTTTTCGTTCCAGCCTAATTTGCTAATCCATATTTCTTGTATTAATAGTTTCAATGTAATTATCACAGGTTGTAACCATCCAAGGGGGTCAAATATCTTCGCAATCTCAGAAATAATAAATCTTTTTGTCGGATATTCGTTGTCTGTTACTTCAATTTCAAACTTGAATGTATCTTGATTTGGTAACCAAACTACACCCAATGACTTTCTCGTCTCATCTAACGGTAACTTTTTCATTTTGTCATCTATGTTTCCTTCGGGAATACTTTCTAAAAGCTCTGCACTATTACATGACCATTTTCTCAAATTAAACCCTCCGGCTTTTAACATCTGACTCAGTTGATTCTGTAACGTTTTTGTCTTTTCTAGGTCATTCTCCCCTGACAATACGTCATCTACATAAAAATCTTGTAATGTGACATTGCTAGCAATGGGGTAATTTTGCTCCTCATCCATCGCTAGCTTTTGTAAAGTTTTAATTGCTAAACTTGCAGTCGTACCATATGTTACGCTAGCTAATTCATACTCCTGTATTGGTTGTTGTGCGGACCATCTCCACAGAATTCTTTGGTAAGGTAGGTCAGGTTCACTTATTTTTATGCAACGATACATTTTTTCTATATCCGCCATAAAAACAAACTTATGTTTGCGCCACCGTAACAATATAGTGGACATGTCTTGTTGTAGTCGAGGACCCTTATACATATTGTCGTTAAGGCTCATATTCGTAATTCCTTTACTACTTGCATCGAATACACAACGTAATTTTGTCGTGACAGCGTTTTCTCGTATTACCGGCTGATGAGGAATATAATATTTTCCTTCATAATAATTTATTTTATTTACTTTTTGCATATGATTCATTGTTAAATATTCTGTCATAAAATCATTGTATTGTAGTCGTAAATTATTGTTTTTGTCCAACTTCTTTTCTAATTGCATAAGTCGAGCCATGGCTTTTTGACGCGTATTTCCATATTCTAGAGAACTGTCTTTAAGTGGAAGTCTAACTGTATAGGTTCCGTCTGGATTTATTTGTGTCGTTTTGTCGTAAAAATTCTCACATATTTGGTCGTCATTTTTTAATGGTTTTTCGTCTGTTATTTCTTCTAATTCCCAGAATTGGGTTAATGTTTTTTCTTCGGCGCTTGTCATTAAGCTTAATATTTTCATTCCGCTACAACTCTCATTGTTACAAAACCCTGAGAGTATCCATCCTATTTCAGTATTCTGTGCGATAATACCATTTTCTAGCTTCTCAAATCCTTGTATTATTAATTTGCTATAGTGTTCCGCACCCAAAATTATATCAATTGGCCCTCTCTTGTAATAAGTAGAGTCAGCAATTATTTTATTTTCCAGCTTTATTTGTTCAAATGGTTGCAAATTTTGCTTCGGCAATGCCCCGGTAAGTCTCGGTAACACTATTAGCGATGTCTGTAGTTTATATGCACTTGGAAATCTGGGTTTTAATGTGACGTCAATCATATGATTCGACATCTTAGGATTTTCGTCTGCGATGCCTTTTATTTCGGCTTTTATCTTTCGTCTGGGGTGCCCTAAAAGTTGTGCTACTTCTTCAGTACACAACGATGCTTCAGAGCCTTGATCGCATAAAACTCGTAATAATTGTGGCGATCCGTCAATTGTCGTAGTTTGTACTAAGGCTGTGGCCAAAAGTACGGTTTTCCGAATTTCATTATTTTGCGTATACGCGTTTGATGTGCAGTGTTGGCGGTTCGGGGATACTTAATGAAAGTCTGACTGCGATCAAATACTGATTTATTATAGTACTGCACAGGGCTTATATACGAGGAGAGATGAGTGTGTGTTTAGGTACATGTTAGTACACACACTACACCTCCCCCCTTAAAAGAAAAAAAAAAATACATGCAAGTTTTTTTTTTTTTTTTCACAAAAAACTTACGTTATACAGCAAGTATAAAATGTAGCTGTTATACTTATTACTGACGTTATAATTTTACTTCAAATTATTCAGGCAATATCTTTCTTTTTCTTCTAGCTAATTAATTTTTTATTTTTTTTTTTATTTTTAACAAGTCTATAAAAATTAAGTACTTACTTATTTATAAACTTTCGAAAAATATAATCTACGCATGACAAAAACAAATCACAATAATATATTGATTCGCTAACTCGTCCCATAGGTAGGTAAGTAGTGTAAGATCAAATCCACTACTTATTCAAATCAGTTAATGACTTACTAAACTAATGAAACATATTATGCTATTCTGATTACAAAAAACTATCTTATTTCTTCTAATTACTTTTACAATAGAGATAAACGTATAATTTTATTAATAGAATTTTTATTTAAAATATGAATAAAAACTAAAAGAATTCTTCATTCCAGACTAAAATTAAATTCAAAATTGTATCTACTGTTTGTGACAACTTTACATGCTACCTTACATTTCTTTTTCAACATTCATATTTTTGCCACAAAATGTTAATAAGTTTATAAAGATACTCTACTACATTACATTAATCTTTTCTGATTTATACGGATGCAGATTACACAGACTAATATTATATTCCATAATAATAAAACAACTTGACAATTTTCATGAAAAAATCATCTGTTTTTAAAAGAGCAAGTTCAACAGTTGCAAAAGGTAAATGAATAAAATATTAAACTTTATTTCAATATCCAGTTAATCACTCTATTTTGTTTAAGTACTTATTCTTTTTTTCACAAATAAAACATTAATTTCAAAATACTTTTCGTTAACATTCACTAATCATTCTTCACTTTAATTCTTCCCTTTTATAAAAAAAAACATCTTTCATATTTTTTATAATCAAATAAACAACAACATTTTTTTCCTTCAAACTTTTTAATCAAATTGTAATCATTCATCATTTTCCTAATATAAATATCCTCAAACATTTATTGTTTTGTAATATTCCTATCTCACAATATGCATAGCTTAATTATCTCGCGTTAATAACAAATATTGCCATGTATTTACTTCACTTTAAATCCTACTCTTGCTCGTTATATTTCCATAATTCATAGTAACACTATCGGTACACTATACACATTTCACATCACCTACTAGGTACTCATATAATTATCATAATTCGCCCGGCGCCGGCGTACTTTCATTTTTATTTAACTCATCATTTTTGGTACATACTTTATCATATTTATTTATAGTCGACTTCATTATCATTTCACATTATATAAAAATGGACAACTGCCATTTGGGCTTTGCGCAAAGCCTAATCATTAATGGGGGCAGTTTTAAGTATCTTTGACTCCAACTTATCTCACAGAGGAAATCTCGTTCGCACCATGATCGAATGGAAGGATCTGACACCCCACGTATGTACCATTATTAATAGGGTCATGAATTAAGACACATACTAATTTGGTCTCCAAACAGGATTCAAAGGGGAATCTCGTTCACACCTTGATGCAACTGAAGGACCTGAACCCTATAGTACCTCTCCTTTAATGTGTACCGTATAATCGAGCTTTTATCTTAACCATTTCATTCCAAAACCTATCAAATAAACTAACAATCCTAAATTGAATATAAGGTAAATAAGAGATTCATCGCTTTTGGGTGATCAGTCCAATCGCATGTGAAACCTTATAAACCGTATATTCCCTAACTTCTATAAATAAATCCTTATCATCATTCCAAATCCTACATAAAAAACACATCACATTACCTATACCTAGACCTTACTGTACCTAATTGCAAACTAAAAAGCTACAAAAAGATTTTTAATACAGCTACTTTAACTTTCCTACAATATTCCTTCTACCTATTAACTTTGCTTTATACTAATCATTTACCAAACATTCAAACTGCTCCTCTAACTTTATTCCTTCTAATCCTAACTATAATTTCCACAAACATACTATCTCAAGAGAAACTTTCACATCCGAAATTAATAAGTAAGTTCCATAAAATTTTCTTCCCACCAAATTAATATTCATTATCTTTTCCTATTAAAACAATGTTTTATATTACAGCTTAACCAGCAAACTCGTGTGATATTTTGTGACAAGATTAATGTTACCGCTTCAACTTGCATAAATGCAGCTGCGCTACCTCTTTGTAATCTACCGATATCGAAATACAACACTTACATTCCAACACCTTATTCGTTGAGTTTATCAAAACAATATGATTGCATCACTTCTACTTAGAAAATTTGTCACTAATAATTTACTACCGATACTTATTAAATTGAATTGAGTAGATATTAAAATTTAAACTTGAACAAGTTCATAAAATTACAAATTTAGGCCAAAATGAAAAATATTTTTACTTTATAACTCATTTGTATGATAAAATAAAATGCTAGGACACTAATAAAAAAAAGAATAAGAATACTATTAGTTGAAACCAATGTCTTTTCAATAGTAGTAAAATAGCTACATAATCGATCATATATTTTTTTTTTCTCCTAAAACATAAAGGAAGATCATTTTACTACCACAACGAATAAAATTAAATATATATCTAGCGTTTATTTACTTACTTTACGTAACAGCATTATACAATACATAAATAAAATAAAATTACTTATGTTATTCGTAAAAATTAGAGTAGAAATGTACTCTGGAGAAATGATTTTTTTTGTTTTGTTAATGTCAAAGGAATCAAACTTGTAATCAAAATTTTGTTAAACTTCGAAACTGAAATGAATGGAACTTTCCTATCCACATAGGTAATTAGTGATTGTATAAGATAGAATATGTTTATAAATTACTTGTGTAAGCTACATAAATAAGTGATATAGCAATGAAGAATAATTTTGTATGTACGAGTATGTACAAATCTAAAGACAGAAGATAGGTAGTCTGTTATAATTAATTACTAAAGTAAACTTATTAAAGTTTATAAGGTCGCGAATTTCCTTATTATAAAGTTTACGATTTTCATAAAAATACTCTTATTATTTAAACTTTATTGCAAACAGAACAAATAGCGGACTTTAAGCCTAAAGGCTTATTCTCTTCCAGTCAACCGGAAAGGATGTACAGGAAAGAAATCAAACTGACACCCCACAAACATCTTAGTTTTCAAACAATTTTTTTTTTTTAATAAGTACATACCTACACCGTTTTGAATGTTTTTTTTTTTTTTATTTCTATTGAATAAATCGTTGAAAATAATTAATAAGAATAAATATTACGTTACCACGAGAAATATTATTGCATTACCTACATACGTTAAGAATGAATGAAAATAGTAGGTACCTAATAAAATATCATATCATTTAAATATCAATGTAGATATAAGAGGTAGGTATACAATATATAGGTAGACATTAGGTAGATATAAGAGAAGGTTTTTTTTTTTTCACATTATATAAAAATAAATCCTACTTAAATAAAATTGTTATCAACATTAGTGTCCTGCGAAAGAAAGGACTTTTTAAGTAATTTCAATGAAAATCTTTATTTAAACCTTCATAAAAAAAACTTTGTTTACGATAAAAAAAACTCGAATAAAATTTAAATTCTTTGGTTCAACAAAAAAATATTCCTACTTACAATATCACACGTGTTGCTATGTCAGCAGTTACGATGTTGCATGTCGGTCACTTATTTAAAACGTATTACAAAGTCCAAACTTTAATGCAATGATAATTTAAAAACAATTGACATCGAAAAATATTCTTTAAATTCATTCAAGTAATGAAAACCACAAAATAATTTAAAGTATCATAACTATAAAATTTGTTACTTTACTTACCTTTAAAACTACGAGAAAAAAAAAATAGTCCAAAAAAAAGACCATAATTATAATACAATTATTTTTCACGTGAAATCAAATCTTCAAAAGTGTAAAATTAGAGTTACCTTTTACAACCACGCTGATTCTTGGAAAAATTAACTGTGAAATAAAACAAACATTAAAAAAAAAATACCAACACCACAAAAAAATATCGAACAACATTTCCCTTTTTTTTCTGTGCAATCGTATAAATCAGAAAATAATCTTATAAATTAAGGGGACTTTAACATTTATAAGTTTAATAGTAACGCCATTAATTCCTATTTATAATGAAACAAATTACTTACTGCTTATTTAAATTTGAAACTTATCGTTAACAACTTTTTTTTATAGAACTACAATGATAAAACATGTTTTATAATAAAAAGTACAAAATAAATTTTATAATAAATTCTACAAAACCTTTTTTTTATTTTCATCTTATTTCGTTTAATATTTTTCTTTCAACACTGACAATATTATATTCGAAACTGTATTGTATACCTACGATGCTTACTTAAGTTCAGGGCAAAATCATTCAATTTAATCATTATTTAACGTTAACTTTTTTTTTGTTTTTTGGTAAACAAAATTTGCGTAAATTATTTGAGATTCATGAAGGAAAAATAAAGACAAAACGTAGATAAATTAAAATCAAACCACAAAAATGTCTTTGGAGTAACTTTGAGTCGTCTCCGAAATCGTCGCCACTTTTCGCTGGTAAATTCTTCCCCATTTTCTGTTGATAAATATTCCTCGCGACACCATCATCTGCCGGCTGCGTCCACTTCCGACTCCATCGTCTCCCGGCACCCTGCTTTTCACCCTCATCATCTTTCCAGCAGCAGTAACATCACAGCAGCAACACGTCAACGAATACTTTTTCATAGATTGTTCATAAATAAGTTTATAATTTTGTTGAGTTCTTTTACACTTGAAGAATTTGTTTTAGTCACTAACATTATTTTTATAGAGTTATTATTTAATTTTATCATATATTAAAAGTCATAAAGTTCTCACTTTTTATTATTAGCGAGCACACACGCATTTTATATTTTATTATATTAGTCCATTTTCTATTTATTTATTTGCTCTTTATGACTACCTAACCAGCTGCACAGCGCCGCCGACGCAGACGGCACTGGCAGGGTCGCCATGCAGTGTTGGCGGTTCGGGGATACTTAATGAAAGTCTGACTGCGATCAAATACTGATTTATTATAGTACTGCACAGGGCTTATATACGAGGAGAGATGAGTGTGTGTTTAGGTACATGTTAGTACACACACTACAGATGAAATTTTTTGAACTTGATTTTCTTTAGTTTGCATTTTCGGTGCATAGGTTTTCGAGGAACTTGGCTTTCCGTACTTATTTTCATTACTCTGACCTTGAATTTTTGATGATAAATATTCATTTACGTTTCTATGCAATAACGTAGAATGCGCCTTATTACATATTTCGCACTTATTGTATTTTAAACTGACGCATTCTTTTTTCGTGTCATGCATTAAGCAGATGTAACACATTTGTTTTTCTCGTACTTTCTTAATGCGGTCATTCACGTCTAATAACTTAAATGATAGGCAGTGATTAATGTTATGTTCTTTGTGACAATACCAACATGTGCCTTTTTTTTCTTGGCAATCATTAAAATTTTTGTCTTGATTTTTCAGTGACGTTGGCGTATTGAAAGTTGTTGATGATTTACTTGTCTCCAAACTTTTAAATCGTTTTTCTAAAAATTTCATCATTTTTGAAAAATCTTGTAATTTATTTGGTTCTTTTAGGTGGTCTTCATATTTCATGTTGGTGTCATTATCCCATTTTCGGCTTACTATGCGTGATAAAAACGGGCTCCATGTGGAAATGTCGATGCCTTGATTTTTTAACGCTTCTAAACTCTCATTAATACAGTCATGCATATCTCGTAACATTTTCGCATTCGGAAACTTAATTTTCGGCAGATCAAGTATCCTATCAATAAATCTTTGCGTTATTGCTCGCTCATCTGTATAGCGATTTATTAGTAATGTAAGCGCTGCCTTATAGTTAGCCTCGTTTATCGTCAAATGCTTGATCAGCTTTTCCGCGTCGCCTCGAATGTGAGTCTTTAGGTATTGCATTTTCTCTGTCGTAGAAATAGTACAGTCGTCGTCAATTATCTTTTTAAATAAATCGTAAAATGAGTTCCACGACTCGTAACTTCCAGTGAAATTAGGTATTGTAATTCTGGGTAATTTTGTTGAGGAAATCCTGTTCTGTTGTTTACCGATTTCGTTAATTTTCTCTTGCAGTTTTTCTATTATATCGTCTACCATTTCTTGCGCGCGCCCAAACCAGTCTTGTGATATGTATTCGTCGGTGACTGTACTTTCGTCCATTAGCAACCGTATATTATTTTCGTCGATTTCTTGAAATAATTTTTCAATGTTTGTCAACAATGATTGTAAATGCCAACCTGGTTTATTTTCAGATATGGCGGTCAATGCCGTCGATACTTTTTTCTCCAGCTGATTAAGTCGATATTTTTGAATAAATAATTTAGGTGAGCTGACACCCTTGTCTTGCTTGTCGTCGGTCGAACATGTCTGTATCTGTATATCGGCAATTTTTAACTTGTCTTCACATATAGTCAAGTGGTCCATTGCGTCGTCGTACGTTTTTCTTATTTGTGTGTCAAAATAATTTAATGTCATATATTTATGAGTCGATAATATTTCCTGTTCTTGTAATAGTCTGTGGTTTTGCGCCGCTCGATGGTAAATACTGTCAATAGTTACTCTTCGATCTGCAATATATTTTTGTGTCTTCCTGGTTGATGAATCCTTTTTGATGTTATCCCTTATTCTTTTTAATTCTGCACACTCCGCCTCTTGGCTTTTTATGAGGTCATTGATGTTTGAGATTTCCATTCTTCTTGTCTTCGTCCTTTTGGTATCCCTACGTCCCTAGATTCCCTATCACCCTACTTTCCCTACTTCGATAGCGAATATGTCAGTACTAAGTGCCCCTGCGTCCTCTTTTACGGTATTCTGCGACTTCTAAATTACTGGTGAGACCCGCTTGTGGGAGGCCAGCAACCGATCCGCTACCGTACGAGTAACCTTCCAACAGGAACACTAAGCACTTAAAGTACTCCAGATCACTACGCAACTGATGCTTGTTGAGTACACCAGCACGCAATTCTCTAGAGTGTCAGTCAGTTCAATGTCAGTCCTATAACTAACAGGGACAAAGAGGGACCGCGTGGTTCAGTTTTAGTAGGACCAAAATGTCCAAACCAAAATTTCTCGAAGGACCAAAATGTAAAGGAGCAAGGTTACCCCAGCCCTCTTTACATGAATTGGAAAGGGTAGAACTATCCTAGTTGACAACCCTAGTGCCCTACAGCCCTAGCGCCCTAACAGCCCTAGCCCTAACCATAAGTTAATAAATACACATATAAATAAATAAGGATGCTTGTACCAGACGACCTAAGGTGACAAGCGGAAAGTGGAAGGAATAAGGTGTAAGGATGGATTTTCTCACTGCCAGTCAAGCAGGCTCACAAGACTGATCAGATATCTGACGGCTAAAGGTGTCTTGGCCGCAGTGAGAGGATTCGTAGGTGATGGGTCGATCTGCCAACCGACAGAGTAACAAACGTCTGAAGTCCAGTTATTGAATGACTTGTTTAATTTCTATTACTATGCTAATTTATACAAAATTATTTACATATGTGTATATTAATTTATTTACAAAGATGTGTGAGTAAGAAAGTTCAGATGCTGTATTTGTTTTGACAATGCAGCAACATTATTCTAGGTCAATTCCGTGTTCCGTGTTGTGCTGTGAAATGCATGTTTTCGGCACGTAAACAGAGATAATAAAAAAATCGTAAAGCAAAAATTATAAGAACAAAGAGAAATAAACAAACTTTGATAATACTAAATAATATACTAGAAAAAATACGACTCGCACCAGATCAATACTCGGACGGGAATCGAACCCGCGACCTTTGGATATCCGGTCCAATGCTCTGACCGCTGAGCTACCGAGTCACTAGTGACATCGTCGAATTTCCTCTAGTATATCCTACTCCGCAAGAGAACTAAAGTAACCGACATCGCTCGAAGGATTGCTCAGCTGAAGTGGCAATGGGCGGGACACATAGCGAGAAGAACCGATGGCCGTTGGGGCGGAAAGGTTCTGGAATGGCGACCACGCACCGGACGGCGCTCCGTGGGTAGGCCCCCGACAAGGTGGACCGACGGTCTGGTGAAGGTCGCGGGAAGCCGCTGGATGCGGGCAGCGCAGGACCGATCGTCGTGGAGATCCTTAGGGGAGGCCTATACCCAGCAGTGGGTGTCGTGCGGCTGATATGATGATGATGATATCCTACTCTTACGCTGCAAGCCAGCGTTATTTCACCAATGTGAGGAATTACCTCGACATTCAATTGAAATATCTTTCCAGATATTTGGCAATCGATTAAGATGAAATAGCTATATAATTTTTAAATTTGAGATTTTTGCATTCACAATGCTTTTTTTATACAATACTAAATAATATACTAGAAAAAATACGACTCGCACCAGATCAATACTCAGACGGGAATCGAACCCGCGACCTTTGGATATCCGGTCCAATGCTCTGACCGCTAAGCTACCGATCTGATTGATCTGGTGCGAGTCGTATTTTTTCTAGTATATTATTTAGTATTGTATAAAAATAGCATTGTGAATGCAAAAATCTCAAATTTAAAAACTTTGATAATTGACTCTACTTCATTCAACCGATTATTTTATGATGAGTTTTAACTACTTGAAATATTATATTATTTTTTTCTAATAAAAGAAAACGCTTGTCAAGTATATTAAAAACTGTATTAAATTTAATGATACAACTAATCCTTTTACTTTATTACTTTGAATTGACTCTAAATATGCTTTCTTCTACAGTTGCAGCTACGAAGACTCACTCAAGTCAAATCATAATCAAGAGTCTCGTAAGTCTTACCGGGATACAGAACAAGTGTTCCACCGACGTGCCTCATTTGGTCACCAGCCGTTGGACTCACGCCATCTACACAACAGAAGACAGTCATTCTCAGAAAACATGCAGCGACATTTCCCACCCTTCGAGAAGACCACCAATAACCGACTAATGAGACAAATATCATCCCCCAATGTTTCCAACATTGGGCAGTCTTACTTTATAAACAGTAAAAAGAATTTGAGAAGAAACGAAGTCTTAAATGAACCTATGATCGATTACGATCATAGTGAAAATGAAGATGTGTTTGATACTAGAATGGATAGAAGACCGAGTGGTAAGAACCATAAAAGAAAGAGTTTTGTGGAATTAGGTGGGCAAGCAGCCGTCTTCGTTGCCACTCCTGCAGCTGCCGAAATCATGAGACGGCAAGGCAGCGAAAGACTAATGTTCGCGAGGCCTTTATAGTATGAGAAGAATGGATACCAATATAAATAAAGGTCCGGACTGATGTGATGCGCAGTGCAATTCCCTGAATGTGATTAATACTCAACGATGTTTAGACCAATTAAAATTGGTTACCAATATGTATATAGAAAAATGTGATAACACTAATACAGCGAATATTCCAAGAGGATAGTGCAATTTCGTTTAAGTGTAAAATTTGTAAATAAATTTTGTAGATATTATTGATACGAATGACGTAAACAAAAGATTATTTGCCTATTTAAGCTTTATTTGTATTTCTATTTGGTACATTACGTCCAAAGAAGTTATTCTCGTTATGCTAAGTGTGCCATTTGGAGATGTCTACGATAAGGAGACTATGATGTTTGTTAATTTTAACCACCTTTATTATTACTGCTTATTTATGTGACATAAGGTGTATTTTCTTGTAAATACGAGTAGGTTAAAAAATATTAAAACGTTTGATTTACCATTCTCTTTTTTATTTTCTATATTTTGAAAAAGCTGCCTTAAGTTAGAACTTGGGTAAAACAGCATGGAAAAATATTCTTGATTGAGTTTCCAACTAATTGTTCTTCAACATTTACTTATAACATTACGCTTCCGCCCGCGACTTCGTCCACGTGGACACTCCAACAAATCCCTAGGGATCCTTTGATTAGGGAAAAAAGATCCTATGTCAATCCAGGTTATAAACTATTTGTTTGTCCAACCTAATTCTTTTAGCAGTTTTTGCGTGATTGAGTAACAAATATCTTAACATAAAAAATCCAAACTTTCACATTTATAATAATAAATTGCATAGAAATAACGTTGTTTGTAACGATGAACTACGTATGTTTGCACCAAACATCTGACAAGAGTGGAGATAAATGCTCTATTTCTTCTATTTCCAGTCTGTTTCTAAGAAACCTCAAAAACAACACCTAAAATGTTAGATGAGCTCTCATAAGTTTCCTCGCACAAACAAAATGTTATTTCACGTCGACGTTTGTTCATTGTTAGAAAAATGCTTTATTTTCTGACGTTTATTTTCAGTAAATAACAAGCCAATTCGGATAATGTTTCGAAATAGAAAGAATTTGGACAAAGCAAAGATAGGATTTCCAAGTACAATTATTATACCTATACAATATACATATATGCATGAACTATTAATGTTCCTATATGTGTTGTTTGTTTGACTTAAAACCCACCACAACAAGCAAATAAATAAATACAAGTAGACATTACTAAATAATATACCTGCTAGAAAAAAAACGACTTGCACCAGATCATGATAAAAATAGCATTGTGAATACTAAAATTAAAAACAATTAGACATTATTTTATTATTTTGTAGATGTTTTTCGATTAATTTCTCACTCAACCTTTTCTACCGCTTTACAAGTAAAGGTTAGTCTATTCACAAACAACATACCTATTCCCAAGTGAAAAATATACATCAGAAAAATAGAAAATCCAAATAAAATGTGTTGACTAATTATAATAGAAATAACAAATCGAAAAGCAATCTTACTGCAACAGAACCGTTGATTAAAATTAGTGAACGCTCGATGATTATGAATCGTTGAGTTACTTTAAACCTAGGAAAAAACAAAATCAAATAAACCTTAATGAGTTTTCAAGCCAACAGATTTGTTCTTTTGACCCTTTACATTTTTACAAAAGCAAAATAATAACTTAGCGTCCATGTCCATGTCCATGTGGCCTATTTATGAAAGATGCGTATGAAAATAATCGAAGTGGGGCCTTGAAAAAATGGCAAAGCTCTCTTGATGCTGCACACAAACCACCTTAATTAAATTTTTATTTACACGGAATCTTACCTATGATTACAATACCAATTGCCGACCTACTATTGACCTAGTGTTTGTACTATTATGTATTCTGTGCTAGTGTCGCGAAGCACGAGCGAAGAGTGTCCGTTTCAGCTTGGGCAAAAATGCTTTCAATGTTTGATCCCCCCCCTCTTCTCGAGGGGAATTGATGGGATCGCATCAGGATCCAATAAATGTCAAAAATCTGTTATTTTCGTACTGTCGACGGCACGCTGGGCTTCAACGATAGCGTAATGATATTCAATCAATTTTAAACTTAAATGCACAGTAGTTTTTAAGGTTCAAAATAAATTACAGATTTTTTACAATTTTGTATAACCTCATGTGATGCTGACTGTACATTGATATCAGTTTTCATGGTTTCCATAGTATCGTTTTAACGTTTACTCGATTCCAACTCGATCTCTATATTCTCGTTCTTGTTGGGAGTAACCCCCACTGGGGGTGTTTCAAAATGGCGGAGATATGATAAAGCACTGGGTTAAAACGAGGTCTATATCTCACAGAGCCACTAGTTACAGAAGTTAATTAATTCAAAGAAATGACGCGCAACTCTGACAGATTACAGCGTACAGAGTTTTCTTACTACCTTTACTTACATAAGACTCTTGGACGAAATATTAAAAACTACGTCTTTTCGAAAGAAAGAAAGAAACTGCATGAACTGTCAACCAATTTATGACAGTCTTCAACAGATTTCAGAACATATACCTACACTGTAATTAATATTTAATAATAAGGTGACATTAAAAATCTATAAACTAATAACAACAACATGAAAACAAGCACCAATCGATCACAAATGAAAACAAAAACACAATAATTGGTGCAATATTTGGTCTAACTAACCATGTTGCATCACCAATAATGTATAATATCGTTTGTGAGACAAAGTCCTTACCTAAAGTGGTCAGCTATTTCTGAAGCCAACTGTACTGTGGAAAATTGCGGTATATAGGAGGATCACTTTCATGAAGGAGGACTTCTGGCCGCAGGGCGTGGTATACACTTCCGAGGGGCGTTGCCTTGTGCCACCGAAATGACACAGAAAGTGCCAAATTGACTTTATACTAACGTAATATTAAGTTATATTTACTAACAATAATATTGTTTATACATATATTATGTATTAGTTTTAAGGTATGTATCTATGGGCCATTGTTGCCTGATTATAAATTAATAAATAAATATAGTATATTATAATATTACCCTAGAAACATTAAAATGTATATTATTATCTCAAACAGGAATCCAGATATAACATATTTACGCCACGTATCTGACGATAATTGGAAGCATGTAACTAGAGCCGTTATCAACAACATACATTATTATGTATATTGTATAATGTTTACGTAACTGTTGATATTTTGATGGCACCTACGTGTTTCGGATCACGATCTCGTCTTTATTTAAGCACTATGAATTTCTTTGATGATGTCGAATCCATTAAAACTGTCCGGCTATGGAGGTAACATCTTTCTATAGGTCCCCAAGTAACATCCCAAAGTTCAGCTTTTATATTACTATCGGAAGCACAATTTTATATTTTTTTAAAGTTTAGAGGTGTCTGGCAGGGGGTTGCAACTATACTAAGTATGACGTAGATTCTAATGTTGTCCATCAGCCATTTTTGATGTCCCCACTGCTGGGGCACAGACCTTCCTTATGGGTGGTAAGGAACATGGGCCATAACATAACCCACCACGCGGGCCCAATGCGGATTGGTGGGTGTTAACGACTGCAAATGCAGCCGGGACCAACGGCTTAACGTGCCTTTCAAAGCACGGAGGAGCTCGAGATAATATTTTTTTGGTCACCCATCCCATGACCGACCCTTGCGAATGTTGCTTAGCTTCCGCAATCGCTGGGCCAGGCGCTAAACCACTGCGTCACCGAGCTCCTCAATTAATTCGAAGCTTCTAATGTTAATACGAAGAAAATATAAAAAAATTGAGCCTTCTACTTTAACGAATGCGATGTACTATTTTATACACCTTTTACTACCTGTTACCTGCGTAAGTAACCACAAATCAAAATCTACACTCGCTGATCGTTCTTACCTGTGTTAGAGGCACCCTCAGAAAAACTTTCAGCTTTTATAAAATTACGGTCTGGGCCCTATTTAATAACGTGACAATTTGTCAATTGTCATGACAATTTGGTTTGCATTGCGGTGTAGTTATAAGTAGTTTGTTCTATTTTCAAATTGATTGACGCAGTGGATATAAAATTGTCATGGCAGGTGACAAATTGTCACCCTGTCTGTCTAAATAGGGCCCTGGCCGTCGTGGGCTCTTAGGCTATGAGCATTATACTTTGTTGCTATTCCAAGCACATTCCAACTGAGAAATTATTTTAGACACTGTAAAAAGGTTTAACGATTAAACTCCATACATTATTTGCTAATCTTCCTTTGAAATTGACTTAAATATTCCCCTAATACCACATGACAACGACATAATTAACGGTTAAATTCCTAAAGTAATTAATCTCGGTCCCGGACCTAATCCTAATAGGCCAAAAACGTGTTATCCCGGACGGCCGCAGGTTTTGGGGACATCCTGTGTCGCCCTTGGGTCAATGACCGTCAACCCATGTGATTTTTTGTAGCCCCCATAAATCTTGGGAATCGTCTTTTAGGAATTATAATGTGAGTCATATAGGCTTTTCCACGATTTGTTTTTAAACGAGATAGTATAGTTTAGTCTGGATTTTTAACGATTTTCTCAAGGATGACGACGAGTGGATGGGTATGGGTGGAGCATGTCGTGGTCCATCCATCTTATCCATCTTTAAGTAAGGCCTGTGACTCAGCAGTGTGGAAACTATCAAATGTGCTTTTCAAAAGCGAATGCACTAAGGTTATTAAAGAAAATACCCAAATCGCTAATGCCGAGCCTGATGAGGCAGCAACACCAGGACCACATGATGCGTGCCACCACGGTCCCGTAGGTCCTGAGTGTTAGTGCGGGCTGTAGTAGGGGGTATTGTGGGTAGTGCTCTGGCGAGTCCCACATACCTCGAATGCGTAAACGCATTCCCCCTACTATTAAAAAAAAGGATACCATCATCAGTACCCTTAACACGAGCAGTTATCGAGAAAAAAAGGCGCGTAAAAGAATTCGAAACAGTACTTAATTCTCTATGGAAAATCAAATTTCGCTTTTCAGCTGGAGATGGCGCGGTTCAAGTTTACCATACAAAATTACTCTATCGAATGTTTTACGCGCGATATTTTTCTCGATAGCTGTTTGTGGTACGGGTAAGATCCTGACCTGATGAAAATGGGACCAACTTGGAAGTATACGCCTTTAAATAAAAAAAAAACTTCCAGCCGTCTTCGAGTAATCGTGTAAAAGGTCCCGACGAACTGAGAACCTCCTCCTTTTTTTGAAGTCGGTTAAAAATGTTTGATGATGATGACGAAACCTTTTTTGAACTCTCAAATCTTTTACATGGCAATAGATACGAAACCATGAACAGAATTAACCAAATAATATCCTACAAATCAAAAACAAATAAAGCAAAGAAAAACTGGAACTCTAGAATTTCCAGAACGTAGTGTCTTTCCGTAAGCAAGAGCGTCGCCAGACCATGGCCCAGGTGGAGGGCAAGTTAATATTAAGGAAGATGAGAAAACAAAAATATCAATTGTAGGTACAGTCAAGAGCAACCTAGTGAATTTATTCAAAGTTTGAGATGCGGGATTTATCGGAAATGCAAGTTGCACGGCCTCAGAACTTTGGTTACTTTGCAGTTAGCTACATTTTTTTACCTCTTCAGCTGCCCCTCCTTGCCCACCCTTGGCGACGCCCCTGGCCGTAAGTGAAATATCGAGTGTAGTAAAGTATATTACTTTACTACACTCGATATTTCACTTAACATAATAACATAGTAACCTAATTCCTAAAACCAGTTGCTCAAGTATAAGTTTTGGAAAAACTAAAACGTTATCTTCTAACCTAGTTGAAAAAATAGCTCAAAGGATCTAGGCTTTGGTACCCGCTGTGTAACATCGTTGTTTACTCTAAATTATGAATAAACCCTATCGAAGTACCTACCGCACGTTTATGTCACTTTTATGGTTTATATAAAAAATAATGGAAAGAGTATAAACTTGAAGGTTTTTCCACGAAGCGATATATAAACACGGCGGTATATTGAAATAGATATATTATGTTTATTGAGGTTTCATAAGAACTCATGAATTTTAAAGATACACCATTGGTAAGTTTGTATGTAGGTATTATGTGGTATCTATCTTAGATTAAATGAGTACCTATGAAAGTGTATTTTCTTTTGCGTCAATTGTATTATTCGTATGCTTGTTGTGCTACGAAAATAAAGGTATAAACGTTAAATGGTGAAGGCGAAAATCTTAATATAAAAAATTTCATCTTTTAAGTAAATAATTTGATTTGGAGGTGAATATACCCAACAATACCTATATTTGGTCGGCTTAGTATTGAAACAAAGTTATTCTTTAGCTCACCAGATTTTAAATCAAGGCTACTCTAGATGATGATGATCGGAAAGTTGCACTCTAATTCGCTGATTATTATCTAGATACATTATCTGTTTCCCAACATTAGCTGCGATATAATATTAAAAATACAATAAACTTGCCAAAGATTTATGTCCGATTTACTTTAACCAGCGTGAGGTTGGACTCCGCGGCAGATGCGCACGTATGCGTCAGAACGCGCGTGCAACCGTCAGCACGCGCCCGCATCCGTCGGCACGCGCACGCGCCTCTGTCGGGTCGGCACGCTCTTCTAAAAGCGCGTTGCAGTCAGTCAGTGTCACCGAGCGCATCGACAACCGAGAGCAGCCGACCGGCTGCCGCAGCGTGCGCGCGAAGTCGACAAGCTGCCGACACGTGCGGATGGAGCCGACCGGCTGCCGACGCGTGTGTGCGAAGCCGGTCGTATTCCAAGCTGCGTAAATTTCAACCAAATATAGAAATTATGATTACCTACTAGAATGGAAACTTAAACTTCCTTAAGGTGATTGTAAAATGCGATCTGGCGCGGCCCGCCCAACTCGCGTTGTGCCGGTCGGTGTGAATCGAACATCAGAAAATAAAAGATGATTACTACTGTACTACATAATAAAATGGATTGGTCTTTCTCTTACTAAATTTGATACATGACAGATTTTAATTGAACAAAAAACCTAAAAATAATATCTAACAAACATGATAGATTAGTTCAAAAGGCAGCCATTTTAATTAATCAATCTTTTTTCAACGGACAGGCAAAATGAAATTAAAATACACCAGTGGCGTTAAAAATAATGATTTCCATTTTTAATCTCGAGATGGTTCTCAGTTCAACGAACCTCAGAAAGATAGGAACTTTTCAGCACTCTAAAAGATATTTTATATAAAATCCCTTTGCTGTAAACGTAAAAGAAGCAGAGAGTCATCTTCGTTGAAGGCTGCTATGTACATTTAATTTCCATGTTTATCACGAGGTTTTGTACATTCAAAGTCAAATTTCGTCAATCGATTTCGAACATAGTGTTTAGTGAACATTTTGTGATTAGAATTTTGAATGTTTTGTATAACTCAACGTGCTGGTGACTCTACATAAGCAACTCTTCCACGCTATATATGCCACATAACATTACAACTGAGCGCTTCCGTGCTTCGGAGGGCACGTTAAACCGTCGGTCCCGGCTGTTGTCATCTGATAACAGTCGTTAAGCTAAGTTAGAGGCCTTACAGGCGGGCTTGATAAACTCTAACACCAGAGGTGGCCACTATTCCTCATTCGATGAAACAAACAAAAGTGATAATATTTTTTTTTATACAAATTAGATTAAAATTATGTCTTCAGTTACTTTAATAGAACCTTCTGCATAAGGAGTTTGTTCAACTCGGAATGAACGAGATTGTCACTGGGCCTTTCTACAGTACACAACTTTGCGGGATTAAATAAGAAAAGTTTTATATGGAAAATCTGATCCAGCGATTTGGTATACAAAACGAGCTCGGGATCATTCGTAAAATTAATCTAAATTGGTCATCATGGGTTTATGAAGCTCATGGTCTTGACGCGTGATCTGGAATACTAAACTCAAGATTGAATTTGAAATGGTAAATTCAATATAAAATAAACAAATTCTTCTATGCGAATCTTTTTTAACCGACTTCCAAAAAAGGAGGAGGTTCTATGTTCGTCTGTATATTTGTTTTTTTTTTTTTTTGTGTATGTCCACCGATTACTCGAAGACGGCTGGACCGATTGAAATGATTCAAACGTTATTACATTAGGTACACTCCCAAGTTGGTCCCATTTTTTAAAATTTGGAAATCGGTGCAGTACTTTCCAAGTAATTTTGAAAAAAGCACGAAAATAGTATGATTTTGTGTGAATTACCTCGATGATTGGTCGAATTACTTCTTTGTTTATGAACTGAATAAGATAATAATTTTTTGTTGGAAGAAGGATATCTTAAGTGTAGTTTTTTAACCAACTTAAAAAAGGAGGTTCTCAGTTTGACCCGTATTTAAGTATGTTTCTCCGCGATTATTTTACGTTTGGCTGAGCCGATTTTTCTACATAATTATATAATATACTTTACCTACAAGGTATCTACACTAAAAATAAAAAAATAAAAAATTGTTTAAAAAAACAAAAAACCGACTTCAAAAAACCTACCTCTAAAAAGCAAGAAATAATATTCGTATAATAAAAATACGTCTATTGAAGTCGGGTGGGGCTTTTAGAATAAAAATAAGGAATTTGTACTCCAGCCAACAAATTGTTTAAACAATTTTTTGAACAACATTTTGTACAACCTATGTAAACCAATCGAGGAAAAAATCAATCGTTTCTTATTAAAAGTGTCCAATTTTTTTTATGAAAAAAAAAACTTTATCTTTTTCTTGATTTTATGCTGGTTATTTATGGTCTTTTATACAAGACGAATCATCCATTAAAAAGTTCATAAAGAAAACAACACGTGTAATAAAAGTGAGAAGGTGATTCTTAAGAAACGTTTTTTATATCAATTAAACAATATTAATATCTATCACATCGCAGATTTTTTTGCAGACTTTGACCTGTGTCACGTTGCACACAAAGTCTAGGAACCTAGTAGCTATAATTCAGGTCTGGTCCGATATACAGCCCACACACAAACAAACAAACCCAGTTTACTTAGACATATCGAAGTTGGCCCTAGGGCGTTTGCTGAAATCACACACGTTATTACTTACACGCCGCATGTAACAGCTAAGGTCGTTTAATAGTAACTTTCTGGACCTATTCAAACATAAGGCGAACACTAATAAAGAAAAACTGGCTTCTACTGCGTAATTGAAAGCCCAATTTTTCATAATATTTTTTTTTCAGAACCTTGTTATTTTAAGTTAATTACTTGATCTTCATTTCTCCTGATGTTTAGTGACGATATTGAAGATGGTGGAAGCGCACTGTACTCGGAACCATCAACCATATTATCATCATCTTGAAGGAGACCGACCCTGACGACGTGCCTACATTCGTGGCGAAGGAGCTGCACAAGCTGCCCCCCGTCACATTCGACCACGTCGATGTCACCAGGCTTCTCAAGGATATTACCTCCTTGAAAGCTAGCCTGGCCGAAGTGAAGTGTAAACTAGAAGCCTCAGACAACACCATCAGTGAGTTGCGTGCCCAAGTTGTGTTGTTAAGCAACACCGCTGCGGTATGTAGGTCACCTGAGACCACAAATGTGAACACTCGACGCGGAGCGCAAAATGCTTCCATCTGCAGTTTCGAGTCGGCGCATACGGATGCGTCACCGGCCGCCACCGCAGCTTACGATGCACCCCGCCCCGCCGCCCGCTCCTCCGCTCCGGCGGAAACGTCACGCGTGAGCACGTCTACACCTCAACGTGCTTACGCTGCTGTCACCGCTACCAACAAGCCCGCTAAACATCCTGACCGGGCTATGAACGAGGGAAACAAACAAGGATCGGTCTCCAAAGCTGACCAACCAGCGCCGCGGAGACAGGATGCAGGATGCGATGATGATGGCTTCAAGAAGGTGGAAAAGAAGAAGAAGGCCTCTCGTCGTAACCTGTGCGGCACTGCCCCGACTGGACAGAATCACCTGCTGCGGCCGGCTATCCCGACAACGCTGGTGTACGTGTCCCGCCTGCATTACTCCACAAAATCTGATGACATTGTGGAGTACATCAGAATAAAGGCCAAATATACGCTGAGGGTCGAGCGGTTGGAGTCCCGCCATAACGTGAACTTCAATTCATTTGTGGTGAGGGTGCCAACTGAACATCTGTCGACCTTCATGAAGGAAGATTTTTGGCCGAAGGGTGTCCTATTCCGCCGGTTTCGAGGTCGGCTACCGGACACTGCGTTGCGTAACACGTCGCCGCCTTCTATACGTGTAAATAAATAAGTAGTTAAGATAATATAATATGTATGTTAGTCTGTAAGGTATTTATTATATGGGCCTAATATTGTAAATGATATTTCTGTTGCCTGAAATAAACGATTAAATTAAATTAAAAAAAAAAAAAAAAAATTAAATTGAGGAACTGGCTATCTACCACTAACTGCTGTAACATGACAGTGGACGGTTGATGATGCGGATGATTTAGAAAGAGATGATTTCAAACAGCCAATAAGTTATTTATGTACCACCCGAAAATACCAATGCTATTCTATTTCATACATTTTTAAAATATTCAAGAATGTAGGTATTGCTTTGTTGACAACGACCTCTTTGAAGGTTCACTGCCAATGAAACAAGGCATGCATGGATATAAGTTGAAGCACCTACAAAGCTCGTAAACATCCCTGTCTGGTCTATTT
Source organism: Agriphila straminella (assembly GCA_950108535.1). Lineage (NCBI taxonomy): Eukaryota > Metazoa > Arthropoda > Insecta > Lepidoptera > Crambidae > Agriphila > Agriphila straminella. Next base: position 15,705,003 of record OX467317.1, read on the forward strand.
GAATAGACACACGCGTCACTTTAAATATGAAATGCTGACTTTTTACCGTAAAAATTGCAAATAGTGTTTAAACTATTACTTGGCTTTCTTAAGTGAATACAATTACCTATGATCTGAAAAATATTTTAATTAATTTTATTTTATAATATTTGTATTTTATTATTATTTTATTTGTGTTTTTGTATTTTTACATTAGTGTTTTGTCTTTTTCTTTTTAACCGACTTCAGCAAAAGGAGGAGGTTCTCAATTCGATTGTATGTTTTTTTTATCGTTGTTCGCGCGTATCTTCGACATTTATGAACCGATTTAGATAATTCTTTTTTTGTTCGATTGAGTTTTCTTGCGAGATGGTCCCATTTAATTTTTTTTCAAATCGGTTTAGTAGTTTACATGTAATCCTGAAAATACTATGATATTAAATCAACTAACTTGACAATTTTGTTATTTATGAACCGAATTAGATGATTTTTTTTGTTGGGGAAGGGATACTTTTGTGTAGTCTTTTTAACTGACTTCAAAAAAAGGAGGTATTCAGTTTGTATGTATGTATGTTTCTCCACGATTATCTCACGTTTGGCTGAGCCGATTTTTCTACCTAAATAATATACCTACACTACCTAATACAGAAGGTACTTACACTAAAAATAAAAAAATTGTTTAAAAACAAAAAAACCGACTTCAAAAAACCTGCCTCTAAAAAGCAAGAAATAATATACAAATCATTAGATACGCATTATCATTGTTATAATAAAACACGTCAATTGAAGTCGGGTGGGGCTTTTAGAATAAAAAAGGAATATGTACTCCAGCCCCACCCGACTTTAATAGACGTGTTTTATTATAACAATGATAATGCGTATCTAATGATTTGTATATTATTTCTTGCTTTTTAGAGGCAGGTTTTTTGAAGTCGGTTTTTTTGTTTTTAAACAATTTTTTTGAATATCAAACTACAGTACTTAGATATTTAAATCAAACCATTTATTAGTGTAAGAATTTAGGATACAATATATTTACTTCCTTAAAAGTTCAAAAGCTTTCAGAAGTCAATATTCTCCATTATACCAATAAAGAAACACTTTAAGACACGATTTTATTACTGAAGAAATGTACCCTGCCCGTAACAATATAAACATCAATCGTCCACAGACTAAATAATGTAGGCTTTCTTAATAATAAAACCTACCCCCTACAGGCAAAGTTACATTGCAAATCTTCGTTTGCTTTCGAAAGATATATGGGATGGGATTGATACACTAGTATTGTTGTATGGTCTGTGGATTGACATAAGTCTTCATTAACAATCGATTTATTAAAAAGTTAAATCCTTACATGTTTCGAAAGCAAAGCGAACATATATTTGCTAATGTTACTGTGGCTAGGAGGCAGAACATCACGTTTTCTAGTCTGTGTCAATTGGCTGACATAAAAAGTTGTATGTAGCTCGTATTTTTTATTCCCTTTGCCATAAAAGCGACATTGTTAGGATAATATTTTGGCCATAACTTTACGGAACACGTATTGTTTCTGTTGAGTGGGCTTTCTCGTCCTCAGTATGTTAGGGGATTTGTCTTATTTATGTGTTTGTGAGATTTCAGCTCTGTTTCCTGATGACGCAGATTGTCGATATTTTCTTTCTCAATGTTATATTTGGCTGTTTATTTCTGTTATACATAGTCGACGTTTGATACGGAATGTACTAACTTGCTACTTGGACAAAATTTTTGTTTTATTTTTATTTTTTTACTTTTCGCATAAACAAAACTTTTCAGGGATAAAATAATAGACAGCCTGAGAAGTAGCTGGACATGTCACTCTAAAACGCACATACTTTTAATTTAATTTAATACTGTGTGTGTGAATCATTTTTTTATCGATATCGATCGTATAAGTTGTTTGTATGCATGAGTACATTGACCCCTTAAAATTTCGTGCACTATTTAAGAAGAACCCTATAATATGTATGTGTTTGTGATATTATCCGCTATTATGATGAAACCGTGGGCGGCCGCTAGTTTAGCAATAAAATCACCTCATCTTTCTTCATTGCAATTTTCTTCTATTACGTACGTAGGTACTTATTTTTTTAACCGACTTCATCAAAAGGAGGAGGTTCTCAATTCGATTGTATGTTTTTTTTTATCGTTGTTCGCGCGTATCTTCGACATTTATAGACCGATTTAGATAATTCTTTTTTTGTTCGATTGAGTTTTCTTGCGAGATGGTCCCATTTAATTTTTTTTCAAATCGGTTCAGTAGTTTACAAGTAATCCTGAAAATACTATGATATTAAATCAACTAATTTGACAATTTTGTTATTTATGAACCGATTAGATGATTTTTTTTGTAGGGGAAGGGATACCTTTGTGTAGTCTTTTTAACTGTGGAAATATACGCTACCCAATATATTAAACAGGCTTCCGCACACATTGCAAAATAGCATCTTAAAGAACTACAAAACGTGTAAACACTTATTAAAAAAATATTATATATTGGGATCGAGTGAGTGACATTATAATGCTGTATTGCGACTCATTCGCGCAAGTATAAACCTTTAATCGGTTTAGAGCGCGTCTAGTTTTTAACTTTTATAATTGTAATATTATGAACAAATAAATAATAAAAAAAAAATAACCGACTTCAAAAAATGGAGGTATTCAGTTTGTATGTATGTATGTTTCTCCGCGATTATCGCACGTTTGGCTGAGCCGATTTTTCTACCTAAATAATATACCTACACTACCTAATACAGAAGGTACTTACACTAAAAATAAAAAAATAAAAAAAATTGTTTAAAAAACAAAAAACCGACTTCAAAAACCTGCCTCTAAAAAGCAAGAAATAATATACAAATCATTAGATACGCATTATCATTGTTATAATAAAACACGTCAATTGAAGTCGGGTGGGGCTTTTAGAATAAAAAAAGGAAGATGTACTCCAGCCCCACCCGACTTTAATAGACGTGTTTTATTATAACAATGATAATGCGTATCTAATGATTTGTATATTATTTCTTGCTTTTTAGAGGCAGGTTTTTGAAGTCGGTTTTTTTGTTTTTTAAACAATTTTTGTATCCCCGTAGGGTTGAAAGTATTGAAACTTACTGAACTAGAGTAGTCGGTTTATCCACAATGAAGATTAATTGTTTATTTTCATAGTATTGGTATAGACTTGGTAGATGTAAACAAACGATACATCAATACAATTGTGATTAAAAAAATACATAACGATTCAAAGATAACGTTTAGGCAAGTCAGTACTTACCTATATGTAAGGATGTATATAAAAACTGTTACATTTATTCCCTCAATCCACCGTAGCTTTTTACCAATCCCAATATAGGACCATTCATCCTTTTCTAGAAGAGACAGGTGAGGTTATAAATCACCACAAATTGCAACGAGAAAACCGTAAGGTGTAAGATATAAAAATATACCTATTCTACGAGACGTTCCATACAAAATAGTATTTTGGGCTTATAACAACTCTGGAGTCATCAAGTCATATAAAACTCCTGCCCCCATAGCATGACCATCGAAATACGATATATTGCGTGACATAGCGTTTTATCTACACTTAACTGTCAAGATCCATTTTCTTTTGACAGCTAAAAGCGATAAATTGCCTGTTGCAAAAAATATACCTATTCTACGAGAGGTTCCATACAAAATTGTATTTTGGGCTAATAACAACTCTGGAGTCATCAAGTCAAATAAAACTCCTGCCCCCATAGCATGACCATCGAAACACGATATATTGCGTGACATAGCGTTTTATCTACACTTATCTGTCAAGATCCATTTTCTTTTGACAGCTAAAAGCGATAAATTGCCTCTTTCGTTTTGGTCGTCATGCTACGGGCTTTACTTTTTATATTCTATTCAAGAAAGTAAAGTCCATTAAAACAATTAGTTTCAGCAAAATTGGTATTTCTGGAAAAAGAGACGTAATCTTGGTCCAAATATGTATACGTATTTTATATTTATTTATTATTTTATTTAGGTACATATAAATGTGTTCTATGTCCCTATGGATCTCCCTCTATGTCCCTCTATCAAAACACAGTAATTATTTATTTAATATAGAAATTGGAAACAGTCATTGACCGCTTACAGCTTTTTTATGCACAACGGGACAGTACTTGGCCTTCACCTCATCTGATACTAAATGACGATAAGGCCGAAATATGAAATTTATTAAAAAAACCGAATTTAAAAAAAATGTTGAGATTTTTCTACCCAAAAATAATGAAACACTCTCAATTAAAAAGTTAAGTCAATAAAATGCGTTCTTCCGAGAACGGGTCTTCCGGTCGACCGGCGACTGACTTTACTGATCGGACATCGTCCAGAGGTCATTTTGAGTCGATCACCGAGATCCGATGTCCTAAAACATTGTTTCTGAAGCAATTCACACAGTAGAATATGAAGAGATTGTGTACCGAGACATTCGAATAGTTAAGTTTATTGCATGTAAAGACAAAACGCATTACAACGGCTGCATAAATCAATATTTAGCGATATCTTTTAAACTACAGAAATATGCAACAAATGTATGCACCACCCGCCCGCCCACAAAGAAATTCACATGCAAATACCTGCAAGCACACTGACAGCAACGAGTTTTCCGATCGTGCGATTCGTCAAACTTATACCAACTACTCTACTCGTGATTTGCCCCTACACGGAGAGCATTATTAGGAGCTTTGCACAGTCTAACATAATAATATTAAAAAGAAAACTTGCTAAAAAGTTAAATAACAATGCAATCAGAGGACCGTTCGGTGGAACAGTTTTTAATCAAAGAGGTCCCTCGACTGCAATGACACTTGTTATTAACTTTTAAGTTCGTTTTTGGCAGGGTAACCGCTTTTGTTATTTTTAATATTTTTTTAGTAACAAATTATATCGTTTTTTAATAATTATAATATTACAGAAAGAAGGACAAATACAGAGAAAAAAGCATACAAGAGGCGGCCTTATTGCTAAGCAGCAGTCTCTTCCAGGCAACCCTTGGGTGAAAAATAAATAAAGATAGGACTATAAGGGGAGTAGGGTGCAATTACGAAAGGAATAGTGCGTTTGAGAATAAATATATCTAAAGATAAATACAAATAAAACTAAAGGAAAATTATATAAATAGTCAGTCAGAATAAGAGGAAAGGAAATAAATTCTAACTCTATCTCGGAAAGAACTAAGAGTCCGAGCTTTCCTGATAACCTCGGGTAGGGAGTTCCATAAGCGGACAGCATGGACAGTAAATGAATAGGAGAAGAAATCGGTGGAGTGTTGAGGAATTTCAAGGGTAAGATTTGAAGAAAATCGTAGTTTTATGAAGAACATCGTAGTTTTAATGTGCTCAAGACCTTTTATTTGATACCCATATTGTAATAATTAAAAAAAAATACAAAATCGCCACAATCAAACGACATAATTGACTTTCTTAAAAAATCTATAGTCATTTGGGGTGATGTTAGAATTCTAACGATACCTCGCACATCCAAAACTGTTCAGGCATTTAGAGGTTACGGTGGAATAACGAAACTCACATACATACAAACACAATGAACCCTGAACACAATACAATCTTCTTTTTTGGGCGTAAAAATAATGGATCACTACGACCTAGTAGCTTAGTTTGTTAAACAATTTCCAGTATTCACAAACAATTGAAATTAACCTGTCACCGGCGGCGGCGGCGGCGCTAATGGGAAGAACTTCGTGGCGCTAACGGGATGAACTTCGAAGCACAAACGGGATGAACTTCGCTGCACAAATGCCCGGTGAGGCAATATCCGAAACGCAGAACAACTTTAGCTTCAGTTCCCTAGTTAGGTGAAACTTGCAGGCAAGTTGCGCTTTGATTCTGTAGCTATACAAATTAATTAAATAAATAAAATAAAAATAAAAATTATTTATTTCAGACGTGAGACCATATTACTTACACAAATTATTATTTATAAAATTATTATGATTATAGGACGGCTTAGTGTCTTTCGAGAGGTGGACGCGCGTCCAGTGTTGCATAATTGCACTATCTGATTATCGAATAACTGTATGTTAAAAAATTTAGAATTTATTTTGGTCTTTCTTGATTTTAATAAAGCATATAGTAGTATATATTATATAAGTATATAGTATTTTAATAGACAACTGGATCTATATTTTATTCAACTGAATATTTTTTGAAATCATTTAATTTTGTAGTATTTTTGTGTTTCACTTGGCTTTATATTAAAAGTGACCATCTGTTTTTGTTAAACAAATGCTACCTATGTAGTGAAAAAGTGCACAAAAATTACAATGTGCATCAAATATTGCAATTTCGTTTTGCTGTAGTTTTTTTTTTGCATTTTCATCGACTTCTACTACTAATAGTAATATTAAATAATATACTAGAAAAAAATACGACTCGCACCAGATCAATTCTCGGACGGTAATCAAACCAGCGACTTTTGGATGTCCGGTCCAACGCTTTGACCGCTGAACTACCGAGTCACTAGTAGCATGATCGAATTTCCTTAGTATATCCCACTCTTACGCTGCAAGCCAGCGTTATTTCACCAATGCAAGGAATTACCTCGACATTCAATTGAAATATCTCTCCATATATTTCGACAATTGACTTCTAGTATATTACATTTGAACATTTGAATTCTAATTATAATGATTATTTAGTATTGTATAAAAATAGTATTGTGAATGCAAAAATCTCGATTTTAAAAATACTAATAGTAAGTTTAATTATAAAATGTGTTCTTTTAATATTAATACGTATCTACTTTATTCGTTCAGTTGTAATGAAAACGCTACAAAAATAATAATATAAGCTGTTAAGTTTCATGAGAAACAATCGTCAAAATAACCTTGTTTGAAAGCGAGCCCCAGAAAAAGTTTTCCTCTGAAATGATGTTTGATTACCGCAACATTGAAGATGGGTAATCGGTTACAAACTTTAAGCGTATTACGTGCAACAGCGTCGCTTTACCACTCCTAAGGGTAATATTCGGCACTGTTTTGTCTAATTAATAAGGAACCATTATTGTATAATTGGGGAGCTCGGTGGCGCAGTGGTTTAGCGCCTGGCCCAGCGATTGCGGAAGTTAAGCAACGTTCGCAAGGGTCGGTCATGGGATGGGTGACCAAAAATTTATTATCTCGAGCTCCTCCGTGCTTCGGAAGGCACGTTAAGCCGTTGGTCCCGGCTGCATTTGCAGTCGTTAACACCCACCAATCCGCATGGGCCCGCGTGGTGGGTTATATGGCCCATCCTCCTTACCACCCATAAGGAAAGCCTGTGCCCCAGCAGTGGGGACATCAAAAATGGCTGATGGATGTGGACATTATTGTATTAACCCAAGTTCATGGAATGACTGTTATGTGCCAAAATAAATTTAAAAAAAAATCGCTTGCACGCCGCGCCATCACAACATACACCAATTTTGTTGGTTACTGGTTAACGCTGTTATTTGCCATGGTACTTTCATCATGATGTGGGCCTAACAGATAACATCAAGTTGTTATTTTAGCAATGGAAAATTGAACATTAAATTTTATTATTATATTAACTTCCGTCTGCGATTTCGTCTGCGTGGACATTGAGAAAATCCATAGGGAACCCTAAACCAGGATAAAAAATATCCTTTGTTTTAATTTAAGTTATAAACTATCTGTCTGTAAGTATGCCAAATTTCATCCAAATCCGTTCCGCCGTTTTTGCGACATCCGAACATCCACATTTATAATCATCATTACCACATCATCACATTTATACTATTAATTAGGATTGCATATTTTGGAAAATCTGCATTGCAGAATTTAAAAATTAAAACTTATATCTACGTTGTTAGAACACTCCAAACTCAAGCTAAACTGAATATGTACCAATAGACAAGACATGAAACTTTTCATGGAAAAAAATATGCAGCCACTATTGATCCAGCCTGCCTAGCATGACCGATTTCTATCGCGTGATATAGCATTTTATCCACACTCAACTGTTACTGTCAAACTCCTTTGTCTTTTTGACAGTTAAACGTGATAAAACACTATATCACGCGATATAAATCGGTCATGCTAGGGAGGTAGGATTACAAACAACCTTAGAGAAGTCCTATAGTATTTTGTATTGTTAATGAAAACTTACTGTATTATCTGAACTTAAAATAAAATTAAATTAAAAAGAAAATCTGGTAAATTAAATGTATGAAAAATCCGATTCAAGCCGTATCTAGTCCAGCTTGAAATAAATAAATAAATAGTTTTCTCTATTTTTTTTTTAACTGCCTCTGTGGTCTAGTGGTTTGCCCACCCGTGTAAGACGCAGGGGTCCCGAGTTCGATTTACAGGAGGGGGTTACACTTGTTTGTACTCGGTTTGGTTGGTGGTAGGGCTCATTTCAAGTCCGCCCGGCTAGCTACCACCATCTTACCTAAGTTTGACGCCATAACAACAATTTAAAAAAAAAGTGTTCCGGCAGATAAAGGTAAAATCAAAATCAAAATCAAAAAATCATTTATTCAGTCTAGGCTGTTACAAGCACTTGTGAATGTCAAAGAAGCTACGCCATCGGTTCGCAAACCCTGAGCGGGAGACCTTGTAACGAGAAGAACCGGCAAGAAACTCGTCAAGGGCTGCTTTTTTCTCCCTGTATATTTCATACAGAGTCGTCAACATTGAAAAATGAGCTCCACATTTAAAGTGAGGTCATTTTCCATCACAATAATTACAACACAATAAAAGTTTGTACACAATGGGTAGGTAGGTTGAAATTAAATACCTACTACATATCAGATAGTTAATTGTGAGAGTAAATAACTTTCAACTAGTTGAGAAATCAGTAATCGCTATGTCTGCTACTCGAAAGTGCACCTAAGTAGGCAAAATTTACCAAAAAATACTTGATACAACACATAAAAATTAACATAAAAAAAAACGCAATTCTTACAATTCAATATGCGTTAGGATAGGTACTCAGAAGCAGACCCATTCCCACTGGCAGCACCCGTTCACGAGCATGACGCGTGGACCAGCCATCGCTTCGCTCAACCATATTTGAGGGAACGTAACGACCCGCCCCACACGACACCACCGCAGAAATGATTAAAGAGAGCATGACATACTTAGGCTACCCATCCTAAGGCACTGAATTGAAAACTAATATCCAAAAGCTTTTCATAGGCCTTTACTTACAAAAACTACTGACTATAGAAAGCAAAATGATTGCAATAAAAAAAAAAAGAGAAATCAAAACAAGGTTTACTTGCCTATTAGTTTTATGTTTTGAGTAAGAAGTGCCATACATATTGATAACATCAAACAGAGAAAATATATATATATATATATATATATATATAAATATACGGTAAGATAGACAGTTCCTCAGTGATGAGGATTGCGGGTGTAGTGTGCTTCCACCTTCGGCCTTATCGTCACTTAACATCAGGTGAGGTGAAGGCGAAGCACTATCCAGCCCCCCTAGCCAAAGTAACATTTGCAAATTTTCGCTTTCGACACATGTATGGGATTGACATAAGGTTTCGTTAACAATCGAATTGTAAAACGTCAAATCCATACATGTTTCGAAGCGAAGCGATAACGAAGATTTGCCAATGTTACTTTGGCTTGGCTCTCTGTTGTGCTTAAAAAAATTGTCACACGCTGGTCATCGATCCCAACCCAATAAACGCTGTCGCTTATAACTTTGGCCCTTTAACAACTGTTGACAAATGGCGACGGTCTTAAATCTGAAGGCTTAAGTTGAAAATTGTGTTTCAATGAAACGCTTATTTACGTTAATTTTAACTCGTAAAGGGCATTGACCACGTTTCTAACGAGATTATAATTATTCATTAGATTCTCTTTATATCTCGAAATATCCTGTGATATCATTGGTTTGTGGTAACTTTGACTATAAATCAAAATATTCATCCTTTTTGATGTAAATTTATGTATAAAATGTAATGATACTGACACGTTATCACAAGGTTCATTACCTCATGGAAGCTTTAGAATTCTGAAGTTTTTCGAATATAAAGAGGTACATTTTTAGGGTTCCGTACCAAAATGGTAAAAAGTTACCTTACGGTGCTTCTCAGGCCGCGTTCCGAATCACGCTGATAGCGCTATTAGCGCGAATCCGACCAAATTAAATAGTCACAAAATATTACACATATAGGGTATTTGTGTACTTCATTTAATGGATTATACGCTAACAGTGCTGTTGGCGTGATTCGGAACGCGGCCTCAGTCTGTTTGTCTGTCCGTCTGTCACAGCTGGATATCTCAAGAACTACTTATTTTGTCAACTTGAAATTTGGAATAGTTTAACATTACGTTTGCCCAACTATTTTGCAAATAAGAAAGAAAAATAAATATTTTTTTTGCAACAGGGACTTAAAAGGGGGTCTTATAAATTTGAAGTGGGGCTACTGGGGCATATGGGGGGTGGGGTATCACTTGAAAGAGCGCTGTTCGAATTTTGACGAGAAATGTTAAAAAAAACGTTCTCCCCACCCCCTTATCTCCGAAGTTTATAAAGAGAAAATCTAAAATTATTCTATTTGATAGAAATGTATGTTATGACTAGATACAGGAAAAATAAAATGATGTCTCTTAATAGCACATTTTCAGAAATCATCAACAAAAATTACATTAGCGTTGAAGAGATTGATGGCTGACCTAATATTCTACACCGTATTTACATTAATGGTGGTACGGAACCCTTGGTGCTCGAGTCAGACTCGCTCTTGACCTTTTTTTTTAGTTTGAATTTTTTACTCGTAGCCTTAAAAAAACCACCTTAAAAAATCAGACTTGAAACTTTTGACTTTTTTAATTCTTAACCTCTGAACCAAATCACAGAATACAGAATAGTGATTTCCTGTAATCATTCACAAATGCGAAATCACAAAAAAGGAAACAAACTTAGTACCTACTCGGGAGTTCAACGAACCCAAAACACAGTTTGACTGTTCTCACCAAATCCGATCGAATGAAGACGAAAACAAATAATTGGCTTATCGGTAAAAGTTATAATACTTATCTATGTTTTTGTTTTCGTTGGTGATAATTAAATAAGCTAACCTTATGCTTTATAGAAACTCTTCGTCATTAAATAAACTTCCTATTTTGTTAATTAATAAATACTATGGACGCGCCACTAATCAAGGAACCTAGTATTTGTGACAAAGGCATTATTTAACGAAAAAAAACGTTTCGAAAGCCTACTCACCGGTTTTCAGCTACTGAAAGGCTAATCACTCTGTCTGCTACTCGAAAGTGCACCTAAGTAGGCAAAATTTACCAAAAAACACTTGATATAAGACATAAAAATAAAAATCGCAATTTTTAAAATTTAATAGTCGTTAAGATAGGTACTCAGAAGCAGACCCATTCCCACTGGCAGCACACGTTCACGAGCATGACGCATGGACCAGCCATCGCTTCGCTCAACCATATTTGAGGGAACGTAACGACCCGCCCTACACGACACCACCGCAGAAATGATTAAAGAGAGCATGACATACTTAGGCTACCCATCCTAAGGCACTGAATTGAAAACTAATATCCAAAAGCTTTTCATAGGCCTTTACTTACAAAAACTACTGACTATAACGGGTGTAACAAGACCTTCAACGAAGCCGAAGTCCACGTATTCCGCCCATCATCAGGATCATTTTTGTCTTAGACTATACCTGGGAAACCAATAGTTACGAAGTTATTGAAGGTCAAAGTCAAAATTATTTTTTCAATTTTTTTATGAAATCTCATTTTATTCATTATTTCCTACTTTTTGACTAAAGAAACATTATCAAAATTTTAAGTAATTCGTAACAAACAATGACTTCAAAACGTCGTCACTCGATGTATCTCATGAGCACGCACATAAACGCTGCCTTTCAACTCGGCCGCACGCAGCTGTGTAGCATACACTCGCAGACGCGGCCTGTTGTACGCGTCACATTGCGTGGTAATGCATGCAATGCTTTTTTTAACCGACTTCATCAAAAGGAGGAGGTTCTCAATTCGATTGTATGTTTTTTTTTTTTTTTTATCGTTGTTCGCGCGTATCTTCGACATTTATGGACCGATTGAGATGATTCTTTTCTTGTTCGATTGAGTTTTCTTGCGAGATGGTCCCATTTATTTTTTTTTCAAATCGGTTTAGTAGTTTACAAGTAATCCTGAAAATACTATGATATTAAATCAACTAACTTGACAATTTTGTTATTTATGAACCGAATTAGATGATTTTTTTTGTTGGGGAAGGGATACCTTTGTGTAGTCTTTTTAACCGACTTCAAAAAAAGGAGGTATTCAGTTTGTATGTATGTATGTTTTTCCGCGATTATCTCACGTTTGGCTGAGCCGATTTTTCTACCTAAATAATATACCTACACTACCTAATACAGAAGGTACTTACACTAAAAATAAAAAAATAAAAAAATTGTTTAAAAAACAAAAAAACCGACTTCAAAAAAAACCTGCCTCTAAAAAGCAAGAAATAATATACAAATCATTAGATACGCATTATCATTGTTATAATAAAATACGTCAATTGAAGTCGGGTGGGGCTTTTAGAATAAAAAAAGGAAGATGTACTCCAGCCCCACCCGACTTCAATTGACGTGTTTTATTATAACAATGATAATGCGTATCTAATGATTTGTATATTATTTCTTGCTTTTTAGAGGCAGGTTTTTTTTGAAGTCGGTTTTTAACACTAAAAATCAAAATGGTTTCCCAGTAATAATTTTGAACAGAAATGGTCCTGATGATGGGCAGAATACGTAGACCTCGGCTTCGTTGAAGGTCTTGTTACACCCTGTAGAAAGCAAAATGATTGCAATAAAAAAATGAGAAATTAAAACAAGGTTTAAGTTATTAATTTTATGTTTCTGAGTAAGAAGTGCCATACATAATTATTGATAACATTAAACAGAAAAAAATATATAAATATAAATATACGACGCTTTTAGTACAAGCAGACAGAAGCAGACCCATTCCCACTGGCATTAAAATGATCTTTTCAGTTTAAAAGTTGAGATGTTAAAGTTCACACACGTGGATCTATTGTATAAATTATATCCGTTCCTCAGTCAATATGTAGGTATTGGCAATCCTAACAAAGAAACTCTCAGAATGTAAGTAAACAGAAGGTCAAACATTTCTAAAGGTAAAGTGAAATGTATGAAAATAGTGTAGCATGTAGCTGATATTTTTTAAACAAAAAACTTAAAGCTAGGTAAAAGTGATTGTTGCAAACGTACAAGACCCATTATTTTATATGCATGTCTAGCTTTTGCTCGCGACTTCGTTAGGATGGACATTCGGAAAATCCCAAAAAAAAATTGGACTGAGATTAAAAAGTATCCTATTAACCCAGCCTATAAATTTCTAACAAAAAAAATTTGAATGAAATTGGACTACGCGTTAATGAATTACAACTAAATACACATTTTGACATTCATCCCCTCTCCCAAGGGCACCGTGCTGACTGTGATGTTTAGCTGTGAAACAGATAGACAAACAGAAAGAAAATACATAACAGACAGACAGACAAAAATGAAACAGAATCGATTATAGAGTTTTTTTTTAATGTACAGAATTGGACCTGCCTACCTAACTATTACAGCACGAAATTTTAATCTGGTTCCCGCAGTGGGATTAATGGTTCCCTCATATCGCGAAAAAAATCAGCTGTTTCATACAAAAGCGCAATACCTACTCGCCCTGTATGGAACAGTTGTTTTTTTTTCGCGCTATTTCAGCGTGTATAGTTTTACCGCTCTCTAGCGATATGCAAATAATTCAGTCGTCATGCATCTATTTAAGATTAAAATAAAATCAAATAAAAGAAATAAAATAAAAAAAATTAAAAAAATCAAATAAATCAAAAATACCAAAAAATCAAATAAAAAAAAACAAATCAAATTAAATAATTATAAAAAAACAGTACAAATTAAATTAAATAAAAAAAATAACAATAAAATTAAGTTTACAATTCAAAATGTCCAAACGATAATGTCAAAATCAAAATGTCAACGAGTCGCGACCTATGGCATTACATAAAAAAACTATTACATTCTAAAAAAACTAACAGAGTGGCCCAGTTCCAGCTTTGTAATAAACATAAGATGAATGAGAAGCCCAATACCCTGGTAAAGGGATAAATAAAGGATTAATGATGTGGAAAGTAATAATGTCATGTGAACTTCCCATTAGATAGTGAAAAAGTGGAAAATAATAGCAAAATAAGAAGGAGGTATAAATGGAAGGAGGTTTAGTGTAGTGAGAATCCAGCTAAGAATAATATTTTAACAAAATTATTCTGCGTCAAAATATGCTAAATTAAATATTACCTACAATACTAAATAATATACTAGAAAAAATACGACTCGCACCAGATTAATACTCAGACGGGAATCGAACCTGCGACCTTTGATACCGGATATCCATCCGGTCCAATACTCTGACCGCTGAGCTACCGAGTCACTCGCGACTATCAAAGGTCGCGGGTTCGATTCCCGTCTGAGTATTGATCTGGTGCGAGTCGTATTTTTTCTAGTATATTATTTAGTATTGTATAAAAATAGCATTGTAAATGCAAAAATCTCAAATTTAAAAAATATTTCCTTGGAATATAATATTATGTAGGTATTTAAATATTTTTAAAATCTTACATTAATGGATGCAAATAAACATTATCTTTGGTCTCTAGTGCAAGTATGGTCTGAAAATAAGTTATTGGTGAGGTTGTCCTGAAATTATAGTAATAATGTGTCTTGGCTGGTGCAGTGGTTGCTGGAGCTCAAGTTCTGGAGTCCCAAGATTCATATTCGGTCGGGTCAATGTAAAAGAAATGTAACTAATGCTTTGGCTATAGGTACTACTTAGTATACAAAAATACAACAAAAAAAACTAGAATACAGTAACACCGCCATTTTTGTCAAAATATTTCGGCATAATTGAGTATAGTATAAGTAATAGTTGTAAGTAATACTAAATAATAATAATATAAAATAATAACAATACACGTATAATTAGGTAGTAATAGTAAGTAATGATTCAGTGATCATTTAATGGTCCAAAAACAAAATTAATTCTGCGAATCAATACTCAATCCATTCCGTTATGACTAATGAACTTTCCCTAATCACAAACAGATAAAGGGCGTTGACCCCGCATGAGTTTGGTCCAAATAACAAGCAATTGGACCGAGTGCCAGATGGGACTGTTTCCAGTCACTGATTCAGAAGGTAAAACAAAGTCAACTCAAGGAGATTGCTCTAAGTGACGATTCGTAGGGCAAATTGCCAAATGAAGTGGCGTTTGGGTCCGCTTGTCATGATCTGTTACAAAAAACTATAAAGATAGTATTTTCTTGGAACTTAAAACAATAGATGTAAAAGAAATAGGGAATAAAAGAAGAAAAATCAAAATGATTCACCGTAAGATAAATCAACTTAATATTTTCTTAAAGAAAAAATTTAAAATCGATGAAAAGATAAGAAAATATTTAGCAAATGTTATTATTTCATTGCTTAGTATTCATAGTACTTAGTTCTAAAGATTTAGATACATGCTATAAGTTAACTCATTGGATCTCTACCATCTTAATCAAAAGTTTCATTAACAAGGGATCCATTTGATAATTTTCATTAAGATATAGTTTTGCCTAGTTAAACTTACTTAATAACACTGAGATACCTTTGAGATATTTGAATCTGATGATTGTTATTATCCAGGCCTGTTCAATAATCCAATTGCGAGAATCCAACGAGTCTCTAAGGGCTGGTTTAGACGGGGTCGGTGACTGGACCCAGTGACTCGAAATTTCGGACCCAGTAACTGGGTTCATGTAGATAGGATCGGCAGCAAGTCGTACTGTGCCCGAAAATGGAACGGGTGGCTAGTCAGCTGGACTGACTTGCGAGCGAGAAGTCAGCACTGGATTGGGTTGCAACTAGTGTCTACACGAGCCTAGGTAGCAAGGACTGGGCTACAGTTACTGTACGGCCATGTTACTGACCCCGTATAAACCAGGCATTAGTAAAGGCAATGCAATAGTTCTTTTAAATACAACAGTTGAAATAAAATAAATAAAAAAATACTACAGATCCAGTGTGCTGTTTTGAAATGTCTTACAAAATTATCTAGTAAGGATGTTTGAAAAAAGTATTCAAAAACATTTACGCAATAAACTATACGTCTTATCGGACGTTCGAGGACACAGACCATACAACAAGTACTCCAGGACTAACCACAGTCATCAACAGTCATTTTTACCCACGAGACGGACGGAATGGAACGCAGGCGGTATAAACGGGTTAGAGGTTGTTTGTACGTATGTTTTTATTTTCCTCGAAAACTACTGAACCAATTTTTATGTCTCTGTTGCAGAATGCGATACAATTCACCACGCGAGCCCAATGCAGGTAGTGGTTGTCAGCTACAAACCATACAACAAGTACTACGTCTGTATAGTGTCAGCCAATCACATAACACAGAAAAGGTTGCGTCGTTGCATCTAACGTCGCAGTCAACGTAAAGCCGGTCATACACGCTAGGTTATGCATGATGGTTATGCCTGTGGTCAAAACCGTAATGCATAACCGAGCGTGTAATGGCCTGCTTAACTAACTTTTTACAGCTGCGAAAATGTGGTAAGTATGTTTAAGTATCTATACTAAGCGCAGTACGCGCTGCGATGAGGTAATGTAGGTTTAGTGTGCAATGTCACTTGTAAGACACATAGGTAATTTTTTTAAGACAGCATCGGCACGTCTCGCCCCACTCCATGCTACAGGACAAGGAGACCCGACACATCCTAATAGAAAAATGCTGAACTTGTATATGATTGAATTTGGTCGTAAAACGTAGCTAATAATATCTGCTACACTACAATGCTACATGAATCAAGTTCTCTCTTATTTTTAGCGCATGAAGAAAAAGAGCTATTAAATCAGGCATTTTGTGCATCCTAGACAGGGATCCCTTACATAGACCTTAAACCCGAGGCTCCGAGGCCCCCCCCCCCAAATTTAAATCCTGGATCCGCCCTTGCTACTCTTCCATCTTTCAGCATGTGAAACCCCTAAGGGTCGTTATGTCAATACGAAAAAAATCTTCTAGGACCTAGGTCTTTAAATGTTGGTCACGTGCCAGCTCCGATTTCGTCATTGCGGCGGAAGTACGGACCGGATGTATAGTCGCAAGAGGCCGGGTTCCGATGGCCCACAAACCCACTAATAAATATACCATTGCCATACCTGACATTTGGCAAAGCTGACCTATTTGATTGGTGAAATTTCATGACTATACACGTTAATTTTTAAGTATATCTAAAAATGAAATGAGTGTATCTCTTCCCTATTTTAATCGAGTATATACAGTTAAAGTTTCAGATATTGAGGTTAGTTTATGTCCCAAAATGTAACTGATTCCTGGATTAAGAGCGCGCGTAATCAGAAGAGACTATCAACCTACGTAAATAATGAAAAGAATGAATCTACGCACGCGTCTTGCTATTTTTGTGAGTTTGCCGATTTATCAATTTTTTTTCCTATATTTTCAATTTATTATTTTTTTACTGCACGTTCATATTCAGAAACGTGGTCTGATATCCCCATTTCATTTTTAGATGTGCTTAAAAATTAACGGTGTCGATTTTAATTTTATTGCAATCTAGATTTTGTTAATACTTACATCCCAAATTGCACCTCCTTGACACGGAGGCAGATTTTATACAGAAACAACGCCCTCTAGCAAATGTATAGGTAGTAAATTAAAACTTAAGTAATAAAATTTAATTGACACAGTCGCCTCAGTAGTTTAGTACTGACAGCTGAAGTTTCAGTTATTACTTAATAAAAAGTCTTCAGCCAGACTAGGCATTTTCACAAAATTATAAATGGATGGAAAAAATAATAGTCTTAACAAAACAGTGAAATGGAAGATTACCTTGAGACAGGTATGTTAATTTTTTAAATAATAAACTACTTCTAAAAATCTGCAATGTGGCTACCGGGAGGCGTCAAATGAGAACGATGGTTCAGTGGATACTACTCGATTTATTAGTCTTACTACAATATAAAGAGGTGACACATACACTACACCTCCCCCGTTATTTGAAGTTGTTTAGCATCCATATTACAAACTTAGCTTAGTTTGGGGCTAGATGGCGCTGTGCGGAATTGTCCGAGCATTTATTATTATTTTAATATAATAATATAATAATCTTGATTTCCTTTTTACAAAAATTGTAGTACAGTTTTATTTATCCTACTTATTCTAATTACAGAAAATATTACAGCTGGTACGTTATACTGGGAAAACCCGTGTCACAAGTACCAGCAAATTTTAGAGTTATTTTGTGTTTCTAAAATATAACTATTATTATTATTATTTAATCTATACAATGAATGAGAATAGAAATAAAAAATATATAAAATACGTATAATATTATAAAGTTTATATGAAACTGCATAGTTTATTTTTCATGGTTTTTGTTTTGAATGATAAATCTGACAGCCATCAGCACAGTCATCCAATATACCCGTCTTCATCGGTAGTGTAATTTAATTAGAACATTATTATCCTCCTTTATGTATGATATCAAAGTTTTCTCCAATTAAATAAATAGCTTACCATTAACCACAATTAAAATGGATATTGTAACATTGAATGTTTTGGTCATTACAGTTCTTCATCAGCAGTACATCATCAATGTTCTCAATAATGGCTGGTGTAGCTGTGGGAGCCTCGACAGTTATCATTCCACAACTGAGGAGGGAGGCAAACTCTACGGATTTGATCAGTGATGAAATGGTGTCATGGACATGTAAATACATAAGTATAATATTTTTTACCATCGCCACTCAAAAAAGTGCGTCTTATTCATTGATAACAGTGAATAAAACGCGTTTTTATTCACCGAGTGAATAAAAATATTTTGAATTTGGAACAAGCGCGCATCGTATGAATTAGGTACAAAAATAATCCCGCCAATTTTATTTAGGTTCTTTTTAGTGTCTTATCTTTGGGTTCTTTTCTAAAAAATATCCCGCTAAATCAATTAGGTCCTTTTAAGTGTCTTATATTTGGGTTATTTTTTATATATTTGAGGGAGATTAGTTGTTCAGTCTTGCATCAGTCCATTCCATCAGTCTGGTACGATCTTCAGTCTGTAAAAATTCAAAGTCTATACAAACTGATGAAGTGGACTGATGCCAGACCGATCATGTAGTTTCCGTCTTAGTTAGCTCGGTGGCGCAGTGGTTTAGCGCCTGGCCCAGCGATTATGGAAGTTAAGCAACGTTCGCAAGGGTCGGTCATGGGATGGGTGACCAAAAATGTATTATCTCGAACTCCTCCGTGCTTCAGAAGGCACGTTAAGCCGTTGGTCCCGGCTGCATTTGCAGTCGTTAACACCCACCAATCCGCATTGGGCCCGCGTGGTACGTTATGGCCCGTCCTCCTTACCACCCATAAGGAAGGCCTGTGCCCCACAGTGGGGACATCAAAAATGGCTGATGGACAACTATAAATACTATGGGTACTGCTATTTTTTTTTTCTCGCAGTCAATGGTAAAAAGTAGAGTACACAACTCGTGAAAAAAAATTTCATCTCGGTCCGTTGTATCCCTCGAACTAAATTCCCTATTTTTTCACTTGTTGTATAATCTACTATTTTACTATCGCCACTCGAAAAAGTGCGTTTAATTCTACGATAAGAGTGAATAAAACACTGTTTTATTCACTGAGTGAATAAAAATATTTTTAATTTGGAACAAGCGCCGCATCGTATGAATTATGTAGAAAAAAAATAAAACGTGCTAAAAGTATGGAGCTATTCCATAGATAAAGCCATAGTTATACAAATAAATAAAAAAAATATCCCGCCAATTTTATTTAGGTTCTTTTTAGTGTCTTATTTTTGGTTTCATTTCTAAAAAATATCCCGCCAAATTTAATTAGGTCCTTTTTAGTGTCTCATCTTTAGGTTCTTTTCTATATTATATTAGAGGTAGATTAGATGTTCAGTCTTGCATCAGTCCATTCCATCAGTCTGGTACGATCTTCAGTCTGTAAAAATTCAAAGTCTATACAAACTGATGAAATGGACTGATGCCAAACTGATCATGTAATTTCCCTCTTAGCGTGGTGGTTTTATGTCATTGGAAAACTTCTAGTTTCACTATTTTCTAATTTTTAAATATTACTGATTATGATTACCTACCTAAATAATAAAAATGTGATAACTTATACTAGTTTAGGCACAGAATAACTAATAGTATGGTATAGGTATAAGTATCTACTGCTATTTGTTTTCTCGCAGTCAATGGTAAAAAGTAGAGTACACAACTCGTGAAAAAAAAAATTCAACTCGGTCCTTTGTATCCCTCCCTTCGCTCAGGATTCTACTTTTGAATCCCTCGCTACGTTCGGGATTCAACTCTAGAATCCTTCGCTGCTCTCGGGATCCAATTTAGTCCCTCGAACTAAATTCCCTCTTTTTTCACTTGTTGTATAATCTACTATTATATTCATCATAATACTAAAGGCAGATTCAATTTCCTATGCCCTCCACTAAAATTTAATGCTGACTTTCACAAAGAGTATTTTAACAGAAAAAGTCTCCAATTTGATAATAGTAAAAAGATAAACAGAGATTTTTTTTTTTTTTTTGTATTGTTTTTTTTCAATAATTGTTTTTTTTTCAGCATCTGCAACAAACTTCTCTGCAGTCCCGTGCATGGGCACTTTTTTTAATTGCAATGTCTTTTTATGTTGGCCGGAAGAAAACCATGTACTTTGTGGATATTAGTACATTGTTAGCTTTTCTGAATTTGTACTATAGCTCAGACATTACGCGAATAATAATGAGCCAACTTATATTGGGAATGGTAGATGCATCCATGGGCACTTTATCAACCTTCATAGTTACGGAGTATAGTAGTCCTGAATATAGAGGAATATTTCTAACACACAAAGAAGCAAGTTATTTTTGGGGCATTTGGATATCAAATGTACTCGAAACATTCTTCCATTGGACAACAATTGGGTTATTTGGAATGATAATTTCTATTTTTAACTTCATAGTGATAATATTTGTACCTGAATCACCGTACTGGCTTGCGAGTAAAGAAAAATATGACCAATGCACTGAGTCATACCATTGGGTCAGAGGAGTTGATGATAATACAGAAAAAGAGTTGTATTCATTAATTACCCGAAAAAAACTTCATAGAAGCCAACATAAGTCACCAGTACCATTTTGTCGATATGTTTATATAAATATAAAGGCAATTTTTCAACCAGAAATGTACAGGCCTTTATTTTGTTGTTACCTTATAGCTTCTTTATATATAATATCAGGAAAGCAAGCATGTGCAGTTTATGCCATAGATATAATTAAGAAGATGACAAGCAGTGAAGACACAGCCTACACTGGAATGTTGATCCTAGATGGATTTACTGTATTTGGTATGTACCTAGCCAGTACCTTAAATAAAGTTATGAAGAGGAAGACTTTATTGACATCGGCTACTTCAGTTTGTATATTTTTCATGTATGTTTTGAGTATTTATCTGTATTTAGTAAAATTTTCTGTTATATCAGAAAACAACTTTGTTTCAATATTCATTTTAATAGGCTATTCATTAGGTGCTTGTTGTGGACCTATGATGATGTGTGTAGTAATTTTTGCTGAATTGTTACCAATTAAACATAGAAGTGTGGGTTTTATTGTCTGTGGTGTGTTCACTAAAAGTATTTTAGCGATATTTTTAAAGATAACGCCAGCCCTCTTTAAGGTTTTTGGGAACCATGGAACCTTTCTGTTTTTCGCGGTAGGCTGCACCTTTTTTCTGTTTCTTATTTATAAATATGTTCCAGAAACAAAAGGAAAAACACTGTATGAAATTGCAGAATATTTTAAGCCAAGTAAGGATACTGAATTAATAGAAATTAAGAAAGATAATAATGACTCACTGGAAATTAATAACTAGGGTGGTTCTCTTTAAACGAAAGACTTTTATAATAATTTGATACGAGTACCTACCATGCGATGTTATTTAAAATATAAGTAAGTACCTACTGTTTGTATTTTGAGATACTTTGTTGTTTATAAGAAACTCTTTAACAAATGGGTGACTAGATATACATTTTAATAACGAATTGTAATTGCTTTTTTTTTTCTGAAAAAAAAGGTAAGTAGTGTAAGTACCATTATATCAGAAAACATAATGTCATGTTCCAAAAAATATAAATTGATCAATGGACTAAAGTGATTTTCTCTTTTGGGTTTTGTACTCTCATCTCCTGCACCTACTATTATCTAGATTCTTCTTTTTCGTAGGTATTCCATTTATTTTAAACCTTCAAATAATAACTGATTAAGTATAGCTCACAAAGTAAGCAGTTCAGTTTGTTTAAATACAATAGAATAACCAAAATAACTTTGAAATGTCTGTACGAGTATAATGTTTGATCAGATGCTTGAAAGACTTAGATAACATTAGACATGTTTACTTAAATTTCAGTAACACTGTTGGTTTCACAAAATGGAGACAGAATATAAACATATTCATAAAAATCAAAATAAATGGAAAAGTTTTACACGTCAGGTACGTTGATTTCATATATTATGCGAAAAAATTTGAGTTATTATGGATTTGATTCGAATACTGTACAATGGTTTTCCAGCTACCTTACTGGGCGCACGCAAAGTGTCGAAGTCCGCCGTGGTGGTAATGTTCCTTCCTACTCATCTACCTCGCGTATTGACAGAGGAGTCCCTCAGGGATCTATCCTGGGACCTATTCTTTTTATACTATACTGTGCAGACATTACTTTGAGCATTAAACAGTGTAGGTATCACTTATACGCTGATGATCTACAATTGTATATATCCTTTAAGCCTAACGCGACTAGTGCAACAGTAGATAAGTTAAACAGTGATTTAAATCGTTTGTCTCAGTGGAGTGAGCAGAATAATTTGGTTTTGAACCCTAGCAAATCAAAATTTATGATACTAGGTACGAAAACTGTAATAGATAACATCGCAGCCAGAGACCCTGCTGTAACTATAGAAGGAGATCGTTTAGTTCGTGTAACTCATACTCGTAACCTGGGTATCCTTATAGATGACAAACTTAAATTTGAGCAACACGTAGCAGAGGTATCAAGGAATTGTTTCTACAGGTTGAAGGTGTTGTATCGGGTCCGTGATTGTTTAAGCGTAGACATGCGAGTAAGGTTGTGTGAATCACTCATTTTATCTAAACTTAACTACGCTGACACTGTAATTGAAGGGTGCCTGCTGGGCCGCACCAAAAAAGCAATACAGCGAATCCAGAACGCTTGTGCACGTTTTTGTTTTCCAGTTCCGCGGCGTCATCATATTACTCCTTTCTTGAACCGCAACTTTACATTTTGCTTGTTTGTTGTTTGGTACAGTCCTCAGCAGGCGGCCCAAATATTTGTTTGATAAACTTAAGTTTTCACAACGTGCAGTTAGGATTGTACCACATTTACTGTTCCCACCTCACAGAACTGCTGCCTTTCGTGGTAGCTTTCGCTACGCTGCCACAAAGTGCTGGAATAACCTGCCTCCACCTATTAGAAACTGTAAATCTGTAATCGCCTTTAAGCAAAACCTCAAAAGACATCTTTTTGAACAGCAGATAATATCCAGCACATAGGCAGTTGTTCCGTGTCGAAAGTTTTTGTCTTGAAAATTTCTCTATTGAAGGTTTCTGTGTTGAAAAAATTTTTTTTATTTTTTTTGAAAATTACCAAACATAAGTAATATAAGGTAAATGTTGTGATGAGATTAACTTTTATTTTACCTTAAAGATTACTTTAATTTTGTATATCTGGTTTATACCCACATAATGTAATAC
Organism: Agriphila straminella; assembly: GCA_950108535.1. Lineage (NCBI taxonomy): Eukaryota > Metazoa > Arthropoda > Insecta > Lepidoptera > Crambidae > Agriphila > Agriphila straminella. The sequence continues at coordinate 15,728,916 of OX467317.1, forward strand.
TTTGAACTTCTCACTGCTTCAATTCAGCAATAATTTAACAGCCGGCATATTGTTTATTATACGCCCCTCTCAAACTGGTTCCACATAACACCAGCGTCATTGCATTAATATGCTGTGGCATTTTGCTGAGTGGAGGCCTTTTCGGCTGCATAGCAATTAGATTAAAATGTATTTTTTATAAATGTATATGTATATGCTCCGAATAAACATTTTTTCTTTTTCTTTTTCTTTTCTTTTTCTTCTATTTTGTGCTTAGTTCTTGTAATGTGGCCCACCTGCCAGTGTACACATCCGAGCCATGACATGGGTTTACTAATGTTTTCCATAATTTTAAATGCAATAATTTCATTTGCCATAACTGCATATGCCATAAATTCATTAAACATAATGATATATTTGCCATAACTAACAAATGTCATAAATTTATTTTCACTAATTTCATTGGTCATAAACAATCAAATGACATATTGTTCTTATTACATTATTTTATTTGCCATACTCTTCATTTAAAATAATGTTATTTTCTATAACAATGATTTTCCATAATACTTACTTAATACAATATTTGGCAAAACAAACCTTGTTTTCTATTATTTCAGCAAAGAAATGATGAAAGAAGCCAGCATAATTCATATTTATAGAATTAATAAGAATTTGACCAATCAAGATAATTTATTTATTAAACTAATAGAGAATTTTTGAGAGCTTTTGCATTGAATCTCAATTTATAACGACAAAATTATGGAACTAAAATAAAATTGTTTACTCATATTTGATTTGTCCATCAGCCATATTGAATGTTCACACTGCTGGGGCACAAGCCTTCCTTATGAGTGGATATATTTATTTATAAAGTATATTTATTTATATATTTGATTTATAAAATTATAATTAGCTTTATAATAATACATTTTTAAATATAATGAGTAGGTAAGCATGCAATTGCAATAGCATGCAGTGCAAGCAGGCATTCAGCATGCAAGCAAGCGTGCAGCTAGCAAGCAGGCATGCAGCATGCAAGCAGGCATGCAGCAGGCACCCAGCATGCAGCATGCAGGCAGGCATGCAGGCATGCAGCATGCAGGCAGGCATGCAGCATGCAAGCAGGCATTCAGCATGCAACATGCATGCAAGCATTATGGAGCTCCGCTGCGAGTGGTCAAATCACTAATAACCTAACCTAACCTAACCTACCAGTAGTGGTGGTCGCATTTAAAGTTTTTATTTATAATCCCTATTCCCTAGGTACGTTTAGGTGAAGAGATACGTTATAAGTTATGTATATTATGTCAATTATTGATTATGTCAAATAATATTTATAGGAACTAATCATTATGACACTTGTTATTATGGCACCTAATTTTATGGCAAATGAAAAGTATGGCTAATGGATTGTTATGTCATACGTTGTTAGTATAAAAGCCATTATTACAAATGAATATTATGACCGACGATCATTATTGCAAATGAAATTATTACAAATAAAATTATGATAAACGAAAGAATACCCATGACATGACAAGGTCTGGTGCGAAAGTTACGTTTTGTGCCAAGATTCTGTATTGAGCTCCGTCATCGCACGGATCAAGAAATCATAATAGGTTGGGGAAATAGGTTTTGTTTCTAGGTACTAAAGACGACGAAATGCCGGAAACAATCTGGGGAGGCCTCTGATGATACACCGTGTAGGGGCGAAATACTGTGCTCTGTGGATTGTTTATTGCATTAGTACCTAGGCCTCGCATGAGCGACAAAACACGATATATATCGCGTGATATAGCGTTTTATCGACACTCAACTGTCAAAATCCATTGTCTTTTGACAGTTAAACGTGATAAATTTTGCTATATTATCGCGTTTCAGTGGTCATGCTAGGGGTATGATCGGATTAATTTATTCGCAATTATTATAATTAAGTATTATTTGAATAATCGTTGTTTCATTTATAGCCCTCCTATATTTGCAGTTTTTCATCAGCAGCATCATGGATGATTCTTACTTCCACTTTATGGGCTGACATTAGGCGCCCCCACTGTAATTATTCCCCAATTGAAAAAAGAAGCTAATATTACAAATACTACCCCTGCTATAACTAATGAGCAACTATCATGGGCATGTAAGTCTTAAATTTTAATTTCTTTACCACTTATTCTATGGGTTAAAGTCGAATATTAATTGGGTCAGTTTCTCGGGGTCAGGAGTTTAGTAGATTAGTATCTTGTATCTAGATACTTCTAGTGACCAGTAGTCTGAATGAACTAGTCATTAGTCTGAAATCACTAGTCTTATAAGAGTCACTGGTTTACAAGCTTGCTTTAGGAGTAACCTAGGTAATCTTCGCGTCCGACTTACCTCAGTGTCTCAAGACGAAAGTCTATGAACAGTGTGTGTTGCCAGTGATGACTTACGGCAGTGAAACGTGGTCGCTAACTATGTGTCTCATGATGAGGCTCAAGGTCACCCAGCGTGCAATGGAGAGAGCCATGCTCGGCGTTTCCCTGCGTGATCGAATCAGAAACGAAGAGATCTGCAGGAGAACTAAATTAACCGACATCGCTCGAAGGATTGCTCAGCTGAAAGGGCTGAAAGTTCTGGAATGGCGACCGCGCACCGGACGACTCTCCGTGGGTAGGCCCCCGCCGACATAAGGTGGACCGACGATCTGGTGAAGGTTGCGGGAAGCCGCTGGATGCGGGCAGCGCAGGACCGATCGTCGTGGAGATCATAAGGGGAGGCCTATACCCGCAGTGGGTGTCGTGCGGCTGATATCATGATGATGAGGTAAATAAAGCGATTGAACGTGATCGCGCAACCACACTCAGCCGGCACCGGCCTTGAACCGCTCCGGCAGAAGTAGGTCAATTGCGTTGATGGCTACAGAAGGGAAATGGTGTAAACTAGTCATTAGTCTGAAACAAAACACTATCTGAAACTTGTTACAGTCTGAACTATGCACTAATGTAAAATTATAGGCACTGGTGCGAAAGTTCTGAATCTTAAATCAATAAATCAATAAGTAAACGACTTATTATACACATTTGAAACTGGCCAATGTCTGGTACTAGTCACAATTACTAGTCTGAATGAGGATCAGTAACGATTTTTGATTAGTGGCATAAGCATAAGCTTAGGCTAATTATCAGAAAGCTTATGCCACCACATGATTAACTGTGAAGACATTTTTACGATATTTATCTTAAACCTGAGAAGCTATACCAGCTAAAACAAGCTAAAACACTGTTATTTTGGGGGTCATTATGACGTCATCGAGACGTATGCCAAGCCAACCTTATTATAAAGCACATAATTACATTGCATTTCCTTCAAAACCCCTATAACTCAACCATTTTCTAAACGGATTTCAAAAAATCTTTCACTAAGTTTCATAGCTACGAATATGTTTTTATATTATACCAATAAAACTATAGGATTCAAACCTGTTACTGATCCTCATTAGTATATTATGTAGTAGGTAGTAACTATAGTTTGTATCAGTCACTAGTCTGAAATTATTGACTAGTCTGATAAGAGTCACAATTTCAGAAGTCTTCAGTAGAAGTAACGTAAGTAAATAGAGCCATAAAACGTGTTCCCGTGAAACGTGATAAAACGACCACAGTCAGGCATGCACCGGCCGTGAACCGTCTGAAGTGGGTCAGTTGCATGCGTCTAAGGGCACATGCACACGGCAGTCCCAGGGGGAAATTGTCCGCTGGAATCACTAAGTACTTGTTGTGTATGGTCTGTGGCTGTTTCAAAACTTTTGGCTAGAAATGCATAATACAATGTGCCACTAAAATAGTAATATCGTGGCACATTGAATAGTCGTTTTGTAAAGATTTACCGTGTTATTACAAAAGATTTTTAAACACTGTTTAATTAAACACATGTTTAAATGTGGACAATTAGCCTCTATTGAGCACCATCATGTTCCGCCTAAACGGGAAATAATGTGTAGGCCAATAAAGAAACACTGTATTGAAAAATTCAGAACAATTAATGTCAAAAGTAAAATTGAAACATTACCAGAACCAAATTTTGAAGCCAATAACTTATATAATCATTTATTTAGCATAGCTAAAACTGAATTTAGTGAAACTTTCAAACAAAAAGTCATCAAATGTAATGATTGTACGAAATTTAGTGACTGGGCCACACCCGGCATATATAAGAGCAGAAGGAAATTATACGAACTTTATGCAGAGAAAGCTACTTCTTGTGATCCTAACTTCATTGAATTTGTCAAGAAGTATTCACAAACATTCAGAGAAGTTTGTATCCTATCAAAGTCCAAGTACTTTGCAAATAAAATAAAATTAGCTGATAACAAAATTAACAAAGAATGGAATATTATTAACAAAGAAACGGGCAAATCAAAATCCAATATAAATTCCTTCTGTTTAAAAACTGGTGATCAAACTTTTGAATCTGACAATGAGGTTGCTGAAGTTTTTGAAGATTTCTTTGCTAGAATACCTGTAGAAACTACCAGTACTCTTAGTGCTAGTCCCAAAATCGCTGTCTCCCTTCTGGAGTCTAGTGTTGATAAGTGCAATGAAAGTTTTTCTTTTAAATATATAAATAGTGCAGATATCATTAAAGCTTTTAAAACAATTAATGTTAAAAAAACAGAAGATCTTTGGGGCATGTCAACAAGCATTATTAAATCAATAATTGATATACTAGCCCCCTACTTGGCTTTTATTTTTAACAAATGTATTGACGAGGGGGTCTTTCCTGACTTAATGAAAAATAGTAAATTGATTCCTCTTTTTAAATCTGGGGATAAAAGTGACCCAGCTAACTTTAGGCCAATATCTATACTACCAGCACTTAGTAAAATATTTGAAAAAATTATATATTCCCAATTATTAGATTACTTTACATACAATAATATACTTCATAAAAACCAGTTTGGATTTTCCAAGGGTAAAAGTACTACTGATGCTGGAATTGCACTTCTCAAACATATTCTTGACGCTTGGGAAGAAAAGCAGGATGTAATTGGCATTTTCTGTGACCTTTCTAAGGCATTCGATTGCGTTGATCACCAAACACTATTAAAGAAGCTAGAACATTATGGTGTCTCTGATAAGTCGGTTAGTCTTATGAAATCGTATTTTTACAATAGAACTCAGAAAGTAGTAATTAATAGAACTGAATCTACTGGAGCCCCCATCAATATGGGTGTGCCACAGGGATCAATATTGGGCCCATTGCTGTTTCTAATTTATATAAATGACCTTCCCAACTACGCGAGTAATTTATGTGAGACTGTACTATTTGCGGATGATACTTCTTTAGTTTTCAAAGTAAACAGAGGTAATAACTGTTCGGACGAAGTAAATAGTGCCCTCTCTAAAGTTTCACACTGGTTTAATAGTAATAATTTAGCACTTAACCCCAAAAAAACTAAATGTGTAAAATTTTCATTACCTAATGTTGAGCAGACAAAATTAAATATTAATTTGAATGACGATGAAGTAGACTTTACTGAGAGTACAATTTTTTTAGGTATTACACTAGATTCTCGATTGCAATGGGATCCACATATTGAAGCCTTGTCAAGTAGACTTAGGTCAGCGGCATTCGCTGTTAAGAAAATAAGGCTTTTAACTGATATTGAAACGGCAAGGTAGTATACTTTAGTTATTTTCATAGTGTAATGTCTTATGGACTGCTATTGTGGGGTTCAGCAGCCAGTATTGAAAATATTTTTGTACTCCAAAAAAGAGCTGTTCGCGCCATATACAATCTACGGCGGAGAGATACCTTGAGAGAATTGTTCAAAGAAATAAATATTTTAACTTTGGCAGGCCAATATATTTATGAAAATTTAGTTTATGTAAGGAAACACTATGATTCATTTGATAAGAACAGCAACATTCACCAGTTTAATACGAAAAATAAAGATAAACTTGCCGTTCCAAGATTTAGGCTTGCAAAAACGAGAGGTTCATTTATGGGGAAAGGCATAGCCTTTATTAATAAAGTTCCACAACAAGTGATTGATCTTCCTTTGCATGAATTTAAAAACCATGTTAAAAATACGCTCATGGGTAAAGGTTATTATAAAGTTGACGATTATCTTAAAGATCAAAATGCGTGGAAAAAAGTAATATAATAAGTCTATGTTGTTGCCAATAATTCTGTCACCCTGTTGTAATTATGTTATGTTACCCTGGTAACGATATATTCAAGTTTGTAAATATCGTTACTTAGGGCTGTTACAGCTGATAAGTTTCTTGCGCCCGTTCTTCTTGTCAGCTAAAAAAGTCTGGAACGGGTGGTAGGAAAATATAGACGATTCAAAAGTACTTAATAATTAAGTTTATTTGAATAAGGCTTATTTCACTTTCAATGTGATGCTGTCACTTTTTTGACAATATTGTTTGACAGAGACAGCATCACATTTAAACATGAAGTGTTTAAAAATCTTTTGTAATCATAGTTAATCTTTGTTTTTTGTCATTGCTTATTTACGGTGTTTATTTTTTTTTATTTTTCAAAAAATCTTTTTATTATTTTTTTGTTCAAATAAATCCCGTTCATCGAAAAAAGCAAGGTCAAAAATCAAGGAAAACGAAAATTATTAATTTGTAAAATAATTACATAAAAATATAAGTATGGAAATATTGGCATGTGAGATATAGACTCGATTTGTCTTGTTTTTTTATAGAATGTCTGTGTTTGTCATAAGACCTAAGACTACATTTGACCTGACCTTGATTTCATGCTTCGATCGAAGATTTCATGTTATAAAAAGATAACCGATAGTGTCTGTGTCCAGTAAAACGATATTCAATCTAGGAACCTCCGTCTATATGGCACCAAAAGACAGATCGGGCCTAAAATAAACCAGAAGAAAGTTTTAACGATGAACCTTTGTGCGAAAGGCTCTTTATTTCCATATAGAAGAATACTTACAGACGTACTCAGAGACGTCAATTAAGTTTAATGCTACATTAAAATTGGTGCTATCTTTTTCTTTCCATAGTGATAGTATAAGATGACACGATATTTAATGACGCATTAAACTTAATTGACGTCTCTGAGTAAGTAAGCAGTAAGATAGACAAGAATTATTGTTAGAATGCCCAGACAGTAATGTATAATTATTACACTATGTTAAGTGATACGGTGTCCAATCAGCCTAAAGGTAACTACCAAAACACCGAGCTAGCCTAGTACGAGTATATACACCAGTAAAACAAATAGTGCAACAGGATATTCAAGGTCGCAGCCTCCGGACCGGATGTAGGTAATCAGGTCAGGCTGGCCTAGGTCCCGATACGAATCACGGGAATAAATCTCGGAACGGGACCATGTTGGCATTTTAAAGCTAGGTGTAAGATTTTTAATAAAGCTTAGTTGTTTATTATTTCTCTTTCAACACAATTGTTCGTAAAGTGAGCCTTATTACATCACTTTTTGGGCCATAAACCGAGGTATAACACACACAGTGCGTAATAATATTATACACTAGTGCGTTATAGAATGCAACCCACAGCCTCGTGTAAATTGTCTCGTATCATAATACACCGTTAATTTTTAAGTATATCTAAAAATAAAATGGGCATTTTAGACCACGTGAATGAACAACTTTTACTCTGGGGCCAACCACGGAATCTCGAAAAAAAATCAACTTACTGTTCCATAGAAAAGTACAACATCGACTCGACTATAATGTATGGAACAGCTGATTTATTTTTCGCGATTTCGTGGTTGGCCCCATAGTAAAAGTTGTTCATTCACGTGGTCTGAAATAGCCTTTTCATTTTTAGATAAACTTAAAAATTTACGGTGTATACTATTATAGAATTTTGATGACATAAATAAAAAAAAAATGTTATTTTCGAAGCTCTAATAAAGTTTTAAATTTAATAACTTGACCTTTTGGGGCATTTATACGGGTCGATTTTCCAATCGACTAGGGCTTTTTATTGACAATCGCTTGTAAAATCGCATCGCCACTTCATTGAAATTAGGTTTGCGATACAATTCTACAAGCGGTTATCGATAAAGAGCCATATTCGAATAAAGTCACCTAGCAAGTCGCCCAGAAATTCAATCCGTGTAAATGCCCCAAGAAGATGGAAGCTATCCCTAATGAGTTTCTTTAAAAAGCTGAGATATTACACTGTAGGTAGATTATGAGAAAGATTGGCAGTAGATTTTTTAGAAAAAAGACTACACGCTAAACAAATCTAGATTTGTGCAGTGCGTTTCAATCATCGGCCTTATTGTCAGTTTACATTAGGTGAAATGAAGGTCAAGCACTGGCACTGACCCGTTGTGAATAATTAAAAAAAATAAAAAAACCCGCCTGCATAAAAAGACAAGTCAACTGAAAAGATGGAAACAAGATTAAATATTAAAGGCAACATAATAACATGCAGTCGGAGGCATTCATAAAGTAAATGACATTATGAATTATTTGAATTATATGCCTCCGACTGCATGTTATTATGTTGCCTTTAATATTTAATCTTGTTTCCATCTTTTCAGTTGACTTGTCTTTTTATGCAGGCGGGTTTTTTTTTTTTATTTCTTTTTAGTTATTATATATTACGGTCATGATAATTTTTTGAAATCCTTAAAATAAGCCCTTTAATTCGAGACCCATATTGCAGTGATCTAAAAAAAAATTTTTCCATTATGTATAATACAGCCGCCATGTTGGTTTTTTATAACGCCACCTTCTAAGAACACTTGGGCTGACAAGACAAATCTAACGATATCTTAATCATATAAATCCGTTTAGCCGTTTGAAAGATATGATGTAATAAAGAATATTACATACAAACATACTTACATACAAGATACGCGCGAAAACCATAACCCTCTTGCAGTCGGGTAAAAAAGACTTTTTTACGTTAAATGGGCTAACCTTTGGCCACATTCGAGAACCGTAAGGCTAAGAAGAGGCTGAAGATAGAGCGAGCAGCGAGCTAGCCCAGAAGAAGCCTATTCACTCGGGCTTTAAATATCGCTGGTTTGTATGCTTGTGGGAATACTTTCAAAATAAATGAAAATTGCGGACGAGTTTAGTTTGGGCGAGTTAACACTGTTAACCTTATTTTTAAAAGCATGTGAAAACTGTACTTTATTGTTTATATTAATAATTTCAAGTATTAAAAACTCTCGCCAGCTTTATATCGCCATCATTAATCACTTAATTAGCTTCTATTGGCTTGGCACATTTAATATCATTGCTTGGCACTCGATATGATTGCAAAGCAACCCTGACACATCGGCGTAGGCTGAGTTGGGTGGACTAAATATTACTAGAGTGTGTCTCATCAAAGAGTTCCTTTGGCGTTATGTTGGTTTTCCGAAAATCTACTTAATTTTGTACCTTATTATTAACAGTAAGACTACAGTACTGCCAACATAACGGCAAAGGAACAGTGCCCGCGGACCAGCGAACTAATCTGCGGACGCACTGCGTCTCACGAACCAATCACACGTAATACGTAAAACATATGAACCAATCACAGAGATTTATTTCAACTCTATGAGGCCTTATAGTGCCCCCGGATGCACAGCATCCCACGAGCCAATCACACCACATAGCACAGGTAAAACAAATGAACCAATCGCAGAGCTTTATTTCAACGCAGTGCGTTCCCGTAGTTAAGTAAGGGTCGTTTGAGTGTTGTTTGTGAATACGAGTGTTTATTAACTAACGTAAAGGCATTCGCTTATCCATCCTTCTTATCGAACTACAAGAAGGCATGACCCCCAGGAGTGGGGATAAGTATTAAAAATTAACTCATTCGTGGTGAGGGCACCGACCGAACATCTGAAGACCTTCATGAATGAAGATTTTTGGCCGAAGGGTGTCCTGTTCCGTCGATTCCGCGGCCGGTTACCGGACACTGCGTTGCGCAACACGTCGCCGTCAATACGTGATAAAGTGTAGTTTTATATTATGTATGTATGTTAGTCTTTAAGGTATTTATTGTATGGGCCATTGATGCCTGAAATAAATGGTTAAATAAAAAATAAATAAAAATAAATAAAATTAATGAAGGCGAATACTTACACTTCTTACTCAATCACGCACGGCTGAACGGATTTGGATAAAATAGTGGCTATAATAGAAAGAAACAGTAAAATGATCATGACGACTGTATGATGATGATGATCTTTATTTTTGGCTTGGCCTTGATTGGGTACATTATTACCATAAACACCTCCTTAATATCATCACAATTAGCACAGAAACGCTATTATCTTTACTTGACAAATGAAAAGTGTAAGTATACCACCCATAAGTTGAATTTTCCAGATTTTGTTTTCCAACTTCTAAATCACTTTATGATACAAAATAACGTAAATTGTTCTAATCACATTATTCGTATAACTGAACATTATGGTTTAATTATAATACAATATTTTATATGTTACCCTCCCCATTAATAAACCCTTGTCTCCGGAAGGTCAGTTTGTTACCCATCTTAAATTTTAATAGGTTTCAAATTATATTCCAGTTAGTAACAGAATATTGGCACCGCCTAGAGCCAGAGAGTCTACACCGAAACTGAACCACGATGATCGGATGACGTTCGTTTTGCTTCTTGACATTATTTTCTCAAGCATAAGGCTCAAAATTAAGTAATTCGAACGACGAATATCATACGATTATCGTTGTTCTTTTTCGTAGTGACCCCCTGACCCAGTTTCTGTCGGTTCAAGGCTACTGCACTGCTGCCGGTGAGTTGTTGTATTCATGTGGTTGTTTTTTTTATACAACCTATTTGATTAGTTTACCTTAGGCTGTATGCTATGTAGTCTAATGTCCTGGAAGAAAAAGGTAAACATTTTTTTTAAACAGAATTTGAAAATTGAAGTAACTTTTGTGCTTCTTCTGAATGACCTGTGACCGACCTGACCTGAACCTTTTGTTTTTGTTTATACAATGATTTATGTTGGTTTTAATATTATTTGTTAGGTAAGTCCAACTTCGAAAAAGAGTCTCTCGTTAAATCCAACTCGGATGGGCAGCATTCGGGAAGTTTCGAAAAATCTTCGCGTCCGACTTACCTCAGTGTCTCAAGACGAAAGTCTATGACCAGTGTGTGTTGCCAGTGATGACTTTCGGCAGTGAAACGTGGTAGCTAACTATAGTTATAGGTCTCATAAGGAGGCTCAAGGTCGGCTTGCAATGGAGAGAGCCATGCTCGGCGTCTGCCTGCGTGATCGAATCAGTAACGAAGAGATTCGCAGGAGAACTAAAGTAACCGACATCGCTCGAAGGATCGCTCAGCTGAAGTGGCAATGGGCGGGACACATAGCAAAAAGAACCGATGGCCGTTGGGGCGGAAAGGTTCTGATCGTCGTGAGGGGGAAGGGCGCGGGAAGCCGCTGCTGATGATGAAGTAAATTCTATTAATAGCGTTTTCGTTAAAGACGTTTTGTTTTCCATTAACTATGACTTGTAGTGAGCCTACCAGTTATGATTAATTAATTTTGTTTTTCTATTCATAGATTATCAAATTATCTTTGACATCAAAAATAACAAATCAATGTTTACTGGTAAATCAAAATTATAATATTAGAGGACCACAAAATCTAACTCAGCAATGATACAAAAAGCTCACAGATTTACAGCATAATTTCCATTTAACACTTATATTACTATTTGCTCGTTTCAAAATCACAAATCTATCTTTCCAATTGGATTTAAAAATTTATGTTACAATTTAACTGTCCATCGATCCAATAATGCAACAGGGAGCTTGCATACGGGTGTGTCCCTGAACTGGCTATTTTAGGTCACAGGCAATGGAGAGGAAGCTAGTAAGTTAACTCTACTTCATTGACATGCAACCAGAAACCGTAGCATTCAGAACTTTTTCAAAAAATAATAAAGTTATTATTACTTTAAAGCCCGCCGGTAACGATCAATTGCAATTGACAATTTTTCCGCAAATGACGCTCATTGACGGAAAAATTGATCGTTTACGCGAGCAAATGAAGCGATTGTCTATTGCGGAAAAATTGACAATCGCTTCATTTGCTCGCGTAAGACGCAGTAACGATCAATTGCAATTGACAATTTTTCCGCAAATGACGCTTCTTTAAGGAAAAAATTGATCGTTTACGCGAGCAAATGAAGCGATTGTCTATTGCGGAAAAATTGACAATCGCTTCATTTGCTCGCGTAAACGATAAATTTTTCCGTCAATGAGCGTCATTTGCGGAAAAATTGTCAATTGCAATTGATCGTTACGCGCGGGCTTTACCGCCTCTGTGGACTAGTGTAAGACGCAGGAGTCTCGGGTTCGATTCCCAAGGAAGGTACAATTTGTATTCGGTTTGGTTTGTGGTAGGGCTTATTTCAAGTTTGCCTGGCTAGCTACCACCATCTTATCTTACCTAAGTCTGACGCCATTACATCAATTTAAAAATTGTTATGTTCCGGCAGTTAGAGGTAAGATAGCCAGTTCCTCAGTGATGAGGATTCCGGGTGTAGTGCGCTTCCACCTTCGGCCATATCGTCACTTAACATCAGGTGTGGTGAAGGCCAGGCCAAGCACTATCCCGTTCTGCATAAAAAAATGATTTTAATTTATTTCAATAAAACACTTTTTAGAATAATTTGGTTTGGTTTTTTTTTTCTTGACGTTTTGGCACCTTCCCAGGAGCCGTGGTCCAGGATAATCTGCTATTCACTATACCTAATATGAAATTTACAGTTTTCTGTAAGTTTCATATAATGTAGACCATATATTTTCATCCCCGATTGGGATCAATTATCTTCAGATCAAGAAATAATGCATGTTATTTTCATATTTACTACCATTTCGCGTATTATTTCTGCTCAAAAAACCTAATGATATAATAAGACAAACAATTGCTTTAAGTCATCATATTAAGCACATGCCGCTCACTGCTTGGAATTTAATTGGTTGCCCCACACAGACAATAGTACTTGTTTTATGGTCTGTTTTGCCCCATCAACTTAATTATGATTAATGAAATGTCAAATACATTTTGTGACTTTATTAAAAAAGATCCCGAGGAAATGAGAACCTCCTCCTTTTTTGAAGTTGTCCTCTAAGTGCCAGAGCGGTCGCCGGCGACCTGACATAATCGCCATATTGCCGTTCTGTCAAAGCCCAAGCGGTCGCCGGAGACCGGTACCGGTAATCGGTTTTTTCTCTATGTAAATGACTATGATTTTGGTATCTAGAAATGAGAAAAGTATTCATAAATAAAACTATCTTAACAAAATGATAAATTATAGCCTGATTACGAAATTATCGGGTTTTTTGTGAAAGACGACATTTTATTTCTTTCTTGTCAGTTGGTGGGGAGGGTTTTTTGTTTTTTAACAAAATGGCGGATGGCGCTGAAGGGTTAAAAATATGAATATTGCTGTTAACTGCACTTTCTGCCATACAGTACACTATGATTGAGCCCGACCACAGCCACGGGACAATTGTTTTGGAAGGAATTTTTATCGAATCGTGTGGATTTCCGACCCAATAACTCGCAATAGAATATTTATGTCCTGTGACCTCATCGCTAAGGAGACAGACAAAAATAACTGGAGGCCTTCAACCTTAATAAACGTTTTATGAAAATTACCGATAAACTGTTTGCTTCTTAATTGTGATTGATATTGTGAATTATTACAACCTTTGGAAATATAGTTTTTTATATCGTTTGTTGTCACAAATACTATATTTTTTATTAAAAAAAAATAAGATCAATAATAATATAGTTAAATAGATTAATTCATAGAAAGTTCGGTATTGATATTTTACCGTATTCAAAATCGTGGACTAAAGTTAGACAGGACAATTTTAACACTGACTCGTCACTTTCATTTGCTGAAAGGCGCTCCTTTGTAGGAAAATAGTCTAAATTTAGTCTACGTATAATAAAATAAGGGAGATTAATTTTATTTTAAGATAATAACTAAGTACTTATGCCAAACAATACAAAAAAAGAATATTATTATATACAACCTTGAAAAAATCGACTCACCCGTAGTAGCTCAGACGGGACTCGAACCCGCACCCTTAGGATTCCGGCCCAATGCTACGGCCGGTGATTATAACTTATTAGTAATCGCAAAACTGAAAACCATTAATAAGATAGAAGAAGAAAATCGGCCCCAAAGTGGAACCTTGAGGTATCTAATCCTTGAGGGACGAAAAACTATTGCACCGAATGCCTACATCCAAAAGGCCTTTCTCCCGGCGCATTCGACCTTGCACTGGTAACCTGACCGTGGTTCATGGACCCGGCCAAGGATATTGGCCCGACGGATTTTAAACTCATTGCTCTACTTTATGTTTGTGTCACTAGCGATTTATGATAGACTTTTATAAAGCAAGAAAATTGAATAAATCAACACTTGCGTACTTTTTTGCAATGTTGTAAGCACAGCTCGACTAACATCGAGATTAAAAGACAAAAAGGATGTGCCTTTATGTCCATCAGCCATTTTTAATGTCCCCACTGCTGGGGCACAGGCCTTCCTTATGGGTGGATAAAAAGGACGGGCCATAACCCACCACGCGGGCCAAATGCGGATTGGTGGGTGTAAACGACTGCAAATGCAGCCGGGACCAACGGCTTAACGTGCCTTCTGAAGCACGGAGGAGCTTGAGATAATAATTATTTTGGTCACCCATCCCATGACCGACCCTTGCGAACGTTGCTTAACCTCTGCAATCGTTGGGCCAGGCGCTAAACCACTGCGCCCCGAGCTCCTCCGTGCCTTTATGTGGATATGATAATTAGATAAAGCAAATTCTAATTAGTTTCCGACCCCGTATAGCGGTCCGGTTGGTAAATGATAACTAGCAACCGAGGCTAAAAAATATTGGTTGGGGCTGTCCGGATTCGGATCGCGGTCCGCCATTTGGCGGCCCTTGGTCTAGAAACTACTTTAACAGGAACAACAACGAGTTTACAAATAAATATAATAAGAGCATATAAAACGTTTTATAGTGAGTATCTCAATAATTTCACAGATACGCTTAACTAGAAAGCTACAATAGATGGGTAGAAAACTTTCAAAAGTCAATAAAAAGTGGAAGGAAGTGAACAATGCTTTTTAAACCCTAGTAGTCCATATCATCTGACTATATTTTAAACTGTCATGAAAAGTATTTTTATTAAGAACCAGTCGATATAAATCAACAACGGTTCACAAACTATAGTCCGTAGACCACCAGTGGGTCCGCAAGAGCCAAAGTATGGTTCGCAAGAGCCAAAGTATAGTTCGCAAGGGACAAAGTATGGTCCGCAAGAGACAAAGTATGGTCCGCATGAGTCAAATTATGGTTCGCAAGAGCCAAAGTATGGTCCGCAAAAGCCAAAGTACGGTTCGCGACCATAACGATTTGCATGAAGCTTTGACCAACCAGACGAATTAATAGTCCAAGGATCCAACGAATTTGTCCTGCCTTTCTATTGTCTAATTTTAAAATCTATCGCAATCGCTTTCAGGATGAAACACATTGATGCTTCTTTTTGGCACAAATAAAAACTTACCAAAGAAATGCAGCAATGTGTCGGATTCAACTGTCAAATGAAAGCGAATGCGATAGATTTTTAAATAAGACAATTAGCCCCCTGATCGCTGAGACGCAAGTTCATATTTCACTTTATATAGGTAGATTAAAGAAATATCTAACTTTTTTGAAGATGTTACCTATCTACTAAAAAGCTTAGAGCAACGTAGCTTCCGTGCCGGAAGGAAGCCGAGACTAAAAGTAATAAATAACACAGAAGACTCCCTTATTCTCTGGTGACATGTAATTTTGATGTTGAGTTTTTTATCCTCCGCAGTCCCTGGTAACAAGATAAAAAATCAATGTATTGAACAAAACGTTGGGAACCACTGATCTAAAATCAGACCTTAGTAACGTAAAGTGGGGTTCACTTACCCCTACTTTATATTGTCTCGCAATGAGTGCCACAAATCTGGCTAATTTATCTAAGTAATAGAGGTAATTTCAACTCTTTTAAGGTCCGATTTAGGAACGGTGTCTTCTTATTACGAACCTTAAACGTAACGAAAACTATAAATTACGTTTTAATGTTTTTTAAATTCTTAGATATTTCCTTTGTGTTTCATATTTTGTCTATGAAAGATTAAAATGGCTGCCAATATTTACTTTTATCCATGCTGCATTTTTTAAAACATTATAATGTAGGTATATATTATTATAATCTTTTTAAAGGAAATTTGTTACTCACGTACCTACTTCCGATTATAAAAACAGCACATGTTGTGTTTGGTTGTAATAAATCGTTTGTAACTTTTTATGGGTCGGTACCTACTTGAAATAAAACACTAAACACTTTCTTATACTTTTTGAAAAATCGATATTTGTGTAGTTATCGTGTTAAAATGTTGGATTTACTAATTAATGAAGCCTTCAGTCATCTATTCCTGGCGTGTTTGCTTCGTATTTTTTTTGGTTTAACAAGTCAATCTAGTCAGTCAGACTAACTTTTAATGATGGCATTGAATTTCTATTAAAAATTCCGTTTAGAAGAAAAAGAAAAAAGCCCTACGTTGACAATTTACTAAAAAATTCTTATATGCAATACAATGGTTATGTATTTTTATATCTATCTACCTTTTTATATCGGCATTATGTGATTAATCACATGTCATACTTACATTGTAATTATAACAACATGGTAGTAAAAAAAAACAAAAAACCGACTTCAAAAACCTATTTCGGTCGGTTTTTTTGTTTTTTTTAAACAATTTTTTATTTTTAGTGTAGGTACCTTGTAGGTAAGGTATATTATAATATGTAGAAAAATCGGCTCAGCCAAACGTAAGATAATCGCCGAGAAACATACATACGGGTCAAACTGAGAACCTCCTTTTTTAAGTCGGTTAAAGAACCTACACTTAGATATCCCTCTTCCTACAAAAAAATAATTATCTTATTCAGTTCATAAACAAAGAAGTAATACGACCATTATCATCGAGGTAATTCACACAAAATCATACTATTTTCATGCTTTTTTTCAAGATTAGGTACTTGAAAAGTACTGAACCGATTTCTAAATTTAAAAAAATGGGACCAACGTGGGAGTTTTATCAATGTATTTAAATAACGTTTGAATCATTTCAATCGGTCCAGCCGTCTTCGAGTAATGGGTGGACATACACAAAAAAAAACCAATATTTACAGACGAACATAGAATCTCCTCCTTTTTTACAAGTCGGTTAAAAATGTAGTTTTCCTATGAAATATCACACACACTGTAAGGTGCTTAAAAAGTTTTAATGCCAACAATTTGATAGAGCTTTCAAAATAATATCTAAGATTAATTCAAGGCAATTCAAGCATTGCAATTAAGTACATAACTTATAATGCTTCAGCAAAAGTTTCCCATTTTTACAACCCAAAAATTTAAGTTACGAACGTGACCAAATATTCATTTTACAACTTAATTACTTGAGTTTTATTAGTCTAGTTATAAAATTTACTACTCGTAAAAGTAAATAATACCTATATATTATATTTGTTGGTAGGTCTGTTAATTATTGGTTCAATGCTCACTCAAAACGATACTATCCGAGTACAAAAAAGCGAAGAAACGACAATTTTACTTTTAAAAGAATCATTTTTAGACTTTATCATGAGAAGGTTTTAACAAACAATTGTTACTTAAATAAACTAAAATAAACAATAATTAAATTAACAAACAACTAAAATTAACAATAATTAAACAATAATTAAATAAACAATCTTACTTAAATAAACTAGACATCCTGTGTGACGATCTAATGACATCTGCACCCAAACTAGTAAAAAACTGTATCTCAGGTGCAGCGCTCTTATTAGGACTCGATTACATAGATGGAAATAGTTCAACGCAAAGAATGTGTTTAACATTGCCAAAAACTTAATAAAAAAATAATTCTAAAGTGTAGTGAACCCTCTTATGGCTGAGAAACAGGCCAAAGTCACGTGACAATTTTACTTCCGGAGTTCAATGAACTTGCATTGAACCCTGGGCGACTTCAGACTTTTAAAATTAGATATCAATAGAAAAAATATGTAATGCAAATTGAAATTTCTATAGAAAGACCACTTGAGATTTCAGTTCTTAGTAATTGTTGCTGTCCTGCTTAAGAATAAGTTTGTGAACACAACTTGATTTAGCAGATGCAAATTTTTTCATCACAATCACCATCACCATCTCAGCAGTACGACACCTTCTGCTGGACACAGGTCTCCCCCAAAGATATCTAAGATGACGATCGGCATTAAATACTGCTACCTATCTAGGTACCGAATGTAAAATTATTATACTTTGGTGAGCATGGAAGATCAGTGTTAGGCCACACTTTGGGTGCCTTAAATTATGCTGAGTGTGAGCCTTTTTTGTGTTCCATTTAGACTAAGCTAATAATAATTAAGAAGATAATTAAGTACCTATTCTGTTATTTAATTTGGTTCACAAAATAAAATCTTTTTCTATTTCTATTTCTATAAATACATCTGATATTGAAACATTTTACGTGAGTAGCCTACTCAGTTTACGTACGTAGAAATAAATTACATGGAAGCTATGTCCCATCAGTGTCTTCTCAATTTTCCGCAAAATCTATTTTCATTACCACCACATTAATGTAAGTTACCCTAGTGAAAAGCTCAGTAATCCTAATATTAAGAAAGCGGTCATCGACCTCGGGAAACTCGGCAAAGTACCTACCGCTTGTCGTAAATTGGCTGCAGCTAAGATGGCCGATTGAGGTGATTCACAGACTCTTATTGTAGTCGAACCCACAATCCGAAAGGTTTATGTACGAAGATGTACGGATTTTAGGCTTTGTACGGATTCCTTATTGAAAAAATGAGATTTGTAATAGGGAGGTAATAAAATCTGAGGGAAAAAAGGGAAAACCAATTATGTTACATAAAATTATTGTAATATTTTTAGCTATGCGTTATGTTCACCATCAGCCATTTTAACGTCCCCACTGCTGGGGCACAGGCCTTCCCTATGGGTGGATAAGGAGGTCGGGCCATAACCCACCACGCGGGCCCAATGCGGATTGGTGGGCGTTAACGACTGCAAATGCAACCGGGACCAACGGCTTAACGTGCCTTCCGAAGCACGGAGGAGCTCGAGATAATAAATTTTTGGTCACCCATCCTATGACCGACCCATGCGAACGTTGCTTAACTTTCGCAATCGCTGGGCCAGGCGCTAAACCACTGCGCCACCGAGCTCCACAAATCATGGCGTTATGTTGAATTGTATGCAAATCCAAAATGTCTTAGAATAAATTTCTCAAATACTTTCTTTTCATCTCAGATACAAAGATGGAAACAAAATTAGTCTTACCAGAAAATTTAAGTAGGTACCTATTGTGTCGGAAATGGCGAACATAAAATTAAATGGATGATTCTTAGAAACGTCAGATCCATGCCGCTATGTTTTTGGTACCTATACAAAACCAAGGAATAATGTAGGTACGTATATGTTTAGAAACAAGCAAACATTATTGCTTGCAAAGGTTGGCATTTAAACCTTAACATAGACCATAAATCTGACACCTCTGAAGAATCAACCTTTACGTACCTAGGGGGTCAGAGTAGGGTAACAGATGGAAATTAATAAATAAAAAATACTTAACTAATAAAAATATCAAACCAATAGTAATAAAGGATTTAGTAAAAAACATCCAGTAGTTACATAAAACACCAACTTATGAAACGCCTTATGTAACTTTATTAATATGTCGTTATCGTTACTTATTTCCTCATGTCATTGCTAAGCTCAACTAAAACAGTTTCTCGTGTAATCAAGCTCTATTCTGTAGCAGATGAGTGGGCGAACCTAATATTGCTCATAAGTATGGCATAGTTACAAAAAACATCCACTGAAATCTTATGTAACTTTTACACGACTATTTTCTGCTGAAGTAATATTTCCTTACGTAATGATGAAAGGAAATATTACTTCAGCAGAAATAGTCGAGTAAAAGTTACATAAGGTTTTCAGTGGTAGTTTTTTATAGTGGAATTAAGCGACTACCTATTTGAGCTTAGCAATGACTAGGTTCATAGATAGTCGCCTAATTCTACAGTTTGTCACGTAATCAGATGCGTG
Source organism: Agriphila straminella (assembly GCA_950108535.1). Taxonomy (NCBI): domain Eukaryota; kingdom Metazoa; phylum Arthropoda; class Insecta; order Lepidoptera; family Crambidae; genus Agriphila; species Agriphila straminella. The sequence goes on from OX467317.1 coordinate 15,749,034, forward strand.
AGTGAACCTAATAGTGCTCCTTAATAGGGCATTGCCGGAACGGAACCTTGGCATTGGAACCTGATGCTACTATTAAGATTGGACACATCACAAGCTTTGCTATGTAAGGCTGGAACTAAAGTAATTATCTAAAAATGGGTAAAGTTAAGAATGGTAACATGAAAAAAATACGTAAGTACTAACTAAGTATTTCATGTTTTTTATTTTCCATTTGTTGGCCATTTTACGATTTGATATAGTGACTTTTTGAGATCTAATGCACAAAATAACGAAAGTAACACAGAACATTAAATGCCCTAAATTATTAAACTGACTTTAAAATTTGTTTTTTATGTATGATAATAATTTATGCAAGGAAGAAACGACGAAAATGAACTGAGTATCACGCCATCTAGGAAATTTTCGGTTCTAACTATTTCTTCTATTACTTCTTTATTAGGTACTCTTCTTTATTACGAGCCACGTTATTACTGAGGTAAACTTAAAAGACGTTTCCTGTCAATTTGACATTTATGCACTTAGCTGTCTTTGTCTATACCCCTCATTTGATTGTTTTACTATGACTGTTATTCGCATCGCTTTAATGTTACAACAAGCACTGTCAGAACTCTCGACGCCTGAATAAACGTTCTTGGCTTAGTGGCGTTGCTAACACATATTGCTATTTCGCGTCTTCGAGGTTCAATAATAAATGTCTGATTCCATGGGTTTTATTCCACAGATATACTCTTACCAGTCTTAAACCGGCCACATAGAGACGGAATACCGAATGGAATATCGATAATGTATAAAAAATCCGTACTTAAAAATCCCGCATGTGTGTGTTAGGTTTTTTTTCTACTCTTGGTTAGCGGAATATGGGTTCCCAAAGGGATGAATAAAAGGAAAAGCCTTGTTATAAAAGAACTAACGGATTTCGATTGAATAAAATGGTGCGGCACCATCGGGCTCATCCTATGATGAGGCTTGTTGCCCTCCGATGTCGCACCGGGGCAAGAAAAAGGGGTAGAGAGAGAGAAAAGGATAGATGGATACAAAAAGGAAGAGGATAGTGGAAAGAAAGGAGATTTGTATGGATTAGCTGCGTTAGGAATTCGTATATACGGAATTCCATTTGTATATGGCCAGCCTTATTTGTAAAACACCAACAACCTCGCAGGAGTAGATTACTAACATTTAAGGCGAGGCCAGTTCACGAAATTTACTCTTTCACTATGTCTTTAGAATAAGGTTGAATATCGCATAACTTTAATTGACGCTTCGCCAGAAATTTGACGAATTTTAGTACATTTTTATTGATTTCTGAAATACTGGATCATTTATTAAAAATGTACTCGGTAGCACAATAGTTAGATCAATAAAAAAGCTATCCTTTTTGCATAAAAAATCATATCACTGTCGTTGAAAATTACGAAATCTGACGATTTGAAATTTATTTTTATAAGTTTTTATAGTGTTATTCAGGATTTTTTTACAGAGTTACCATGCCATTTTTCAATATTCTGTTCGGTTACTATGCTTCTTTGTGTCTTTGTCAGTCTACAGTAATTTTTGTGAAGTAGAATTTTACATCAGTTCTTCACATTGGAAGTTCAAAAATCAGACTTTTCATCAGATCGTGAACTGGCCTCGCCTTAAACAACAACTTTTGTTCTACGACTTTTCCGAAAACCGACAAAAAAATAGACTGTATGAAAATTCAATATATATTTTTTTGTCTGTTTTCGGAAAAGTCGTAGGATAAAATGTTATTGTTTATGATGTTAGTAATCTACTCATGCGAGGTTGTTGGTGTTTTACAAATAATCCTGTATAATAAACTAGCTTCCGCCCGCGACTTCGTCCGCGTGGACATTCGATAAAATCCTCATATTGTTTTAATTTCATTAAATTCTGATCAGCCGTTTTTACGTGATTATGCGGGTCCCCACCAAGCGCGCTGCCTCGCGAGGCAGGACGTTTGCCGCACGGGCCTCGCACGAGGCTGCTCGCTTGGTGGAGACCCACCCGCCTAATCACACAAAAACGGCTGATCAGAATTTAATGAAATTAAAACATGAGGATTTTATCGAATGTCCACGCGGACGAAGTCGCGGGCGGAAGCTAGTTTATGATATTCAGAATTGTATCCAGAGATATTAGTATCCCGTTCCCGTTCCCGTCCCTGTCCCCTGGATGTGCATGTCCAGGTCCAATCATGTCCACCGTGTTGGACTTCAAAATAATTGTCATTTTCGCAATCACCATCCCATGAAACCTTAAGAACGACATCCACATCGATTTTCATGTTTACTTACCCCATTTACCCCTAAGTGGTTGATTTTCAAAATTACAAAATATATGTTTGCCTTTTTATTTTTAGATGTGCTCCAACGAAGTTTTAAGTTGTAATGTCTATTTTATATTATTTTTAACCGACTTCCAAAAAAGGAGGAGGTTCTATGTTCGTCTGTATATATATATATATATATATATATATATATTTTTTGTGTATGTCCACCGATTACTCGAAGACGGCTGGACCGATTGAAATGATTCAAACGTAATTACATTAGGTACACTCCCAAGTTGGTCCCATTTTTTAAAATTTGGAAATCGGTTCAGTACTTTTCAAGTAATTTTGAAAAAAGCACGAAAATAGTATGATTTTGTGTGAATTACCTCGATGATTGGTCGTATTACTTCTTTGTTTATGAACTGAATAAGATAATAATTTTTTTGTTGGAAGAGGGATATCTTAAGTGTAGTTTTTTAACCGACTTAAAAAAGGAGGTTCTCAGTTTGACCCGTATTTAAGTATGTTATGTTCTCCGCGATTATCTTACGTTTGGCTAAGCCGATTTTTTACATATATAATATACCTTACCTACAAGGTACCTACACTAAAAATAAAAAATTGTTTAAAAAAAACAAAAAACCGACTTCAAAAAACCTACCTCTAAAAAGCAAGAAATAATATTCGTAATAATAAAAATACGTCTATTGAAGTCGGGTGGGGCTTTTAGAATAAAAAAAAGGAATTTGTACTCCAGCCCCACCCGACTTCAATAGACGTATTTTTATTATTACGAATATTATTTCTTGCTTTTTTAGAGGTAGGTTTTTTGAAGTCGGTTTTTTCCATACAAAATTTGAACCCCATTTTCACCCCTTTAGGGGTCAAATCATGACCACCGTGTTGGACTTCAAAATAAATGTCATTTTTGCAATCATCATCCCAGAAAACCCCAATAACGACATCCATATCCATTTTTGTGTTTTTTTACCCCTTTTCACCCCTATTTCATCCCCATAGGGGTTTAAATACTAACAATAACAATATACGTTGCCTTAGATTTCCATCCATAAGCCTAAATTATAAATTTAGCGATTTTTACTTCGAAAATAAAGGATTTTCTTCAATACACAACTTCATCCCCCTTTTGACCCCTTCGGAGGTAGAATTTTGAAAAACGCTGAGACCCGTATTTATTTATTTTCAATGGTCAGTCTAAACACAAAATTCGAAGAACCTAGCTTCAAAACTGAGGGACTTTCATACAAACTTTGATCCCCTTTTTTACCCCCTTAGGGGGTGAATTTTGAAAAACCCTTTCTTAGTACACCCCTAGACCTCATAAAGAACCTACGTGCCAAATTTGGAGTCTCTAGACCCAGCGGTTTGGGCTGTGCGTTGATAGATCAGTCAGTCAGTCAGTCAGTTTACGATTTTATAAATATAGATAACGGAAATGTTTGTGTTGTGTACAAATCAAAAGCTTTTGGTGAATTTCAAATGATCAAAAAGATTAAAATAGAGAGCATCAACTTTACTAAAATGTATCAGTAGTCAGAAGATTTTAATAGTTTTTTAACACGAGTCTTGCCGTGCTGTTGCCGAATAAATAAAAACCTGTCAAGAGCGAGTCGGACTCGCGCACTGAGGGTTTCCGTACCATCATAATAAATACACTGCAGAGCTGTAGAATAATAAAACTATTATTGCAGTATTAGGTCAGCACCATCAGTTGGCCGATAGTGTAACTATTTTTTTTTCTTAGGCCAGCGCCATCTCTTGACCGATAGTGGAACTAATTTAATTTTACTTGGGTCAGGGCCATCTGTTGACTGGTAGAGGAACTAATTAATTTTTGTTTGTTTTTTGAATTTCTAAAAAAGTGTGTTATATTGAGACATCGTTTTATTTTTCCTGTAATCTTTACATAAACTACTATCACACAGAATTATTTCAGATTTTTCTCTTATGATACTTCACATGCCCTAGTCGCTTTACTTAAAATTTTTAAGACCCCTTTTCGGTCCCTGTTGTAAATTTTTTTATTTTTTTATTTCTTACTTTCTTATTTGCAAAATAGTTGGAAAAACGTCATCTTAAACTATTCCAAATTTCAAGTTGATACCATTAGTAGTTCTCGAGATATCCAGCTGTGACACACAGACAGACAGACTGAGTCACACCATAAGGGTTCCTTTTTTACCATTTTGGTACGGAACCCTAAAAAGTTTTTTTTTTCTTTTTATGAAATTTTTCATTCGTTTCTGATATCTAGAACACGAATGATTTAGTAATCTTTTAGTTAGGGCACCCTTTTAGTTGAACTATTCAACAGAGTCATTCTGTTTTCAGCTTTGGGTTTCATTAAATTCGTGCGTGGGATTGTAAACAGTGTTTATATTAATTAATGATTGTGACGTAAATTAAAAACATTGTCTTTGGCAGAACTCGATTAGAATTTCGTGTATTAAATTTTGCTATACTCATTTTTTTCAACAAAATATTTTTAAACAAATAGGTGAGATTTTTTCAAACATAGGGATATAAAGGAATGAAACAACATCATATTTTTTACATTTAATCAATTTATTTAAATACAATTTCTGCGTTGTTGAGTTATGTTATTCTATGTAAAAACCTCTACCATACTATAATCACACAACGTTACACGTGGTAATGTGATGGCACTAGTCTTGGGTAGATTTGGCACCATAGTTGGAAAAAGTGACTCTAGAAAACTCTAGAGTCTAAACAGACTTTTACAAACTTTACAATATCCGGACTCCTTCATGATCCAGACCCTTGGTACCTGTCAGCCTTATACAAGGTGTTAGAAAACGACTCGCAATGCCGAATATGACATAGGTACTTATCTTAGATAGTCTAGATAGGTTGTATGAAACAGCTGTTTTTTTGCGATTTCAGAGTTGGTCCTAAAGTAAAAGTTGTTCAGTATCTAAGGACTGCTGAAATCGCAAAAGCAGCTGTTTCACACAATTTAATATTTTCGTTATTAATTTTTGTACGACTCATCTGATTTTTTTTCACAATTACAGAGATGGTCCCATAGTAAAAGTTGTTCAGTTTGATGGTCTTTATCTACCATATGCGGCATTTCGGGTTATTTTCTAACACCCTGTATAAATGAATATTTTAATAAAATGTCGACACAATTTACTATTAAAAGTTAATACAGCAAGGTTGTCTTTTTGAACTGGATTTATTTCGTGTGACAAAGTATTAGTGTCCAGCTGTTCCTGAGGCCAACTGTACTGGCTGCCTAGTTGTTATTCAGGTTTTCAAAACTCTGGCTTATAGCCTACTGACCTATGTCCTAGCAGAGTGGTATTTAGATACTTACTCGTAGTAAGCCTATAGGCTTATGATATGGAGGTTTGACTTTCAAATAAACTTTGGTGCCATAATCAAAACTAGTGCCACCACGATGCAAGGGATCAATCAAAACGACAAGGTGCTTCAAAACAGTAACTTATTCCTTTAAAATATTAACACGATTATTTGATCATGTGATCGCATTGCATGACAGAAATATTGTCACCGACATCAGAATATCTGTAGCTCTACCATGAGTTGATGCAAACTGTTTTTGCTAGCGACAACTACTTATCTGATCTGCTCACAGTCAATGTGAGGGAAAGAGAGAAACGATAGTTTACGGTAGCGAAAACAGTTTACATCAACTCATGGTAGGGCCACTGGGGCCCTATTCTTGAAAGGTGTCGAATGAAAATGAGTAGGAAAGTTTGCTCGACACCTTTTAAAAATAGGCCCACTTAAACAAATAGAAACCTCTCTACACACGATATTCGTAAGCATCTTGCTCTACACGAACAGTCGTTATGTACGCACGTTTGACAGTTCATCGATTTTTTAAGCCTATGTAATAAAATTCAACATCCTGTCAAAAGTGCAAACATTATTAATGAACTCAACTGTACCTGCTACGCACTCCAATGGACACGCAACGCAACGAAGGTATACGCTATACATACTATTTGAGGTGCACGTAAGGCAAGAGGTTCGCGTAGTGTGTACCACCGTTATGTTATGTCTTATATTATGTTTTTTAATCTTTTCTAAATCTGCGGCTAAATAGATTTGCAAAATGCATTGCAAATGCCTTTTTTTTTATAAATCATATAAAGGCAAAAGTTAAACAACACTTCATAAAGTTCTCTGTTACAATATTTATCAGGTGACCTGACCGTTAAAAACACTGAATGTACAGTCAACCGCAAATCAAAAATGCCTTCACAATTTAAAAGCTATTTCGTCATAATAGCAGTTAATTTCCGGCTGAGTCATTTCTTTCGAAGCTGATCAGCTTCGAAAGTCATCAATGACAGATGTCAGATTAAATTAATAAACATATCAATTCTGACATTTCGGTCGATTAGTACATAAGGATTGGTTAAACGGCCACAAATGGCATAATGACAATTTCATAATAAATAACTTTCAACTAAACCTCACCGGATGTTTATCAGAAATAGTAGACTCGCTTTGACTTAATTATGCTCCATAGCCACGGGGCCAGTTTAATATTTTATTAATTTTCTTTTTTATTCCCTTTTGACCCCTATAAATAGTACCCATTGCCCCCAAAATCACCTTAGTATCTGACTGTACTTTTAATTTTGGAGACAATGGAACATACTTTCAATATTTGGAGGCAGTGGGGAAGAAAACTAAAATTGAGTTTGACTGTGGCTGACTGTACATGCAATAACAAAAAATGATATTTATTACGTTTTTACTGATACATAAGGGAAAACAATAAACAATAACATGGGAACAAACATTATTATTGCTGCTGTTATTTTTATGCAAGTTGTTTAATTTAACATAGGTACATAGTTAAAATTATTAAATGTTATACCTTGGTCTCAATAAAAATAAATAAAAATATGATAAACCGTAAATAGTAAAATAATGTAGTAATAAAACACAAACAACATTGAAATAAAAATTTACAAAACATTTTACAATTGATTTTTGACATCTTATTAGGAATTTTCGTATTTTAAGTAGGTACCTAATTGAAATTTATTAAAACGTGAATCTTATAATTTTATTGAAATTAAGAATAAGAATTTCATGAAAGATTTCAAGAAAAAAATCTGAAGTAAATATTATAACAATCTCTTTTTTTACCTACCTAATATTTCCTTTTTTCTTTTAAGCACATTCCTAACCAAATTCTAACAGGGTTTTTTAACATTTCTATATAAAGAGCACGCCACTTAAAAAGCAGTGATAATAGCTTTAAGGTCGGAAATAGTCGCATGCCTAATTTTGCTTTAAAATTTTAGCACACCTAATAGCTCCAAAGTGTATTTGAAACTGAAGTGCCGCGTTAGGAACTGCTAATGTACTGAATGTAGCCCAGTCTGGCCCTCAATTGCCTGTACGCTTAGAGCAACGCGGTCTAAGCCTATACGTTATGTAGGTACGTACCTACACGGAAAACTAATATTAGATCGAGTCTCATAAAAAGACCGCTGAACAATGGCTGCGTTCAGACGATAACGCACGACCCGACCTCAACCCGAACTCAACTCAAACTCAACTCGACCTCAACTCAACCGGAGCTCACTCCTTGTAATACAGCGCAACTGCACACGCCTCGCGCTCAACCCGAACTCAACTCAATCTCAACCCGAACACAACCCAAACTCAACTCAAACTCAACCCGAACTCACCTGAACATTACATAGGAGCTTATTAATGTGTCATAAGACTCAAAATTGTAAGCAATGTATTTCAAGGTGGGCTGCGGTTGAGGTGAGTTTGAGTTGAGTTCGGGTTGAGGTCGGGTCGTGTGTTATCGTTTAATCGCAGCCTTAGCGAATGATGGAGGAATCTAGGTATACTGTCTTCCAAAGACATAAGAAAAAAATTAGGTCAACTTTGAGACATCTATCAGCGGTATTTTTACGCGACTGCGCCCACAAAATTAAGAGTTTAGTATTGTGTTCGTCGTACCTCACTTACTTATGTAGTTTCTGCAGTCCACCATAACTTCTAAATGCCTAGACAGATTTGGATGTATGAGGTATCGTTAGAATGCTAAAATCACCCCAAGTGACACTGGCTTTATGTTGGCCGCATAACGCCATTTTGTAATGTGAAAATGATTATGAAATGTATATGAAATAAAAATAAATTATTTTTAAAAAACATTTAAAACATGACTGCTCAAAAAACGAAATAAAAAGTTAAATAACAAGTGTCATTGAGTTAGTCACTGAAAATTGCAACAGTAGATACTAATTTCCCCAGCAAATCGCAAAAAAAAATAGTCAACGTATAAATCTTAAAAAAACGATGTCATCTAACTATTTTTTATTTGTATATTGTTTAAATGTGTTTTTATTACAAATCTCATAATACCTATTTGTTGTTAAAATTGAAAGGATATCCTTGATATGTAATCAAATTGTACCGGGATGTGATAATTATTTCGATTGCTTTTGTTCCACTGGTTATAATAGGACTGGAGATGAAAAAAAAACTGATTTGATTATGAAAAACAAAATAAAATGAAAAACAAATTACCTTATAATATACAGTACGTATATTATAATAAGGTAATTTCAGCCAAATGTATATTATATTGATATTTCATTAGTAATTAAAATATTCATTCATGGTTGTTTACTGTAACAATATATTTTGCACCTAATAATCATACTGTTTTTTTACAGTTTTGAAACTTCGACCAATAAATTGGGTTCCCATTTTTGTTCAAGAAAAATGTATGCAGTCCTCATTTTTGAGACATTTAAAATACCTATCACGAGTGCATAAAGATTTCCTTCATATCAATTGTATTATTTTAATTCTAACTAAATTTTAATATTGTTTAAGTTTTAATAAACCATTGTTACACAAATAAAAAATATTGAAAAAATGTCCCCCATAATCATATCAGTTTCTTATTTATAGCTTTTCTACCTTTGAAAGGACTAACGAACGCTTAAAACACCAATCTTATAGATAAGTTATTCGTTATAAATATTATGGTACAGTTTTTACACAATTCTAACAAATGGCCTATACTACAAGCATTAAACTTTAATTACTGTTACTGCATTAGTTATTATTTTATGAATGAAGTATATAAATTATTTTCAAGATTTATTTTTTATCGTTTAACATCAAACATTACGTTTATTGTTATTATGTCATTTTTTGTATGAAACGGTTGTAAATATTATATTTTTTAATAATATTTAATGTCCGTACTCAGGTCTCACTTTATATTCCTTGCAATTAATAATAAGTATTCACTTTATACAATATGTATAATCTAAATCTAACACCAAACATAGCAAAATAATAACAGCAATATTATACAGAAATGCATATTTAAAACAAATAATTTAACATCAAAAATTCACGCAAACTGTTCAAAAATGGTCACGAATTAGTTTATTTATATTATATATAAAATCACAAGACAAATTACCAATTTTATATATAACTATGTCACTTTCACTCGCGAACATTCAAACGTTTTGTCTTTTAATATATATAATATAATTTTAATTATGGCTAACAATATTTCTACTATTTACAGAAGGTGAAAAGTGTTTATTAAAATCACCAAGCCAGTACGAATTTGGCGTAAAAATTAAACTTTTCTTTACTATTAAGTTGCTTACATTAATAGCCTATTTTTATTATACATAGATATTTAATATACATTAACATTTTCAGATAGGTTTTATTTCTACATTCTCATTGATTATTTTTATTATAATAATAACGTCAAACATAAAATATCTTTTAATACATCCGCACGTACAGTTCATTAGAAATAAAACACTTTAGTCATCCCGTCACCACCACGGCCCTTTGGAAAGGTGACGAAACGTCGGGAAATAAAAAGAAAACAGAGTCGGACTCGCGCACGAAGGGTTCCGTACCAAAAAACGGCAAAAAAAAAAAACACGTTCGTTGTATAAGAGCCCCCCCAAATATTTATTTTATTCTGTTTTTAGTATTTGTTGTTATAGCGGCAACAGAAATACACCATCTGTGAAAATTTCAACTGTCTAGCTATCACGGTTCATGAGATACAGCCTGGTGACAGACAGACAGACAGACGGACAGCGGAGTCTTAGTAATAGGGTCTCGTTTTTACCCTTTGGGTACGGAACAAAAAAAACCAATAAATTCAAACTACTCCTAAATAGTTCTAAAATAACACCTGTCTTAATTATAGGTACGCGTAAAAATTCGTAAAAAGTGTTTTATTTCTATTAAAATATCTAGTATAATTGTAAATTGTGCAGGCAGGTATACTATAGGTACTGCTAAAACTTTTACTTTTATAATAAATAAAATAAAAATAAAACTGCATGTCCATTATTTTGTGCGCTAGACTGCAGTTTTTAATGCTAATGCACTTAAATAAAAAAATGTTATTAGAACTTGTATAAAATGTATATTATTAGGTATAATGATTTTCAGCTTTTACCGAAGGAAAGATTGGTGTGATTTTCCTACAGATTTGGCTATTGGGAAGCCGTTAATTGAGTTTATTTATTGACAAATATCAAGCAAACCTAAAAGGCAGATATTGTGCTGCGAATCATAATGTATCGTTTCAATATTAAGCTGATAAATTAAAAAGATTATTTTTTAAGGAAAATATGTTACAAAATCTAGAATTGTTAATTTGTGCTCTGCGATTGCCAATTAATGTTTTCATTTGTTTTTTACTTTTAACAATAAAAACTTTTCCATGGAACGTTGACGAATTCAGACCTATGTTAAAATATAAATTGTTATTGAAAAAAGAAAAATATGTATAATGAAAAACAACAGTAATATTTATACAAGCTAAATATATAAAGCAATAGGCGCACTTATAAAAATAGTCGAATCAGATATCCATTCCTAACTATCACACAAGAATCCTTTACAAGGATTATTCGAAAAATATCAGTCTTGCAAGCTTTGACTTCTTCCTTTCCGCACATCAGTAAAAAAAAATTATGCGAAAATAATTTACGCAAAACTTATGCTGAATGTGATAAAAATTTATGAATTTTAGATTATAACAGCATTATTTAATTTATATTATTTAGATGTCCACAGTAGAAAAATATCTTTTTAGACGTCCTTATTTTTTTATAGTTTAATCTGTGATTATTGTGTATTTTTTATCTAGTTAAAATTACAATAAACTCTTAATATACCTTCTAACTAGCTTATAAGAATGCTTGAGAAATAAAAATGATCATAAATGATTATGGTTTTAAAGTTCGTAAAAATATTTTATTTCTTATTTGTGCTATCTTAGGAATCGAATTCCACGACCACAAAATAAAATACACTTAATATTTTTATTTCTTCAAGCATAACATTGAAGATTTACAAATTATTAGGTTATTACTTATTATCATTACTCATTTTGTGCACGTAAAGCGGCCTTCGACGTCGTCGAATAAGTTTGTTATTAATTCAGCAATCTAATTCTATAAATTACTTTGACATACAAAAGTAGATAAATATCGACTGATATATGTATTCATAATATTTATTATGCTACATAACTGCTGATAGAATTATGAAGTAATGATTTCACTAAAATATGAATTACCTACTCCAAAATGTGAATCATATTTTAAAATATAGAAATGGGATTAATCAAAAGTATTTCTAATTAATCTATAAGTTTAAAAGTCTAATGATTCGTTCAGTTTTTCTATTGCTTTTTTCTACTTAAAACTAACTTATAGCAAATCATTATTACAATATAACAGGATATGACTTTTTAATTATGAGATTTGACTAGACAAAGAAAACCATTTTTCTAAAAACACATTAAATATTTAACGAAATAGGATTTAAAAAAAAAACAACTCTGAGTAAAATGCATTATCATAATACATTTATTATGAAACCGACTATTAATAAGAATAATAATTTATCAAGTGTATTTTTTACAAACGCTCTTGATTATCTGTAAGTGATGTAAATTCTATATTTTGTTATCATAGGTATATATTTTATAATTATAGTTTGAAAAGCTTATTTCCTACAAATTATTTTTGTACTGTAGTATTAGTTTGTGTTATTTTTTTTTGGTTTCACATTTTTTAAACATTAAAACTTTAAGAACTAAACCTGTGAAAACATACAAAAGGAGATGCTAAAAAAACATCACATGCTTTAACCTTTGTGCGCAATGTGCGTTCTCCCCTTGACCACTATACAGTATTAAAATCAGTGTAAAAATAAAATTTCCTTACAACACTTTAACCGTCTTACGTATAAAAGTTACATATTACCTTATATAGAAAAGACATCCATAGATTACGTTCACTCATTAGCAACTAGGATCAAGTCACGAAGGTCAAAAACTTGGTTCTTGAACAAGACAACATCAAACTTTAAACCATACATTTATGCATAAAAAATGTCGTATGTGTCGATATGCTGAGATGCGTCGTTGCGCGGCGCTTGCGCAGGCAGTGTGCCGAGCGCGGAGCCCGATGGCTCATTGAGGAACAGGTTCCATGGTTGCACAAGAGCATTCTTACACTCCGGTGTGGTTAAAAATGAAAGATACCGCGTTCTTGTCGACAGGCGGCGATCTGCGCGTGATCGACGGATGGTTGTTGTTGTTGTAATGCCACGACTTCCTTGTCGACGTACTCGACGACTGAAGAGCTATGGTTTCGTAGTAACGCAACCTTCCACAACACTTCCTGCTCTTAATGATAGCTACGAAGCCCTTTCTGTACTTCTTGTTGAAGAAAGCGTAGAGTATAGGGTTTATACATGAGTTAGAAGACCCTAACCATTGTGCTAAGGGAGTCACAACTGGAAACATATCTTCTTCCCATTTCTGTATAGGACCTCCAAGTTTTATTCTCGCAAAGATCAAGTATAGCGGGAACCAGGACAGCACGAATAGGATCACGACGGCTACCAACATCTTTACAACTTTGACTTTGGATTTCTGCTGCATCCTCTCCATTTGTGCGTCTTGAGTGTCTGTTGGAATGGACCGTCTCCAAACTTTGATCCAAATTAAGATGTAACACATTGTGATGAGGACCATGGGAAGGATGTAGCAAAAGATGAGGTTTCCTATGACGAAGTATAGAACTTCACTGATAGGGTTAGGCCATACGTCGAGGCATAAACGCACGTTGGGGTCATCTTCAAAGACTACCACAAGATCGAAGAAGAACACCCAGGGCGTAGTGACGAGGACGGCGAAGATCCAAATAAAGACGATCATCATTCTGGCCCGGCGTTTGGTGATCTGACATTTCAACGGCCACCAGATGGCGAGGAACCTGTAACAAAGCAAAATTCTAAAATTAATTTTACTCTTAAACGAGTTAACAATAACTTTCCTAAGAAAAATAACATGACCTTTAAATCTTCAATAATAAAGGTTAAAATAATAAACCACGATTTCTTTATCACAAGTGCGTGATAGAAAAAATAATCAGTTCATCTCGGCTAAAATTGAATATTGCTGTACAATTTCCTTGTTAAAAAAGTAATTCAAATTTTTCGTTTACTCGTATTTTTCGAACCTCTTGAGTCTGAGGTTGCAATATTTAAGCTTTTATTCCCTACTTAATTGTGGTTGAGAATCTCAGAGTATTAATGGACAGATATTGTCCGGAAGACGCGATGCAACGATGCGTTAAGAACTTATCCGGTCTGGTGGACTAAACGAGAAAAACAATGGATCAAAGTTACATGGATCAGTTAATAAACTGATTGGTCGCAAACATTTTAAATAGCTATAGCAAAAGACGTATAAAGTAGTTTGCAATATGATTCTTTAGAAAGTACATTATCTTGGTAAGTGTTACCGCACTAAGCTGTTTGAGTGTTCAAATAGTACGCTTTTCCAAAACATATTTTATTTGGCTTCGACAAGTTGTGATTATGTTATGGTACATTATTCATGAGGTATGTTTGTTTGTCGATAAAATGGTATCAATCGACCTTCATCTATTAATCACGCTGATTCAACAATTATGGATATTGCATGCACATAGTGAATTTGAACATAGTAGGTATGCGTATTTTTTAATTCAACTGTAGCTTGTGTATAGATCAGTATATTCCACCCGATATTTTACTTTTTTAAATAAATAAATTACATTAATTATATTTTTTAATAGATTCAATAACCTATCATTTGTATAGTTTTCAGTCGCATTTTTTTTACATTTTCATATTCTGACGTTTGTTTATTTGCCCCTTTAAAAATGTTCTAAAATATTCATGGATCTACCTTAAAATGTTCAAGGATATATATAGGTAGTGATCATACCGTTTACTTTTTTATCAAAGTCTAATCATGTGATTCTGTATCGGAAGTTCGACTGGTATGAGAGTGTTGCACTATTTTAATTTGTAGGAATATTGAATTACGTAGTAGAATTTATATTTCCTTATTATTCTACCAAATTGAAAATGATATCGCTTAAACCGATACGTTCAGTGGGCTAGAGAAGGTCCTTTAATTCTTTTCTAAAATCAGTGTTTTAGAAAAAAGCTATTTAAAGTAGAAATTTCGAAACACCTTTCTCACAGCATTCCATTAGCGAGTAGTGTCAATGGATAGTAACGCATTTTTTCTGTTGATTGCTTCTAGTAATCCTACCTTTCTTAGTAATTATTTCTTTCTTATAATGGATTCTCAGAACTCGTAAAAGAAACCACAAGAGCTTAATGTATATTGAATTTAAAAGAAAAGACCTCAAGCTTAGTAATGAAACTAAAACATGGGCTATCAATTCACAATAGCCATCATCAAATTTAGATGGGCTTGCAAAAGTTATAAACGATAATGTCAAGATCCAAGAATCTGCATAAAAATCACTAGAGCGAGATGAAGGGTCGTGATGATATCCAAAACGGAATTAATTCGTTGAGATGTTATCTTAGGCCTAGGATAATTACTTCTTTTGTTGATTAAATCTATTTATAATTGCTTTTTACAACGGTTTATATTTTATTAACTAAAAATCAACAAAAATAAATGACAGACCGTAATATCGCATTGGAAAATATAGCATCTGTAGAATAGCCTTGAACTCAAATCCAAATTAAAATAAACGATAAGACGGAAATCAGCTTAGGCAAATACAAAAAATACTAATTGAACAATTGGGAGAAATTAGTAGCTAAAATACAGGCTTGGCCTAGTTTGGCAATCAATAATTTGCAAATTGTGTGCACATAATAATGTACACTATGTATTATCTGCAGGTAAAATCTTAAGAAATTTTATGTTCCTAGTTTTAGTAGTCACTGCTGTATACTGAGGGTCTATTGAGTGATGACATCGCGGTGAGCGTGCGATGTTCGTTCCACTCCATATCAAGTAAATTCGGCGACGAATTGCGTCCGACTATCGTGGTTCATTTTGTAATAGGCCCTCTGCCCAATATTTAAGTTCTACCCACATTGTTGTGTAATTATTGGTGACAATAAAAACATTATATTTTATCCCTTGGGATATTATTATAACTTTTACACAGCTTTAACCATATTACTGCGACATATTTATAAAAAAATAATAGGTTTTTAATATAATCTTATCGCAAATCAAAATAATATAAATATCTACATATAGAGCAAACAAATAAAAAGTTGCATAGTGAAAGTATATTCCCCAAAGGCTTCGATCATGTTACCTGTGGATATTGCACGACAATGGCATTTGTGGGACACCTCAAACTCCCACAAAACACAGCCCACTATGAAAGTCCCCTACGACTCGTCATACAACTTGACATTTAGTGTCGCGTGATTTGTCAAACGGCATGTGCCACATTAAATTTCAGCTTTGTTATTGTATGACGTGCTATATCCTCAGGTATAGATGATCGAAGCCCGCAAAGGTCACAGACTGGCAAAACAAAATGACATCGAAACTTCGCTGAAAGAAACAAGTAAAGAAGAATTAAGTAAATAGAAAAAGTTGTAGACTTCACTAATCAATAGCCCATCAGTTTATTTGTTCGGGCGAGAAAGTCGTTTGATAAAAGTTAAGTGCTTCAAGGTTTTCTTTGATCTTTTGCACAAATTGATTAATCTCTGTAACTCTTGTAGTGGAAAATCGCTTGTTATGAAATATATAACTAAATCACTTATGAGTTAGCTGTTTTCTTTAAAATAATACTCATTGAACACTTCTAAAAGTTTTACATTTCAATAACGCGGAATATTATTACACTTAATTCATGTCAAAACATATTTAAATGTATGGTGGTTCCTATTTCCATACCTTGAAATGTCAATAATCTTTATAGTTAAACCTTAAACATTTATTTTTACACGTACTGTGTAGTCATAACTTTTCAGTTCAATGGTAGTTTTGACAAGGTTGAAGACTGTTAACGTTAGTATTTTTTTCTTCCAATGCCGTAACAGTCAAGGTGGGTATTAATTTGATACATACAGTGTAGGTAATGATTTGTGAATTAATGTTTGTTTTAACAACATAATTGATACCTCCAAGAACGATAATTTTATAAATTTAAAAAACGATAACAATATAAATTGCAAATAAATTACGTAAGTGTCATGAATATCATATATAAATAAATACATTAACAATGTGAAAGATCACTACGTAAAAAAGCTATTTTGCAAAACATTAACACAATCTTAAAAACTTCATTTTTACTTATCCATCTTATATAATAAAATCTGACGGCAGTATATCACACCGAACTCGTTAATCAGTCTTAGTGCAATGAAGACGATTTAGCTCAGCCTCGGCCCAAAAACTTAAAGCATGCATGACGGACAAAAATTAAGTACCTACTCTGACATTTAATTTAAAATTCATAATACTTAATTAGCCAATTTTTCACACCGATGCCCTTTCGAGATCATCTTCTTTAAGAAATGTTGAAAGTTTTCATTAAATTTCATAGCACCCGATTACATATATTACAGTTACTCAATAAAATGCTTTAATTTCCCTCATTACAATATCAACGTAAATTTAATAAATCATGACAATTTATTCGAGAACATGTAATTTGAGATCGTTTCGCGTGATTTTTGCCGCTATCGTCGCCTTGTTTTGGCGCCAACTCTCCTTTCTCGGGTAATCTGTCAAATGACATTGACATAAGACAAAATGGTGTAATTACGGTCGTTCATTCTGTAACAAACTTAATAATACTATCGATTTTTACATAAAAAATAGCTTTAAAGTTACGATGCAAAGTTCAATATTGATTGATAACGCTTTTTGTGTAATTAATGAAGTGTGTTTGCTTTGCTGTCATTATTTGCAATAATATGGTGTTGTGGCATGTGAATGGGACCCGCTAATCGATGAGGCCGCCTTTTGAGGTAGCCTAAGACTTTAATTGACATGTAGCTGTTCTGAGTACTTTAAAATCGAGCAGATAATGAAGTTATAGTAACTAATTATTTACAAAAATTACCAAATTGAGTAAGTATAGTAATTTTCGGACATTTCCAAGAATACCAAGAAGATTAGCAAAGACAATCCCAAAAGTTACTTAAGTACCTACCTATTTACCGACTTTTTATGTTCGTTTTCAGTGTCAGAATCTTCGTGGTTGAATTAGATTTCCTTTTCTTAGAATAAGAATTCGAATTTGGAATTCATGTGCTGAAATTCTTTGAACTGAAAAATAAATATAAATATTCCAAACTGCCATGGCTGAATCAGATTTTTGTTTCTTAGTTAAGGATTCTCAGAATTTGAAATTCATACGCTAAAAATTCTTCGAACTAAAAAATAAATAGGTATATATACAATAATATGTATTCTAAACTACCAAATCTGTTTAGAACTCGGTTTACTAACTTGTATTTATTTCAAAGGATACATTAATACGGAGCGGCTGTAGTTATTAGTTTTGTAAAAATAACTAGTAAAAATTGCAAAAACTTTCAGACCAAAATTGAAAGGTTGAAAATGAAAAAAGTTCTCAAATTAATAACTAAGTTATCAATTTATCATAAATACAGAAAAATTGTCAAAATATTTCTGATATAAATTTTTAGTTCGTAGTAACTTTTTAATATGATTGTTTTATTTGTAAATTAACTAGCGACCCGCCCTCGCTTCGCTTCGGCGTAGTGTAGACACCATGTAGGTATATGTTCCGCGTGCGTAAATTTTTTGGCGAGGAAACAAAAAAAAAGCGGAAAAAACTGTTTGCCAAGGAAACTGGTTTACGTATTTACTATTAAATTACGGTCTTACAAAAAATATATGTCCATGTCCATCAGCCATTTTTGATATGTCCACTGCTGGGGCACAGGCCTTCCTTATAGGTGGTAAGGAGGACGGGCCATAACCCAACACGCGGGCCCAATCCGGATTGGTGGGTGTTAACGACTGCAAATGCAGCCGGGACCAACGGCTTTTCGTGCCTTCCGAAGCACGGAGGAGCTCGACATAATTCATTTTTGGTCACCCATCCCATGACCGACCCTTGCGAACGTTGCTTAACTTAAACCACTGCGCCACCGAGCTCCACAAAAATATATACTTAGGATTAAATACTGTCTCCTCTCGTCTAAATAGCTTCCCAATTAAGTACTGCATTGTACGTGACCAACTTTTTAGAAGATATAATGGGTATATAAGTAAGCTGTTCTTAAAAGATAGATATATACCATCTCTGACTTTTTTGTAGATCTATAAAAGAGGAATATCTCACCATGCATTGTTTTTTTACATCCCTAAGGGATTAGGCAGCGTTTCCGATGTAAGCTCCCAGGCGGTTTGACTTTTTCCGACACTTCCAACAATTATCGTTATAT
This sequence comes from Agriphila straminella, assembly GCA_950108535.1. Lineage (NCBI taxonomy): Eukaryota > Metazoa > Arthropoda > Insecta > Lepidoptera > Crambidae > Agriphila > Agriphila straminella. The sequence continues at coordinate 15,768,142 of OX467317.1, forward strand.
TTCAACCAATTCACACAAAACCTTGACAATATTTGTACTAAAACCTTCCTCATGAATCGCTCTATCTATTGTAAAAAATCGCATGAAAACCCGTGCAGTAGTTTATTAGTTTTTAGAACAGACAGACATTACAGACAGATGCTGCTGAGGACTTTGTTTTATAATAATCATCTCGTTGATTTGTATGTATAGTCGATTTTTTTTACGTATATGGCCAAGTGTTCCTTAAAGAAAATTGTTCAGTTTCATGGACTGAACACATCCTCAAAATTTGGATGGTGAATACAAAATGACCCTGTATGTATTATGATATTTATGAATTTGCACAGTTACGTTTACTATACTTTAAGGCGACTGTAGTAAGCATTTTTGTATGCAAATTGGCACAGCGCCTCTGGCGGTAACTATAATAAACTAAAAGTTGTCATACAAATGTCATCTACAGTCGCTATCGAGTGTAGTAAGCTTTGATCATCTATACCTGAGGATGTAGCAAGTCATACAATAACAAAGCTGAAATGTGGCACATGCCGTTTGACAAATCACGCGACACTAAAATGTCAACTTGTATGACAACTCTTTGTAAATGTCTACCGCCCCTTGTCCTGTTTCGTTTCAGATCTCATGGAAAGTTAAATTAAAATTACCGCACAGTTCTAACTAAAACCGAACGACTGAACAAATCCACACTGTTTCTTTTAACTCGGACGTTGGCAGAATCGTCACGTAAAGCGACGCAGCCATAGAACTCAAAAATTGAATTGAAATGACAACTCTTGGGGGACTTTCATAGTGGGCTGCGTTTTGTGGGAATTTGAGGTGTCCCACAATCACAAATGCCATTGTCATGCAATATCTACAGGTATATGATCGAAGGTAGTAAGCGTAAACTCTTATCATAAACATAATACACCTACCCTGATCACAATATAGTTTCGTTTCACTGGGACTGTTTATCTGGCGATATTGACAGCCGATATTGCCAGGAGTCACACGGGAATTGGTATGATACAGTTTTATTTTTCACGAACACACAACTGTGAAGAACACAGAAAATCGGTATGGAAAAAATCGAGGTTAATCACACGAAAACACATCGGCATACCTACAGTCACGTCTAAAATATGTATGCAGTTTAGAACTTTGTTACTTTGTTGTAGTTGTCATTTGTCATTGATTTCAGTTCCAAAAAGTAATAGCTCTAGAGTGATAAAGTTCTTATCTGTATATATAATATTATTGACGTGACTATACATTCAATCCCAGAGACCCAATCGCGCTAATTTTCAACAATAATTTTCAATTTTCTAAGGAGGGTTCTCTTCGAAAATTGTATTAAAAAATTGTTTAAAAAAAAACAAAAAACCGACTTCAAAAAACCTACCTCTGAGGAAGTATTGAAGTGGGGTGGGGCTGGAGTACAAATTCCTTTTTTTTATTCTAAAAGCCCCACCCGACTTCAATAGACGTATTTTTATTATACGAATATTATTTCTTGCTTTTTGGAGGTAGGATTTTTGAAGTCGGTTTTTTGTTTTTTTTTAAACAATTTTTTATTTTTTTATTTTTAGTGTAGGTACCTTGTAGGTAAGGTATATTATATTATGTAAAAAAATCGGCTCAGCCAAACGTAAGATAATCGCGGAGAAGCATACTTAAATACGGGTCAAACTGAGAACCTCCTTTTTGAAGTCGGTTAAAAAACTACACTTAAGATATCCCTCTTCCAACAAAAAAATAATTATCTTATTCAGTTCATAAACAAAGAAGTAATTCGACCAATCTCGAGGTAATTCACACAAAATCATACTATTTTCGTGCTTTTTTCAAAATTACTTGAAAAGTACTGAACCGATTTCCAAATTTTAAAAAATGGGACCAACTTGGGAGTGTACCTAATGTAATAACGTTTGAATCATTTCAATCGGTCTAGCCGTCTTCGAGTAATCGGTGGACATACACAAAAAAAATATATATATATATACAGACGAACATAGAACCTCCTCCTTTTTTGGAAGTCGGTTAAAAAAGAAGTAAAACACAATTTTTAAACAGATTGTAAGCAAATCGTCATTGAATAACTACCTACTTCATAAATATCTTAACATTTTAACGGATTTAATTACCAACAACGGTTCAGTTATAAAATTAATTAACGTTTATTAATCTTCGTCGAATAAATATGACTTCATAAACCATATCGCTTGGCAAGCTTACCAGGTCTCAACATCAAAGAAATTTAGTTTTTAATACTTTAGCTTTAGGTTGAAAATCGAGAAGCAATCATTGATCGTGATCTTTAACGCCCTGTCGTCATTCGTTGCGGTAGGTGTGAATGATTTAATCGATACGAAAATTAAAATAATATCGATACGCGAAAATTAAAATATGAATGAAAAAATCTTGAGAAATTCCAGCAATTTTTCTGTAAAATAACATTTAAGCTGATGTTGTAACAGTGAGCAAAAGTTATATTGATTTCGCAATAAAAACAGATGTCGGTAAAAAAATGCACTAAATGAATAAATGCTTAATTGACAGGTGCTTAACAAAGTGACGTTGTAACACATAACTTCATCCAAACATGGTGAGAAATGCTCTTTTAATTATAATCGTTAAAGTGCAATTAAATTAATTTACGCCTTTAACTTTGCAGATTGCACTGTAGATAGAAGCAACTATCAGAAAAAATATTTATTTTCAACTAAATGATAATGAAACTAAATAGGTACCAACTACTAGTTTAACAATCAAATTAGGTACTGTTTCTCTTATTACACTTGTATTGTAGGTACTATTAATGTACTTATTCTGTGATTAATACATAAAAAGTTTAACGCCATTATGCCATATTTTGTTTGAGGCAGGCAATTGAAATTACTTAGTGTCAGTTTTAAAGTTTTTTTTTTAATCTACAATGGGATAGTGCTTGGCATTTAAGGCCGAAAGTGTAAACGCACTACACCCGGAATCCTCACCACCGAGGAACTGGTGAACACATCAATTTTTTATTGTTGTTGTGACGGCAGACTTAAGTAAGATGGCGGTAGCTAGCCAGGCGGACTTGAGCCCTACCAAACCAAAACGAGTACCTATTGTCCCCCCTCCTGGAATCGACACGTGTGGGCGAACAATTAGACCACAGACAATATATTCTGTGCCACAGAGGCGGTTTAAAAAGTGTTCGGATTTGTTTCAGTTATCAGTACCCTTAGCACGAACAGCTATCGAAAAAAATAACTCGCGTAAAATCATTCGATAGATAAATTTTGTATTGGAAATTTGTACAACGCCATCTATCGCCGATAAGCGAAATGAAATTTTCCATAGAGAATTGTCTATCGAATGATTTTACGCGAGTTATTTTTTTCGATAGCTGTTCGTGCTAAGGGTACAGACCTAACAGAAAATTGCACACAATTTCTGTTCCATTTATTTGATTACATTCAAAACAGAACTTGTGTGAAGGCAGTGAAACAGGTGTTTATTAAATATAAAATAACATTATTATTTCATTGGGAGTACATTTTGAATTTATCATGTGAAACTTCAAAAGTCTATTATTATTAGAAGACGTACTTCTGTATAATGCGAAACGATTTGTAAGTCCTTGAAAACAAATGGTTTTGATTTCCCTGGGGTCTAGTCTCTCTCATTACAACAACAATGTTGTTGTTTGCGAATTATGTCATAATTAAGTTTAAACCGATCTACATTAAAATCTAAATTTGGTTAGAGTGTTTATTATTGTAAAAAAACAAGTCCGTTTCTTTCTCAAAGATACCTTGAATTGTGTTCCATACATCTTAACAAAATAAAAAGCTGTTCGTTGGACGCATGACTTGAGAACTGCTACACCGATTTGGCTGTTGTATATTTGAAAATAATTATTTTTAATAATCTGAATATGATTTGTGGATTAATAAACTTAGCTATTTTTCCGGAAATGTTTCATATTGGAGAAAAACTAAACGTTCTTTTTCAATGGGATTTTTGTACGAACTCAAAGCTATAACTCATGATTCAAATTATAGACATGCGTATTGCTTATTGGTTTATTGGTAATTCAAACGTCACCTGTTTACAATATATAGTTTTTGACTCAAATATCTGTTCATGCCCCTAGCCAAAGTAACATTTGCAAATTTTCGTTATCGTTTCGCTTCGAAACATGTATGGATTTGACGTTTTAAATTTGTCAATCCCATACATGTTTCGAAAGCGAAGCGATGACGAAGATTTGCAAATGTTACTTTGGCTAGGCCCACAGGTTAGAATATTTCTCGAAATATGCAATAAAAACCTTAGTATAATTTTGGTATAATTAATTGAATTTTCCTTTTAGTATTTTTAGTACTGGCAGCAGAATTTTCTGGTATATTTCTTTAATTTTAAAACGGTCACACTGGCAGGACAGCATCCGGTAGGTAAGATAGTGTATAAATAGGTACCTATCTCTCAAACTTTTTTTATTATTTATTCTGTTATTTAATCTTATATTTAAAAACTTTACAATCATCAATGTATAATATAGATTTACTTCTATCACATTCTATCATTTAATCTTACGTTCTAATAATGATTTCTCCTTGTAAATATTATTGAATGAAAAATATATTTTCCTATTCGTATTTCGACAAAGTTTTTCATCAAGAAATTTCTACGTCAGATCTTTTTTTGTAAAAAATAACCACACATTTGTAGAACGATTTTGCTATCTCGGAAGCGGCTTACAATATCTTCGTTCATTACAAATGAGTATTGAAGAAAAATGTTGCCAAAGCTTCATAAAATGAAATTTCAGAAGCAGAACAAAATAAACTGTATGAACAAAAATTCGGATAGCTTAAAATATGAAGAAATATCTTGTGGATTTTGCTGAGAAGATTCTGAAGAGATAAGAGCACATTATATTAATTGCTTAATGTAGTATTATTGTCTTACAATTTACTTTTCCTTTGAAGCCGCATAGTGTAATAAAGTTACATCTTGCTTCATATAAAATCAACTTTCCACTAGAGTTGCTGCATCAAAATCGAGCGTAATCAAGCGTAAGTATAACGTATTGGCCTGTGTGTAATCACGAGCATAGAAAAGGACTCACCATAAAATTGTGCCAGAACTATGTTATTATTATATTATTATAAGTGGATTGTATGACGACCTTCGTGGTCGAGTGGTTTGTACACTGGTTTTCAATGTGTCGCTATCTCTGAAGTCCAGGGTTCGATCCTAAGCTGGGACAATTTAGAAAACATTTTTTTTATATTGGCTCAGGTATGGGTGTTTGTAGTTCCACCGTTGTCTCTGATTTCCATAACACAAGTGCTTTAGCTACTTACTTTGGAATCAGAACCATTTTTATGATGTCGTCTAACATTTATTATTATGATTCTATGTTCTATGACATAATTATGACCCTGGCAGATAGAAATTGTTAGACCTTTAGGACGCATACCACATACGCAAAATACCAACTCGAGATTTTGTGGTGTTTTGCGGATTTGTAGAAAAAATACGTAAAATACCAACTACGTATAATCCCATATACGCAAAACACCACCTGGGACTTAGAATTATTTTGTCACTGAAGTGGAGTGGCCATTGAAACTATTTCACTAAGGTTCCAGCTATCCTAGCTAGGTTCTATTCTGTGACTCTAACTATGATTAAAACTCAAAGGGAGCTAATCAGAAGTACCAGGCTAGCATGAATGTAAAGGAGGTCTTATGTTACCTGTACATCAGATTCGGTCAGCATATTCCCCATAAGGTAGCCCTCAACGGCAGTCCTAACTGCTGGAGACTTCGTCTTTACTGGTAGCAAATCAAAGTACAGAAAGTACTTTTTTCAATCAGTCAATTACGAAAAAAATGGTTTTATGCGTAGTTGGTATTTTGCGTAAATCAAAGTTTGTGTTCTGCTTAGTTGGTATTTTGCGTAAGTGGTATTTTGCGTTTATGGCGTATTGCGTAATGGTGGTATTTTGCATATGTGGAATTATGCGTCTAAAGGGATAGAATACCGATATTGATTTAGTAGAAAATCAAAATTTGACATTGATCGTTATTTTACGACGTCGATTGCGTTTACGTTTGATAGTAGAATTGAGTCTCTAGAGTATAAACCTTCTCTATGAAGCAAGCATTCTTATCTTGATCTTAAATCGTCGATTTTACATCAGCGGGGAGTACGGTAGATTCTCACTGCTTGATTGTACTACCGCTACGAAAAAATGATTTCGACATACAAATCCAATTTACGTAGCCATTCGCGCATATACGACATGGGAAAAAGCGAAAATTAGAAGTCGCTTATTCCGACGATCTGGAAATGGAATCTTTAGATGTGCCATGTTAGATTTTTATGTAATTATTATTTGTTTTATTGTATGGTGGTAGTAGCCAAAAAAACAAAAATATCCAAAGAAATTAAATCAATTTTTGTTACAATAACGCAAAGATTTTTTTTAATAATTAAAACATGTGTGACACGTAGTATTACGATGTTCCATTTTTTAACCGACTTCAGCAAAAGGAGGAGGTTCTCAATTCGATTGTATGTTTTTTTTTTTTTTTTTTTTTTATTTTTTTTATCGTTGTTCGCGCGTATCTTCGGCATTTATGGACCGATTTAGATGATTCTTTTTTTGTTCGATTGAGTTTTCTTGCGAGATGGTCCCATTTAATTTTTTTTCAAATCGGTTCAGTAGTTTACAAGTAATCCTGAAAATACTATGATATTAAATCAACTAACTTGACAATTTTGTTATTTATGAACCGAATTAGATGATTTTTTTTGTTGGGGAAGGGATACCTTTGTGTAGTCTTTTTAACCGACTTCAAAAAAAGGAGGTATTCAGTTTGTATGTATGTATGTTTCTCCGCGATTATCTCACGTTTGGCTGAGCCGATTTTTCTACCTAAATAATATACCTACACTACCTAATACACAAGATACTTACACTAAAAATAAAAAAATAAAAAAATTGTTTAAAAAACAAAAAAAACGACTTCAAAAAACCTGCCTCTAAAAAGCAAGAAATAATATACAAATCATTAGATACGCATTATCATTGTTATAATAAAACACGTCAATTGAAGTCGGGTGGGGCTTTTAGAATAAAAAAAGGAAGATGTACTCCATTCCAGCCCCACCCGACTTTAATAGACGTGTTTTATTATAACAATGATAATGCGTATCTAATGATTTGTATATTATTTCTTGCTTTTTAGAGGCAGGTTTTTTGAAGTCGGTTTTTTTGTTTTTTAAACAATTTTTTTAGTTTATATAATTACTTACTGTACTTAGTTTTTTTTTAAGTTTAAGCACCTTGGCAATCTAAAACTAAAGACCGCAGAGTTACAGACTTTGTACTAAAAACTAATACACGAAAGGTAGAAAAGTAAATTTATTAGAACATGAAGATCTGGCTAGCCTTCTATGAGAACTGAGTGAGCCTACATTTAGCTATGTTGTCTTTGGTTTAATATAGAAAGATTGGTTTTACATTTGTTTCAGACTTTTAATTATATGCTTGATATTTGAAAAAATCTGTGGTTGCTACTACTTACTAAATGATAAATGTTAAAAAAGTCACAGGTTGCTCACTTAATTCACACGGACACCTATTATTATACATAACTAATACTTGGACTACACACTTGTGTCGGCAAGCCCTGCTTGACTATAGACTGTGCCATTCAACTGTATCTTTATCATCTAGATTTCTAACTAAAAATTAAACTAGAGAAATGAAAAGTCCGACAGTAGTCGCTGAATCATAATCCAACTGAAGCGACAGGAAATTTATCCCGAAACCATTCCCGAAACGGCGCTTTTTGTGGACGTTCGTTGCTGTCAGAACAATTCTTTCACTCCATCAGAGGGCGCAAAGAGTTTGTCATAGTCCATCTGGTTTTGATGTCTCCAATTTTATGTCAAGGCCTGTATCTAGTTACGGGAGAGCAAATATTTCTTCATTTATCGTACTTCTGAGAGTCTCACATATTTTTAGTGCAATTTCTAATGCATCCAAAATTGTTTTGTTTACAATGTTGGCTGCCATTTCAGCGCAAATCCTGCTCTTGGGGCTAGGAACTTAAAGATTTTAAGTAAGCTCTAAGAAATATTTTTTTAATTGACCCATTAGAGGGAGAGGGGGAATCCTCAGAGGCGATGTCGCGGGTAGATAGTAATTGTTAGGTAAGTACCTATTTATCGTAACTTAATTTAAGTTAGAAATAGTGTGTATTTGAAATCGATCATTATAAGTTACTTAAACAAACTTTTGAGACATCTTTGTGAATTATATAATTGTACCTTATTTACACAAGAGACGAACTAATTTAAAACTCATGTTTACTTTTAACACTTCGCCTACCAACACATCAAGCATCTTATTTCTTCTTTAAATCAATCTCCATACTATTTGCACGTAATTATGAGGGGCAAAAATAATTCTAAATAGTGGAACGTATACTGTAGAACGACTTTTATATTGTATATGTAGGTATAATGTATACTAAAGATTAGGAGATATTAAAACTGCAGATCAAACCAACATTAATACGTAATTAAAAGCTTCTGGTTTCCTTATACAATATTAAATGAAGACATCACAAAACGCTAACATAAATTTCGTAATTGTCAATGTGAATCTACTCAATGAAACTCTCTAAATCAACTGCGCGGAACTGTCAATTCATTTCTGATTATGTTAATTGCCATCTAATGATATGACATGTTCGTAACAAAAAAATATATATCTCAAGGCCCCAAAACAAAACGCAATGCATCCGTCGTCGTGTGTCGTAATTTAACCAATATTAATTTGCAAAATAAAACCAAAAGTTTCAAGTACACGACCCAGAATTTTCGTAATCTGGGCCGGCCAATAATTTTGAAGCATATAAAAAGTACTCGCTGGGCCCACTACCCATCAGTGTTGTTTATGAGCTGTGGCCATACAAACTTTAACAATGCAAAAACTTGTAAGTTAATAAGTCGTGATTTTTTTTTTTTAATTAACAATAAATTAAAGCTAGATAGCTTTTACCTAATATGAGAATACTTTCTTTATCGTTTGTAAAAAACAAAATCATACAAATTCAATTCAATCAAAGTTTTGAATAGTCATTAACCTAATTACTATTCGTCTTATGACCTTACAATAGGTCACTATCTCAACCTTATTTCTATTCATGAAAAAAATAAAAATTCGCCGTTAGTTAAAAATGTACAGCCTACGACTTTGGTGGTGACATCGAGTAAATTAAGCGGAGAAAATCTAATACTCTTCAATATTTTATTTTCCATTGCTTTTTATTAGTATTTTAATCAAATTCAATCTTTTACAGATCATCTTCAGTGCCTTCTTGGCTATCGCCTCCGCAGCTCCTGCATTTCTTCTAAGTCATGATGCAGAAATTCACGTTCCACTTGGAAAGACCACTATCACTAAAAGTAGCCAAGTTGTCGACCACGGAAGCACCTTCGTTCACTCTGTCCCAGTCGCTCATGCTACCCCAGTGGTCCACGCTACCCCAGTGGTCCACGCTACCCCAGTGGTCCATGCTGCCCAAGTGATCCACCACGCTACCCCAGTGGTCCACTCTACCCATTTGGTCCACGCCTCTCCGATCTACCACATCCAACCATCCAAGACCACTGTCACCAAAAGCAGCCAAACCGTAAACCATGGTTCTACTCTTCACTCCATTCCTGTCATTCATCAAGCTTACCATGTACCACATAAGACCACTTTCAAAAACAGCAACCATGGTAGTACCCATGTGGTCCATTCTGTACCAGTTGTGCACACACCAGTTCTGGTACACTCGTCTCCAGTGGTCACCTTCAAGGGTGGTGACTCCGCTGTATCTCACCACAGTTCGACGGTCCATGAAACAGTACCAGTTGTGAAGTCTGTATCATTAGTTTCGTATCATCATTAAATTATATTTGACTGATAAATTGTTTTCTTTATTTAAACCTATTTACTTTGAGTGTTCTTTCGCAACTTAATTCTTTTAGTTCGTTTAGAAGTTCTTGACATCAAGTTTTCGAAACTGTGATAAAAGGTTTTGTGTTTTTCTGACACAGTCTTATAAAAAGTATGTACTGCAATTTATTATAATGCGACTATCACACACCTCAACATAGCGTTTATTACAAAAATCAGGAAAGTTAATAACACAATAAACGGACAATATCAATTCCCAGTTTTAATAATATTATTATAACCAACACTTTTGTGGCACTTTTAAATATAAAAAACTGAAATTTATACAAATTGAAATTAAGTAATTTAAATATTATTTAATTATAACTCCCTAAATCGACAGTATAAACATCGGTGTTTTCAAAACCGATTGTAGTTCTTAATTAATATTCAAATCTGACTGATGAAAAAGTTATCGCAAACGAAATTAATTTCAAGATAACCTCTAAATGCAAGGCAGTTCGCCGGAGGCTCGATAATAATTAAGAAGGGATAATAATAATTCCCTATAGCATGGGAACTGAGGGAAATTAGATTAATTTGAAGTTCGGCAGTTAAGATAACGTTGATGTTTTTGGATAATTTATTGGGATATTAGGTTAGTGGACCGATGGACGAACTTTATGGCAACAACGATTATGATTTCCGTGAAAGAATTCTGTGAGGGATATTCTGGGCTGTAGTTACGTAGAAAACGTATAAAGTACGTACGTATAAACGTATAAAGTTATATGTATATTCTGGAATGTTCATAAATAAGTGTGTTTTGCAACGTTTGAAAGACCAATAGAAATAAAACAAATATGTAAGTAACACGATATTTCTAAAAACCGACTTCAAAAAACCTGCCTCTAAAAAAAGGAAGAAATAATATACAAATCATTAGATACGCATTATCATTGTTATAATAAAACACGTCTATTGAAGTCGGGTGGGGCTGGAGAACATCTTCCTTTTTTATTCTAAAAGCCCCACCCGACTTCAATTGACGTGTTTTATTATAACAATGATAATGCGTATCTAATGATTTGTATATTATTTCTTCCTTTTTTTAGAGGCAGGTTTTTTGAAGTCGGTTTTTTGTTTTTCAAACATTTTTTATTTTTTTTTATTTTTAGTGTAAGTACCTTCTGCATTAGGTAGTATAGGTATATTATTTAGGTAGAAAAATCGGCTCAGCCAAACGTGAGATAATCGCGGAGAAACATACATACATACATACAAACTGAAACTTACCTCCTTTTTTTGAAGTCGGTTAAAAAGACTACACAACGGTATCCCTTCCCCAACAAAAAAAATCATCTAATTCGGTTCATAAATAACAAAGTTGTCAAGTTAGTTGATTTGACCTCATAGTAATGTTTATGAATACGGGTTTTATACTAATCTTAGACTAAGTAATGTCTGTCTTAGATTTTTGTAGGAAATGAAAATAAGACACTCGTGATATCCCCTCTTGTCTTGTCTGGCGATTTATGTCTTAAGAAAACAAGAGATAGGTACCAACTTAAACTTAGAAGCTTTTCCTCATCATCATTGTGAGCTTCACGACAACTATGCTAGGCATAGGTCTCTCCCGATCATAACTAAGATGCGATAATCAGAGGGCCTATTACAAATAAAACCGGTCAAGAGCGAGTCAGACTCGCGCACCGAGGGTTTCCGTACCATCATAATAAATACACTGCAGAGCCTGCTGTAGAATAAGAAAATTATTATTGCAGTATTAGGTCAGCACCATCTCTTGGCCGATAGTGGAACTAAATTATTTTTTCTTGGGTCAGGGCCATCTGTTGACTGGTAGAGGAACAAATTAATTTTTTGTTTGTTTTTGAATATCTAAAAAAGTGTGTTATATTGAGACATTGTTTTATTTTTCCTGTAATCTTTACATAAACTACTATCACATAGAATTTTCTCAGATTTTTCTCTTTGCAAACTTTGGGGATAAGGGGGGGGAACGGTATTTTTTTTTACTTTTTTCATCATAAATCGAAAACTATCCGCCCTTAAAAAAAATTCAAATGTGCTAAACGCGCTCTTTCATATGATGATACACTTAAAATTTTTAAGACCCCTTTTCAGTCCCTGTTGTAAAAAAACTATTTATTTTTTTATGTCTTTCTTATTTGCAAAATAGTTCTACAAAGGTCATCTTTAACTATTCCAAATTTTAAGTTGATACCATTAGTAGTTCTCGAGATATCCAGCTGCGACAGACAGACAGACAGACAGACTTAGTCACACCATAAGGGTTCCTTTTTACCATTTTGGTACGGAACCCTAAAAAGAATCACGATAGGCGGACGAATGTTCGTTGATCGATTTACTTGAATTTAAACATTAGACATGAGTTAATAATGTTACGGAGTGGAAACATCGAAAGCTTATCGCAATGCTTTGTTGTAATTCAAGTTTCAGCCTTCAGTTCTGCGCTGCATCCTGCAGCTTCACACAACCTTTCAGGATCATCTGTCTGACCTTGCAGAGGACCTCCTCACGGAGCGTCTCGTGTTGTATTGTGTGCCATCACCATTCCACTCCAACGGCCATTGACTCTTCTCAAATCTCCCGTCCACTGCCACTTCAGCTGGGCAATCCATCGAGGGATATCGGTCACTTAAGTTCTCCTACACTATTTTATATAGTTATGAACAAGTTGTCAGTACCTAGTTATTTTAACGCATGAAGCTTTCACATCTCATTAACGATTCAACAGTCTCCAAATGAGCAATGAGGCACATTTATGTGCTCGGTATACAACATATTTGTTTCAGGTTCCTAGCACATTAATTGTGTCTATATTTAGACACTATTGCATGACAGTCACTTTGAATTATGCGAATCGTGATGAAGATTATGTGGCAGGAGGCTTATTATGAACATTATTTATAGATTCTAATTTTGCGCAGTGATATAATGTTATTATTAATTGTTATAATTTGATAAATGTTACTGTCTTCTGATTGCGAAAATTTTGGTTATTGTATATAGGTATATTTTTATTAGTGCACAATATCCTTTTATTCCTAACTATAAAATGAAATCCTTTTATCAAAAATGGTATTTTGCAAAGTTATCTGAACTTGACAAACATTCTAGGTACTTATAATATAATTATGGTGATCATTATAATTTTAAAAATTATCTCATAAATGTATGTCACGGTAAAATAACTTAATAAGGCATCCGTAACTTGAAACTCTTGAAATTTAAACCCCATTTTAGGAATCCAATTAATCAAACTTAAAAAACTACCTGATGAAATAAATCAAGGCCCAGTAAGACGTTTATCTGGTACTGAAATTAGTTATCTGTTTTTTCTGTTAAAAGTTACAACAAGTAGATACAGGTTATATTAATGACTGACTATTTTATATGGCAGTTTTTAACAAACATGGTCGATTGTGTGAAAACATGTGTGAAAACAATATTATAATTATTCTTAATATCATCATTCAAATTATGTACACCAAGACGCTAAAAATATTAGTTGAATACAAATTATTATTCGTTACCTATCTCAAAATGCTATTTCACTTTCTAGTGTTCTTTTGCCTTATGTGGTATTTACACTAGTGGCTACTTTACGTAAGCCGCGACTTTTGCCGAAAATCGACTGTGTAAAATGGCAATTCGGCCTAGGCCGCAGGTGACTAAACAAACGTATCTGTTCCGGTGGCCAAAATAGGAACAACGTATTATAAACATATTGTTTTTGGGCCCGCGTGGTGGGTTCTGGCCTATCCTCCTTACCACCCATAAGGAAGGCCTGTGCCCCAGCAGTGGGGACATAAAAATGGCTGATGGTCACTTCATTCTCCATGTTATAATGTAAATACCTATCTATTATATAATTCAATGTTATTTTCTCCGGTGGTCCTTATAAATAAAAAACAAGCATCTAAACTCGTAACTTACCGCTGCGATTTCTACAATACGACAATCAAACTTGCACAAGTCATTGCTCATTTAGTCCTTGAAGCACAAAGACTTCAAAGTATCTAATCGACAAATCGCATGATGTTATTACAAAACTATTAAACATCGAGGGACCCAATTTTATGTTGCATTGGTTATCGGTATTAACAATCTTTTAAGCAAAACTATAAACAATGGTGACTATAGATACGGTGATTAACAAAGGCCAACATATTTTTAAAATAACAAAAACTAATAAATCAATTTCATAAAGAAAACAGATAAATTAGAGAAAATTTTGAATAGTAGGTACACAAATGTTTGTAAACAGAACAAGGAATTTTACTTTCTTTTGTATTATTCATCATAGAATTTACTTATTCAGTGTCAGTGAATATATTTTTTTACAAAGTATTTTTTCTATGTTTGTCCAAACTACTTTTATTCATTTTTAGGTAGAGAAACCTAGTTTTAGTTACTCTTTGTGACAAAGTAATTTTTAAAAAATATTTCTAGAAGCAGAGTAGCAAGTTGTTACTTTTTTATCAACCGTAGTACAATGCGATTAATTTAAAAATGTACAACTGAAGTGACTAACTTCATAGCGTTTGTGGTACAAAGTGACGTAATTTAATCTGTAAAATTTTCACTTCATTTTCGAGTGAAATTACAACGGATCACAGTCTATCAGTAGCGTTAATTTAATCGCGTTTAATATAGAATTTTATTATGGTTTAGATTAGTTATGTATTTATTATTATGGTAGGTCCATAATGTACTCGTAATTAGTTTTCTATGTTGCAAGAGTTACTTGTTTTGTTTTCCTTAAAAACGTCCTCTAAATTCCAAAACTAAAAGATCGTTTCAAAAATCATTATTGATATATTGACGATCAGTCCTATGACCTCCGCAGTCAAGGCAAAACTCGCCAAATAATATATTCTGTCTGATTCTTGATTATAGTGACCTTCTCGTTATGGGAGAATAAGTCTACCAGGCGGATTTGAGTATAAAAATACTATAGTAAAACTTTAATTTAATATTTATTTAAATAAATTATAATAAGTTTTTATTGTAGAGTTTTTTTGCAATATATATACACAGTGTGAGTTGCACCAAAACGCTGTCAAAGTTAAAGTTATCGTCAAATGATAATGCTACCTATTTGTCACGTCAAACTTGTCAAAGGACATCATGCTGGCTGGCAACCTCTTTTTTTGGCTAACTTGTCCTTAACCGTTACTTTAACAAGCTTGTTATCGTTAAGTTAGATGGTGCAACTGAGCCTTAGTTACTCTATTATTTTGTTTGATAGATACGAAAGAGCTCGATGACGATTTACCCTGGTGATTATGCAACTTGTTTGACAACAACAGGATAGTGCTTGGCTTTCACCTCACCTGTGTAGGCGTATTATGAGTTTACGCTTACTCTACTATCGACTGCAGTTGACTTTTTTATGACAACCTTTAGTTAAGTGTAGTTACCCCCAGAGGCGCTGCGCCAAATTGTATACAAAATTGCTTACTGGCTATCGAGTATATAGTATACGTTACTGTGCATACTCATAATACAGGCACTGATGTTAAGTGACGATAAGGCCGAAAGTGTAAGCGCTCTACACCCGGAATCCTCACTACTGAGGAACTGGCTATCTACCTCTTACTACCAGAAGTCGGAACCCAACAACATCCGAGACCGACCGACGCAACTTTCACTAGGGTCGGTCATCGGATAAGCGACAAATGAATTAAAAATATATAATATCTCGAGCATGCAGCGTTTGCAGTCTAACGCACCAATCATTGGGCTTATGTGTTGGGTTATGGTATGGCCCACACTTCTTATCCATTCCTCATGAAGGCCTACGCCCATCAGGTACTTAATGGTGTCATAGTGGCAAGTATAAATAGTGCTTTGATGACAACTAGTCCAATTGAAACTAGCCTAGTTTTGTTTTTTTTGTTGGTCACAGTTCTAACTTAATCTATCCAAATAACTATTTGTAGAAAAAATCGGATGAGTTTCAAATTATGCAAGTTGCTATCCTTAGCTGTAGACGTGTTAAATTACAGTAAAGGTGGGATCAATAATTAATCATAGATTTATTGGGTTCTGTCTAACTACACCCACGAAAATAAACTTTGTTTTATGACTGCTTTGATCAGGTACAACCTACACAAATATAAGTTTCTGATAAACTAATCAATTACGGATAAGACATCACTGAGGTACAACAATTAACATTTCTACAACTTTACTAAGTGTCTAGACACACTATATGCGTACACATGCAATGCTTTGTGAATGGCTGTCAACACATCTGCAAAAAATTACATATCTAGCATTTTTTCATAAAAGTGTTGCCGCTGACCTTTAGTCGTCTAACTTCGGCCTAGTGTGTCTAGACACCATAAGTATTTTATATAACATATTATATTATGATGTGTTACCGCTTCTTAACGAGACAATGATTGTCAAGGTAACGTCAAAATCTTAGTATGTTTCATATTACATTGAATGGAGGGACAATGGACCTATCTCATAATATGTGGAAGGAATACCTTTAAGTAACTCTATATTTAGGGATAAGTAAGTTTTGTTCCCGTCCTTTTAAAGGCGCTTAATAAAAACAAAAAAACCGACTTCAAAAAACCTGCCTCTAAAAAGCAAGAAATAATATACAAATCATTAGATACGCATTATCATTGTTATAATAAAACACGTTTATTAAAGTCGGGTGGGGCTGGAGTACATCTTCCTTTTTTTTTATTTTAAAAGCCCCACCCGACTTCAATTGACGTGTTTTATTATAACAATGATAATGCGTATCTAATGATTTGTATATTATTTCTTACTTTTTAGAGGCAGGTTTTTTGAAGTCGGTTTTTTTGTTTTTAAAACAATTTTTTATTTTTTTATTTTTAGTGTAAGTACCTTGTGTATTAGGTAGTGTAGGTATATTATTTAGGTAGAAAAATCGGCTCAGCTAAACGTGAGATAATCGCGGAGAAACATACATACATACAAACTGAATACCTCCTTTTTTTGAAGTCGGTTAAAAAGACTACACAAAGGTATCCCTTCCCCAACAAAAAAAATCATCTAATTCGGTTCATAAATAACAAAATTGTCAAGTTAGTTGATTTAATATCATAGTATTTTCAGGATTACTTGTAAACTACTGAACCGATTTGAAAAAAAAAATGGGACCATCTCGCAAGAAAACTCAATCGAACAAAAAAAGAATCATCTAAATCGGTCCATAAATGTCGAAGATACGCGCGAACAACGATAAAAAAAAAAAAAAACACATACAATCGAATTGAGAACCTCCTCCTTTTGCTGAAGTCGGTTAAAACACGAAAAATAGTAGCTACTAATAACATATTACTTTGTTTTAAGAATGAGGTCTGTTTTTGAGGTCTGTCTCTCTTATTATAAATTATTAACCCAACAAAGCAAAGCTGTTATATTTTTCACAATAATCGTGTCACTGCAAAATTATTAACAAAACAAGTTAAATATTTTGTAGTTATGAGAAAAATAATAAACTGACAACAATAGAACCTGATAAAGCTGTAAAATTTTAAATAAAGTTATTTCGCCGAAATTTTGACATTCATTGGGTAATTTGCACGTTTTTATTGTGACCATAAAAAAGCGGTAAATTTAAATCGAAGTACCAAGTATCTGTAAGAGCTTTTTTTGATTGAAGTACCTACGTTTTAAGTTTTACTTGTTCCATTTTCTTATTTCTGAACTTATTGATACTGATTTTTAAACCAAGCAAAAAAGACAGTGAAACCATCAATATTTCAGTGTATTTAATAAATAATTATTTCATACTAAATCACTGCTGCGTTAAAAAAACATTATATATCTTTCTCTTTCTCTTAGAATAAACAAGATATATAATTTATAGCAATATCGTAGCTATAGTAGAGTTTACTTAACGCAGACTCTAAAGATGCGACCTCGTGCACAAAAAAATATCGTCAAAGCCAGAATATTGACATTATAGACAGAAGCAACTCACATAATATTTTATTTATTTTCACATAAAATGCGACAAGGCAAATAAAAAACCACTGCAGCTTAGGGTAAAATTTTAAACATGTCAAAATGTCACTATCGTCTAGGGCAAAAATTGAGACACGGAGCTGTGTCTGTGGAAAACAGATTTTTTTTTATAAAACTGTAACCTCTATTTTACATGTAGCAATAGGTATCAATAAAATTGAGATTACGTTTCCCCTACTCGCTGTGTAGAACACATCACTAGGCTCCGTGCCATCTTAGTAACGAAATTAAATTAGTTTGAGCGCCTGAAATTCACTTTGCGTGTTCATTGTTCATCTCCTGCAACTTTTACGCCATAATTAAGTATTTAAATATTGATTAAGACGGAGCTAAGTCGATTAAATATCGAATGTTTACCAGTTTGAGTATTTACTAACGTAAAAAAACAGTCTGCGAAAATTCTTGAAAAGAATATTTTGTAGTGCTAGATTTATTTTACAATATTTATGACTTTGTTTTATAACAAAGGTAATTTATAACTATTTAGATCGTAAACCTGCCCTAAATTGAATTGTAAAATCTCTAATCCTTAATTAAATCAAAAGTCGAAATAGCTTTCTGAAAAAGCACCTCTAAAGTAAAAAGAAAAAATACAATTACTAAAGTTTGGTCTCTAGAGAGCACTTTGGTAATAGCTATTATTTAGTACTCTACAGTTATGAAGGTTTGCGTTTAGGTCATACCTCAAGCATTTAATTTAATTTTATAGTAGCTACGTACCTTTCAAGAATAACGATAAAACAAAACTGAAACGTTGGCATCTCGGTTACGTTTACCGAGTAATAGAGGTCGCAATTTTTTTTAAATGGAACTAATTTATTTATTGAGATATTGATCCAAAAAGTTAAAATTATGTTTAAAGCTTCAAAAGACTGTTTCAGGGCAATTTTAACCTATGATGATTCAAATAACTGGCCTAATACTCGTATTTCTTAGTAATATTTGTTGAAATACAAATTGTTAAGGACGTTCGGGCCTATGTGTTCACAAAATTCAAATTGATGTCAAGTAACAATCAAACCCTTGACAATCGTAAAAATAACAATAGTAGTGGCGAAACTGTTACCAACGTAAACAATACAGTGATTATAGGTCCATCTTACGAGAAACCGGTTATATAAGCCGGTTAAAGTTGACTGAGTGAACTTGGCATAAACCTACATGCACATTCGGAGCTGGTCATGCTGGTTTATTCATTAATCTGTATGAATGCCATGAGCGGTTTGAGATGTGTGAAGCGAGTGAAAGCCCCGACGCGGCTGTTGAGCACATTAAGTGAGCTTTTTTATAAGCGCGAGAAACTAAAAAATAATGTAGTTCTTGAACTTTTTGGATGTTTAGATGCTTATTACTCAATTACGCAAAAACGGCAGAACGGATTTGGATAAAACTTGGATCACAGATAGTGCAAAAGCTGGATTAACATAGGATATTTTTAGTTCCCGTTGTAAATTCCCGTGGGATGATTCTGTAGATCGCGCAAACGTAGGCGCAGATGGAAGTGAATAATGAAGTACATTTATAGTTATTTATGCAACTGTACTATAATGAGGGGTATAATTTGCCTCGTGTGATAATAGTAGGTATCACATGAGTGTTTTAATACCTAATTATGTACAGTTGCATGCAAGACTTTATCTGCACCTATCATGATATGTATCCTTTATAAAGGGTTTTGACTTTGACATTCCTCCTCCTCTTCGTCATTATATCATCCGAACGAGTGTTATAATGTTGTATTGAATTTCATAATGTAACTCGTCGGGCGTGGGCGTGGGTAGCGCGACATCCTCCCGCTTGGATATTGTGGTTACTATAATATAACACGGGTTGTTATAATATTGGCAGTAAGCTAACTGTTTCATGTATCAGACAGAACCTTTTACAGAGGATTTAAAGCATGGGTGTAGATAAATATTTTTACATTACAGGTTGTTTTTTTATACACCATTATTAAAAATACAGGTATGTACTCCAAATAAAGGAATAAAAGTATGTTTATTGGCAGTCTTAAGTCGCTGCTAGTAAACCAAGTCCCTACCTAATAGATGCGACCTCCACGCAATCGCAGCTCTTTATAATTTATACAAAATTCAAGTACATTATTGCGTGCGTATTGTAAAGTTTCGGCGGCCACAGATATAAATACGGGGAGAGGCTTGGGTTCGTTAGATAACTCAGCAAGAGCCAATCGACAACAATCAACATGCAGACCTTTGTAAGTTTGGTTGTTGCCTATGGAAATTATTTTTTGATAAACATTTAAATCAATCACTTGGGTATAATATAAAAAACAGGCCTTGGACTTTTAAGTTGCACTATCTTTGACTTTTGAAGTTGTAAATTAATTTTCAAATGGATCCCATGAGATGGTTTTTTTTTTATTATGAAACAACTTACTAATGTATCAATTTTTTGTATTTGCAGGTAGCTTTCACCGCCCTCTTGGCTTGCGCCGCCGCAGCCCCTGGTCTCCTACTCGCCCACGAGACCCCCGTGGTCCACGCAGCCCCACTGGTCCACGCCGCTATCCCAGTAGTCGGCTCAAAGACCACCATCACAAAGAGTAGCCAAGTCGTCAACCACGGATCCCCCGGCGTCGCTGTACACTCCGCCCCAGTGCTCCACGCCGCCCCAGTGGTGTTGAGAGCTGCCCCAGTGGTCCACGCCTCCCCCCTAGTAGTCAAGACTGTCCCAGTGGTCCATGCTTCTCCAGTTTTAGTTAAGACCTCCCCGTTGGTCCACGCGGTCCACGCTACCCCAGTGGTCCACGCTGCCCCATTAGTTGTCAAGACTTCCCCAGTCGCAGTCGCCCACTCCAGCTCAGTGGTCCATCATGGTTCAGTCGTCCATCATGGCTCAGTCGTTAAGACTCTCCCCCTCGTCGCCGTCCATTAATTTAATGATTAGAATAGATTAAACTTCGTACCTCAAATTACATGTTGCCTTTTATTTTTGTGTCGTTACTTCTAAGTTTAATTACTGAATAGTAAAAAGGTTTAAAGGTTCATTCACTGCTAGTTAATTTTGTCTGAAAAAAATATACTACCTATATACATGCTTGATTTAGGTCTGAATTCTAAAGAGATGACGTTTGTGACTGAGTAGAATCAAATAAAAGTGACTGAGTAGTAAATATAAACAAATACAAGGTTATTTTTGTAAAAATATTTTTCAAACAATACTATTATTTATGTCCCTGTAGGTTGTGTGTTTTTGTTTTCGTAATATGATATAAAACCTAAATAAAACCAGCGGTAATGTTAATGTGATAACGATTACATTTCAAAGAAAAAAACCTAAGTGGAAAAAGTTATCTCATTGTAACGGATATAAAACCTAACATTAGATAACTTATTTACTCTAGTAAAGATGTTGAAAATAGGGATAGCAATTATTATTGTTTTTACATCGTTTTAATAGGATTACTAGATAGGTATATTGAGGATGTGTATTTTAGTATCATGTTCCAGTAAGCAAGCACCGGAGCTATGCAATGCGAATGCGATGCGATTACCGCGCCGCAAAGTCAACGGCAACATGCCATCTTTGCCCTAGTATTCGAGATTCGCGCACCGCATACTTAAACTACTACCTTTATATACTACCTAGCTAGTATATAAAATCACCTACTTATTTATTTATTTAATAAAGAAATAGGGTACCAAAATCTAGGTTCTTAAATATTATTTTAATTTTATTTACTTACTCATTTATAAATATTTATTTAGATAATAAAATCGCACTTTCTTATAAAGAGGTTTTTATTCAATTGACATTTAACTATCGGTTGTAAAGCCAAAGTTAACAAAAGTTGCATAAAACAAAAGTACGTAACCTTTTATAAAACTATTTTGTAATTCAAATACTTGAGACGGCTTCAAAAACGTTTGTCAAATAGAAATCTTTGATGTAATATTTGTTTACTAGCTTAGACTTATTGTAGTACAAACATACTCGTAATTCAAATTTAATTAATTTATGAGTTCTAATGTAAAGGAAAGGTTCCCTTTGTAATATTTAGCAAAGGAAAATAAGTATAACACTATTGAGACTATTATAATTGGCACAACAGACTAACTATTTTGTGCTATTAGGTCGAATAAATAAAAACAACTTTTTACTATGTTGATTTTTCTCGTAATTGAATCAAGATCAAAACACGAGTTGCGATGCCGCTTTTTTGGAGTCTTGGAAAATAGGAACCTCGTATATACCGTATATAACTTCGATATATTCTGTCTGTCTGTTTGTCTACTAAGACTTTTTCTTAAATAGAGCTAACAATTTGAAATTATTATCAAATAATGTAAGTAGCCTAAGTAGTTTATGGTACCTAGCTGTATACTGTATAGCCATTTAAATATGATCCATAATTTCAGATTCAAGAAACTTTGTAATTATTACTTATTATTTATTCTGTGTTCAAGACAGATGGGTATTTTTAATATCCGATTTAATGATATTACGATGTATCGTAAAACAAAGTTTATAACAAATTTGCTCGTAAAGGTCTCTTATTACACCAATTTCAATATCTTATTGTATCTCATTACGAACTTGTGCGGTAATGTAATGTAAAACGCACGGGTTATCAAGATGCTCCGTCTTAAACGAACGGTACTTTTTTAAATCTTAGCAAAGAGTTTTTATGTCAGAAAAGATGTTAACATTTTTATGAATAAAATTAACTTTGGGAGATAAAATATAATAAATACACATTTAATTATTTAATTTAATTAATTTTGACAATAAATTACAACCATTTATCTGTAACAAAAAAACACAAAAATATTAATTTACTTTATTAGTAAGACTGGCTGTTTTTTATGCCTTTGCCTTAAAAAAAGCGCTGATGCGAGAGCATGGCTAATTTGAACAAGTGAAAATTATTCCACGCGCTCTTTCTTTTTGCTGTATTGTTTTTATTTAAAATTGTCGTCAAGTAGTGATGAATTTATTAATTCGATCGACACCGCCCGAAGTCTCAGAGGCAGCGATAAAGGCTACTATCAGCCTCTTGCCCGAAAAATCAACCGATAGATACTTATAAGCGTATCAAAATAACAAAAAAACAAACAAAGATGCAAAGTCCGCGTTTTATTTATTTCCTCGCAAATATGTTATAAAACATCGTATGACATACGTGCGCTTTGATAATTACATTTATCATAATGTACTATTACAACACTGTTTTGTTTTACTTCATTAGCATTTTCACAAACTTTTTAGAAATATAAGTCCGGCCTTTTTTACAACCTCCAATAAGTATTTTCGTACCTAATGAAAACTTAAGTAATTAAATAGTCTATTTTTTATTATAATGTACTTAGTCAACAAACCATGATAAAATCAGTATAGATGAAATGAGGATGACCAGTTGCCCTTGGGTAGTAAACGCCTTCCATATTCGATATGGCCAAGGTGCCTCGATGTATCGATCAATCTGAATTGAATGACTACTTTTGAAATGTCAACTTAGTTTGTGACTATTATTTTAGTAGGACATCTAAAGGAGTTAGAGTTGTCTTTAAAAGGTTTTCGTTAATAAAGTTGGCGAGAATAGCAACTGAGACAGTGCCTAAGTTAGGATGCTTAAAAGGTCTGAATAAAACTTAGAATAGTTAAGCGGTGCCGCGGTGCCAATAAATTAAAAAAACATTGTCATTTTCGGAGTCCTAGTAATTGAACGATGATCAAGAATAAATAAATAAGGAAGATCAGTGATTGGTTTATAATAATATTACTTAATTATTTTACTTAATGGTTTATTTATAGTATCTACAGAGAGAATGAGTGCAAAGCGCTGTCCACAAAACTGAACCATTACTCTAGATAAGCTTTTACGATTTGCTATTGGCAATCAAATAGGCGTAAAATCAAATATTGTTTTAGTATAGGTATGTAATGTCTATTAATATAAATATTATGCATCTGGTCAGGCTAGTTTACAGTGAGTTCACATAATACCTAACCAATAAGGCAAAATGTTATTTTAGTATTTTGCGCCCATAAAAATAACATATTACCGTGTTAATAAAATAATGAAGTAGACGTGGAATAACGACATCTCCACTCAAAGAATTTAAAGTTAAAACTTATTTTTCTGCCTACAAAACTTTATCTTAGGGAGTCGATATTAATATTGTTTCACATACTTCTTACTTATATCAAACTTTATATTTTAACTTTGATGTTGGCCGAACTGATTTCCTTTCGTTAATAATTTATTATTAGTCAGAAATCAAGTACTTACATTAATTGCAATAATATATCAATATAGATGTCGATATTCGTACCAATCTAAAACATTTTTCAATTGAAATGCTCCAATATTTACGATATGTTGTTGAAACAGCTTTCCCTAATACATTGCACCAGAATGTAATTCCATTTCAAAAGTTCCATAGATATTTTTTAAATTACAGCTAAGTACAATGTTACACTCGAATGACTAACTGTGGTCGGAATTAAATGAATTCCTGACCATATGTAGTTTGCGCAGTTAGTGGTGGAAATTCGTGAAAAAATTTACTTTGGTATATAAAGCTGGTCCTAGCAGATAAACTTAGTCTGTCTTAGGTCCTCAATTGGAGTAGCTTTTTGTTAAATTCATTTTGGATTAAACGAGAAAATGTTTGGTGTGGTAAGTTAATTTTTTATCTACTTTTGAGGATATTTGCCTTTTGATATCTATAATTTGCACTGATAAGATATTTTCATACGAATAGTAGGTATACTAACAACTTTTATTTTCCAATTACATACTTAAAAAAATATAGGGTGAAAACAAAATTTTGGCAATGTTTATCAAACAATGGTGTGCTATTAATTTTATTATTCTATAAAAAAAACCGGTCAAGAGCGAGTCGGACTCGCGCACCGAGGGTTTCCGTACCATCATAATAAATACACTGCACAGCCTGCTGTAGAATAATAAAATTATTATTGCAGTATTAGGTCAGCACCATCTCTTGGCCGATAGTGGAACTATTTTTTTTCTTAGTCCAGCGCCATCTCTTGACCGTTAGTGGAACTGAATGAATTTTTCTTGGGTCAGGGCCATCTGTTGACTGGTAGAGGAACTAATTAATTTTTTGTTTGTTTTTTGAATTTCTAAAAAAGTGTGTTATATTGAGACATCGATTTATTTTTCCTGTAATCTTTACATAAACTACTATCACATAGAAAAGGGATGTTGACTAATGAATAAAATAACGAAATACTAATAAAAATCGTAAACATATTAAACTTTTAGAGTAGCTTGTATACCTCTTGGTTTTATATATTGCATATTATTTGTTTTATGACCCTTCAAAGTTGGGTGGACAAGTCCATTTCAAAAGTATAAAATTTATTAAAATAAATGATACCTTTAATTAGTCCGTAAAATGTATAGCAAATTTGTCGAAGAAACCATTTTGATAAACACAATATTTAATATAGCTGCTGAACAAATTTCCTATGCGTTGCATACAAACTTGCAAGGCGTGACGTCATAACATGCAAGCCATTAGTATGGAGCGTTTTTGATCAAGTCCATTTGTGTGCATTTCACACTGTGATATCTCGGGCAGTTTTCATGCTAGCGAATTAATTCTTTACCAATGTTTCTTTTTTTGAGAGGTAATTTATGTAACATAAAATAAAAAAAATAGTCAACATCCCTATTATTTCAGATTTTTCTCTATGCAAACTTAACTCTTCAACAGTTATTCTGGCCACTGTCGTTTCGATTGCATTTTAAAAACTAGTACAAAGTATGAAAAATATTAAAGAGTTACTTATTAAAAAAATATTAGAGACTTTAAGAGGGCAGGTTGGTTTTCTTTAAGAGCTGATTTTTTAATCCTCAGGTAACAGATATATGTTAGTTAAAATATTAACTTAAATCTAATAAAAGTCATCAAAAATGTGACAGACAAATGAATGACAAGCATTTTCAATTTGGCAGTATAAAACGCTATCAAACGGATAAAGCTCTATCTAGGCATTGAAATATCAGCCCCAAATATTTACTTGGTTTACGAGTAATAAAAATAATAGGCTTGTTTCCATTAAGAATAAATATAATGGATAGGGGTTTATAATGATTAATTATATTATGGAGAAAATAACAAACAATTTTAATTATTAAAAGCGTTAAAGATTACTAATATTTTTAAAAAATAAATTTCGTAAAATGAAACCTTTAGTCACGTGACAGTGAACACCAATCAGAAAGCGTTACGTCACGCCGTGCGAATTCTCCAATCTTGTCTTTGACGTTTCAAGTATCACTACCGGAGGCGCGTTCCAAACCTACACTCCGAGTGCAACCTAACCACAACCGAACGCAAGTTTTAGCCACTTTTTCCGTATTTCTCCATTGTTTGGAACATATATAAATAACTGGTTTAGCGTTTTTATAGTCGTGCTATCACACTGGGGCACTATACAGTACTTATAATATGAGAAATTCATTTTTAAACGATAAAACTAGCTATAACGTACGAAGACACGATCGCTCTTTTGTTTGTTTTGCACGGCGTGACGTCATTCAAGACGCCATGACAGTCTTGTGCGTTTTGGAACCGAATTAAAATTGGTTTTTTAAAACGCGAAATTTATAATGTAAACGCTCGATTAAAAATAAATAAACCTTTTTTTCGATAAAATGCCTAATAAGCTAAAATATTAAGCAGTTATTGAAATTTTGTCAACTAGCCTATTGGTGGCACTAGATGGACCAACATAAGCGCCTTAACCCTGTTAGATAGAAGCTTGACACTAGTATGTAGTTTACATATTAATCAAATTCATTGTTAATCCACTAGAAACCCTTAATTAACATTATACAATGCAAATTGATTAAACTTAATGTTTAATTAATTATAAGTTTAGACAACAGGCTTTCGTTTCAATATACTGACTGAAACCGCAGAGATACAGTAACATTTGTTTAAAATTAACATGTCTGACCTAGTTTTAACATAGCGAAAGTAACTCAGAGTAGAGAATAAAGCTTAATTAATAACTTTGAGTTTACTCGATATAACACTAGCCTCGTTAAAAAGCCTTTCTGGAATCATTTTTATAAGTAAGTAAGGTAGTAAGTATTTGATAATCAATATAAAAAATATTCTACTTCACTTTTATAAACGAAATCATTAAAAAAAGTCCTATATTTTGTATCTTACCCAGTTTTACGTCTAATAGTCAGTCAAAAGTAAATTATCTTTTAATTATAACCACTACCATATACTATTTAGATTATATTTATAAAAATGAACGCATATTAATTTCTAAAAAATAAAAAAACAAAGCCTCTAGTTTCTGAGAAAATCATAAAAAATCTCATAAATCAATACCAAATCAACTTAGTAAAAACTTTGTGCACAGATCAAGTTTTGGTAAATAAATAACATTATTATCTATTGTTTTCTGCGACCCTAAATCATTTCCCTCGGGTCATTCTACAACATTAACAAAACACAATTTTTCTGGTAAACCCTGTTACCTACTTCTTTTGTTAGAGCTGACGAAAATCGGGCATTTCGGTAAATTGTGGAACCACATATCGATAATAACAATGGAACGTAGATCTAGGGCTAACTAAGGACAGTGACTGACAAAATTGTGGTTTGTTTAATGATTTTTTTTTTTTTAAGTGACAAAACACTGCGTTGACGTTTTTGTTACAAACAAATGTTTAGGTACTTTTTATGTGAATTTTAAATTGTTTTCACCAGTAGGTGTAAAAATATTATCGGTAAGTAAATCTTTTTCCTCACAACTAAGAAATAAATATAAATTTTATTCAATACTAAATAATATACTAGAAAAAATACGACTCGCACCAGATCAATACTCAGACGGGAATCGAACCCGCGACCTTTGGATATCCGGTCCAATGCTCTGACCGCTGAGCTACCGAGTCACTATCCAAAGGTATCGGATATCCAAAGGTCGCGGGTTCGATTCCCGTCTGAGTATTGATCTGGTGCGAGTCGTATTTTTTCTAGTATATTATTTAGTATTGTGTAAAAATAGCATTGTGAATGCAAAAATCTCAAATTTAAAAAAATAAATTTTATTGCTGTCATTATTACTTTTTGGATTAAATTTTATCACAAAACATAAAACAATGGTGGTCATGAAAATTAAACCAAACAGAAGCAGTTAAATGAGTTCAATATTTTATTTCGCAACACGTTAAATGGTTACTAGCATTATAGGTATGATAATAATATTAATTGGTTGACAGTATTTAGTCCATTTCAAAAATTAAGTAGGTTTAAGTATTTTAAATTTTGTGATTTTAGTATTCCCATCCCAATGCTCCAATAGTCCGGTCTAATGCTATTCTAACTTAGTAGACTTGTAAGTGACTTAGTAGATCAGTTGGAAGAGCATTTCCAAAAGTCGCGGGTTCAATTACCACCTAAGAAAATGATTTGCTGACGAGTCGATTTTTTTCTAGCAAGTATATTATTTTATTTTGCATTAAGTATTTTTTAGAGAGTGTAGAAGCGCTCATGGCGGAACTTGACAGACTGATCGTACTCGCGTTGTTTGTTAAGCAACGCTCGGTCCGGCCAGGTGTCGGATGGGTGACCGTTAAGTGGCATTACAACTGAGCGCTTCCGTGTTTCGGAGGGCACGTTAAACCGTCGGTCCCGGCTGTTGTCATCTGATAACAGTCGTTAAGCCAAGTTAGAGGCCTTACAGGCGGCTTGATAAACTCTAACACTAGAGGTGGCCACTATTCCTCATTCGATAAGAAGAAGAGAGTACTCTAAAGTATTTTTAAACCATTTTCATTTATCGCTCCCAATGATATCGATAAAAATGGACTGGACAGCTCTAGGCCAGACTTCCGTCCATAAATAAAAGAGTCTTCCACAGTAGTCCCGCTTTCGTCTGGCCCATTAATTATGAAACAAGGCGTATAAATATTAGCCCAATTAAGTTATTTTGTCGACCGATACTGAATTAGGTTTAGTATTAGGGTTTCATTATGATTATGATCATTTTCGTAACCTTAATAGTTTGTTTCATTATTACCATAAGTAATACAAAGATATTTCCGACATGTTCTTATTATGTCGATACGTCCGGGCTTGGTTTTATTGTGCTTATGTTATGTAGCTAAATGATAAATGATAATTTATTCGCAAAAAACATGGTAAAATAGGTGGTCACAACACTAGAGCGTACAAACATGTTTTACCAGACTGGCATGCAAATATTACCTATATTG
This sequence comes from Agriphila straminella, assembly GCA_950108535.1. Lineage (NCBI taxonomy): Eukaryota > Metazoa > Arthropoda > Insecta > Lepidoptera > Crambidae > Agriphila > Agriphila straminella. The sequence continues at coordinate 15,797,391 of OX467317.1, forward strand.
ATTTAGATTAATAATCGAGTTCATTTTATTACTAATTTATAATGATCATGTCAAATTAAATACCTTATAAAAATTGATTTCAAAATATAACCATTGCTAATAATGTGGATTACAAAAACTTAAATATTTATAGTGTCCCCATTGGTCACATACTTAAAAAATTCAATTCTTCATTAATAAAAATTCTGCTACACTGTAAAAACTGTGGTCTATTAGAAAATTTCTTAGTCTTGTCTTAAATATAGCTAAAGATGGTGACTGTTTGACATCAACAGGTAATTTATTAAACAGCTTCATTGTCATTACTAGGCAGCTTTTAGAGTACATTGCTGTTCTTGGAATATGATCCAATATTAATCTATTCATATTTCTACTTGCACGTGGATACACTTCTTTAGCAGTTTTATAAAGGTGCGTAAGCTCGTTTCTTATTACCGTAATAGATCGTGATTATTGTTGTTACTTGGATAAATAAGTACCTACATTATCTCTTAAATAAAAATATTATCCAAAGATGTTTAGGTACACCACCGTCTGCCTGAATATCAAAAATCAATTCAGAATATTCATGAAATATTCATTTGCAAACTTGAAGTAATATTTAATCCTCATGTCAAAAGTATGATTATGCGGAGTACTTATATTAACATTATGATAAAGAAACATTTTAGTATATTAGTGAGGAATAAAGAACCAACCAAGTGCGAGTCGGTCTCGCAAACGAAGGGTTCCGTACTAAAACGGCAAAAAAAAAAAAAACACGTTTGTTGTATGGGATGGGAGCCCCACTTTTAATAATAATAATAATAAATATTTGACAACATCACATACATTGTTCCGATTCCAAAGTAAGTAGCTAAGCACTTGTATTATGGAAATCACAGACAACGGTGGTATCACAAACACCCAGACCTGAGACAATATCGAAAAGTTCATTTTCTTCATTGACCCAACCGGGGATCGAACCCGGGACCTCAAGAGATGGTGACGCCTTAAAAAACCGGCGTGCAAACCACTTGACCACGGAGGTCGTCTAATAAAATATTTATTTTATTCTGTTTTTAGTATTTGTTGATATAGCGGCAACAGAAACTACATCTTCTGTGAAAATTTCAACTGTCTAACTATCACGGTTCATGAGATACAGCCTGGTGACAGCCAGACGGACAGTGGAGTCCTTTGGTACGGAACCCTAAAAATGCATTTTTTATTATTCAGCTGCTTTATATTTCATACGTAAGTACGGACTTTTTTATTCATTTTATGATGAATGAATTCTACTGAAAAAAAAACTTAAGAAAAAAATACATAATCATTATTTAAGAATTTAAAAAATAATATATAAAATATAAAAACTCTAGGGATTTCAAAAATAATAAAAGATTAGTTATTTCGGTTTTACGGCGCAGTTTGATGAAAGTGATATTACAAGAAGAATAAAATAATCATGATAAAATAATTCTCTTAATCTCTACTGTAATTTTAAACTATTATTTGTCGTTAAATAAAATAGCGTGGGATAAATGTGAAAGTTTGATTTTTTAGACGTTTGGATGTTTGTTACTTAAAGACTCAAAAACGACTGAACGGATTTGGATGAAATTTGGCACAAAGATAGTATATAGCCTGGATTTAGATAGAGGATACTTTTTACCCTATCAAAGTTTCCATGGGGATTTTCCTAATGTCCAAGCGGATGAGGTCGCTGGCGGAAGCTAGTGGTTTAATAATGTGCTTTAAATTTCAAATCTATGTAGGGGCAAGTAAAGTTATTTTGTCTCCTATTCATTTCTAGTTTTCACATATTCGTACGGACGGACTACAAACTCCTGGAAAATTTATTAAAGAGGTACTTAATACATATTTATTTAATAAGTACTACTACATCACATGACTTACATTACCACAATTGCATAGATTTCTTACAAGAATAGAAAAATTCTGATTTATGCCACAATAACGGCGTACATCATCATTCGTAAAAAAAATATAATATTCGTAAAAAAACAAAATTAAACCAAATAAAAGTATACTGCAAAAGACTATGGCAAAATTCGATACGAAGTTTTTTAATTGCTAAGTATTAATCCATAAAAAAACGTCAACCAGAATGAGCGAAATGACTATAAAATAACTAAATCCTTAGAATAACTTTTATCATCAGAAACTATTGCAAAAGTCGTATAATCGTGACTAGATTGAATTTCAAAGAAATTTGAACCAAATTTTGTAGGCATTTATTAAAAGCGCAATAAGTTAAGCAATGCTTTGCTTAAGGCGGTTGTATGACCGAAAGTGGCGCCCTCAGAGGTTTTTATTTAATAAGTTATCAATAGAAAAAGATTTTAATAATGTTTATCGTGGAGATATTAGGGCCCATAGTCTAGTTTTTTTTAGAAGGTATCTACTACATGCCCTCGTAGTCATTCCTAGAAGTAGATCAAAAACGGCCACTTTTAGCAGTTCTGCTATCTACTTCTAGCAGTGACTACGAGGGAATGTAACGATACCGTCTTAAAATACTAGACTGTGGGCCCTAAAATCTCCACGATAAACATTTTTAAAATAGTGTATTAGAATTATAATGTTAAATATAATTCACCGCGGCGCCACTTTCGCTCAAGGTACCACCTTAAATTTAATTTCTAAATAAGTTGTTACATTATTTGCAGTAGACTTGTTAATATTAAAAGCAGTAATATTTTGATAAAATGCTGTCTACCTAAGTTGAGGATTATTCTAAATCCTTATTAATCTTTCGTGATTCAAAAACTATTTAATTAATAGAAAGTTGCATAAAGTTAACATTATTTTAAGTAGGTATAAACTCAATTTGACTGATTAATTAATTACTATTGTAAATACATTTTGGAATTAAGAAAAGGTCACATCAATATCTTCGGCTTTAGAGAAAAAGCTGATTATTTTAGTACTTTGTCACACTAACTATAGTTTGACTAGTAAGATAAAACCTTACAATAAGTAGGAAGGTATTGGACCCCCACAGTAACTCCTCAGTAGACGAAACTTTACAGTATGATAAGTTATCATTAAATGAAACATATTTTTTAAATTACCTAATCCTTTTTTACCCGACTGCAAAGAAAGGGTTATGTGTTTCGCGCGTATCTTGTAAGTATGTTTGTATGTTTGTATGTATGTATGTATGTTTGTATGTAATATTCTTTATTACCTCATATCTTTCAAACGGCTGAACGGATTTCTATGATTAAGATATCGTTAGATTTGTCTTGTCAGCCCAAGTGTTCGTAAGAAGGTGGTGTTATAAAAAAACCAACATGGCGGCTGTACGGTGCTATTATACGTAGTGAAAAAAAAAAAATTTTTTAGAATACTGCAATATGGGTGTCATATTAAAGGGCATAATATAAGAATTTCAAAAAGGTATATCATGACCGTAATATATAATAACTAAAAAGACATAAATAAAAAAATAAATTAAAAAAATTAAAAAACCCGCCTGCATAAAAAGACAAGTCAACTGAAAAGATGGAAACAAGATTAAATAAATGTTAAAGGCAACATGTCATAATAACATGCAGTCGGAGGCATGCATAAAGAAAGTGACATTATGAATGATTTAAATTATATGCCTCCGACTGCATGTTATTATGACATGTTGCCTTTAACATTTATTTAATCTTGTTTCCATCTTTTCAGTTGACTTGTCTTTTTATGCAGGCGGGTTTTTTAATTTTTTTAAATTTATTTTTTTGGATATTTGTAGAAAGGTTTTGGTTCATACTATATTACATCCCTGCAAAGTTTCATCGACTGACGATTTAATGTCGGGGTCTCCATACAAAAGATCGCTTAATTTCCTACACCAGCAATGATTCCATCCCTTTAACATATTAATAATTGACTGCAGCAGTCAAATTAGGATTAAAAATGGCGACTCACAGCGTTTTTGATTTTTGCCCGTATATGTACAATTTTGGCTATTTTGAGATTCTGTTATTATAAGAATCTAATTTTTCGCGAATCGGTTATTTTGTGTTTCTGATATTATGCGCCTAAAGGATATAAGATAAAGTAGATTGGACAACATTTTCTTTTACACAATATTGTAAGCTAATTTTAATGTTTCAGGCAGTCCTCCTTTCTCTACTGGCAACGGCGTACTGCGCGCCCGCACCGAAGCCCATAGTGGTATACCCGCCTGTAGCGAGTGTGTATCACCCACCGGTGGTCGCCCACGCCCCACTCATCCACCCAGCACCATACACCGTGCCCCACTACGGAGCCTTTTATCGCCCACACGTCGTGCCCGCTGTGCAACCCGTGTACTTATAAACGGCATCTTCCTAGCCAATACTATATGTTTTCTTCAACTTCATCCTTTGAATTTTTTCAATTGTTTCCAATTTGTTTTCATCTGTCAATAAAGTAAAGCTTTGAATGGTGTAATCAGTCAACTCTTATGCTACTGTTCCACCTGCGTTATAATATTCAACTACGCTTTAGCCAAGGCGTTATGTAAATTAAATACTGTCGCACGTTAAAGTCTTGGCCACATGCGTAACGCCTAGATTAACGCTTTAAGCTATGAGTTAAGACGCAGGTAGAGCCGTAGCATTACGGAATGTGTATTACCCACTTGTGCAACTTGTGTTTTTGTTGACTTCATCTATTTATCTATCATATTTTGTTGACTTCATCTATCATTTGCCATGTCTTTTTCAAATACAACAATTCTTTATACTTTGATTGTTTTATTCAATTGTTTTCAAATCTATCTTAATTTTTCTGAGTTGTAATACCACTTAACGGTCAACCATCCGACACCTGGCCGGACCGAGCGATGCTTAGCAAACGTGATCGATTACGATCGGTCTGTCAAGCTCCGCCATGACGCTTCACAGTAGCAGAGCCAGCAAGATAGTAACTCTGGCTTCATATAAACAGAACTTGCTTCACATATCTAAGAGTGTGAGAGAGCAAGCATGTTTCAAGTCAGGACAGAAAGAGAGCAAGCTTGTTCCAAGCCAGGACAGAAAGCCAAGGCCAGCACTTGCTGGCTTAGGTACTGATACTGTCTTGGTATTCTTGGATTCAAAAACTAGCTTTGCCGAAAGTTATAGCAAAAGTTTTGATGTTGTTGCTTTTAGGTTGCGCAACAAAATAATATATCATTAATTAACCCTCATAAAGCAGCACTTTTGTTAATTTATTCTATCGACAAAGGTTTTGTCTTTGTTTAGGTTGGTAGTGTAGGTACTATTTTCAGTTTACACTCTTTTCTATTTTATCTATTATACTTTTCGTAAGGTAAAAGTTTTTAGGGTTATGAAAATTCATATTCAGGAGTCTACGAAAATTCTACAAAATGAGTCATGATTTGATGATGAAGTAAGTCCACTATTACCTATATTCCTATTAATCATCTTAATCTTAATTATCTTGTTATTAAAAAAACCAAAATGAACGACCAATAACTCGTCTACCTAAAAATATATCAATTTTCAATTTATATTCAAAAATCGCTCTTACTAATAAAGAATATTATAGCGGATGTATAGTTAAGGCGTTAACATGCGTTAAATCCAAATATTCAATTCAAATTATTGAAAGATTACGCGCGTGAAGCTATCATGGAAAAAAATATATAATGTACTTGAAATAATACGCAATAGATTTAATTGAAAGCAATTTATTAAAATGTTACCACCCTTGATATAAAAAAAAATTTCCGTGGACCCTGTTTCTGGTCTTATTTGCAAAATTTCTCGGAAACAGAACATTCGTTTATGTTAAAACCAACCATAAAAATCGGTGATGTTAATATCTTCAATCTTAATTGAACAGATTTTTTTCACTAACTTGAAAGCAAAGAAAAGTAATAAAAACATGTAAAAATTGAGAATTCGGTGCTAGTTCTCAACGCAACCGCCCCGCGTTGGAACGTGCACTGATTTGAACCCACAGTGAGTAGAGTTACGTTCGATTTCACTCCATCACGGATCGACCCGCTTGGATTGACGCATGTTAACGCCTTAATGGTACTGATCAATGGTACGTACTACTGACAGTAAGAGACAAAATCGTTACTCTCTGTCAAACTATTTAAGTTTGACTTTAAAAGGAAAAGGACAAGACACTGTGTAACTATTCACTTGCTATACAACCTGTTATTATTAAGGGCGATAGTGAAAGTGAAAGTGAAAGTGAAATAAGCTTTATTCAAATAAACTTAATTATTAAGTACTTTTGAATCGTCTATATTTTCCTACCACCCGTTCCAGACTTTTTTAGCTGACAAGAAGAACGGGCGCAAGAAACTTATCAGCTGTAACAGCCATAAGTAACGATATTTACAAACTTGAATATATCGTTACCAGGGTAACATAACATAATTACAACAGGGTGACAGAATTATTGGCAACAACATAGACTTATTATATATATAGAGTAGCAGCATAGTGTATAAAGTCCTTAGTTTGTGATTGTGAAAGATAGGATATTCTGCTAGACTATTTTTAAATTAAGCCCTTAGACCTCTAACATTGGCATAAGTTGTCAAAGCTATCGTGCTCTATTCATAATATATTTTACTTTGCAATCACGAAACGAAAATAGCATAGTATGGTAATCAGTATAATTGAGGAGAAAATTGTTAAAGTTCATTACTTTATTCTGTTTATTCTAGTTGTCTTATTTAGTTAACAGTTTTTGACAATTGTTATAGATACGTCTTTTAAACTGAAATCGTTTTTTTTTAAATAATCTTGCCCTATTCATTTAAAATGTCATATCAACTTCTTTCGTAATATGTGTCTGAAAACCACTTATATTAAATAAAATAATGTTCCAATAAAGAGTTGGGTGAAGATTGTTTACCAAATAGGATAATGAATGAATATTTTAATATTTTCTTTTTGAAGAGAAAACCATATCCTAAATAATGCACGCAAAACACTTAGATTTGAAAATATTCTGAATAATAGATCATGATATATTGTAGGTTCTTTTGATCTGTAAACAAGGATAACCTATTTTTTATTAGTTTTAAATAGACAAAAACACTTGCTAATAGTCGGTATTTAAAAAAAATCTCAATTTAGGTATAAAAATGACTAGCAGCCGATCGCTATTTTATGAGCATAAAATTCCGCTTACCGTAAGAATTTTCAAAAATGCTTTCTTATTACTTACTCACATTATGAAACTGATCCATGTGTGTAAAGTTCTTAGTCCCTATAGTTTAGACTAAATATCAATCAAATCAAAATCAAATCAAAAAATCATTTATTCAGTCTAGGCTGTTACAAGCACTTGTGAATGTCAAAGAAGCTACGCCATCGGTTCGCAAACCCTGAGCGGGAGACCTTGTAACGAGAAGAACCGGCAAGAAACTCGTCAAGGGCTGCTTTTTTCTCCCTGTATATTTCATACAGAGTCGTCAACATTGAAAAATGAGCTCCACATTTAAAGTGAGGTCATTTTCCATCACAATAATTAACAAAAGTTTGTACACAATGGGTAGGTAGGTTGAAATTAAATACCTACTACATATCGGATAGGTAATTGTGAGAGTAAATAACTTTCAACTAGTTGAGAAATCAGTAATCACTATGTCTGCTACTCGAAAGTGCACCTAAGTAGGCAAAATTTACCAAAAAATACTTGAGACAAGACATAAAAAATAACAATAAAAAACGCAATTCTTACAATTCAATATGCGTTAAGATAGGTACTCAGAAGCAGACCCATTCCCACTGGCAGCACCCGTTCACGAGCATGACGCATGGACCAGCCATCGCTTCGCTCAACCATATTTGAGGGAACGTAACGACCCGCCCCACACGACACCACCGCAGAAATGATTAAAGAGAGCATGACATACTTAGGCTACCCATCCTAAGGCACTGAATTGAAAACTAATATCCAAAAGCTTTTCATAGGCCTTTACTTACAAAAACTACTGACTATAGAAAGCAAAATGATTGCAATAAAAAAAAAAAAAAAAAGAGAAATCAAAACAAGGTTTACTTGCCTATTAGTTTTATGTTTTGAGTAAGAAGTGCCATACATATTGATAACATCAAACAGAGAAAAAAAAAAATATAAATATACGACGCCCTTAGTACAAGCAGACAGAAGCAGACCCATTCCCACTGGCAGCACCCGTTCACGAGCATGACGCATGGACCAGCCATCGCTTCGCTCAACCATATTTGAGGGAACGTAACGACCCGCCCCACACGACACCACCGCAGAAATGTTTAAAGTGAGCATGACATACTAAAGCTACTCGCATTAAGGCGTCGTCGAGTCAAAAAGCTTACAATAAGTTTTAAGTAGGTAGGACAATTCCCTCAATTTTCACATAGAATAGAAAAATCTACGACCAGGCTGTTTTATCAATTAAATAATCTTTAACGGTATAGTATCCTTTTTTGAGAAGACAATTTTTTACATGAGACTTAAAGTTTTCAAATGGTAAATCCAAAATATTACTTGGAATTTTATTATAAAACTTTATACCAAGACCTATGAAAGAACCACGGACTTTTTCTAATCTATACTGAGGCATTACAAGTTTGTCTTTATTTCTGGTATTCCGATTGTGCCAATCACTATGTTTTGTATATAAGTTAATATTGCGACGCACGAAAAGTATGCAGTTTAATATAAATTGAGATGCTGCTGTCAATATACCAATCTCTTTGAATCTATCCCTAAGAGATGTTCTAGAACTTATAGGAACTTAAATAGGTTAATAACCTAAGTAAATAGGTAAGTCTGATATTATCAGTCAGCTAGCTTCTCTTTTAATATTTTTAGAAGATTTTGCCCCTGATTGTACCTCTAACGAGCTCATTGGGTCAAACAGTACTTCATGATCGCGCCGCGTCAGCCTCGCGGTGACATTGACATTATCCATTAGGACATGCCAGCAACCGGCTCTTTACATGACCATAACTAATACAAGAAGTACTTAACATATTTCTTGCGTCAGATCTTTATTGAAGTTTTGCTACACTTATCACCATTGGAACCCCATTGGGGATAGGTTACATCCCTCTCTCTCTTTTCCAGGCTATATTATTATGGTGTATTACCGAAATAATAATAGAAAAACAATTTATAGAAGATTTTTGCCTCTTATTGTACCTCTAACGAGATCATTGGGTTAAGCAGGGGCTACCGGCTAACTTACATGGCTCTCGTAATCGCTTTCCTTTGACAGATATAGATGTGGCACATTGCTACTTTTTTATGGCAACAGTCATCTGCGCAGGATATATTATAGTGCGTAAGCGGTATGGCACACATAGAACCTTATTAAAGAAAAGTAGCAATGTATCACCTCCATCTGTCAAATGAAAGCGATTACGATAGCTATGGAAGTAAGCCGGTAGGGGCCAAGTACTATTAAAAGTCTGCTCCTGAAAACCACGGAACACGAGGGGGTTCAAGTTGTATCATTTTAAACCATATTAAATTTTCTTGTGAACTGAAATCAAAGTATTATTTCCATTTGTATAGGTAGACTCGTTTTTTTAAATTTGTTCAAAATGTATATGTAATGGTGTAAAAATATTAACTTCATGACTATGAGTAGATCCTTTTATAGCTAACGTGTCAACCCTTTCGTTTCCTACCAGAGCTATTTTTTTTTTCACAACGGGATAGTGCTTGGCCTTCATCTCACCTGATGTTAAGTGACGATCCTTATCGTCACTTAACATCACCTTCGGCCTTCCGAAGGTGGAAGCGCACTACTCCCGGGATCCTCATCACTGAGGAACTGGCTATCTTACCTCTAACTGCCGAAACACAATAATTTTTAAATTGTTATTATGGCGTCAGACTTAGGTAAGATGGTGGTAGCTAGCCAGGCGGAATTGAAATAAGCCCTACCACCAACCAAACCGAGTACAAATTGTACCCCCCCTGGGAATCAAACCCGGGACCCCTGCGTCTTACACGGGTGGGTGAACCACTAGACCACAGAGGCGGTTATACATGAGATGGAATCCACTATAATCTAAACATACGGCCTTCTTTAGATAATTTTTTGCATTATAAAGATGCTATCGGTGGACCTCTGCTTGTTCCTGAGGCACATCGAGCAATATGCTGCAGAGCACTATTACTTTCCGAAAGTAGCACAAATCTTTGAAATCCCATCGCGTCAGCTGATTTCTGCAGTCATAATACATACATCAGGTGGTATTTTGAGACGTTCACTCGTCCTATTCTTATCGACATAGGCCCCACCTTATTTCCATTTTCGAGTCTCAATATTAAGTATATTTCGTTGAAGTTTTTAAGAATGCTTAATATAAAAAAATACATAATTTAGGGTACCTTTCATTCAGAAAAAGTTCTGATCCCGAGGGAGAGAAAAATAACTGCCCACACAAAGTCGTGGGCGGCCGCCAGAATAAAATATTTTTTTATGTAATTGTTAACAGTCAAGTTTAAGATCATATTTTGCGGCATTAGTCTATTAGGAGCTATTTATTACTTAACATCTAATCTATTTTCATTGTCTAACTGAGCAATAATTAAATTACTTTATAATAAAATAAAATCAGAGCGTTAACGTTCGTGAACGTGCGTAGGTGTGAAGTTAATTGGGTTTCAATTATGTACCATTTTGCCAGAAAGTTAAGGAAAGTTCTAGATATTGTTCTTAGGTAGAGAAATGAAGATCTTAATTAAATAGTTGATCATTGTCTGCATATTACGTACCTATATTTTACTGTTTATAAACTAAACTTTATCTCAATGTATTACAAAATTTTACCAAAATATCTTACCGAAATATATTTGTATATATTTAATAAGAAGTTTTACTCTATAAAAAAAGATACTCTTTAATTGTAATTATTGATTTTCATCATCTACATTATGAACTACTCATAAAATTGGAAATAAGTTTTTGATTGTTTCCATGTACGAGTATTTCGTAAATTTAACTTATACGAAACTCTACACACTTAAACTGAAATCATTCTTTATAAAATAAGATACATCCTCGTTTCACAGCTACTAAGAATTCTAAGAAACAGGTGGCATTTATAAAGGTATACAAGAATATTATTTTGTACTCAATTATTACAAAATAAAGTTATACATGTGTAACATAAAAGTAAAACAATATATTATAATAAACTACGTGAACCAAAAGGAAATAATTTATTAATAATGTTATACTCACAAGGATCTCTTTTTATTTATTTCACTTTTTAACGGCACGTGTTTTGTTTCCATGGCTTTGTGCTATATAGCTTGAACATTGGCTTGATTTTTTTTCGACTGACATAAACCACAGTGTATGTACTTTCTATCAGATAAGTCTATATATAATAGCAAAATGTCTAAAATCAATGTCTAAGTTAATATCTAAGAAGCAAATCGTCTAAAATGAATATTGCTTTTAGCAGCATTACGTCTACTATTTATTTATCTATCACAATAATACTTTTTGACCGAGTTTAGTGCAAAGCGCGAGCGAAGCGTCTCCGTTTCAGAATGGCCAAAAATTCTTTCTTATGTCTGTCCGGTTGTTCTCCTCTATGTTGCATTTCTTAACCGATTCTCATGAAATTTTGTAAGCCGGTTCGATAATTTAACTACATAGATTTTTTGTTGATTGAGATTTTCGAAATTTTTACAAAAACACATCACAATTTACTTTTTTTCTTAATACTTAAAAATTAATAATAATATACTAATATACTATAATAAAAACACTTTATTGCACACTAGACAAAGACATTACATAGGAGCAAACAATAAATATGGACAATTACACAAAAGGCGGCCTTACTGCTACGTAGCAGTCTCTTCCAGGCAACCTTGAGTAGAAAAATATTAAGTGGAAGAGGAAAGAGGGGAGTGGGTGCAAATATACTAGAAGGACAATAGATATAGATATATCAATAAAGAGAAGAGAAAGTGTATGTATATAAAATGAAAGTTGAAAGGGAGATATCAGAAAATAAAAGTAGTATTAGGTGGGAGAAAGGAAATGCGTTCTAACTTGATCTTGTATCGCAATATACCTACTTTAATTTTTTTTTAAACATTCAAAGTATATCGTGATAACATATAAGTAACTTATCTCAAATACAAGTCACCGAGATCTGTTCACAAATAAAGACTTGTGTAACCATAACTATACCTACCTACTACCTTTATTATTTGAAGATAATTTTCGGACATACTCGTACCTGACCGATCATGATTAATAATAAACGACTGATATGTCTGACGGATGCTTAAACCAATTGGATCCTTTAACCCTTCACTTGCGATACACATTCAGAAAGAATTTAATCAACAGTAAAATTTCCGGAAAGAATTTCGACCCCAAAAAATTATACTGTGCCCCATTAAAACCGACTGAACCCAGTTCATTCACTCCGTAATTAGTGAAGAACAACTATTTGGAGAATATATCACTCTAATGGCTTCTCTCACTAATTTAATCACTCTTGGAAGTGACAGTGCTTCGTAAAATATCAGATTACTGGAACAAAAGGCCCCTTATAATTTCACTCGTTAATTTAAATTATGTATAGCATTTATAAATAGAATCCTGTGAAGATGTTACGACATCATGTTGATAACAATTCTTAGTTAAATTATGTTCTTTCGATGCCTTTACTTAGCAAATTAATTTTGTCTTCTAAGCTTTTGTTGTTTTGATTCTCGTGATTGAGTGAGTGAGTTACAAAGATATAATACAGTCACAGCCAATTATGTTACTTAGAATTGAAGAGGTACATAACATAAGTAATGATCGAAAAAATTCGGAACGTTTTCAACAGGTTAATGATTTGACTAAAAAAACATTCGTTAATAGACTTCATAATTTCGACGCATTTTGTTTTGTTTGTCCATCAGCCATTTTTTTTTATGTCCCCACTGCTGGGGCACAGGCCTTCCTTATGGGTGGTAAGGAGGATGTGCCATAACCCACCACGCGGGCCCAATGCGGATTGGTGGGTGTTAACGACTGCAAATGCAGCCGGGACCAACGACTTAACGTGCCTTCCGAAGCACGGAGGAGCTCGATATAATACATTTTGGTCACCCATCCCATGACCGACCCTTGCGAACGTTGCTTAACTTCAGGCCAGGCGCTAAACCACTGCGCCACCGAGCTCCACTGTTTTGATTACGCAGTACTATTTTATTCTGATTTCGTTTTGTTGTCAATTTCCTTAGCTTAGGCACTTTTCTAGGGGCAATGGTGTAAGTAAGCGAAAGCTTTATAATCATAATAATCATATTTAAGGAGCTCGATGGCGCAGTGGTTTCAAGGGTCGGTCATGGAATGGGTGACCAAAAATTTATTATCTCGAGCTTCTCCGTGCTTCGGAAGGCACGTTAAGCTGTTGGTCCCGGGCGCATTTGCAGTCTTTAACACCCACCAATCCGCATTGGGCCCGCGTGGTGGGTTATGGCCCATCCTCCTTATCCACCCATAAGGAAGGCCTATGCTCCAGCAGTGGGGACATCAAAAATGGCTGATGGTTAATCATATACCTATGCTTATAATATTCTTGGCAAAATCAAAGGCCTCAATACAAATAGTAAAGTCACTTAATAACACCGTAAAAATTAGGTAATTTCCAAATAAAGTCAGTTGTCCCGCAGGTCACAAGATCAGTAAGTAACCTTTACTTTGGTTAGAGTTCTATGTATTTACCGATTATTTAACAATATATATCATCGCAACAAGATCTGCGTGGTAAGTTCACCGGCAGTGTCATATTACAGTTGGATCACTTTGAAGTGGCACCTTATTTCGAACCTTTCATAATAACAATATTAATTCCTATTATAGATACAGAGATTACAATAGATGTTACATTTTGTCTGCAGTTTTTGTGAGGCGGAAATATGCAGCCCACCTGCTTTTTTATCTTGAATTTACTCATTATTTTTCTTTGTATTTTTCATTTAATTGAGAGTTTCATAGTGACATTGAAATAGGTTCAATTAAAAGTAAGAAAATCTCCATAGATTCTCTTACAGGCGTCTGAATTAAACAATAAACTTGCGCTTCACAGCACTTTCTGTAACACCTAAACAATAAGCCGAAGGCGACTTCAATCATTACCGATCAAAATCACAGAACTAGGTCGCAGACAAAAGATGAATGATCAATAAACTTGGTCAGGTTAAAGTTTGCAAGGAGGCGATATTTTAAGGGCCAAATTATGATATTCTATGATAAAACACTAGCACATAATAAGTCGAACCTAACATTTCCGTTACATAATTCCTAGATTAATTTTTAAAACATTACAATATTCAAGATTTTTTTTAAATAAACAATTGTTTAAGTATGTATATTATTATTATTATATATATATATATTATAATAAATACATATATAAATTATATAAGAAGATTTATGTAAATATCGTATTCTTAAATTAGGTTAAAAGTTAAGGTTAGGTTTTGTTCCTACTAATAAATGGTTGCCTGAAAGAAATTGCTTTTCAGCGATAAAGCCGCCAATTGTTCCACTTTTGTACTGTCCTTGTATGTTTTTATTATGGTGAACAAAAAAGTATTTATTCATTCATTCATTCATTCAATTATTGACCGAGCGAGCGCGAAGCGTCTCCGTTTTAGCTTGAGCAAAAATTCTTTCAAAAATGTCTGTCCGTTTGTTCTCCTCTACATGTCGCATTTCTCAACCGTATCTCATATTTGTAAGCAGGTCAAAATTTTATAGATTTTAGTTTTACGAAATTAAAAAAAAAAACATATTTCAGCTATTTCGAAAAAAGATCAAAAATGTCACAAACGTGACGTCTACAGCTCACAGAGCACTTATTATGAATAATAAAATTAATCACACCAATACTCGACATTACGACTATATCTCACACACTCAGGTTGCAATTGCCAAACGGGCTTGGATTTATTGCCTACCAGAGTTAGCCTAGACCGATAGGACGCCTATAAAAGGGCTGATCTAGGTAATCTGGGTACAGTCGGCAAGCTTCGTCGATAATAGGACCTTAACTCAGCACAATGCTTAAACTGGTAAGATTTATTTATATTAGATGAGAAAATTATAGATATTGGTCATGATTAGCTTATTATTATTGAAATTTAAATTATTATTTATCAAATACAAATAACTTTTTTTGCTGTAAAAATAGTAATAACGATGTTCTAAATAAAAAAGGGGTACCTTAACCTATTTAGCCTTTTACATAGCATGCAAATATGTAACAACTTATTTAGAATTTAAATTTAAATAGAATTCAATTTACAATACGCATATTACTTAATTACCATAGCAACACACATTATTGAACAAAGTAATAATGAAATAATGCTTACAGAAGGATTACAGTATTACCACTAAAAATAAAAGTATTATATCTATATTTTAACTGTGTAATCAAAGCGAGTTTTATGATGCTTTTTTTGGAAAGATTCAATTTTGAACCACAATTCGACATGATTATTATTATTTTTACCTTCACTTATTTGCAAAGTAAATTAATGGTTTCTTTCAGATATATTACATTATAAGAAATTTTATTTTGTACTAGAAAAAACGTCAATCATTCAATCAAATCGTCAATCACAAAAGGGGAATTAGAGCCACAACCTTTTGCATATCTGGGGCTCAGCAAAATATCAAAAATCATAAAAAAATCTCTACGAATACTGCATTGTGTGACCTGAGTGGTGCAGTGGTCAACATGCCACCTACCACGCCAGAGGTCCCGGGTTCGATTCCCGGCCGGGCAGAAATTGAAATGATGAATTTTAATTTCTGTGACGGGTCTGGGTGTTACTATGTATAATAAGTATTTATTTAAAAAGTATATAAGTAGTATATCAGTTGTCTAGCACCCATATTACAAGCTTTGCTTAGTTTGGGGCTAGATGGCGCTGTGTGAAATTGTCCAAACATTTATTATTATTATTATTATTATTGTCTCGGTAGCTCAGTGGCTAAACCAGACACTCGGATAGCGAATGGTTTTGGATTCGATTACCGTCTGAGTGATTAGAGACGTGTTATTACCTTTCAATGTACCTTATACAGAGTGTTTGGTAATAGCCTTATAAAGCTGAATATGGTAGATAGGGTGACAACTACGTGAGCATGAACCGAATGAAAAAGCGGCTTTTGAAGCTAATATAATTCTAATATCTTTAAATATAATATAATTCGCAATTTATCGGTAACAGATATTTTCACCTGACGTTTTGCTTAACTGAAAAGGACACACATACCGTAATGACAACTTCAAAAGCACAATACTCTATGCCGACAAGCCAGCCAGCTTCCAACATAGGGTACCATGCATACAAACCGAAAACTGTTAATAACTTTGAAAACCACCACCTTTTTTTTCTTTATGATAAACTGCATAGTGGCAACCCTATACAGAAATTACGTTTTGTTTTTGCCCATTAATGGGATTTATCTTCGATCATCTATACCTGAGGATGTAGAACGTCATACAATAACAAAACTGAAATGTGGCACATGCCGTTTGACAAATCACGCAACGCTAAATGTCAAGTTGTATGACAAGTCGTGGGGGACTTTTATACTGCGTTGCGTTTAGGAGGAGTTTGAGGTGTCCCACAAATGCCATTGTCATGCAATATCCACAGGTATAGATGATCGAAGGGATTTATTATCGAATACAATAGTCTATTTACGTCTAGAGTTGTCATTTTGCATTTTCCATACAAATAAAAAGAAAATCTCAGCCACTTGGTGCTTTTTGGGTTTTATAAGAATTTTCCGGGGTTATAATTATGTTACCCTATCTACCATATTCAGCCTTATAAGGCTATTACCAAACACCCTGTAGATCAAAAAGCTATTAGTTTCAATTTTATTTGTTAGCCTTTCTGTATTATCTGTCAGTCTCAATGAGTAACTTACAATTAAAATAATTAATATCTAAAAGAATACTCAAGTTACGAACGAAAGCTCCTTTCATTTCAATTAATTCTTCGTTATCGATTTTTAATTAAGCCCGTTAAAAGAACTAGACGGGTTGTACAGAATCGTTTGATATTTATTAATTTTACCCCTTTAATTTGTGAAAAGATAATCGTTGATTAGAAGTTTCTAAATCGACGTAGGTAGCTAACTGTTTTAAATATCAGTTGGAGATTCATTCAGTTTATTGGGGATGAATTTAATTCTATACGCGTTCTTTCTATTTCTAAAATTCATTATCTCGAGCTCCTCCGTGCTTCGGAAGGCACGTTAAGCCGTTGGTCCCGGCTGCATTTGCAGTCGTTAACACCCACCAATCCGCATTGGGCCCGCGTGGTGGGTTATGGCCCATCCTCCTTACCACCCATAAGGAAGGCCTGTGCCCCAGCAGTGGGGACATCAAAAATGGCTGATGGACAAATCAGTGAATGAATGTGAATGCAAAAATCTATATTCAAAAAAGTTATGTTCGTACATCTGAATTCATATAAAATAATGAAATTGGTTAAAATTTGTTACAAAAACGACAGTATTTTTACGATTTCTTGAATCCATTTCAAAATTTCAAAAAATGGGACCTAATAATATGTCTATATACTACTCAGGTAGTCGACGGAACCATTTTGTTTTTATATTTCGACTGTTTGTACTAGTGTAAGAATTTGTGATCAAAATGATGTTGGTATAGAAAAATTTTTTCTTTACAGACAATCTTCATCGCCATGGTGGCGTTTGCCCATGCCGGGGTTATCGCACCAATCGTCCCCGTAGCCCACCCCGTTGTGGCCCACCCCGTCGTGGCCCACCCTGTCGTCGCACACTCCGTGGTCCACCACCCCGCGCGCATAGTCACCCCAGTGGTCCATCACGCACCACTGGTACACGCCGCACCACTGGTTCATGCACCAGTTGTACCCGTAGTGCGACACTCGATCATCGCAGTTCATCATTAAAAAATAAAACCTATAAATAATTCTATGATTGATTTCAAATCTGGTCGTCCAATATTTTTTTTCCATTTCTCCAATAAGAAGTGTTAAATGTTTTGTTTCTCACTAAAAATGTAAACTGTTTTCCCCAATTCTTTCACATTAAAGCAGTATTATTATTATTATAAACAAAATGTATTTTCTTTTGTCTGAATACCTACATTTTGTGAAGCGATAATGTCTGTAATAAATTCAACGTTTCCGCAAAATAATATTAGATTTACTTAAATATACTTCGTGGATAAGAGCCGAAAATATCTGAACACAATAACATTATTTCCAGCAAAATTTATAGAAGATGTTGAAATATATTTTATTTTAATATATCTGAATGGTACCACCGCCTTCGTACTAAGAAATGGAGCAAAATGATTTACTCCCTGTTATACCTTCCATGTTTGTTTTTAGATATGTCAACGACATCGTTATGGTATATCTTGTGGGATTTTGATAAATGTCATTTGAGATACCTAACATACATATTATTATATGGAAATTGCTATTTCTGGAGAGCAAATTTTAAAGCGTGGGTCGACGCAGTACCCATCTCTCAAAAACTTTTGAATTTGTCTGCAAATATCCTCTTTAAGTTTTTTACTATTTCTGTCTCGAGACTTTTTCTTCGGTTATACAGGGTGTCCAAACTTTGCCTCACGGACGGCAAGTACCTCAAATATTGAAGGTAGAAAATTTTACTGAAGGAAGACTTTATTTTATTTTTAAAAAGAAATGGAACTGCATTCAAAGATTAAAAAAACGCATACGATTTGATACAAATTGACACAATACGTAATAATGAATTTAAATGGTTTTTCATAGTTTTCCTTTTTAGGGTTCCGTAGCCAAAATGGCAAAAAACGGAACCCTTATAGATTCGTTATGTCTGTCTGTCCGTCTGTCTGTCTGTCTGTCTAGCGCAGTATTAAATATGCCATGGTGTAATGTAACTACGGAACCCTACTGCGCGTGGCCCGACACGCACTTGGCCGGTTTTTTTTCCTTCGTGTGGCAAAGTCAAGGTTCAAAATTTCATACGCCGTTTCTTTTTCACGGGCCATTTAAAGGGACCAAGGTTTGAAAGGGAGACCTGACAAAGAGCCGATTAGGTCATTTATTAGTGAGACTGACGCAATTATCCTTGGCTGGGAATGAGGCTCGGGAGACCGATTCAAGCCAGCGAATGTTATCAACTCTCAGCTGATTGGATTTTCAAGAGCGAGATAATTTTGTGGCTTCTTTTTGGAGACTTTTCGATCCACGTAGCTCCACTTGAACTTGGGGAAAGTCATTGCAGCACATGTATCGTTGGATCGAAATTAAAACAATATTTTTGTTATATTTTCTCGTAATAATTATATCAAAAATCTTGTTTAATCTAATTGTTAAAATTAGATAAACATATTTCCAGTCATGTTACGTAGTCGAACTGATAATACAATACCTATTAATAGTTTATATTATCTGTGATAGTAGGTGAGTACGGTAATAATAAGTCTAGGGTTAATCCCTAAACATTATGCAATATGCACAAATTATGCAGGTAATTACTAATCTCTTCACATAATGTGGTATCTACACGACTGTCGAAACTGCTTTAATTCTCACTACGTTCAAAAGTACATCAAGACTTTTCATTAATAATGTTGATTATTTACAGGATTACCCCGTACGCTTGACACTGTTATAATTTGTGCCTATTGTTTGGCTGATAGCAATATTTCCTATTGTAACAAAACTACGATACACAAAAGGGTCAAAAAGTGTAACTAACACGAAAAACAACAACTCTCTAATAGCGAAACAAGTGTTGTTTATTCACAATAACATAATTTTATCACACCAAGCTCAGGCAAATTTCAGCGGAGGCGATAACACAGCAATAGCTTTTATGGCTTTCCTTATAGGCCTTTTTTCTACCAAGGCCGAATCAACGGAGCATCCGAGGCCTCAAGATTAACATCTGCAGGGTTATGGGAAGATCCAAGGTTGCACTCGAGTGCAGAAATCGAGACAAACGATAATTGTATCCTGTGACCTTATGGGGTAATGTCCTGTAACCGTAAATTGCGTTTTGGAAGGATCTAAATCTCATACATTATGGGATGCTCTTTTGAGGAGTTAGAGATTATTAGATTTTTTACTGTCGTTAAGAAACTTACACTATTTATTCGAAGATCTTTTGTCAGTATTAGTTTATTATTTTGTTTTATGTAAAAGTGACACAATATGTGTACTTGAAAATGTTTTTTTTATTGATGTGTTCCGGCAGTTAGAGGTAAGATAGCCAGTTCCTCAGTGAAGAGGATTCCGGGTGTAGTGCGCTTCCACTTTCGGCCTTATTGTCACTTAATATCAAGTGAAGTGTAGGCCAAGCACTATCCAGTTGTGCACACAAAAAAATCACTATAAAGTCACTTAAATAACTTAGATTTTTTTTTTCAAAATCAAAGTTTCCTACATGTTTCTATTAGTATATTCTGAAAGATCTTATCACACCACACTTGAATAAAACATACAACATTAGTAACAATATCTGTTCATTTATCGACGTATTGCCGACAGGGATATAAATTTTCCTTATTTACATCACAATAACTTCTTTCCTTTCAGCCTTTCACCAAGATTAATAGGAATGGTATCCTTGAACAAAACCTTCGGAAACAGAAGGGTAACTGAAGTGGATTAAAAGGATAGAAATGACGGTGAAAGGAAGTAGGTTATATTATAATGACCTAGATTTTAAATATGACAAAGGACAATGCTCATTTATTAGTCATACGGTGGGAAAAGTCCCAAGCGAAAAAGTACGAGAGATTTCGTAGGTAAGCACTTGAACGTAGAACCTCATTTTAGTGATAAACAGGATATTTCGAATCGCAAAATTATAGCACTTAGTGAGAGAAAAAATATCTGAGATTTTTTTTAACTTTTGTACTGGTATACTTTACAATCGTTTTGAAAGAACGTCTGATGAAGAATAAATTGTTTTATTTTCATAATAACTTTAACACATAATTTAAGTAAGCAGTATAATCAGTATTTTACGGTAAGTAATGATTATATTTTTTTAGGTTTTTTTTTTAAATTGAATAAAATTTGATTATACCAGCATAATTTAATGTAAGTAATTTTCATTAATGTTTAGGTAAGCTAATGTAATATTTTGTTATAACCATTTTATTTTATTTTAGTGATCTAAATACCCCTTTTATGGTCTATTAGGGGAGACCCGTACAAAACCGTATACCAGGGTAAAACCGTACGGTATAGCTGTGTCAGTTATTATTTTGAATAAGCCGCGCATTTGCAGATCATAGCAAGTAGCCAACAGGATCAATCTGTCAACAGACATTTGTCGCTGCAGGCACGAGCTTTAACCTTAAATCACATAATTATTATTTGGAGGTGTTTTGATCTAATTCTATTGTCATCAAAATATATTCACAATTAAATCTTTTACCTATTTATAGGTAAATGCAATGTTATTAACCTGAAACTTTGTATTTTTACTTAATCATCAACAAAGTTTTGGTTCCGGATCTGCATTATAATGACAAGTTAATGTTAAATAATATTGTTTTGGTCGGTGGGGCAAAACCGTAAGGGGTAATATCGACCAGTAATCAGCATACGGTTTTGACCCGAAACTACGCCAAATTGATGTTTTTGTTTACAAGTTTTTATCAAAATGCTAAGGAATAATATAGGAATCTACTAACAGTTAAAGCTGGGACTCTTTGGTTTCAGGTTGATAACGTATGGGGCAAAATCGTATATACTATACGGTTTTGTCCAGCCCCTGGGGCAAAATCGTAATTCGTCAAGGTTTAGTTTGTGTTGATTATTTTTTGTTATTATGCTGATTATAGTTTTATTTTTTGTAAATTTATATAGCCAATGAGAGTCTCTAATAAACGAGTTAAATTATCAATATGTAACTTTCATTTATTTCGATTTTATATAGGTTTGTTCTTAGCTATACGGTTTTAGACCGGTCTCCCCTACTACTTTGTAAGTACTAATAAAATTGACAATTGCTCGGCCTTGGTTTTTACTCTCCCGTTTTTAAGATGTCACATAAAATGTAGGTCTAGGCCAGAAAAACAGAAAAGTAAAATTAATGTCGTATGGAATCGGTAACATAATCTTTTAGCGTTCCTTATCAGTGTCAGAACGGACATTTCGGACATATCTATGTTATCGGATCACAATATATGGAGGAAAAGGCCTTGGAGAGAACAAAACACTGGTTTATTATGGGACGCATTATGTGTCTACGCTTAGCTTTAATATTGCATGAATGTTGGATTTTCATAACATGCTGCTGTAATTTAAAAACACTTTGAACACAGGTGTACGCTTCTTATTATCTTGGGTGATGTTCATATACATTTATAATGACGGTGATCTCTATGGTCGAGTAATGATGGGTTTTCGAATATTGTTTGGATGTTCAATGAGAAGAAATGAACTTACAATTTTATAGCTTTCGATATTGTCTAAATAACTAGTAAAATATCAGGCATGGTTTGTAGTAAGCGTCTAAAGACTTTAGAATGTGTACGTAGAGACTGGATATAATTGATGAAATATAAAATAAAAACACAATTACGAAACCATAAGTACTTCATTTTATAAAAAGAGTCAAATTAAAATATGATAGGAAAATAAATAATAAATAATTATAAAATTCGATTTTGAAAATCTTTTTGCGTATAAAATTAAATCGTTGTTAAATAAAAGCCAGTACATAAATAATCGAAGCACTATGCTCCCCAGAATTGTTATTTACTTAGTACCTAACAGCTAGTATAGATAGCACACATAGTTGAGATTCCGTTGAGAAACACCGAAAGGAATGCTAACATCGTCAGAGGTAAGCTATGTATCTTAGTTTGGGACTAAACAAAATTTAAAGCGTCGATAAATGCTTATTCAAGTACACCTAACCATAATTTTAATAATTCTAAGCAGTAATAATCTTAGTAATTGGCAGATTAGGTATATATTTTTGAAAAAATTTGAAAATCCCATTTAGGAAACAAGTTTAACAATCAGTTGAAAGGAACTAAATTTAATCAAACTATTCTGTCACCTACCTATTCCAAACAAGCTATCTAGAATTCTAGATAGAACAAATGTGTAGCCGATTTGCTCGCTGCTAATACTAGTTGTAGCCGGTTAAAACTAGATCTAGCCTTCTTTGTGCTTCTACTAAGGGGGAGTAGAAAGTTATGTCTGTTGAAAAAAAAATACTTCGTTTATAGCTCACGCTCCGCTGCGCTTCGCGCTCGCCTTAAATTTCTAACCTATATTCGGGACCTACAGGAGTAAAGCAGACAGACTAGGTGTAGCCGATAGCTACATCTAGTTTTAGACGGCTTAAACTAGGTTTATCCGCACTTCGGGTATTAGCTGTAACATAGTCAATAATAATTATGACGTTTATATCCGTTCACTTTTTTACATAAAGTAAAAATATCATAAACAAAATAAAGTCATGAAAACTTGAGTGTGGCGCAGAAGTAATTAACCCATGATTTAATTTCGTGAGAAGAATTGCGGATTTGCGGGTGTAAGACGAGTCGTCAACATCGCAAACTGTGGGGAGAATATTAAGCAGATGTGGTTTCATTGAAAGAGTAGGGAAGACGGGAACGCAACCATTCACGTTTTGCCATTTATATTCACGCAGTCAATAACATCACATAAATATAGAAAACGAAATGACTACGAAATTTTTGATGACATTGTCAGATTTAGTTCAGATATTTTATACTTATTTGTGTATTATAATAGTTAATTTATTGATGTTTTATGTAGAATATGTTTTATGTGGAGCTCGGTGGTGCAGTGGTTTAGCGCCTGGCCCAGCGATTGCAGAAGTTAAGCAACGTTCGCAAGGGTCGGTCATGGAATGGGTGACCAACAATTTAGTATCTCGAGCTCCTCCGTGCTTCGGAAGGCACGTTATGCCGTTGGTCCCGGCTGCATTTGCAGTCGTTAACACCTACCAATCCGCATTGGGCCCGCGTGGTGGGTTATGGCCCATCATCCTTACCACCCATAAGGAAGGCCTGTGCCCTAGCAGTGGGGACATCAAAAATGGCTGATGGACATGTAGAATATGATCATAAGTTACAAAAAATATTAAAAACCTAAACATGCTACCTTTGACTCCGAAAGCCACAAAAGTAGATGACATTGTATTGTTTTGTATTACACTATAATGTTTTGTTAGCACAGATTTAATCTGTTTTGAATGTCTTTCAATTTTGCCACTGAAAGGTTTGCAATAGTAAAAGTCAAAGCCGTAGAGGTCCAGGAGCCTAATCGCGCTAACCAAAGCTAAATCGTTACCGTTTCAGGTTTCGTTTACAGAAAAATACTCGCTTTAGTCTTGTTAAAATTGTTGAATACTCTGCCTATTAAGTGAAAATTATGAAGCTAAACCAAAGATTTTTAGGTAAATATAACCTAAATGACAACCTAACGTTTTTTGTTTTGTCGTTCAGAATTACCGCGATTGGGCTCCAGCTTAGAGTAAGACGCGTTTCTGTTCCAGAAATAGAAGCCATACGAAGCGTTCCCCTCTGCCGAAGTACAAGCCCAAATGGGCATGCGCGTTAGTAAAACCAGTTGCGCCCGGATTTCTTTCTAGACCGAGTCCAGTCGCGCATGTGAACGCTGCTGTGTTTAAAATGTCGAATTGATGAGTTTTTTGCTGTTAAAAGAGGTCTGGAAAATCAAGTAAATAAAAAGACGGTGTTACATTTCACATGAAAGTATTTTTTTATCGTATTATTGCTATTTGTTGACATTTAAACATTAAATTCGTATATTTTATTCTTGATTAGTTGTCAGATTTGTTCAGTGACATAGGGTCTGCTAGTCCATGGCTCGTCCGTACAAATTTCAGATCTGTCGCTAGATAAATCCGAGTTCTCGCCGATGGGCAACTTAGTGATGTTACCGTTATATAATGTTTTTCGATAAAGTTTTGGTCAATTTTGGTCTTTGCACTGATTCTGCGTCAAATTCATTTGCGATATTTTTGCATGACATGATGATGTGAGCGCGACAGACATCGTGAGATAAATGTCGAGAAATAGTCACGGCGCTCATCCTAGCGCGGCTGGTTTATACGATATTAACCTACGTCAGTATTAGTCAGCTGACGGAAAGGCGTAAAACATCGTTTTTCGACCTAGGTTCCTTGGAGCAAGTTGTTGTTGTTGGAAAAGATTTATTCCCATTCATTATCTATCACTCTTATGAAATTGATTTTACAAACCATAATTTAGAACTTGCAAGATTAATCATGGAAAAATACATAGACACTAGAATTTCTTTTCTAATGAAAAAATCGAACCCAAATAAATGCATCCGTCAAATTTACACAAAATTAAATCATTTTAAAAACCAATGAACTTCTTCTGATCACTAGCTAGCTTTTGCCCGCGACTTCGTTAGCGTGGATATTCGAAAAATCCTTAGGGAAACTTTGGTTATTTTTTTTAACAGACAACAGAAATAACTTTCTTAATACCCCAGGTAGGATAATCGTACAAATAGGATCTTTACAAATATCCTAGTATGATTATCAAAAACGGGACAGTTAGAATCAAACTAGGATTTTTGCAAGATCCGGTTTATACGATTAACCAACGTCAGTATTGGTCAGCTGACCGACTTACTTAACTATGGAAAGGCGTGAAAAAATCGTTTTTCGACCTATGTTCCTTGGAGATTTTTTTGTGCACAACGGGTTGTGCTTGGCCTTTACCTCACCTGATGTTAAGTAATAATGAGGCCGAAGGTAGAAGCGCACTACACCCGGAAAGGATTCCGGGTGTAGTGCGCTTCATCATATTTTGATGTGTGACTCATCCGTACACAAATTTTTGCTGTTTTGTTTTATTTTTTATGTGTGAGTGTCGTCATTACAGTGTTGTTTTTGTATGTGAGTGTGCGGAACTGCACTTGTGTGCACTTTCCCCCCCCCCCCCCGCAAAAAATGCCAGAATAATTTGGATAGAGTTAATCGCTAAGGCGCCTCCCTTCGTAGAAGCCGCGATGCTCGAAGGGCTCCAGGAATCAAAAGGTTTACTATAACTACCTAGTGATAATAATTCGGTTTGATAACTAAAATATATTGTATAATTTTTTCGATTCTTTTAAACGTCATTCCAACAGAACCTTACTATAGTTCAAAAGTTAACTTTAATATGCCCAACTAGCCTTCATTAGTCTTGAATACTTAAGTGAGTCTAAACTTGATTATTTAAATCCGGCTCAAAGTTCAAAAATAGAACTGGACGATTTGAATTTTCAACTTTACTAAGTTCTAACATTTCAAATTTCAAGCCTGCACTCTTAAAATGTATTCTCAAGGTTAATGTTCTTCAGGGCATTATTATTTTTAGAATTTGTATATATTTTGGGTTCTTATTCCAACCGTCCTTATTTAATGTTATTTGAATAGTCGGATCTTGAGCCAAATCGTATTGGAAAGATTTACACTTAGCGCTAAAACAATTTTGAGGATGTTCAAAGAGGGCAAAATCGTAATTGGTTTGGACGTTCGAATACAGTTTTTGGAATGAAATTGTTTAGACGGTGGGCGTAGTCTCGAGAGCTTTATTTAAATGATTTATTGATGTTTGTTGAAATGCAGTCTGAAGTATTTTGGTACTTAAAAACAGAACAACGTCAAATTATCTGTATACCTTTTATAAATGGACTATCAAATAAAGAACACAAATTGATAAATTGAGTTTGCATCCCACTTAAAAAAATACTAAAAACAAAGCCTAGGCATTTAATTTTTGTCTAAAGGACAAAACGTTAGGATCTCACAAAAAGCCTTTAACCGCCTCTCTGGTCTAGTGGTTTGCCAACACGTGTAATTCGCAAGGGTTCCGAAATTTGATTCCCAGGAGGGGAGTACATTTGTACTCGGTTTGGTTAGTGGTAGGACTTATTTCAAGTCCACCTAGCTAGCTACCAGAATCTTACCTCGGTCTGACGGCATAAAAACATTTAGAGGTAAGATAGCCAGTTCCTCAGCGGTGAGGGTTCCGGGTGTAGTAGTGCGCTTACACGTTCGGCCTTATCGTCACTAAACATCAGTGAGGTGAAGGCCAAGCACTATCCCTTTGAGCATAAAAAAGATAAATTAAGAAGTAAGTGATAATTAATTAAAGTAACTACAATAAATAATTTGAAAAATAAGTGCTTTTAACGTAACGTACCTAGTTACATGATCCTAACTTTTTGCCGCATTTGTCATAAAAAATATACATTCTGTAAAAAGATAACTTATGCTAAACATACACAAAAAAAAAACAAATATACAGACGAACATAGAACCTCCTCCTTTTTTGGAAGTCGGTTAAAAATAAACATGGCACGATGTAAAAGGTTGTTAAGCTTTTTCATCTTTCTTTACCTTCTCAAGCCTTGACGTCTTTACAGTCGAATTCGATTATTATGCAAAACGACATGCGTATCTAACGTTTGTAATGACAAACACATTTAATTCACTATGTATGTTTACTTAAATGAATATCGCAAGAGACAGGTGCAAATCACAAGTGACGAGCGAACATAAATTAAAATAATCTATGAAATATAATATATCGAGGTTTGAAACCTCTACGTTTTAACCTCTATGATAAATTTGTACAGTCTCGGCTTCTGCAATAAAAAAGTTCATTACTATATCACACCAATTACTGGTAAGGTTTCCACTTACTACACGTGCAACAGTTAATATGACATGGTCCTAATATGTAAAGCTGAGACTGACCGGTCCGTATCATCAAAAACTTGTGAGTGAATCGTTTAAGGTTTGTTTGTATGTTCTTATTTTATGATAACTGGAAGTAATAAGACATTGTAATCTTAGCAATTTCCCCCACTCACGAGCCCGGGCCGAGCGGCGCTGTATAAAAGGCGGCGTCACCTGCGGCACGGCCTCACTCTGCGCGCGGCGTTTGGATGCGACGGACATTTCTTTGTGGCGTTATAGTGCTCTCTCATATTTAATTCAGTGTTAAATATTGTCGTATTGATTAAAGTTAGTGTCTGATTAAAATTAGTTCATGATTAAAGTTAGTAAGAATTAAATTAAAGTGTTAGGTTGTTGTAGACCGTTCTTTTTTTAAAATCATTTTCACTTATGGTTTGTAAAAGTAATATATTTTCATAAAATCAATAAGTTTTCATTTTCGTCTTATATTTATTACAAGAGTGTCTAAATATTAATAAAAGTGATATCGTGAAAGGCTTGTTACTTAAGACAGACGAAAAATTTATAGACATCAAACAAATACGTTTTACCAAACCGCATTATAATAACATTGCCGCTAACTACATCTGCAAACAACGTATTTCACTAACATGATTTAGTTTTAATTGCATAATCTTGTTTTCAAACATATTGGAAACTGAAATTAAATCATCACGAACTATTTTCTTATAAGATGCGAGGCAAAATTAGTTCAAACAAAGATAATATCGCTTAAATATTAAAATATATTTCAGTTATAAATTTAAAAATCTAATCCAGTTGTAATTTAAAATAATGCCTGAATTTCAGGGATCTAGGTTAGGGCTAAAGCTGGGATTAATATGAAACGCGTGTAAACAAAGTAACATATACTCATGTTGTTAAAGTCATTAAATTTTGAATATTAAATATTGTTTTGAATATGAATTATGGACAGAACTGAAAATACATGGAGCTAAATAATTACATGTTTGAATTGAACTTTTCACGAATATCATTCAGAAAAGGTTACTTTAAGACTAAACGGGACCATCTTACTCCGCATATTTTCAGAGCTCTAACATTTTCTCTTTCAGCCGCTCAGAATCATAGTGTTGTAAGAATAAGAGCTAAGGTTTAGCGAACCAATGTACGTTTTCTTTTTATCTGTGTAAAATTTTTGCTACTTCAGTTGCAAAAGAGCTAAAATACTTAGGTGATTTCATGAAAATATTCTTTCAAATCATAAATAAACACAAAAACGAATAATGGAGTTCGTATGTGGCAATTTATTTGCGTCTTTTAATAATTTTACCAAGATTTTATGATATGTTTTTGACATGTAATATGGAGCCTTCTGCAGTTCCTTTTACCCAATCTGAGCAGCCTTGGTCCCTTGCATTTGCGTTAAATTGTTCACTTGGCCAAATAGCCGGAATCCCAAGCGTTCGCAATAACGGCCAGCACAATACACTCCTGATGTTACCTTTTGGCAACCTTGACCTGCTTAAAGCATTGCCCATTATGCCACTCCATTGGCGCAAGGTTTGGCGTGCCAGAAATTTGTAGGGTGCAATGAAAAATGGCAGGGTTTGATCGATGGGGGTTCCAATGGGATTATTGTGACGTACCGTTATGGGGCGCGGGGAATTTAGTTCTCTTCAGGGTTCTATTGGGAGATGGATGGAGCGTTTTGTATTCATGTATGTTTTGCGCCTCTCAAGGTTTATGAAATACAGAGAGAACGTTGTTGTCTTGAACTTTGTCTATTATTAAAATATTTTGTAATCACAGACAAACTGCACAAAACAAACAACGCAATACATGTGTATTGCAGTATTTATTAATAATCTTGATAAATTTGTTATTAAATATACTTAGGTCATACATTTAATTGTGTCGCAAATATTCATAATTGTACTACAATAACCACTTACCAATAGTCGTTACATATATTAAAAAAACTAATTATAAGATGATTTTTTTCAGAGATTTAAACTTAGGCTTAAAACAAACTCTGTGCAGAATTTATACCATATTACATTAAGCTGACAACATTTTTAAAGCAACTAAACAAATCACTTCATGTGATTTCTGGTATATCTCAGTTTTGTTTATTCCTAACAATGAAGTAAACTTAACATCGTATTAACTGAAGACACATTAAACTATTATTTGAAGCGAAACAGAAGTAAAAACTTGTAGGACTGCGGTTATCACGAAGCCTTGTTCACTAGACACAAGTACAACTAAACTTGCAAATTCAAGTGTGCTTGTAAATTAATTCATTAATGATTTATTTAAACGTAAATAATTGACAACAAACTCACACCAATTTTGTTTGTAAGCTTAGGTACTTTCGGTACTTTATAGAGTAGTAGATGTAGTTAGGTACTCAATTAAATTATGGAATGGATGGAATGGAAATCAATGGTATAGGTACATAAAAAAAAATCCCAAACCTTTTTCGCCAAATTCCTTTCTTTACTTCAGTTTTCACGTAGGTGTAATTTACACAATGAGGCCTTTGGCATTTCATTTTGAAATCCTTAGTTATTTAGAAACGACGACACAAAAGAATAAAATAAAGGGACAATGACCAAAGGTCTAAATATAACAAAATCCTCGACACGTGCAAATAGGTACTATATACTTTTGAATAAGGAGTTTCTCCGATAATGGTCACTGAGGAAAAATACTTCAAATAATAGGTGTAATAACAAAGTTATTTCTTTTTGAAACATTATGGTTTGATCTTTTTAGATTATTTTTATGCATTCACAATGCTATTTTTATATTAAGATAAAAAAAATACTTCCGACTCACCCGTAGCATCCGTAGCATCATCCCGTCTGAGCTGCTACGGGTGAGTCGATTTTTTCTAGTATTTTTTCTATTATATTAATAATCTTAACCTTATGGTAAAAATCCAAATCAAATGGAAAAATAATTATTTAAAAATCCTACAACAATTTAATTGACACTACTACTATGTAAAAATTAAATAAAGTGTACTGTAGTTATACAGGGCGTTTGTTAATAGCCTTATAAAGCCAAATATGGTATAGGTAGATAGGGTACCATGCATACGACCCCGGAAAGTTATTATAAACCATGAAAACCGCCACATGGCATGGCTGAGTTATTTTTTTTTGTATAGATAAATGCAAAATGACAACCCTATACGCAAACAGGCTATTGGCTACGATAAATCAATCCTATTAATAGGCAAAAGCTAAACACAGTTCGCCAACAATTTTGGGCTACCCACACTAAGTCTATCACGTTTATTAGGTATTCTAAATTAATATTTTTTCTTTTATATTCTTTAGGAGCTTTGTTTTTGTAAAAAAAAAAATGTTTAAAATTCTATATTTCCGTATTTCGACTTAGAGCTTTCTCTAAGTCGAAATACACTTCTTGAAGGTTAGTCACGTTAATTTAAAACATCCTGTAGTTGGCGTCACAACACAAAGTTTCTGTATTCAGCAGCTTCAGAGGCAAAATGTACCTTTTTGTATGCCGAAGAAAATACATTTACGCATCCCAAAGGTGAGCTAGCTTTACCATGAGCTGATGCAAACTGTTTCCGCTACCTTAAACTATCGAATATACTTCTCAAAGTTAATGCGAATGAGAGAAAACGATAGTTTAAGGTAGCGAAAACAGCTTGCATCAACTCATGGTAGGGCCACAGCACAGAGGTTCGAAATGTGGGGTTAAGAAACCCGACCGACACGTGGTCATACTGTCTTACCACACGTGTGACGGGGATTATTTTTTACAGTAGTCACACCGACTCACCCTTGACATGAAAAATTACAAAGAAAGTTAATTGACTTTTTCGTAATACAATACGTCACCCAAGTACCAGGATCTCATAAATATGGAAAAGGTTAACTAACTTCTAGAAAATCGCAAATTCAGCTTTTTTCAATGTGACTTACCTGTCAAGTGAGACAGCAACAAGGCTGTATACTGAAGCTGCGACTGAGAGCCCCTGGACGTATGGCACAGTTTTGCACATCAGCCACCCGAGCACCCAAGCTGTAACAAAAAAAAAACTTTTTACTTCATGGCAAGACGACGCGACGTCGGGAAATGCGGGGAAACTAAATAATACACAAACTAAATTTATTCAATTAATTTCACCTATGGGCGGTTGTTTTTTACTTTTGATTTTTGTATTTAATTAATTAAAATCTAAAATATTTTTTTCAATATAGGCTTACGCGCGCGCAGTTCATTAGAAATAAAACACTTTTTACGGATTACAGCGAATATTCATATTCATATTTTAGAATTATTTAGTTTTGATTTGTTGGTTTTTCGGTTTTTCCGGGGCCTAAAGCAAAAAAGCTTCTCATATTTTTATGAAATTACCCGCTCGGAACTTTATAAAGATGCATTCAAGTTTATTAAATTATTTAATAGCGTTCTGATTTTGATAATTATTGCTGAACTAAATTGATTAAAGTTAATTAGAAAACACGATCTAGCTACTGAATCTACCACCAGTTCACAAATTGGGAGGCCTCTCCGAGAAAGAACTGGCTGAAGAAAACTCAGAGCGGTTGTGTCGACCTCCCGTTTGATCCCTATCTACAAAACGAACTAACTGTATCAGATTTTTTTAAATAAACTTTAAAATCAACTTTATTGTATTCTTCATCATGTAAACTATTTTAATCGGTTTAATGATCAGATTGAACAAATATATAAAGAATATATAAAAAACATGAAGGTTCACTCAGATCAATACGCCACCAAAGATTCTCCAAGGACGTGCATTATCAATGCATTAAAATGAAAGAAAAAAGCTCCAAGGAGGCTCCTAGCTAGGCGCAACAAGTGGAAGCAGGTCACTAAATCAATATTTACACGATTCCCTGCAGCCGGATCTGGGTCAGGTCAAAGTCCTACCTGCGACCTCTTAGCCTTGCATTCCTATAACACCATCCCTTTCGCACGAACACTACCCCTCCTATCTACATCCCTCTCCCCCGTGGCCTTGCCCCGCAATAAAACGCATTACAATACAAACGTCGGAAATGACAATTCGGTCTCCAATTAAATATAAAACGTTTATGCAGAGTTATAAAGTCGATGTTTCCATAAAAATGGGTAAGGAAGAGTTGCATAGGTTCAGCTGTATCGATTTGACTGAGACTTATGAGAGTAAATGATTTGATTTTAATGATGGCTCAGGTATTGTTTTTACGGTTGCTTGCTATGGAGTAACCTAAATATTCGATCCATGACCTCATAACTTAGGGCACCGCTTAGGACAGTTTAGTATAGTGTCTAATGATAAATTGATCGTTCCTAAACCTTTTTGTTGAGATTTAGGCTTTTAGGCCACGCTACTTGAATTGTGGTTTTGGATATATTAAGTAGGTTTATGAGAAGTTCGGTGGCGCATTGGTTTAGCGCCTGGCCCAGCGATTGCGGAGGTTAAGCAACGTTGTCAAGGGTCGGTCATGAGATGGGTGACCAAAAATGTATTATCTCAAGCTTCTCCGTGCTTCGGAAGGCACGTTCAGCCATTGGTCCCGGCTGCATTTGCAGTCGTTAACACCCACCAATCCGCATTGGTCCCTCGTGGTGGGTTATGGCCCTCCTCCTGGACATGTGCTTGAACCTATTATTATTTAAAAAATATTCATTTGGTCATTTTTGGAGAAATTAATATTCCAATTTACCATCAACAGACAAGAAGTGACGTTATTCATGTAGGTATATATTGTATAAGACTTGGAAATTCTCCTTACGTATCAGAATGGTATAATTTGACGACCTCCGAGGTCGAGTAGTTCATGGTGTCGCCAAATCTGAGGTCCCGGGTTCGATTCCCGGCTCAATTTCTTCTGTATTGGCTCTGATCCTGGTGTTTGAGTTGCCTCCGTTCTCTCTATTAGATATTTTAGTTACGTCATCTGCACCTAAGCTGTTAAACATGAGATTTAATAAATAATTGTTATTAATTACGCCATCAATATTACCGTTCAGTTCAACAGTGAATTAATTTGCAAGATTGATGATTAATAAAATGTATGGCATTAATAACTTAGGTCGTGATCGAGTACTGTTTCAAACGACTATTACTTACTAAGATTACTTGACGCATACTGCTTTGTAACTACGTAAAATGTATAAAATTATCTTAATTTTATTTTTGTAATATATTATGCATTTGAAAGTTAGTTTTGTGTGTGTATGATGGCGTTGTAATTGATAACCATCAAAGCAGCAGCTTATTTTGTTTATTTGGAGCTATTAGAAACCACCTAGCAACCGGTCTCATTTGACAGATGAATGTGATACATTGCTTCTTCTTTCAAGTGGTTCTCAGCGACGACGGTGAGTATCAGAAAAATATCAGATAGGTACACTGATAGTCGAGGGTAAAGTTCTATTTTCAGATGGTTCCTTTAAAAATGAAATGAAAAACTTAATAAAAAATGTTAGATTATAAATATAATGAGGTCCTTATCCTTCGGTCTTTTAGACATAATGCTTATAACATTACAAATGAGGTCAGTACCATATTCAATTATGAAATTAGGACGGCAGTGGCAGTGAGAGGTGTTTGTTTTTATGATCCCCTCCGAATTTAACGATGCCTCTTCAAACATGGCCAGTGTGCCCTGCTCAACCGCTCTGTGCTCGATATCAGAATTCAATTGTTGTATTTCACTACATATCATAAAACAAAGTCCCTCGCCGCGTCTGTCTGTCTGTCTGTTCGCAATAAACTCAAAAACTACTGAACGGATTTTCATGCGGTTTTCACCAATAGATAGAGTGATTCCTGAAGAAAGTTCAGGTGCATAATAAGTTGAGGTTTTCTGTAAATTGGCAGAAATATGTCGATAATTGTTGAAGAAGTCGGCAAAAATTAAGCCGTCTGGGGAGCTAGTTACCTTAAGCATTTAAAGCACGTTATTTTAACCTTGTACAAACACCATTGCATTTAAATGAATATATTAGGAGTTATCGCAAAAAAATTACGCGTGCGAAAATAAATTCAAGCGCGATTCTTACACCGAGCGGGACGGGACTCGAACGGGATGAAAGAGACTTTTGGAGATTGGAGGTGACGACTGTAAGGTCTTTGTTTTCTTTTTGGGTGTTGTTGAAAGGTCACATTTGGCAATAAAAGGAAGGAACCGAAGCGAAGCGACGGCGGGTCGCTAGTTATATTATATTGTTGTTATTTCATTATGGCCTTGAGGAAAATGAAGCGGTATGCAATACTGTTAGTAAATACTGGAGCCTAATCGCGCTAATTTTCAACGACAAAACCAAAGCTTAATTGTAACCGTTTCAGTTTCGTTTACAGAAAAATACTCGCTTTAGTTTTGTTAAAACTGTTAAATATTTTATCTCAGGAGTCTAGGATTACAATCTGGGACAATTTAAGTGAAAATTATGAAGCTAAACCAAGATTTTTAGGTAAATATAACCTAAATGACAACGAAACGTTTTTGGTTTTATCGTTCAGAATAGGGATGATGACTAATGAATAAAATAACTAAATACTAATAAAAATCGTAAACATATTAAACTTTAAGAGTAGCTTGTATACCTCTTGGTTTTATATATTGCATATTATTTATTTTATGACCCTTCAAAGTTGGGTGGACAAGTCCATTTAAAAAGTATAAAATTTATTAAAATTAAATGATACCTTTAATTAGTCCGTAAAATGTATAGCAAATTTGTCTAAGAAACTATTTTGATAAACACAATATTTAATATAGCTGCTAAACAAATTTCCTACGCGTTGCATACAAACTACTTATTCGTGACGTCATAACTAGGAAGCCATTAGTATGGAGCGTTTATGGGCGAGTCCATTTATGTGCATTTCACACTGTGATATCTCGGGCAGTTTTCATGCTAGCGAATTAATTCTTTTACCAATGTTTCTGTTTTTGAGAGGTAATTTATGTAACATAAAATAAAAAAAATTGTCATCATGCCTATTACCTCGATTGGGCTCCAGTTCTCTCACTTATACTCTGAAATATTATGCATTTGAAAAAGGAATGCGGGGCCCTTCACGTTTCCAGGGGTCTGATTCATCAAATCACATTATATGAAAATCATCTAATTTGAAATTCAGTGCGGAAATGAATTTCAATACTTACTTACTTCCCGCTTTAGTGCGGGAAGTAGTATTCCAAATCCAAAACGGTAGAACATCAGCTAGCATTATTTTTATAAAACTTATGTTTGCATAACTGGTGATTTAACATGGCCACACGAACCAATTTAAAAATCACATTTTTACTAAGAAATTTCCTCGCATTTCTTAAGAAAAGCATTATTTATAGGTACAAGCCTTGTACTAAAAGCTATTTGCATTGCCTCGAATGATTAAAGCCAACTTTAAAAAAAAACAAACCATCCTCGACAATGCAACTAGCTTCCCGTTCTCGGCTGTACATTACAGCCGAGAACGGGAAGTACTATGTACTATAGATAAGTCATATAGTGTAACAATATTATCTTTACGCTTATGTCTTTATAATGGAATAATTATAATGGAATATATTATTGATCAGGATTTATTGAAATCTTTTTTTTAAATAAATAAAAACTAAAACAATAACAAAACTTTCTTTACGAATATAGTTCAAAAAGCTTTTAAGCTGACTAACTAACTAAACTAACTAACTTTAAATTATTGTTAAAAGCTATTATTTACTATTAAGACTGTTAATCTTAGTTTGTTTAATGTTTGTTGATTCAAAAGGTTAATACCTGTGCTAATTTTAAACCATTACGTTAGTTTCATAAGTAGATTAAATTCCAAACTATGAAAGCTGTGGTTTAAAACGCTCATTAAAATTTAGTCCATTTAGTAAATACCGAAAGCAGACGTTCTAATTACTTATCGGGTTATTAAAACTAAACTAAACTTAGGTTGAAATAAAGCTAAATTATTAAGTTTGTTTAGTTTCAATTTTTATGACAACAGCCTTTTGCTAATATTTTTCTAGAAAATAATTTAAATAGTCTCTGAAACCATTTCGGGTTTCTGAACTCGATAATTGGAAAGGTCAAAGTCCAATATTCAGTAATAATTATGTATAGACTTTTATAGACACAATATCAAAATAATATAGTAAAGTTGAAACTAACCTAATGTTATTATCTATTTTCATATTATCTACGCGGAGGAGTGACCTCTAAATTATTAGACTGTACATCAGCAAACACAATATTGACGTACTTAATTTAAAATATTGGATTTAGCTTAATTCAATACGTTTATTAATTAAGATGAACCGTTGATATAAAAACCAAACAATATATTAGTAGATCAAAGGCTCTCGAAAAAACCTACCTCTAAAAA
Organism: Agriphila straminella; assembly: GCA_950108535.1. Lineage (NCBI taxonomy): Eukaryota > Metazoa > Arthropoda > Insecta > Lepidoptera > Crambidae > Agriphila > Agriphila straminella. Next base: position 15,834,497 of record OX467317.1, read on the forward strand.
GCAAGAAATAATATTCAAATCACTAGATCTAGATACGCATTACCATTGTAATAATGAAAACACCTCTATTGAAGTCGGGTGGGGCTTTTAAAAAATGGGACCAACTTGAAAAAACGAGTTTACCTAATGTAATAACGTTTGAATCATTTCAATCGGTCCAGCCGTCTTTGAGTAATCGGTGGACATACACAAAAAAAACAAATATACAGACGAACAGAGAACCTCCTCCTTTTTTGGAAGTCGGTAAAAATATACAGTGCTCAAGATTCTAATTAAATAGACATTAAAATGTTAATTCTTAAGCATCGTCCTAAGGAATCCTTTTCTCTGTCCGCGCATAACCCCTGGCCCCCCACCCCCCGGCCCTCAGACCCCTTCTAGAAGTGGGTCAGGCTGATGAACTGGGCCACCACGGTACAGGTGGGTCTGCGGTCTGAAACGTGTTGCTCCTTGCTGAAGTTAGGAAAGATGTTTTAAGCTTGAGTAACTGACGGCAGGATTTAAGTTGTCGGTGGAAAAAGTTACTTTATAAACCCTTTCTATATAGAGGACCGGTTCAGTAGTCTACCGGCTCATTGTGTACGGTCATTCAAATCTGTCAAATTTCACCGATTGGTTTAAAGTTTAAAGCCATATTGTTTTTTCCTTTATTTACCATTTTAAAAAACAAGATAATAATAATGTTTATAATCACAATTTTAAACCCCTAAGGTTTGTTTGATGCGATTTCATTCACTAATAAAACTTAATAAAACTAAAACAAAATTAAAAACTAGGAATTGGGTAGGTAATACTCGTAAGTGTAACAATGACAGTCATTACATAATATTTTTTAAATTACATAAAAAATAGACCTTGAGTCGGTTTTTTATATTAGTGCTTGTTAAAGTACCAGACAATTCATGCGGCAGATTATTTATTAGTCGGGGGACGAGATAGTTGGCAGTTCTTTCGCCGACACATTGTTCGCACGACACGTCTGGAGCCGGTTTCTAGCTACCGCGCGCGTATACACCGGGTGATTTATTTCCTTTTTAAAAACGTCGTTAAAGAAATGAGTTTTTAAAAACATATATTTGAACTGGCCCCATATGTTTATGGCCCATATGTTTTTGCATGTTACGTTGTAGTCAGAAACGGTTAGTAGTGCTAAGGAGATTCACCGAAACGGATACTGAAATCATATAATAATATAACACAAGTGAACCCCACACACACTTGATTCAATGAAATTATTAAGACAGTTTTTTTTTTGTTAGTCTAAATGTCTAACCGTATGAAAATCTAATCTACTTATCCATTTTCAATTAAAGATAATGGTCGTTAAACTCGTAACTGTGTTAGTTCGCAAACTTAGATAAGACAAGATTTACGGAAAAGTGGATAATTAAATGGCGGCACTTTAACTAATTAACTAGTATTAATGGAAGTAAGAAAACTTAAGAAATCTTTTTATGGAACCGTCGGTTCATTTGAGTTAAATTTCGATTATATTAGGTTTATGTTAAAATAGTTATGCTAAAAGAACAGAATATAATTTAAAATTACTACTAAAAGTATGATGTATTTTTTGATGTTTTTGAATGTAATCTAATAATTTATTTTATAAAATTACGGATTCTGCTGTAACTTACTTAAATGAGTTAGCCAAACAAATCAATAAAATCAATTTAAGATCGGGCTTCGAAATATTATTAGGATACTATTAACCATATAGCGAAACAAATAGAATTATTAATTATAAATAGTAAAAAAAAAAATACTTTTATTCATAATTATAAAAAAAACAAAGTATTTATTTAGATGATGAATGACTATTATAAATTCATGTAAATGAAAAGTTGAACAAGATATAACATTAGGAAATAATATACTGAGAATAGATAAAGGCCTTGACCGCATTAATATACTCGTAATTATTTTAATTTCATTTGAATTTTTAGAGTAAATATTAATTACAATTTTAGGTAAACCAAGCCGCGGTACCGCCGGAAAATATCTAAATAAGCTGAAGGAAGGAATATTTTTATCGGTTCCTATATTTTTTTATTTTAATTAAAAACTTGGTGGTATGATCACAGCTGTTGACGAAGCTTTAAGTTATATTATTTTGTCGATCTTGATTTTAGCGTAGACATTTTTTTAACAAATTGACCATAATATTCTAATAATTATTTAGACTTAATGAGTGAAAACGTTAAAGTGTAGCAGAATATGAAATATTGCATACTTGCGTCTGACGCAAGTGAAATATTATAAACTCACCCATTGGCAGCACCCGTTCACGAGCATGACGCATGAACTAGCCATCGCTTTGCTCAACCATATTTGAGGGAACGTAACGACCCGCCTCACACACCGCAGAAATGATTAAAGAGAGCATAACATACTAGTTGAAAAGTTGAAGAAACTCGGTGAAGACCAATAATAAGTCTCGATTATAGTTCAATATGAGGTATAATGAGGTAGATACTAGATATTTTAGGCTAGACATCGAATTAACATTTATTAATTCGTACAAGCACTTCGTTAATAATATTTTAGTACCTAAAGCCTATTTCTAAATCCCCACTCTTCATATTTAACGAAGGGCAAACCACACATTACATTCACACCCGTAAAGGGTTACTCTACAGTCCGTTAATGAATTATAATAATGTGAACATGTGAATATTATCTCATTCAAAAATGGTAGGTTCGTGTTATTTAATTAGGACGCTCAAAAGGGACATTCCATTTCTGCTCCATTTACTTAATATTACGAATCTGAATAAGTAATCTGTGAAAACCATTTTCAGTAAGTAATCCAAACAAAACTGATAATCAGAGTAAAACAAAATTTTCAAGATTGTAATTTTGATATGAATAATAAATTCAAACTTTAAGTTGCATAGAAACCAGTAGAAAATAATTTTGATGATGGTGACTCCTCACTTGTAATTGCTACCTAATCGACTTCTTTTATAGGATTATTGGATAAAGCTAATTGTTCTCCTTACCTTTTTTCACTTTATACAATTTAATAGTTTTATGGGGAATCATCTTAAGGCGAATGTCCACACACGGTTTTTCACTGTAAAAATCTACAGTTTATTTATACGCCGTGCGTAGGCACAGCTGTTGACAGTATGGTATGGAGCACATCGAAGCTTGTCCGTCCAGACACGGTTTTGTAACAATAAAAAGTTCACAATAAAATTTTCATTGATTGATTGATTTCATTGATTTTCCGTGCGTAACACAGTGGCCCTACCATGAGTTATTGCAAACTGTTTACGTTACCGTAAACTATCGTTTTGTCTCTTTCACTCGCATTGACTGTGAGCAGTATATCCGATAGTTTACTGTAACGTAAACAGTTTGCATCAACTCATGGTAGGGCCACAGGTCGTTTCTTGCATAACTAACTGTCGTTATGCAAGACTTGGATACATGAACTTATTTTAAAATTGATTTTCAAAACTATTCGACCAATCGTCGTATCTCTATCTATCGCTGTTGTAAACAACGGTTAGAACCCAGATACAATGATTAGTGGAATACGTTATTAAAATAAGTTCATGTATCTAAGTCAGCTTTGACAAAAATGTTAGTTACGACAGTTAGTCATGCGAGGGACGAGTTAACTGGTGTTGTGTGGAGCACTATGGAATCTTGTCCATGCCACCCCGTAGCAAAACGGTGTGTTGACAAGCTTCCATATTACTCCATATAACACTGTCAACCGTGCCTACGCACGGCGAGTTAACCGTAGATTTTTACGGTGGAAAACCGTGTGTTGCTACCTGCAACTTAAGAAAAGGTTTATTTGGCCGCGCCGGTACGGCATCTTAAGAAGCAAATTGATAACCAACTTACGCCAGACTCCGTAATAACTATATAGCCTATAAATCTGTGCCTAATCCATAATCTATTCAAGCTGTATTACCGCGATCGAGGGCATTGTTTTGAAGCACAATATTTACCCAGGGCCTTGAGGAATCTTAACGGGGATAAGTGAATCGGCCAACAAATTGGGTGAAGTTGAAATATTGGCCAATACTCAGTGGCCTATTTGTTGACCAGTGGGTCCTTGGGTGGATAGATGTGTGCAATTTAGATAGCGACCCTAGTTGAACTAAAGGTTCTGTTTGATCCTTGGAGTTAAGGACGCAGACTTTATTAAAAACTTTTTTGATGTAACACTAGAACTAGAAAGTATTCGGTACACAATTTAGTTATTCAAGAAATCTAGGTTTCTTTCGCATGGATTTTTTGGAATTCGTGGAAACTAGTTTTGGAATCTCTGGTCATATAATGTTTTTACTTTTTAGATTTTTGACTTATACAAGCATGCAACTAACTTTATTTTAAAATATTATTTTTTTATTGAAATACTTAAAACACTTGTTACGTGTATCAGTTCTTTTTAAATGTATTGATTTTGTATTTTTTGTTATATTTGGCGAGATTTTTATTTGTTTTGATTTTTGGAAAATGATGTGATAATTATGTATAATAGTAAAAACCAACTTAAAAACAAAATGCTTCTGAAACTAATAGATAACATTTCTCATAAATGCTAAAATATTATATTTTGTGTCTTGAGTATTTGCCAAAACGCCACTCCATTCATAATATTAGTTGATAATAAATCGTCGACAGTATTTTCCGAATTTATTCCCTTCTCCAGGAATCCGTTGGATGCTGCTTAGATTTCTCAACACGTCTTCCCTCCAATAACATCATCCAGCTCAGTAATTTTATTACAAAGATATGATAACTTGATAGTTTTAGTAGTGATATGACTATTGTTGTTAATTATTAAACTAAGAATTTAGATTTTATTTGTAAGTCTCAACAAAGCTTACTCAAAACTTACCTATGATAGCCGTTTGTAACTTTGACTCAATTATTTGTAATTAGTTAGTGTGAGTTGCACCAAAACGCTGTCAAAGTTATAGTTATCGTCAAATGATAACGCTACCTATTTGTCACGTCAAACTAGTCAAAGGACATCATGCTGGCTAGCAACCTCTTTTTTGGTAACTTGTGCTTAACCGGTACTTTAACAAGCTTGTTATCGTTAAAGTTAGATGGTGCAACTGAGCCTTAGTATCTGATAAACAATTGATAAAGTAATCATTGTATTTATATTCTTCTGCAACAGAGAGATTAAAACCTAAAACTTATCTAGACTGAACTCTTTTCTTGTCACTCTTAGCATTACGATGTCTTTCGCTATTACTATAATATAATATTTCACGATGAACAACGTCACAGACAGAGCCAGCCTTTTCCTATTCCTTAAAAATATTTTGTTTTTAGAATTTATTTATTTTTAAAACAAAATCTAACACACTTACTCTCTATGTTCTTTTTTTCTTTAGCTTGCAATAAAGGTAGCTTATAACCGAAATAAAAAATAATTTAGATTTTTTCAGTTATTATTAATCAAAGGGCATGTCCACACTATGCTAGCCTCGGATTCGTCAGCGCTAAAAAATATTTAGGTAAAATATTTCGGATATTTTTTTAAAAGGGCATGTCCACACTAAGCCAGCGGCGTATTCCGCGCGCGGGCGATAAATCCGTTAAACGTCACGATCAGGAATAGGCGGCGACGCTCTATCGAATTGTTAAACACCGCCAGAATTATTCTATCAATTCATCTTCAGTCTTATTATTGATTATTGTTTTTCCCTAGAGCCGAAAATAAGATATTCTTGCTTCGGTCGCTGTAATTATTTGCCGATAAAGGACAAATCTTTGGTAACGTTTAGTATAAAATAAAACTACTCCATAAATAATATAATACGGTTATATTTTTTTATGCAAACCAAAGAATTATAGCAAATTAAATTGTTATTTCTTTTACTTGGATTTTTATAAATCAACCTGTGTCGATGAGAGAATTTATAAATTCCATTTAGTATTGTAATGTGAAATATTTTGTAGGCATTTATTTATAAGAATAACACGATGAGTTAGAAAAAATATAGTGCATATTTAACAAAATATTGTTTATCAATTTTAACATCCACTTTGGGTGCGCCATTAAAGTAAGTATTAACAAAATTTCCATATAACATCTAAAAGATATTTTTGAATTTGAAATTTTTGCATTCACAATGCTATTTTTACACAATACTAATTAATATACTAGAAAAAATACGACTCGCACCAGATCAATACTCAGACGGGAATCGAACCCGCGACCTTTGGATATCCGGTCCAATGCTCTGACCGCTGAGCTACCAATTTCATCTTAATCGATTGCCAAATATCTGGAAAGATATTTCAATTGAATGTCGAGGTAATTCCTCACATTGGTGAAATAACGCTGGCTTGCAGCGTAAGAGTAGGATATACTAGAAGAAATTCGGCGATGTCACTAGTGACTCGGTAGCTCAGCGGTCAGAGCATTGGACCGGATATCCAAAGGTCGCGGGTTCGATTCCCGTCTGAGTATTGATCTGGTGCGAGTCGTATTTTTTCTAGTATATTATTTAGTATTATCTAAGTGATAATTTAAATGCATGCAATTACTCTAATGTAAGCAAATACATATTACCCTAACACATTTTGTGTTTAGCTATAAAATTAAATCGAACCTTGAAGTAAACTCTGTACACATTTACGATAGTTCAGTGACGCGTAGACGCAACGCTTAAATTTTATGAGGCCAGCAAACTTTTATGTCGCTTTTGGGTGTAAAACCACTTGTTAAAACATATTTAAATTATTATAATGTTTCTGGGGGTCTATTACGAAAAGTTTCACGCGATACACGCAGCTGCGTCCGTGCTTCGTTATGATTGTTTCCTATTACAAAGCACTTGCGTATGCGATATTGCAAAGTGATTGCGTAAGTTTGACAGTTTTTCTTTAGCGTATTCGACATCATTCGTTTAATAGTCTTTGGGCTACGATAGCCAAATTGAAAATGTGTTTAATGGCCACAACCGACGAACTGCGGACGACTATCGTGACCAAGTGACTGCGTTACGCAATTGCGTATTTTATTTTCGTAATAGGCCCCCAGTTCGCTATCATTTTGTTTGTGGCTACCGAATTTTATGATGCATATTTTTTCTTTTAATTCATTTCAGCATCTCATCTTTATAAAGCCCGCCCACACCTTCCAATCCGATCCGATTTATCGGATGAATGTCTAAACCTTTAAACTTTTGCGTTGAACACACAGGTATTAAAAGCTCAAGCTAGACGATAGGTATTTTATCTTTCTTTAGTTTACGCGTTTAATACCTGTGTGTTTTCACACGCCTCTTAGTTCAACATCGTACTAAATAATTGAGTGTTTCAGATAGTGCTGTCAGTAGCACTAGTAACATCGTTATAACGAGATTACTTTGTTGTTTTTTCTTGTTTGTATTTTCGCCTTTCATGTCTGCCATCTACTCAATTTGCCTCACGTCCGTCATTTGTCAGTAGTTGGAGTTCTAATATGACTTACCGAGCTTTCGATTCGCAACATCATCGGGAAGTATCGATATGCCATCTATTACACTCGATAAGAATCCCGTTCGAACATCTGATCTGACAAGGTCGCGTTTCGCATTAATCTCGTGCATTGGCTGACGGACTCCGAAGGCTGCACTCCTTACAATATCGCTCCATATTGGATTTCGCGGATCATTTGCCTCTTTTATTACATTATGCCGTTTTCGAAGGCTGTGGGAATTGATATATTTAACGTAATATGCCCTTGGAGTGGTATTATTTGAATTGGCTCATATTTTATGGAACGATGAGAATTCTACATCCGAATAGCTATGCGTTACCATATGATTGATAATGTGGCGTTTGATTATGTAACGCGATAAAGGAAATATGTGGCCAATAATAGTTTTATTCACGAATAGTAATTACAATGTAGTGCGATATTTGAATAGTTAGTAAACCCACAAATAAAGCTCTGCTGAGTTTGAGAATAGTTGGTGTAGTGTAGTCTGCTCAGTTATGAATTGTTGGAATATTCTATAAAACTATCTGACTGATTTGGATATCTACGTGATAATAACTAACCCAATCAGTCTATGGTATGAGCGGTACGATAATGAATCTGTCAGTGAGTCAGCCATATTTTATTAAATAATAAATAAATAAATCATTTATTTCCTTATCACACAATAGGTTACTTTACTTAATTCTAGAACAAATTTGAGTAAAATCAAGAATGACCTGAAGTGTGAGAAGCTGATGCCCATAATAGGTTTTAAAAGAAAACCGGTTACACAAGTCACCAGGACATAAAGTATAAATAAAGTTAAAAACCTTAATAAGGTAGTAGAAGATACATACAGTTATTTCTACATCTAAAATCAACGATAATTGCAAATATTTCGAGACTATTTAGTAAATTGTTTAAGGTTATATTAATAAAATTCTGATTTTGTCAGAAAATCAAAATTCATTTACTCAAATTAACTACAGAATGTTGTACCTTTGTAATTGACTTCACATCGGTTTATTAACATTTTAGCTATTGATTTTCGTCCATTGACCTATGTTTGTGATAATTGTTTTATCGGAAAATTTGATAAAAAAACGAGAGAAACAACTTAATTAAAAAGATTATTTGAGACTAGAAACAATTTCGGGAATAACTCTGGTAGCAGATGAATGGCCGCCGCCTAAGCTAACATTTGCTAAGTACGTGACTTGGGTATGATGTATCTAGGTTTTACTTTGGTACTACATACTTAGTACTTTGTCACACTAACATGATAATGAGCATTAGTGTGACCGACAATGAAAGTATTCCGAAACCTACTTCGAGCCTACCAGTCCCACACAAATGTTACTTAGTTACCTTCCATGTGTAGCTTCTAATTACTACTTAAGTCCTTTATTTGTGATGGGAAAATAAACAAACATTTTATTCTATTTATTCAGCAGTTTGCTGAGGCGGACCATACCATTTTTTCTCTATGTAGGTACCTAGCTTTATAACTACATATTCACATTTATCAAAACTTATCATACATTACAGTCTGTAATGTCATGAAAAATGGGAAAAAATAGAATGATAGTTATGTGGAATGTTAACCATCGGCTACATGTACGGTCTCACTGACGCAGCATTACCTGAGTATATAGCCATTAGGAGCTATCACCCACATAAAAGGGGTCTTGACAATCGGACAGGCAGACAGAAAGACAGACGGATAACAAGTTTTTCCTTTTGAGATACGAAACCTAAAAATCGCAAGTAACACTCTGTAAGAGCCGATTTCACTGACTGTCAATAAAAACACGTTTATATTATTTCAAATCGATTTCATCAGCTCATTGATAAAATTGATACAAGATTTACGAGGCATTCCTTATTTTATTACATAATGTGCAACTTTTGTTAAAGGAAAAATTTCTTTGTCATGTGAGTGACAGCCCTAAAGTTTTCGGACCTAATCGCGTTTAAAATCAAAGTTAAATTGGGTCTGAGTCAAATCGAACGACGAACATCGTCCGTTATCGCAATTCCTTTTTGTACCTCTAATAGCCCCCAAAGCATGAGGTTAATACCTTCCGATGGAATTGTCGGAAACCCATGTGAATGGCAGGAACGCTTACCTAATACTGTCACGTACTAACTGAACATATAGGAATGACTGGAACGTATTGTTTTTGAGGTCAATAAACGAGAAACGTTCATGAACGATAATAATTCATAAAGAGCGTCTCTTTATATAGGTACTGTAGAGATAGAGAGCTCTAATAGGTCTCCAACTCAAATCAAAGAGGGTGTAACTTTAAATAATTATGTTTTATTTTAGTGAATTTATACTTTACAACAAAACTAATTTTATTGATCTCGGACAACCTGGAGCGAAGCCGGTTAAAATCAGCCCCTGTCAAGACATTACATCACAAACCTTCTTTTTTAATTTACTTTTATTTCAATGATTTGAAATAACCAACTATTCTAAAAAGGCTTACATACACACAGAGTAAACATTTACTACTAGCTGATACAGCCTATAAATACACCATCCCTAAAGTACTTACTTATTTCGTTTTAAAAAAATCGTCATCTCTAGTCAGGCCTTAAAAGAAAATAAAACATTGTCTCTATACAAAAATAACCAAGATAAACTTTTTAAATTATGCCTTTGACAATGGAGATCTTAATAGTTTCGAAAAGACAGATGATGCTGCCCCCCTCTCGACGGGAATTGTCGGGATCGAGTTAACATCAGGATCGAATAAACGACAAGAATTTGTTATTTTGGTACTTTGAAAACGATTTCCATGGTTTCCATAGGACCACTTTGACGTTTACTCGATTCCAACTCGATCTCTATATATTTCATTTTATTTAAAAATACGAGATATTTAATAATACGACGCGTTTATAACAACCTCTTTTCTTAAAATGTTCCAAACAAGAGAATTGCACTACTTTTAAATTCTCAATAGTTGACATACTGTATTTCATAGAGTACATTATTATACTAGAGACTGTATTTGTTATACTGTATTTGACCTGAACTTGCGTGTATGTATTGTACGTGATGTCTAAGTATGCGTGTACGCAAAACCGTGATTTGTTCTGTCCACTTTATATTTTTGCATTTACTATCAAAAACATAAGTTAAACAACAAAACCTGTATTTAATAAGACGTAGAAAACTATTTCACTTAGTTACTTAGGCATGACCGTGTCGCGATCTACGCTTATCTCTTAATCCTTAGCTTTGAATGCCAAGCTTTGCTAAGGTTACTTCAAGAAGACGAATTGTTGTTGTGGCGTTAGATTTAAGCCCTTTGGGTACGTGTTATGTATAATGCTCTATCCATCAAAACAATACCTAAGTTGTAAATAATAAAAAAAACTTACCTAATACTTTCACTACATTACCTAACTATCGTTACCAATCAAGTATTTATTGATATGAGTATTTTTCTCATCACAGAAAAATGAAATTATTCTTCGTTCTTATTCTTCTTCTTGTCAATAAAAATTTAGTTTTTGCTTATAAAATATCAGGTTTTTTTTATGTCCAAACATTAACCTTAACAAATTCCAAGTTCTGTGATTGCGATTACTCAGCCACGTCATATTAGTTAAAAAAAATCAAAGCAAATATTAACACTTTTATTTGTAAGTATAAGTTGACCATTTAATATGTCCGTTGAACCTGAAATAGATATCTGAAAAAAGGTGAAAAAAGGTCAGGTGAATTGTTGCGAATGAGTTTCAGATTAGGGCCTAAGAAATATTTTCTTTGTAATAGTCGGCCCCTAAAACTGAGTATTAAATGTACGTTCTTTTACTGAAACGAAAATTTCTTCGGTGACATCAATCTTTACAACCCCAAAAAGTATCAATATTTTTCCAACCATTGAAATTACCTACATAAAGCGACAGACAGACAATTAATGAGCAACAAAGTGTTCACTTAAATGATCTAATGCTAGCAGATTCTTTCAATTTATGCAGTTTCAGAATACTTCACATGAACAACCTACCTACCTAATGTCAAAGTTTACAAAATTTTAGTTATTTTATTACACAAAAAATTAAAGAAATCTTTTAATCTTCGCTTAACTTAAAATCTCTAATCGGTTATTCAGTACTCGTAGTCTAATTCAATAACTAATTAACTAGTTGTGGACTTTCCAAACCCAAGACCAATTTGGCTTGAATAAACGCTACGCTCCATGAATTTTTTTATCACATAAGTGTGCGTTCTTAGTGGCGGAGAATCGCGAATTCAACATTCGCAGCGGGCGAATCACGCACCACGCGCGCGCTTTGCGTCTTGCGTCTCGGCAACCATCGGATTTCATGCGTGGCCGTAAAGACTGGTTTACATTATCTTAGTCTTTAGTAGAGTGCTTTAGTAGCGTGCGAGTAGATTCGAATGCGAGTGCTTTAGTAGTTTTGGTGCCTTTCCAGTGAGCGTTTACATGCTTCAAGTACAGTGTCATTTGACTAAAGCACTCTACTAAATACGTTACTAAAATGTCGATTGACATGCTTCCAGTGCGAATTTGTCGCGCGGGGGGTGAGCGGGCGGCGCGGGCGCGCGGGGTGTTCTACTGGAAAGCGATGATTTCAGTTGAAAGGCTACTAGAACGTTACTCTCTTTAGTCATAAGACGACCGTTTGCATGTTTCAACTAAAGCACTCTACTAAAGACTAAGACAATGTAAGCCAGCCATAAGTCAGTTTGTTCACCGACACCGAGACAGTTTGTCCACCGACACCGTTGTCACTGTGCCGTCACCGAGAAAGAGCTGGCAACGCCTAGGTAGCAATATCATACAATTAGGTACATTCAATATGGCTGCCTGTCCGCTACACACCCGTCGCATCATCCTGAACTGCCCCCTTCAATGACTGTCAAAAGTAATATCGAAGTATTGTTGTGATTGAGATGGATACGCGATGTATAGCTCTGTCTCTATCACTACATCACTTTTATGTTTTTTTTTGGACAAGACACCCGCGTGTTCCTTCGCTTAGCAATCCGCATAAGCGGTGCACCGCCCGCCGCCACCGAAGACGCGCGGTAAAGACTAGTTTACATTATCTTAGTCTTTAGTAGTATGCTTTAGGAGAGTGCTTTAGTTGAAACATGTAAACGGTCGTCTTATGACTAAAGAGAGTAACGTTATTACTCTCTTTAGTCATAAGTAGCCTTTCAACTGGAATCATCGCTTTCCAGTAGATGTAGTCTTTCGCCCGCTCACCCCCCGCGCGACACTTTCCTCGCACTAGATGCATGTAAATCGACATTTTAGTAACGTAGTAGTAGTATTTTAGTAAGTAGAGTGCTTTAGTCAAATGACACTGTACTGGAAGCATGTAAACGCTCACTGGAAAGGCACCAAAACTACTAAAGCACTCGCATTCGAATCTACTCGCACGCTACTAAAGCACTCTACTAAAAAAAAATATTGTAAACCAGCCTTAAGAGATACAATTTTCAGTTAATCAGTAAGGCGAAAACGTCCCACTTTTCTGTAAACACTCGTCTCAATTTGTGAAGCCAGAATCAAGCGTTTACTCAAAAAATTCAGAAGTTTTATTTTTTTCTAATCCTAACTTAATTCAAAAGGCTGATAAAGGATTATCCTATTTTCTTTTGGACTTTTTGTTTAAATAAAATAATTCCAAGTGCACAATAGTCTTGACAATTTAATACGCACTCAGTCAAATTGCACTTAGTCAAATACTTAAGCACCTCCAAGAAATTATGAAGTGCCAAAAAGGTGTAGGTATATAACAGTATGTAAGCTAACTAAAGGCAATCTTTTTAACCCAGTAATTAGAATAGTCGAAACTTGCACATATTAAACTTAAAATGAACTTTTTTATAGATTCCACATAATCATACTCGTTAGATATTCTGGCTTCATTTAAAAATGAAACAGAATATCTGTGAATCTGCCAACTAATTCGGAACGTGAACACGCACACAAAGACACAGGCACACACACACGCACACACACACACATTTAATTTAATGGTACCTACTAAATTCATCCGTTGGTCCATAGTCTGAGAGGCATGTTACAGGTTCACCTAGCATAGATTCATTTGTTGTATTGATCTGTGTCGGGACTCGGGACAAAATAAAGATTTATTTTATTTATTGGCAAGAAAATATATCTATATCTCTTTTTATCTCTTTATTATCCAATATCCATAGCTCTTAATAATCCTGGTAGCGTTAAAAAAAACATCTTTTGCTGTCATAAATTGAGTCCATTATCAATACGGTATTAGAAATCAATTTTGGCACAAACTCTTAGGCAAAGAATCCTTTTCAAGTAAAGCAAAGCCTCCTGTGGGATTTGATTGATCAAGCTTATGTTTCATTGTTTTATAAGAACAAGCTTATTAAAGTCGACTTTGTTAGTATAGAGATAGAGCTTCTTTTTTTGCTAAATGTACACAATATTATTTTAATTTGGCGTCCTCTGCTGTTGACTGGCTTTTATGCTAAGTCTAGCATCTTAAAAATGTATATAATATTATTGTTGCTTAGCCATTATTAACGTTTATTAAGATTAAAAAAATACCTACTACCACATTTTATTCAGCATAATATTATAAAGAATACACCTACTTTTCCTCCTTCTATAAAAACCAACAAAATTAAATGCAATATAAAAAGTACCAAATCCTTTTTATGATCTCGTAACGTCACTTTCCCCTATTAACATTACTGTATTATAGCTCGTCCGACCTTGATCCTAAGTGCAAGGGAGCGGTCGCCACATATTTCATCCCGAGGGCCGGCGATTTATCCTATGCCCCTTGAGTTCCAAGTAAGATCATAACTTTTTTTAGGTAAAGGTCATCTGGGAAATTGGGAACCAGTCATAACATCGTTGTCAAGTGGAAATTTCATACTAGAGAACTCGTTGATATAAACAGCTTAGTTAAATAATGTAGGTACTAGAAAAACAACTTGTATCCAGCTATGCTCAATCGAGCACTGTGTCGCATCAACATAAGAAAAACTCGACTTTTTCAAACATTTTACTGTGTCAAAATTTATTTATCTAGGAGACAGGAAAAGAAACTGCAAGACCGACTAGTTTTAAAAAAGATTGCAAAATATTTCTACTGAAAGCCACCTTGTCATTTCTAAATTGCTCTGAATAAATTTGAGATTGTGATATTATTTGTCTTTTGATATAAATGACTGAAGGCATCTCTTCGTAATTTTTCTAAATATAAATCTCCCATAAAGTCTTGTATTTCTCAAGTGCCACCGCTGATTTAAAAATAAATAAAAATGTGCCTTAAAGTTTCTAACTCTTTCATGTTTCATGGGACTGCGTAAATCCATTCAAGGTTTAACACGTTTTACCAAACTGTTTAATAGAAACTTTAATAAAACTTTATGTACTCGTAGATAGTTTATTTTTAGTTAGAATCTACATTAAACTACCTACGCTTTGCAGGAATAATTTCAGCTACCCTTTAAATACCTAAAATTATAATGTCCCTAAAATGCATTTATTTTATGCTTCGTACAATTTGAGTATAAGGTGTAAAGGCGCAATCGGCCACGACATCACCCGCGATTTACAAACCACAAAACGCTGGACGCACATGCGGTGCGATGTGGCCGCGGGGGTAAAGGCTGAAGTTTAGAGCAACGCGGCTTCCGGAAGCCGTGTTGCTCGAAAGGCTGAAGATACAAACTAATCAACCTTTTTTTACTAAAATAAGCCAGAATTCCAAACTTTACGTGTCTATTTTAAATGAATTACAGATCAAATGCTTGTTCTAACATTAAACTAAAAAATACGCGTAATAATAGTTAGTCTGTTCAATAATATTATATCAAAAAAGAAGACTAAATTTCGACTTAAGTTTGCTGAGACGATTTGGGTTCAGGGCGTGAAATTGTAACATATCCTAGCGTAAAACAGTCACAATAGACCTTTTGCTAAGCCGTAAAAGTTTTATGGGTCTATGAAATAACTCCCGAGGGATTGGTTGACTGTTATGACACATTTTAGCAATTTAATCTCATCTACCCATTAAACTGTTTATAAACTATTAACAAATGGTCAATAAAACAAGAAGCCTCATACTACGAGTGGAATTCTCTACGGGTTCATAATACGGGTTAATAAAATAACATATTTGTTTATATAAATACACTAGGTATGTTAATATTTTTATTATTTTTAGCTGTAGCTTTAGTAAATAGTTACGCCCTTAGAGCATTCAACCAATTAATCCTCTAAGGTTAAGCCTGTATAAATGACAGGCTCTTTATTTTTAAAACTGTTTTCGGCTCGAAAATCTTTAAACTGCGACGCAGAGAAAAAAATTGCCAAATTTTTACGTTTTACGTAAATCACTCTGTTATGCACTAGCACTATACACTATTTTGACTGAAAAGTTGTTTTTGTTTTAATTCTAAGATTGGTTTTACGCTTTAAATGTAATAATATAGCTAACTGTTTTTAATTTTATTCTGCTCTTTTACCTTCACAATCGTTAAGAGTGAGGCTCACTAAGTTTACTATTTTATTGAATTTGTCACCCAGCTAGAATATTGTTCAAATCCATAAAACTTTAAATATTTTTTTGTTTTTACTACCTAATCCCGTGCAAATATAATTTGTCCATAAAAAATAAACGAAATTCCCTTTGAGGTGTTTTCACAAAGCCGACAAGTATTCACAGGCCATAGAATTGACATTTGAAAAGCCTTTGTAAGAATTCATTCGAATAAAAATTTATTTTAATGGTATTTAATTAAGCTAACCATTTTCAAATAAATATTCAGCGGTAACGGTGCGACTGCTGACATTTTTTATCAGCGAATTGTTTTAACAATTCGCTGATTATCTCGCAATCTCGCAATCATTCATCTATTTAATTAAACTTCGTATATTAACAAAAAAAACTGTTTTGACGACCTTTTTGACGGAAATGCGAGAAATCTATTTTGTGGGTTTGCTATGATTATTAATTCCCGTCATATAAATAATGTACCTAATGTGTAAAGTCGCGTTTTGCCTAAATATCATATTAATTAGCTTTAGGGTGTTAGTCTATTTAGAAAATGGCTAAAATACCGGGCTGACTTTATTTTTTGTTTATCAAAATTACACGGATAACGTCGATAATGACATCTTAAATAATGGCAAAGATGAAAGAAAGAAAGAGAACGATGATAACTCCACTCCACGGAAGTAGTCAAATATCCAATCTGCAAAGATCTCCCAATCTTCGATCAACAATACCTCGATCAAAGAGCCTAAGACAATATGTCTGTTTTTGCGCACCGTATAAACACAAACGTTTCCTCTCTCATCTCAGAGGGCCTACTATGAAAAAAAAAACACGATAATCGAGCGATAGTCCTTATTTATCACTACGAAGCGGAACTAACGTTATGCGATTATCGTATTTCAGTTTTCGCAGTATATAGGTTCTCAGATCCGATCCCAAACGATTCCTCTAATGGTTGCCATTGCCATTATCTCCATGACCTTGCAGTTACGTCCCTTATAAATTAGGGAGCGTATGAAAGGTTTATTGGCTGGGAGGCAGTTTTGGTACCCAATAAATGGAATTTTGTGTGCTGCTTTGTATTCAAAATTAATGTTTGTATGGGCAAAAAGTGGCTTCATTATTGTTAACTAACAATTTTTTTTTTATTAAACATAAATCAAAAAATCCAGAAGTTCCGATATGCAAAGGCATGCTCTATCTACAACTTAGGTAGACCGATGCTAAAGGATGGAAAGGTGCGCAACCTTGGGTAATTAAAAACAAAACTAATAAAAGATTCGACTTTGGATTTTTTTTCTATGGAGCAATGTTCGTCAGATTAACTGTAAACAAATATGTATCTGTTAGGTCCTCTACTAAAACACATATTTTTTTAGAATTTTACGACAACTTTTGACTGATTTATATAGGTTTAAATAACTTGCCATTACGGTATTTTGGCATAATCTGCTCTTAATGTGCTTTCCGAAGTACGAAGGAGCTCGAGACAGTATGATCACCCATCCAATGACCAATGCCACCGAAAATTGCTTTAACTAAACAATCACAGGCCAAATGCCCTAAAGCCTCTATGACATTGAGCTCCTTATACCTACAGTATAATTAAAATGAACGCTGTGCAAAATATTTAATATCATTAAGGCTATATTTTGTCGATAATAAAAATTTACATTATTCGCACTTTCAAGCAATAAAGACGTAAATAATCCCCTAAATAATACACAACTACGCAATAGTGTCTCATATTAACGTAGCACTTAACTCTGGAAGCCGGATTACGCGTAAAATCACTTTACCCCTTCTATCTGCGTTATATTATGCGTCGCTGCTAAAAGAAAACAACGACTGAATACAATAATTCGTCCAAGATAGGTACAATATCAAACTGTGTTGTGTTTCCGCTGTCCCTGTAAGTTTGGTAATAAACCAGATTTATAGTAATATAATACATAGTAAATATATTATAAATAGTAATATAATAATAGTATAATACATTATTTATTATTATTATTTATTATTCATTTATTATACTGTAGGGGGCAGGCAGCAGCGCTCCAGTGGAACAGAAAAATAGGGTTTTCTTCGTCAACCGTTTATTATTTTAGCACAACATTTCTTCAGGTATTGTTAGGACAGGAGCCTTTGTGACAGTCAAAGCAACAGTCACATTTGAATATTATTGACAAACAATGTTTCTTAAATCAATAGGCATATTACATGCGACCTATTTCCACACGCCCCCTTAATATGCATATTCATAGAAATTAAATACATCTTAAAAACAAAAAGAATAATGTTACTACGATTACAACAGTTTAAATTAGAAAAAAAGCATATTAACATTTGATTTTTTAGATTTTAGCATGCATTTTCACAATGCTCTAACCAATAATTGGTTAGTGCATTGGGCCGGAATCCTAAGGGTGCGGGTTCGAGTCTCGTCTGATCTGCTACGGGTAAGTCGATTTTTTCTAATATTTTTTCAGTTATATTAAGTGACTTAATATATTAACATTTATTCTGATTTTAATGAGTAGTTTAATTAAAAGAAGTAGGTGGGTACTTAGTTTAAAATATTCTTCACTAGTGACCCGCCCCGGCTTCGCACGGGTGCTATATGCATGTATTAAACATATAAACCTTCCTCTTGAATCAATCTAATCAAAATCTGTTGCGTAGTTTTAAAGATAGGAACAGACAGCGGAAAGTGATTTTGTTTTTACCGACTTCATATATTAAATAATAATAGTGATACTCTT
This sequence comes from Agriphila straminella, assembly GCA_950108535.1. Classification (NCBI taxonomy): domain Eukaryota; kingdom Metazoa; phylum Arthropoda; class Insecta; order Lepidoptera; family Crambidae; genus Agriphila; species Agriphila straminella. Next base: position 15,853,259 of record OX467317.1, read on the forward strand.
AAAATAATGACAAAAATGTAATGCCTTTTTCTATTACGGTATCCATGATAATGTTACACGCTACACTTTCCGTTATAAATAATTGATAATAACTTTATTTGCAAGCTCATTTGCTTTTATAAAATTGCTATGGACCTCTCTACTTATCAATAGAATTTAATTACTCACAGTATGCTGCTCAAATTCTAAATAGGTAAAGAGGTTCTTCCACATACATACCACATAAAGTTATGTGACACAAATATTCCACATGTCGCGACATAGTTAGCTTTCAAGCCCGTATTCTCAAAGGATATGAAAACGTACAAGGTCACGCGTACTCACGGAATTGGGACAAATTAAAGTTGCTCGCTCATTGAGAAGCATTCACCAAGTCAGCAGGAAATTCGGTCAGGGAGTCAACTCTATTCAGAAGTTCGTTCGAAAGTTCTGTATTAAATAACGATTATTTCCCTCCCCACGACATTCGAAGGTCGGTCACTTTTGTTGCTTTGTGTCGTTAGACTGCGAAAAATATGATAATTCTAATCTTCGATCGAGAATATCCTAGATAACGCTTCACGCACTAAAACAGTACGCAAAAATGGCACCTCAAATAGCGTCCCACTTACAAACTTGGCGCTTATTTTGTACAAAAACACATCTTTTATCACTTACTTTGTGCAAAATAAGCGCCCAATTTGTAAGTGGGACGCTATTTGAGGTGCCATTTTTGAGAATCTGACCGGACATCTAGGGTATTCTTGATCGAAGATTCTAACGTATGAATAAAAGAGTTTTTTGCTTTAGAGTTTTCTCATTATAGATAAAATACTGACAAATATATGGAACAAGCATTCTGCTCAAATAATAGCACCACACAAAAATTGCAATACAACCGAGTAGTCGGGGGTAAAAGTGCTGGCATTTATTTACCTATGCAGCACAAAGCGACTGAACACTGGTAGCTTATTAGCGACCATAATCATATTTTTTTTACTTTATGTTTGTGGAAATTTAAAGGTTTTAGCAATTGTTTTAAATACTTATTGATGACTTTAATGTTTGGTCTAGTTATCATAAATTGTCTCACACGCAATTTATGGTAAAAGTAGTTTTGTTAATCGCATAAAATAACCATCAACTACAGACATACTAGAACAGTTAAGTGCATCATTTACAAAGACCAGAAATACGTTCCAGTGGTATTAGGTCAGTAGGCTCTCTCGACTTCGATCGGCCTGAAAATAAAACAGCCGATACCTAATTATTAAAACAGAATTGGGTAACACAACATTATTTGCAATCGGCATTGATATGGATATCTTTAGCATAATAAATATTAAACACACTAGTTTATCAAACTTTATTCGTTAGCGGAAACTATAGTTCTCTTGTGTACACACTGTTATACCAATATGAGCCGTGGAACATTACAAATACCTAGTTTATATTGATTAGTTTACATAAACTCATACTCACTGGGATGTACATAATATTTACAAAAACGTGATTTGACCTATATTTACTTTCAGCACACTCAGTTCTAATTGTAAAATATAAAACGCTGAAGATACTTAGAGAATGACGCATCTTGTTGATAAACTGAATCGAGAATATTTAATTTATTTGATCTAGCTAAACAATATATTTAATAGCATTTAGAATTATAATATTGTAATTATAAAGAAAATTATTTGTGTTATTATGGCCAGTGTGACAAATGACCTATGATAATCTCAATGAAGAGACGATATAGAGAGATATAACATCTTATGATATGATGATATAATTTGTAACGTAAATATAAATAGTTTCTGTGTATAGCACCCACTATGTACTTGTTGTAAGGTCAACTTATCAACTTTTTTTTTACGTAATTATTAATTATTAAAATCTCCTCAATTACATATAATATGTAAAAAATAAGTTGTATATCATGTATTATTTCAATCAGTAATAACATAGTAGAGGTATTCAATTCACATATTTTCAACAAAAATGTTTTGCGTTTTACGTCAAAGAGATTTTCATTTTGTTTACGCGCACGATCTCGTACGTGATTAGATTCGTATATTTTGTTATCATGAAATAATAACAAAAGAAACGAAGCAAATATATTTTTGGGCTTCGTCAGTTCAAGTCTGTGATGGCGCATCACCCCACAATTGCGGTAGCTAAGCAACTTTAGCAAAGATTTGATAAGGGATGGGTGACCAAAAATTATTATCTCAAGCTTCTATCGTGCTTCGGAAGGCACGTTAAGCCGGTGGTCCCGGCTGCATTTACAGTCATCAACACTTACTAATCCACATTGAACCCGAGTGGTGGGTTATGTCCCATCCCCTTTATCCGCCCAAAGGAAGGTCTGTGTCCCAGCAGTAGGGACAACAAAAATGGATGATTTTCATTATAGTTTATGCAAGGGTTAGATTGCCTAAGATATCCTCCCTGTGTGTTTAAGTGACGAACTCGGCCACTATTTTAACTAAATTAACCAGATTTTTCCAATCATAATATATTCAAATTATAGTTTCTTGAGACCTATTTCATAAACACTACCGCAATATATTACAACGATCGTTTGGTGTTCATTGCATCGCCAATTCGAAACTAGAAAATGAACGACTCGCAGACACCGAAATGTATGCATTTCACCGTAGTAAATTACAAATTGTAATGTTTATGAAATAGGCCTCTGTTATTCATAATATAACAACGAAGCGTATCATACACTGCGCTGATTTTTTTTCTTATATATGGAGGTCAGTGGTATCATAACATGATTACTGATATGTTATGCGTCAAATGTTGCGTAGTATATAAAAGTACAAAGGCGCAATACATCTTATATTTTTCGAGGGTCAAAGCACGGTAAGTGTCATCAACAAACCTCATTTGACAGCAACTGTTGAGGGCGCGATAACCGGGTTGTCGCTGGGTCACCGTGTCGAGTGCTGATCAATCACCACTTGCTCTCAGCCACCCAACAACTGTTCGAGCCTGGCCGTGTTTCAAAGGAAAAGATATTCAGCTGAATGGCATAAAGTTACCCTATGTTAGTTAAAAAGTGTTTTATCTTTTTCTTTCGTGTTAAAAATTGAGTATGAACGCAGAAGACAAAACACTTTTTAACTAGTTAAAATAGGTTTAATAAGCGTTTGAATTTTATATAAATAACACGGTTAGTGTTTATTAAGATAAAGAGTAGAATAAATAGTTTGAAGGAAGTTTCAAATTATCAATTTTATATGCACTAAAAAAAGAAAAGAGATTTGCACTTGTAAATTTTTAGGTTTTAGACAGTTTTGATAATTTTCGCTAACGTGCTTCGATCAGAAAGTGTCAAAATAATAGTTTGTTTCTTTAGTCTGTCATAATGCCAATCAAAGTATTTTTATATCAGATGTGGCCGTTTAAACAATGATCAAACAAATAACAAACTCTGTGGCTTTGCGTGACTACAAAAAGCATTAAGTATTCCTATCTGCAATTTTAAAACTTCATTCCAAATTCACTTCATTCATTCATAATGGGAAACAAGAAGTAATTTTCCTTAGGGTCAGCCATCAAATATTCAAATCGCATGCAGCAAGTCATAACAAAAGATTACCCAACCGCTTCCAAGAAGTAGCAATCGGGAATCGATCGTGTAAGTTGCAAGGGATCGATAAGAAACCGGGTCAGTGGGGCGGTCAATGACCCCACTTGTAATGCAGAATGGTTGAATGTTGGTTCCAACACGCCAATGCATCGCGAATGTGTTCGAAGCGATATTTGCGAAAGCATCGTATTGAACGATTTGTGGAAAACGATGAAACTTGAAGCGATTGTTTGTTTCTAGAAGGTTTTATTTTAGATTTATGTTGTACCAACTTCAAGAAAAACAAAGCAATATTACTAACCCCCTTATACATAAAAACAAGCAAAGTTAAAGAAGGCTTATACATTGTTTTGTTTCTTTTACTCTTTTGACAAATGATAAACATAAAGCTTAAGGGTGCAAAAATGGTGCAATAGCCAAAAGATAATTATTAGGCGTTCATGAATAAGGCCGTTAGTCTACACCTATTTTCTTTACGAAAATATTTGTTTTTTTAAGTTAAATGTTGCAAGTGGTTAGTTTATTAAGAGAACTTTACTACCCATATAAACAGGAAAATGGTAGGTGTTTATTTTATCGTATAATTTACTTACGGTACAAGTACAATATTTTATTTACAACAAACATTTCCAACCCTTAAGCTATTTTTATTTCCTACGCAGTAACATTATTACGTGTCGCTGTGAGTAAGGAAAGATTGTCGATTTCAATTCCATTGAAGTTTAGTAAATAAACAAATTGTTCGTGTAAATCCTGTCTAATTTAATACCAAGTGGGCGATAATGTAGGTTTATGATTTACTGTAGGATGTTCTAATACTAAATGAAACAAAAATATTAGGGCTTTTCTTTCCATTTTAGTAACTGACTAATAACATTCTTTTACTTTACTTAAAAAAAGCCTCTAGTCTAGAGTCTAGACAATGCTTAAGTAAAAAGCAAAAAAATAAATACAGTTGTTATAAAATTCTCTTATTTATTATATTACCGATGGTCCAAATTATAAGATAAAAGAAAAACTTAGGTTTGTTTATTTTTATCCAAATAAAATTGCCTAATTTATGAAAATATTGTTGAAACTAAAGCATGCAGCCCACGATGCCAGACGGACTAGGTACATAATTAATGTTTTCATATTATACATAATGAAAATGACAACGTTTTCGTTAAATTTATGGAGATTGGGCCCCATTCCAAATATCTACGATGATCGTAGCGGTTTCTCGTAGCAGGTTTTCGTAGTTCGTAGCACACGTAGCGTTACGTCGTAGTCATTGTCGCTTGAACTAAAATCTTTACAAATATTTTATGTGTATAAAATGCAAAAGTTTGTGTGTTTGTTTTTTAAGTCTTTTCTACTCAACCGATCATCACGAAATTCTGAATATACATACATTGTCAGGGGTACAGAAACGGACATAGGGTACCTTTCATCCAGAAAAAAGTACTATTCCCAAAGATAGATAAATAACTGTTTATACCTTGAAGAATATTTTTAACCTCATTTTAATATCCTTATTGCTGGGCACTTATGAATGAGAATATTCTTAAATTCTACTATTCATTTCTCTTATTAAATTTGCAACTTGTAACGGCCCGATATGGCCTTTTCATAAATAGAATATGCAGATTGAAGGCTGCGTCCTATTTACTATGTTGCAGTAAATCTGTTCGAGTTGTAGAATATGTCTTTATTTTTGTTGTTTTATTTATATACTAGTGGCCGCCCGCAACTTCGTCTGCGTGGAAAGTTTTTTGCTATCCCTCGGGATCAACACTTTTTTTGGATGAAAGGTACCCTATGGGCTTCTCTGTACCCCTGACAACGTGTATGTAAAAAAGTTCAGTAGTTAAGACGTGAAGGCGTAACAAACAAACGGACTTTCGCATTTATAATATTAGTAAGGATTCCCTTTATTTTCTAATGTCATATAACTAAGTGCAATTGAAATGAAGACTTTACAAATTATTGTCTTTCTAACTTTAAAATCTGCTAGATTGAATTATTATACAACATCGTTCAAAACTAAAAGCGCTTTATTTTTCCGCTTACTAAAGTCTCCTTTCATTTTAGTCATATTTAAGTGCCAGATGTTGTCTTACCAAATTTCGACGGAACAGCTAGACTTTCAAGATTTTAATATGAGCTTCAAATTCTAAAGTATTAACCCGTGCTTTTATAATCATAGTTTACGTAAATCAACATACTTTTAAACTGTATGACGGACGGTAGATACGTTTGTATTTTGCCTAAGAAACTTATCCAACCAAACCCGTACAAATAAAACAATTGAGCATCCTCACACAAGGATCCGAGAAAACCATTAATTTCAGTTCAGCAAGTACAGTCAGCGATACGTCAGGTTACCACAGGACGAAACATTGTCTTAAACGATTTTAATATTTACTCTCCACATATTAAGGTTTAAAATCAATTAAGGGAATCTCAAAGTCTTATTTGCATGCTGTTTTGTGATTGCGCAGCTGTTGCGTTTTGTATTGATGATACTTGTATTTCAATATTATGCAAAAATGATGTCGGACGCAGTTTATTTTTTAAAGAACCTCGTTATGTTCGTGAAGATACTCGCCGTTAGCCACTTGTACTGCAGACAAGGTTTAAAATCATTCGAGGTAATCTGACAGTTTTTTCTAACTTCATGTGCTGCTGTGTGTACATAGGATAGGGGATAGGAGACAAATAGAGACATTATCGAGATTGCTTGGTGACTTATGGCACGTACTCGGGACTAGCAGACGCAGATGCGACAAAAGATAGCGAGCCTTAATTGGGGATCGACTGTGATAGACTGATTAATGAAGGACGTATTTCTTTAGCTAGAAATTATTCTTTTCACGAAAAAGAATTTCAATCTTAATATTGTTTTATTCATTTCTAAGATTTACGCGCATATAATAATAATAATATATATAATAATGATAATAATGATAATGATTGAGGAGCTCGGTGGCGCAGTGGTTTAGCGCCTGGCCCAGCGATTGCGGAAATTAAGCAACGTTCGCAAGGGTCGGTCATGGGATGGGTGACCAAAAATTCTTTATTCATTATTCTTTTTTTGGCAACAAACAGTCATTCAAACAAAAGCACTTATATCTATATTACTAGCTATAAGAGACCTATAGTGCCGATAAGGATGATTATTCGGACAAGTTATATATATAATACTTAACGAAAAACAAAACAGTAGTAAGTAACTAATTTACACTTCAGTAGTAGGTTTAGTACACATTAGTCGTTTTGTGTATAATATTAATCGTTTGAATTTAGGTAAAGAGTTACTGAAAATATCCACTTCTGAATCAACCATGTCAAGATTACAATAATCATCATTATATTTATTTATACTTCTGATTAGAAATCTATTACGTGTATAATTTTTACCTGCGGTGGGTGGCACGAAGACATTAAGATACTTATCGTTTAGTGATTTGACTCGTGAGGGGCGCGTTAGAAATTTACTTTTAGTGATGAAACCTATCTTAGGTAATAAATCAGGGCAGTACATTTGATTATTTATGATTTTAAATAGGTTACAAAGATCAAATTGAGAACGACGGTTTATAAGGGTGGAGATACCATAATGAGCAGCTGATTCTTCATATGAGGAATTTAAGCGGTTTGTTTTGTAATTTAAGAATTTTACAAACTTTTGTTGGACCTGTTCTAGTCTATTAACATGCACATGATATGAGGGGCTCCAAATTGTGCACCCAAAGTCAAGTATGCATCGGACAAAAGCAAAGTAAAGTATTTTTAACGTGGTTGGGTATCTGAATTCTCTTCCAACTCTCTTAATAAAACCTAATAATTTTAATGACCTTTCAACTACCTTGTCAATGTGATTGTTAAATGATAAAATGTATTATCTCGAGCTCCTCCGTGCTTCGGAAGGCACGTTAAGCCGTTGGTCCCGGCTGCATTTGCAGTCGTTAACACCCACCAATCCGCATTGGGCCCGCGTGGTGGGTTATGGCCCATCCTCCCTACCACCCATAAGGAAGGCCTGTGCCCCAGCAGTGGGGACATCAAAAATGGCTGATAAACAACATATAATAATAATTTTATTTCGGAAAAACATCCATATGTGTTAGTAACAAGATAGCTTATATCTAGTGTTAGTGATTAAACCTATGTTTTTTTTGCACTTTTGTATTTTTAGCATCGATTATAATCATTGCTGTATACTGTACAGCATACTATTTTGTTAGCAGAAACACTAAACATTTACTTGTCAAGCAAATAAAACCAATGCGTCAATAAAAAAAATAAAAATAAAAAATAGGCAAAACTTTAATATGATCATTTAATGTTCGTGATCTTGAACCAAAATTCAAATAAACGCATAAAAGGAAATCTGTGAAAAACACATTGGTTTTTATATTTTACCAAAAAAAGGCTAAATATTTCTTAATTCTATTTCATTTATCCGCCGTAAAAAACTACAAGAGTCTTATTCATCTGTTTTTTTAATAACAGTTACAACTATTAACAATAAAATTAGAAACGACAAAAAGATGACCGATTTCAAAAAGCAACCGTAACGTTCGAGAATAAGGTAAATCGAGAAATACTTAAGGTGACCTAGTTTTAGGGCTCCTCCAATGCTTTTTACCTGGGCTACTCATCCCCGCAGTGCAATAAAATGGTTGACAAATATTTGTATTTCTTTGTAATAAGAAGATACTGTTTTATTAGTAAATAAATTCGCACTGTTATTGGTCTTAATATTGGCATCAAAGAATTTTCTTTTTGAGTTAGTGTCCTTGAATAATAGGGTAATTTTTCATTGTTAAGCATTTTATTTATACCATTTCTTTGCCTTAGCTTTCTTTTTGAACGTAGTTTGCGTTCGTTATTCAAACTGTCTAGATTTATTATTTCAATACTATACACTATGAAGACTGTTTTATAGCTATGTTAAAATAAAAAGCTGATAAAAAAAACCTTTTATGTTATTTATCAAAGTTTCTCGGAACAAAATCAATTAATTCTTTCCTTTATCAAAAGCAAGTATTTGCCAATTAAATCGAAATTAAAATTAAATATTAATTGTGGCAAATAAATAATTTCTATTTCTATTTCTATTTCTATTTCCATCAAATGGCTTTCATTTACAAAGTTTGAAGAAAAATGATGTTACGCAAACCCTTCAACAAAATGATCAACTCTTAACTATTCGCAAGAAATTCGAATTCGTCCTTCAGTCGCTAAAAGGCCCGTTTCCTTACAAACCCCCTTCTTAAAGGCAGTCGAGTCAAAAACTCTCTACAAAAAGTTTCCCGAGTTACTTGAGTAATGCCACGGCCGTGAATCTTGAGGATGATGCTGCGATTTAGTGAGATGGGTAAGATAGATGAATCCTTGTCGATTTAGGCACGATAAGACAATTATGGCGAGTGGTTTTCGTATGAAAAAAAAGTGGAACTGAAGTCTATAGACAGTAAGTTGTGATACCACTTGAAAATTACTTCCTTACCTGAAAACGCTGCTACCTATTTTCTGGTTGATGTTGTTCACGGAGATGCTGAATTTGTGACCTAATCAGCTGCCTTTCACAATCCTAAGTTTGAAAAGTGGTTCTATTCAATTCACCAGATGCCATGATACATGGCAAAGCATCGCTTCAGCTACCTACTTCTACATTTTATCGGACACACTTCTAAATTTTACCTTGGATCTCCGGCACCCTACTCACCGTCAAAATCACAAAGAAACGAATAATACTATTGTTTGTCTGTCGGCCTTCTTTCAAGTGGAATTCATGCGAAAAAATGTCGCCCTATCTCACCTACTACTCATTTAGATTCTTTTGCATTTTTCACAGCTATACTGTCAAATCGACATTTTTTAGACAGGGTTACTCGAGACTTGAAAAAAAAGATAACTAAATACATTGTAAAGGTAGATAGGACGAAATCACAGGTATTTCGCATTTAAGAACTGTACAAAAGCCTTGACTAAAAATAATTTAATTTAAAGATATTTTATAACATAATTTGGTTGTTTTTTATTTCTGTCACTATGGCAAATTTTATAATAAGTAAATTAATATCAATTTCGATCTGATCATGTAACATAATATTAGCTAGCTACCTCATCTTCAACATACAGTAACAAATTATATTTTCTTATTGAACTATAGGTGCCTTTGTTTATTTTTAACGGTGTATATTTAACCATTCACATAAAAATACAAAAGCAAAAAATTACCCTGATATTTCGATCGTGTCTTCTTAAAATAACATTCGGTACCCATTCCTGGATTTTTCTTTGTTACTTGTATAACATCTTCCTTTCTTATCATTTTGGGATGCGTTATTTTTTTTATATTTTACTACTTGACAAAAAAATTGCTGAATTTATTTTAACTTGAAAAATCCCAATCGTAAGTCGAAAATAAATTGACATAGTTACAAAAATAGTTTCAAGCACACAAAAATTATGAGCTCTTTTTTTACCTTCGCCAATCACATTTTTTTCTCCAAATTCGTTTTACCTCACTCATTTCTGCTTATCCCTTTCAATTTTGTAGATATTAAGAAAGGAATATTTCTTTTGCTTTATTGAAACAACTGACTAGGAGAAAAAGTTATCATGTGAGAAATAAAAGAGAAAATCCGACAAAAGTTTGTTAAGACTTATGTGTTATTCTTCTAAGAGTCATCTAATTAACTGTTATGGTGAAAACCTCTTAAACCTTACTATAAGTATATGATTTACTAGCTTCTATCTTCGTCTTGAAGAATTGTAAGTACCTACTTTCTCGGAATGGTAATAAAAAAGAAAATGCAAATAGTACATAAATATTATAAAAGTAAAATATAAAAAAACATAATTTCGTTAAACCTTCATTCGACAAATAAAAATAATAACTTCCACTTAATTATAATTTTTTAATTAAATAATTTGCCAATACTTTGAAAAAAGGCATTTTCTTATAAAGGATAATAGGAAAACTATAATAATCCTCTCTAGCCAAAAAAATATTTAATCTTACTGTGCCCTTGAAATCTTTATCCCTTGAAATGGGTACCTCCATCTTACAAAGAACAGAAATTTCTAAAGATTTCGAAGTCAATGTGTTGTTAGGTCTTAAGAGTTTCTAAGAAATGCCTTCTAAGTTATTAGTTTCCGAAGAAAACCGTAGAGTTATTTTCTACACAAGTAATTACTTCCATTTTGCCAGTACTAGTGACACACAAAATGATAGTGCGGTCGGCATCAGAAATATTAGTTTGATAACATATTATTGCGTCTACATCACGGGCGCGGTTTGGTGGGCGAATATTAAGTTATGTTAGTTGTTCGTTAGTCAAAATAATAAAATAAATAATAAATATTTGACAACATCAAATACATGGCTCTGATTTCAAAGGAAGTAGCTAAAGCGTTTGTGTTACAGAATCCAGAGACAACGGTGGTATTACAAACACCCAGACCTAACAATATCGAAAAGTTAATTTTCTACATTGACCCATCCTGGGATCGAACCCGGGACCTCAAGAGATGGTGACGCCTTGAAAATCGACGTGCAAACCACTCAACCACGGAGATCATCAGATACAACCCATTGGTAAAAAACGTTGTTGCCAACAGTTTCTTCATTACCAGCGAACAATTAAACGTCGGTAATAACTTTTTTTGTAAAATGGCTACTGGTATTCAAAGAAAAATCCTTTGAGTAACTACAAAAGACTTCGTAGACATCTATAAAAAAAAGAATAAGGAAGGATATGAAACGAATTCAATTAATACTGAAATTAAACCTGAGATTGAAGTGTTTTGATTCTATTGAGTGTAGGACTTTACGTTAGGCAAAAGAAAAAGGAAAACGTTATTAAAAGGACACGTTTTGTACCATGGGGAAAATCAACTAGTTAAGACGTGTTAAATTATTGTGACTCAGCGATCAAACAAATAGATATTGACTTTAGATTGTACAGGTGGCACCATGCTACCCAATTTTTATTTTATTTTAATCGACTTCAAGAAGTAGAAGGTTTTTTTTTTCACTGTTTGCGTTTTTTTAGGGATCAGTTTCAGAAATCCCAATAGGATCACACCGTTGGCCGTTTGTCCGTTCGCGCCCTAGGGAACCCTTTATCCTTTGTTTTAAGCCAGGCTATAAACTATCATTGTGCCAAATTTCATCCAAATCCGTTTAATCGTGAAGAGGTAACACACACAAATGTTCGCATCTAAAATACTAGATTCAGCCCGCGACTTCGTCCGCGTGGACATTCAAAATATCCCTAGGGAACTTTTGACCTAGATAAAAAGAATCATATTATGCTTAAATCTAGGCTAATAAATTATCTGTATACACTTTTAAACTTTCGCGTTGCATTTTATTAGATCTAATATTAATCATCTGTGTGCCAAATTTTATCCTAATCCGACTTTGCGTAATTGAGTAACAAACATCTAAACAACCAAACATTCCAACATTTACGTACATTTATAATATTAGTATTTTCTGAATATCCCACAATATCCGGTCATCTTAAAAATATTACTAGCATTTTTCTGCACTACCAGTTAGCAGAAAAAAGGCTTTCTATTTTTTCTTCTTTATTTATTTAAAAAAAATCTTTTTTTGGACAAAATTAAATGAACGGCTTTGAACCTGTAAATTTTGAAGCAGTCGATAGAACTGCTCCAAGCAGCTGCATTTTAATTAATTACTTGCTTAGAGAAGACGTCAGTATAACAATGACATTAATAATTCCTTATACCTTCAAATTCATCGACCTTAAGGGCCCTATATACCTCAAAGTGACGCTCTCATCTTAATTAAATGTATTGCTCGTAATATGTATCGAAAATTCACATTTGTACATATTGATGCTAAATGCTGGAATAACCTGCCTCGACCTATTAGAAACTGTAAATCTGTTATCGCCTTAAAGCAAAACCTCAAAAGACATCTTTTTGAATAGCAGATAATATCCAACACCTAGGCAGTTGTTCTGTGTCGAAAGTTTCTGTCTTGAAAATTTCTCTATTGAAAATTTCTGTATTAATTTTTTTTTGAAAATTACCAAACATAGGTAATATAAGGTAAATGTTGTGATGAGATTAGCTTTTATTTTACCTTAAAGATTTCTTTAATTTTGTATATCTGGTCTATACCCACATAATGTAATACTTTGAACTTCTCACTGCTTCACTTCAGCAATAATTTAACAGCCGGCATATTGTTTATTATACGCCCCACTCAAACTGGTTCCACATAACACCAGCGCCATTGCATTAACATGCTGTGGCATTTTGCTGAGTGGAGGCCTTTTCGGCTGCATAGCAATAAGATTTAAAATGTATTTTTATAAATGTGTATGTATATGCTCCGAATAAACATTTTTTCTTTCTTTCTTTCATAAGGAGGACGGGCCATAATCCACCACTCGGGCTCAATGCGGATTTGTGAGTGTTAACGACTGCAGATGCAGCCGGGACCAACGGCTTAACGTGCCTTCCGAAGCACGGAGGAGCCCGAGATAGTAAATTTTTGGTCACCAATTCCATGACCGTCCCTTACGAACGTTTCTTAACATTCACAATCGCTGGGCCAGGCGCTAAACCACTGCGCCACCGATCACCTCTGGGGCCAGTTCCAGCAGTGGGGACATTTAAAAAATGGCTGATGGTCAGTAGTAGTAGTAGTAGGGAAAAGAGCAAAAAGCGGCCACTTGTTAAGTACATTATGTACTTAGCGAGCAATAAAGTTAATTAAGATGAGGGCGCCACTTGAGGGTTATATGAGCCTTAAGCCAAGAGCCTTCAGCTAAGAGTAGTTCAGTCTATTGAATCCTGCCATAACCACAGTGCATCGAGATCCCCTGAGTGCGGGTCAGTGACCGGCCGCCGCTCGATACCAAGCAGTCTGTGAGTTCTGGCCGGAGACACACTTCGCGTTTTGACAGTTGAGGGGTGGAAATTACAAAGGTGCTAGATGATTTTTACATGAAACAGAGGTAATGAGCGAAATAGCGACCACTTGTAACTGTTTGAAGCGAGTCATCTTTGAACCACGCTCTAAACTACACTATCAAAGATATTGACTTGGAACCGTTGTAGTTTTGTACGGACATTGGCCTATGCAGATAGCTTCTTTAAAAAAACTCAATTTAGTTTTTTATAGTTAGCACCTTTGTTACTACTTCCCCTCTTGTTCTGGACAGATTTTTATTATACGTGGGTTGGTAGAGGCCTTCCTAATGAACGAATTTGAGAAGGCACTAGCTGAAAATGATACGTGCAGTAGGTAGTTTACATTTTGTTGTTTTATCCGAGATGACCGCATGAAGTAAGCCCACTGGTAGGTTAATCAAAACCAGAATCTAAAACAAGAAATAACAAATTATATTGTCAAGTTGAAAAAGTAATAAATTAAAATAACTTTAATTAACAAACTTTTAGTTTCGTTGCGAAGGCCGGAACACTTGCAGCTGTTCTATCGCTACGTCTGGTTGCAGCTTTAGTATGCACTTCAGCTGTATAACTATGTATATAGGTGCGCGTGTGGGTCATTTCCTGGGTCAGGTTAATTTTGCCAACTTCTTAAAATATAATAAAATATTATATTATATCGCTAAAATCGCATCCAAAGAACCATAGTAGATGTATAATTTAGAAAAAATACTTGTACTTATAGACAGACAAATAATTGGAAACGTTTTTATTGATCACTTTGAAAGTTTCAAAATATACGTGGTGATTATCTCATAATTTGACGTTTTACAAGAGATATGACACCAATTACAATAATCGTTTTTATTCTCTTCTGATCAAAGAAATACTGTGTCAGACATTATCTTCACTGGAATAATGAAAAACGTTTGACTCCGACAACATGTATTCAATCCCCTCATAACCCAATTTCTATAATATTCCTTTATCTTTTCCATAGCATTTACAAGCAAGTTTACCGGGAAAAATCTAATAACATATTCCTTGGCGCACAAGAAAAGGGGAAAAATGTCGACCAACAAACGGTAAATTTGAATAAACATCAGAGAAATCATTATAAATGAGACTGTTGCCATGTATTTGTGATGGATTCTATGAATTTGTCGCCACGTGAAATATATTAGATCTTTGCCTAAGAAATTGCAGATTCTTAACGGTCAATATTAATGAAACTCATTTGTTTCCGCAACTAATAAATAGGTCCATTGGTATTCGAATTTATGGCATAACTGAAAAGATTGCAAAATTTTTACATTACTTTAAAAAAATATTGTAAAAGAAAATTCCATTCTTAATTAATGTACCAAGTAAATAATATTGTTTTTCAAACCTCGTTGTATTTTAAATTATTCTCTTTCAAAGATTCTCCTATTCAATGGTATTTTCTAAAAAATAGAAGGCAAATCTGTATAGTTCTCAAAAAGAGTAATATTTTTTAGAACTTACTTAATTTGCTCTTGACTTAGGCATATCTGAGCTTCTTATGTTATATTGAGACCAAAAAGCTTACAGCATTCAAAAGGCACGTAGGAGTTATGTAAAACTGTTGAAATATTTGTTATGCCTGTAACTTAATATTTAATGAAGTTTTTACTATTGCGGCCATTCTGGAAATAGTTTATGATGTCATAAGTTTGACAAAGAGTAACCATTGTGTAACTGTTTGAGATTGAAAAGAAAGTGACAAAACACTGTGTAACTATACATCTGCTATGCAATCTTTATTACTAAGAATTTAGCTCGACATTAGCTTCAAATCTTTTTAGTCGGTACGTATTTAAGTACCTATATTATAGCGATATTATTATATATTTTAAAGAAGTGACAATTTAAATAAGTGGGCAAAGTTATAAACATTTCTCCAATTACGAGACAAATAAATAGCGAAGTTGTTTTACGGAAATATGAAAGAAAAGAGGGGACTTGGGAAAAAGTTTTTTCGTTTATCTATCGCCAGACTCGTCGTGGAATTGTTTGATCAATAGAGATGTCAAAACAATACATCTCCCCCTCATACGATTGACCGGGGTGACTAACTTCTCTGAAACTCCTGTTTCCCTGGATAACCGAGGGATTTCTCATTTCGTCTCGATGCGATCAATCTTGAGCTTTACTTTATCGATTACAATACTACTCGTATAAATAGTGACTCTATCTGTATACTCGATGAACAGAAAAATCTAACGAAATAAGTACTGAAATGGTATGGAATGCCATTCACGAAAAAAAATCTTAGTTATATAAAAATCGCCAAACATTTTAACATGTGGTTATCATTAAAGACGTCTTAGAAATTCGTTGCCAATGTGATGCAAAAGCTATTTCTTTTGCACTTCGAATAACCATAAATTTACTACAAGCATGACATTTTAGTTTGAAAATATCCTTAAAAATACATCTTACAGATATCAGACAAAAAGGTATTTTTTGTCTTAAACCATAAATTTGTCACACTTGACGAAACGTCGAAAAACGATAGCCGTACCTATAAAAAATTGTTAGTACAAAAAAAACACACAAATGCACGCTACTAATTTGAGCATCGCCTGCCAATCAAAACTGGACTTTAAGTTTGATGTATAAAGACTAAGGAGACACAATTTCTTTGTCTTCCTTGGTTTCCTAAAATCTAAAAATGCAGTTTCTACGCAAATACCTTTTATTTTTCAGGTTTAATCTGATGATTACTGAAAAACGTTCTGAATCCAAACGTGTAAATTAATATCATTTAAATCATTTGTAAAATTGAATAAATTTTACCACACCTCAAGCTCCGTATCTAAAGGCATCTAATATCATAGTTCTAAGACAAGGTTGTTAAAAGGTACACTTGTTTAAGCTGAGCTATATTTTTTGGGATAATAAAACTATAAAATCACTAGACGATCACAACAGATACAAATAGTATCACAGCTAGCTTGGTCATTATCAACGACAACAGCAGGAGAGAAGCTGAGTCTCGCGGCGGACCATCACACGTGGTGGCGGTGACCAAGATTCTTAGATTTTGTGTTCACTCAAAGAAAATACAACTAGGAATCGAACCTTAAAATAATTACACAACGTAGAACATTCATATCGTATCCCAATATAATATTTCAGCATATTTATATTGAAATTTTACCAAACAATGCAGCCTGAAACTTCGAATACTAATTCTATAATTTTAGATATCCTGACAATTAAATAAGAATATGTTTAATTTAAGACTTGGGGAGAGGATAGTTTATTAAATTTCAAATTGTAATAAAGTTAATACCCATAATTTCCATATTAAAACTGCTGACTAATTTCACGCTGCAATTTGTTTGAAATTTTATGAAGTTTGTGTGCATGGCATTATTTTGTGTGTACTTTTACAGGAGGCGCTGCTCATTTTATTGTTGCATTGTGTTTCGTTAGGCGCGAAAAACAATATACTTTGTTAGTCTTACACAATAACGGTTAGAAATTCTTTTATTACGGTTGTAGGCAAAGCGTAGCATAAAAATTATTACGGTTCGAATGGATGACGCGACACGGGAGAAAGACGGCATAATAAAAATTAGGTTTTATAGAATGTAGATAGGCGCGAAAAACTTAGGTAGGTATAAGTTAGGTGTAGGTTAAGGTAGAAATGAGTGCTAACGCAGCACAGTTCAATAATAATGGATTGATATATAAGCGAGAAAGTTTTAAAGTAAATCGAAGCGTTAGATTCGTGTACAAAGAGATTTTAGGATAATAGGTCTGTTAGTTCAGTAGGGCATTACTTAATTAGGCAGGTAGTTGTGCGGTTAAGTAGTCACTTAGGAAAAATTAAAACAACGACATTCGTAAAAGCAACATTTTTTCATATGTTAAAACGTAAAATTATAAATAGGAAAACAAAACCAAGCAAATTTAGGATTAAAGTACAATCAAAATTCAAAATTATATTTAAAATCTTATAACATTCAAACAAAATAAAATTATAAAGCTAATGATACACTCTGGAATTCGTATCAGTTATTGATCAGAAGTTTATTTTAACTTAAATCGAACTACATTACTTAAGTGTTAAGTTAAGTTTAATTTTTGATAAGGATCATTTATTGTCAGCAACAGTTATCTACTAGTCAGGAAGAATTATCAACAATGGATATATCAAATTTTATTTTATTAAGGACGATATCAAATTTTATTTTATTCTCGACTTTGTTCGAACCAAAGTGAGATAAACAATTTATACATTTGATTTAATTTAGTTAATTGAGTTACATTATACTTGATGAGAAAATTTAAACCGATCTAGTTCAAATTGGTTGGGTAAATTAATTAATGACGAATCCATCCTTAGTAGTATTATTATGGACGAAAATCGAGTTGTTCGATACAGGTTGATGGATTTATCTATGCGCACCTACATGAAATTTAAATATAGTTACGTGACTATGAATCGGAACCCAATTTGAGTGATTTGAAAATATCTACCAGTAATAAGTAAAGCTTAAAGTATAGTGAATGTTTGAAACAAACAAAAAAATTCTCAGGCTAATAAGTTACTAAACTGTCGGTGCAGCTGGCTGTTTTCTCAAGAACAAAAAAATAGTTAATGCGTAAACTGACCCACAGACTGGCAATTATTAACAATAGGCCATCTGGTCATTTTAAAAGATTCCTTAAGTAAACATTTAAACGGAAAGGAATTTTACAACAAAAAGGGGACATAACAATAGACATACAATTCAAATTGTATACGTAAGAGATTTGGAAATCATAAAACAATCAAGAATGCAACTTTCTGAGAAAGGACAAAAGATCCGATATTAAGTATTCTGTTAAAGTTCTTTTCAATTAATAAAAGTGAATTGTTGAGATAAGCTCATGGGGGTGTTGCATTACTATGAAATAGAAAATGTAGACTTGGACTATTTCTGTCATACCTAAAGATTAGTTATTTAAAATAAACATGGTTATTATTCATTTATGATTTGGAAATGAAAGATTCTGTTCGATTCAGAATTCACATAATATTTCGATTGCTGATTGAGGAAAGGAACCTATAACCTAGTCATTTGAGTTATATTATACACTGAGCAGAAGCTAGTAATAAGTATAAATGTAATCTAGGTTTAGTAATTTAAGAGTATCCAACTACGGAGTGAAAATAGAATTTGCTATTTCAAGTCATGTGGTTAATTATTATATTTGGATAAATTAATAGTTGGATAAAAGGGAAGAGAAAAAAAACAAATCTGATCAGCTTGATTATTGCAAACTATTAAGGATGAAAGGAAGGAAAATGTAAGGTTGTAATTAAGTACCGTTTAAGTATATGGAGTGGAGAAATAAGGTTAGAGTTGTCTGTCTTGTCTGAATTATAATTTAGGTGCGAATTGATATTTACATTACGAGTTGAAATTAAGATGAATTTGGAGTTCATATACCTGACCTGTTCGAATCAGGGGGATTATTACATACGTGAAAGAAGTGGTTAAGGAATAGTAAGTTTAAAACAAAGGAAACTCGTAAAGCTGAATTGATGAGAAGTTATTAAGGGCACATTAAGTAGATGTGACCATCAGCCATTTTTAAATAGATGTAATTACATCTTAATCTTTAAGACTTATTTTTGTAGATAGAAAAATAATCAAGGTATAATGATAAGACTTAGTCAAGTGGTAAAATAAGTGACCTTATCGCAAGAAACGGCCTCTTCTAGGCATGGTGATATTGACAAAAGGAGACATACGGGAGGTGCAAATTGATTCACTAGTTTAATGGAAAGGCATTGGATCGTATTTACAAATGGTCGCGGGTTCGAATCCCGGTTTTTGAGAAAGTGATGTGGTGACGAGACGAGTCGATACTAGTACAATACTTTACATTATAGTATATAAAAATATAAACATAAGTATAAGTTTATCATAATTCAGAGGAAGTACCTAAACAAAGAAAATCAATATGGAACAAAGATTTCTACATAATTGATATCGTGGTAAACAATGAGTGATTCTTGATTCCATACTTTATAATATGATAAAATCTTATAAGACCTCGGTTTAAATGAAGACATTTTATATCAAGAAAAAAATAAACAATATCTAGTCTAAAAGCGTTAAAGTGATAATAATATCAATCAATTCATAATCTAACAAAAGCTAAATTCGGTAATGGCATCAAATTAAGTTGCATATTTATGACAATAAATAAAATAACATTTCTATAATACAAAAAAAAAACAATTGACATTATTGTCTGCAAATAAATAATTCGTTGAATAATATTTACAGTGGAGAAAATATATTCTTTAAGGAAGTGATTAGAAATGAATATATTGTAAAACAATGACAATTAAATGGTTTAAAATTCATTGATTGTAATGAAACATTTTTTTTCTAAGGTAGTTTTGAGCAAATGACTGACATAATATGAACTATTGTTTAAATAAAACGTAACAGAATCAACGAGTGATAAATGTGACGAGATTAAATAGAAGGTTCGTGAAAATCTTATAAGAACGATTAAGGTTTGGAAAGTTACGTATAAATAATAGAGGAAAAACCAACCAAAACAGTTAAACTAAAACACTTCGTCAAATCAAAAACATTTCAATAATCCGTAGCAATGAAAATGACGAGAAAGGGTTCGAGATTTTACACTTTATTGCGTTGTAATGAAATTATTAAAACAAGGCATTATGGTTTATTAAGTTCAAAGAAATGTTTTATGGCAATGTTTATACATTATTATGCGCAAACACTATTATTACGAAAACAATAATATAATAATGCTAAACAAATATGTAGTATGTGTAATACCTAAATACCGACAAGGAAGTAATAAAGAAATTAAATACTAAAGGTTTTGTCAGACAGATGTCCGAAAAAAAAAATGTTGAGACGCAGGTTCTCGGAACAATTTTTTTTGTGATGCTTTGAAATTTTAGGGTGAATTGCACAAACAATGGCTATTGTATTGTAGTCGACAGAACAGTTTAAAGGCGAAGTTACAGTAGATTTTTTTTGTCTATCAGTAAACAGAGAATTGGCTGAAATGAAATCAAGACTTTCAGAGAAGATTATGTAACTGAATTTTAACTCAGTTAAATAATCTGGGGGGGATGTGAAATGGTATGGAATGCCATTCACGAAAAAAAATCTTAGTTATATAAAAATCGCCAAACATTTTAACATGTGGTTATCATTAAAGACGTCTTAGAAATTCGTTGCCAATGTGATGCAAAAGCTATTTCTTTTGCACTTCGAATAACCATAAATTTACTACAAGCATGACATTTTAGTTTGAAAATATCCTTAAAAATACATCTTACAGATATCAGACAAAAAGGTATTTTTTGTCTTAAACCATAAATTTGTCACACTTGACGAAACGTCGAAAAACGATAGCCGTACCTATAAAAAATTGTTAGTACAAAAAAAACACACAAATGCACGCTACTAATTTGAGCATCGCCTGCCAATCAAAACTGGACTTTAAGTTTGATGTATAAAGACTAAGGAGACACAATTTCTTTGTCTTCCTTGGTTTCCTAAAATCTAAAAATGCAGTTTCTACGCAAATACCTTTTATTTTTCAGGTTTAATCTGATGATTACTGAAAAACGTTCTGAATCCAAACGTGTAAATTAATATCATTTAAATCATTTGTAAAATTGAATAAATTTTACCACACCTCAAGCTCCGTATCTAAAGGCATCTAATATCATAGTTCTAAGACAAGGTTGTTAAAAGGTACACTTGTTTAAGCTGAGCTATATTTTTTGGGATAATAAAACTATAAAATCACTAGACGATCACAACAGATACAAATAGTATCACAGCTAGCTTGGTCATTATCAACGACAACAGCAGGAGAGAAGCTGAGTCTCGCGGCGGACCATCACAGTACCCACCTAGTAAAG
Organism: Agriphila straminella; assembly: GCA_950108535.1. Taxonomy (NCBI): domain Eukaryota; kingdom Metazoa; phylum Arthropoda; class Insecta; order Lepidoptera; family Crambidae; genus Agriphila; species Agriphila straminella. The sequence continues at coordinate 15,874,717 of OX467317.1, forward strand.
AGAGCCTTAGATATGAAAGCAATAGTCTGAATTTTGTACTAAATTTCTCGATTCGAACTTTGTCAATGCCGATCTCAATATACTCATCAACTTTGTCTAGGGATACAGGTGTTATTTTCATACAAACGAAGTAACTTTGAAGCCTTGGTTTTCTGCCAGGGATGTACCGTGCTGTGATCTGATGATGGCCATCCAAGGAGTGAATGGAGGAGATTCAGACCGTTATACACACCTAACTGATCTGATCAGCATTCTAAAAGATTGATGGGTCAGAGTTCTCAGTTTCAGGATTTTCATACATTTTCATGCTATTTTCGCGGTTTTTTTAAACATGTCCATTAATCTTTTAGAATGCTGGTCAGATCAGTTGGGTGTGTATAGCGATCTGAATCTCCTCCATTCACTCCCTGGATGGCCATCATCAGATCACGGCACGGTACATCCCTGGCAGAAAACCAAGGCTTCAAAGTTACCTCGTTTGTATGAAAATAACACCTGTATCCCTAGACAAAGTTGATGTGTGTATATTTAGTTACAAAGAGTTAAGTATACTGAACCTATATTACTTCTACTAAACCCTATCTAATTAATTGTTATTTTTAAACTGTTTGTGTTCACTTTCTGGTATGTTGGGAGTGTAATTCTGAAAACTGGCATATGTATGTATTTAATAAATAAATAAACTACTTTTATTTGTAATAAAACGACCAAAAACCACCTAGAAAAAGTAGAATTTGTAATATTAAATAATTTCGTCTAGTTTTAACTAGACGAAATGATATATGATGTTAATTTGTACATTTTATTATACTCTTTATTGCACCCATAAAAACAGTTACACAAAAATAAATTGAGATATGTACACAAAACAGGACTTATCTTTAAAAGAGATCTCTTCCAGCTAACCTGAGAACGTTTTCGAGATTTCAATGTTAACCAGGTGACATAAAGTGCAAAAATTAAATAAGAAAAACTGTCAATATAAAGTCTAAAATATAGTACCTACAAGATATAAATAAATAAATATACCTACTTTACCTATAATACATACATACACATACATTCATACATATTAAACCTATACCTATTATAAATATACATACATGTAAATAAATAAATAAGAGATGGTGTTAACTATATTTCATGATTCTGATTGAGATAACTGTGATAAAAAGTGCGTCTTAACTTTGTATTTAAATGAGTGGATGCTTGGGGAGTCCTGAATATTAGTCGGGAGTTTATTCCAAAGCCGTTTAATGTGGATTTTATATTTATCACAACGCCATGGTTTGCGAAAACTAGAGTCAACCCTATTCATTTTTACAAGACAAACTGCTTTTGCAAAATGTAAATTTGTGTACACAAATTACCGAAAACGGAACTCCTAGGTATCGAACGATGAAATATGTATGTTTATTTGCATTGTATATTCCGTTTCGGGATATTACGAGTGATTAGCGATAGAGCTGTTTGTTGACGTCGGGAAAGTTTTGGAATCGATGAACTGAGAAGTTTGAAGACCCCCTAATTGCTATCTCGTTCGATCTGAAAGTACTAGTCGTAATCATAGTCGGTCAACTAGTTTGGAATCTTTGTAAAAGCAGCTGTTATGTACGCGCAGGTGAAACTGCTTGGTGTAGTAAAAAGTTGGCGCGAAGGGGAATGACTTTTCAAGAAAAGACAATAGGGATGACGACTAATGAATAAAATAACGAAATACTAAATACTAATAAAAATCGTAAACATATTAAACTTTTAGAGTAGCTTGTATACCTCTTGGTTTAATATTGCGTATTATTTGTTATATGACCCTCCAAAGTTAGGTGGCCAAGTCCATTTAAAAAGTATAAAATTTATTAAAATAAATAATAGGTACCTTTAATTATTCCGTAAAATGTATAGCAAATTTGTCTAAGAAACCATTTTGATAAACACAATATTTAATATAGCTGACGAGCAAATTTCCTACGCGTTGCATACAAACTACTTAGGCGTGACGTCATAACTAGGTGCCCGTTTTTGGGTGAGTCCAATTTGTGTGCATTTCAAACTGCGATATCTCGGGGTTTTCATGCTAGCGAAATAATTATTTTTCTCACTTATGCTCTGAAATCTTATCATTCCATTTGAAAAAGGAATGCGGGGCGTTCCACATTTCCGAGGGGGTCTGGTTCATCACATTCTTAATTTAAAATTCAGGCCAGGAATGAATTTCAATACTTACTTCCCGCACCAGCACCAGTGCGGGAAGTAGGTACAGTGCGAAGATGATCTGGGTGGTCTGCGGCAACTTCTTTTTTTTGTTTTAGCTGTTCACAAAAACAAAAGCAAAGGCACATTTGCACCATACAGCCATAACTTTAGTTCCTTTTTTCTGGCACGCAAGCCAACGACAAGACAGTTAATATTATAAAGGTAAAATTATTTAATAGGTACTATAATAACGATACAATAAAAAAATGGTGCGCACAGAGTATATTACTATAAGAATAAATAAATATTACATTGTATTGTACCAGATTTATCAGAGACCAATCCTCTAAGTAATCTTGAATTATGTACAGCGCCATCTACCGCCGAGAAGCGAAATGAGATGGGTTTTTGCTTCTCGGCGGTAGATGGCGCTGCACGTAATTCAAGATTACTCAGAGGATTTGTCTATGATAAATCTCATTTTGCTTTTCGGCGCTTCGAGCGATTAAACTGCTGGAATGCACCCAAAAAATAAAACTGGCGGGAATTAAATTTATTTAAGTTTCAATTGAAAAGTTTTTTATTTCCTCGCATTTCTTGAGAAAAGCACTATACAAGCCTTGTTCTGGAAGCTACTTGCATTGCCTCGAATGATTAAAGCCCTCGCCTACGGCTCGGGCTTCAAACCATCCTCGACAGCTTCCCGTTCACGGCTGTAATGTACTATTACCAATGTTTCTTTGTTTGAGAGGTAATTTATGTAACATAAAATAAAATTTCTTTTCCGTTTGTAATTGTGTGTGTACAGAACTAATAAATAAATAAAATCAATAAAAATAAAAAAATATTCGTCATTCCTATTAGTAATAATGCAGATAAATACTGAATTGAAAAACAATATTGTTTACTTGGTACATTAATTAAGAATGGAATTGTCTTTTACATGGAATTGTCTTTTACAATATTTTTTTTAAAGTAATGTAACAATTTTGCAATCTTTTCAGTTATGCCATAATTTCTAATACCGACCTGATGGATCTATTTAGTTGCGGAAACAACGTTCTCAACGTTGTCTATACAACGTATATGACGGCGGCAATATGACGGCACCGTCATCCTAGGAAACCCTAGCTTTAGAGGCTGCATCGATTCTGCGTAACTCGCTGCGTTCGTGGTATCGAAAACGCGTCCAAAAGTAGCTGTCACCGGAGCGTTCAAAGGTATGTTAGTAGCCTTCAGTCGCTGTGTTGAGCAACTAGCTTCAAAAAAGCAGCTAAGACGTTAATCGCCAAAGCTAAAAATATCAGGTCTGCAGTGGCCCTAAGTACGAGTCGACCGAGTTAAGATCGGACGCGGCACGAAATCGTGAATCACTGACTGCTGAAATCTTGGTTTAGTGGTACGTGATGAGGAAAAAAATTGTTATTTGTTTTCTTGTTACGACAATCGGTAGTACTTATTGGTTGGATTCCATTCAATGTCGATGCGGAAATCGGAAACTATTGTGGGAGTTTTACGTGTAAACAAGCTCTCTAAGTCTAGTTTATTGCAAAAAAATAAAGATTGTGTACCCATTACAAGAACGGCCCTTGTATATACCGTAACGGTACTAGCAGATTTATTTAGATTTATAGTCAAACACAGGTTTTAAAAAAGTTAGTTTGATATAATCCAATATAAATCCGCATGATACTGAGGCCCATATTTATAACCCGCTCTCAACGTTGAGGGCTATCTTGAGATCAAGCTTGAGATGCTGATTCTGTAAAATTACATCTGAAGTATGATCTCAAGACCTAAGTGCACAAGTTACTCACACGGTTCATGTTGAATTTTTAGCATAAACTTACATTATTATTATATTAGTGATTCTAACTCAAAGCCGTGCTTTAACTTTAAAGAAAGAGCTTCTTAAAATATGTAATCGTACTTATATTATTATACACGTTTAATTTTTATCTGCCGTTTCCGATATTTATATCGGATAAAAATTGAACGTGGAAAAAAGCTATTACTTTTATTAAGCGATGTATTTGATGTTGTCAGTACTATTTCGTGGGTACCACTTTTTGTACCTAAATGTACTTATCCAGTAGAAATCAAACTTTTGCAAATCAGCTAAAAGAAACATAAAAGTAATTTCTGATGAGTGATTTATTAGAAATGAAGCACTTTCCTAACGTAATTGTATATTATTGATATAAATGTGTACTTAATTAGTTTTTCATTAACGTAAGTAACCTCGCGTGCTTTGCACAACCAATAATTATGAATGATTCTCCAATACAATACGTAGTTATTGCTTTCTCTGTGATACAATATTATAATCGAGGGTAAGCGCCAACGCTCACGGGCGCTTAATCGCCGAGCGATTTTTTGTAGCCCAGAATAGAACATTATGGAGTTCAATACGTAAACGCCCACGAGCTACAAAAAGTAGCTCACACATAGCTCGGCGACTAATCGCCCACGAAATGACACTGACAAGAGTGACAAGCGGCTTTAACCCTAAAAGACACCACAATTTTTTTCGCTGGCTGACATAATTATTTTTGTAATGGTAGAGTTTGCAATAAAAAGTAAGAGAATTATTATTACATGATATGCTTACCAATTTATATAGTTTTTAATCCTGTTCCAAAAAAAGTAGGAACACACTACGAACCTAAGGTCGGTTATAGGCAATTATTGTTCTGGGATTATCATAAGTTTATAATTTACCTATATTATTATGGAAAACTTAACGTAAACGTAACAAAAGAAACATCAAGTTAGCTAAAGAATTTGACTAGTCGCTAATAAAATCGTATTGAAAGCACTGTCGGATTGTCTAAGAACAAACATCTAGTAAATTTTATTTATTTATAAATAATGAAAATCAAAGCAGTCGCCGTTTAAATATGTTTTCCATAACAATGCCTACCTACCTACTTCTGTTTTGCGTAAAAGAATCGCAAGATTCAGTTTTTTAAGTAAGATGATTTTGGGCATGGAATAGGGGATAATACTGAGGAAGTAATGGTGCCACATGCGACTGTCCTAAATTCGTTAAATTTGATGTTTCAGATGTAAAATGTAATTTCTGACGTATTTTAGCCAATCAAAACCATTTTTGTTTACCACAGAGTACAATGGCGCCATCTGCGAAAAGTTTTACGTATTATTTCCTATTGCGAGTTTTTACACAAAAAAAGAAAAACCATAAGCATTCTATGGGTTCTTTATAAGGGTTCCGTAGCAAAATGGTAAAAAGGAACCCTTATGGTGTGACTCAGTCTGTCTGTCTGTCTGTCACAGCTGGATATCTCGATAACTATCTATTAATGGTATCAACTTGAAATTTGGAATAGTTTAAGATGACGTTTGCCCAAATATTTTGCAAATAAGGATTTTTTTTTTACAGCAGGAATTGAAAAGGGGTCTTAAAAATTTGAAGTGAGGCTACTAGTAGGGCATGTGGGTATCATAACATAATGAAAGAGTGTTGTTAGCACATTTTCAAACATTTCTCTTTTTTTAGGCCGCATAGTGTTCGACTTATAATGAAAAATGTAAAAACATACCGTTCCTTCCTTATAGTATAGAACTTATAGTAAAAAAGATAACTATAACGTTCGAAAAACATGAATAAAATATTCTATTGTACTGTTAGCCGATCGGTAATTATAGGGTTTGAGGTTATTTTTCGCACAAGTCATCACGAAAATACGAAAATGTGGTATCGATGCATTCAATACGATGCCCCGATCACATCAAAAAATCGCCATTTTCACAAAAGCGTGAAAATGGCGGGGGTAGAAACTGTGATGTCATAAAGTTTTCAGTACTTACAAAGATTTTTTTCATACCATGTGGTATATCAAAGCCCTTTGGCTTTGTGAGTATATTGCGAATATAAAACACACTATAACATGTCATCAAAATCTCATCATAGTAACATACACAGTAACAGTTAAAACACATAAAAAATACCGTTTGTGGAACATGGATAAAAATATTATTTTTTAATATGTCATAAAATGATGTAATACAAAAACTAGCTTATGTCTGCAAAACAAACACTTCGAGCGACTCGCAATATTTTTTCGGGGTCAAAACCTTCCAGTAGGTATCGAACAAATTTTTATTAATTCTTGAATTTGCGCATATAAAGTAAATGCAGAATTTTTGTTCTTCACACTATTTTGACGATAAAAGGATCTGTACCCTTAGCACGAACAGCTATCAAAAAAATAATCATTCGATAGATAAATTTTGTATTGGAAATTTGTACAACGCCATCTATCGCCGATAAGCGAAATGAAATTTTCCATAGAGAATTGTCTATAGAGTAATTTTACGTGCGTTTTTTTTCTCGATAGCTGTTCGTGCTAAGGGTACTGAAGACATTTGAATCGTATACATTGTTTGCTTCATTTGTGAAAAGTATATAATTACTGACATAAATAAATCATAAACTTTATTTTATAGAGCTTAGCAATAATAAAAGTGATTGTTCTATAATATTATTACCGGGTGCCTTTTAGGGTTAACCTACGTCAGCGACTAAAAAGCGCCGTGATTGTCGCCGCGATTATCGCCGCGTTTATCGCAGCGATATCGCCGCGATTAACGCCGCGCTTATCGCAGCTACAAAATAGCGCCCGTCAGCGGTAAGCCTAAAACTGATTGAAATTCGATTGGTTTTTAGTTAAAATATACCAACGTAGGCATGTCAGTTTTTTTATTTTTTTATAGAATTTCTTTATTGTCAAAAAGGTTGTAATGTCTAATGAAAGTGTAGTGTTGTAAACTCAATGTGTTAAAACGAAATTCATTTTTACTTTAAAGTGTCCATACACACGCTTTTAGTCCTAGAAGGCAAACAAAGAGCAATTTTTTTAAACAAAGAGTCTTTTATTTCTAAGAATTGGTTGAAACATTATAAAGAGTTTCGATTTATAATAGTTCTTTATACAACTGTACTATAATGAGGGGTATTAAAACACGAATGTTGGTTTATGACACGAGGCTAAGCCGAGTACAGTTGTAAACATAACTTTTTCTACACCCATGATATGTATCCTCTATAAATGGTTTTGACTTTGACTTTGATTTCGACTTTCCCCCTCCTCCTTGTAATGACAATCCGAACGAGTGTTATAATGTTGTACAGAATTTCATAATGTAACTTATCGCGCGTGGGCGCAGGGAGGAGCGCGACATCCTCTCGCTCGGATATTGTATAATGTTGGCAGTAAGCTAACCGTTTTTCAGATTTAAAGCATGGGTGTAGATAAATATAAATAAACAATCAAATTTTCCACCGCTAAGAATTAAAAATAGAATTGGATTATGACAAAGTTCATTGACACTCTCAAATGTGACCTATGCTTTCCGCAAAAAATATGCTAGCCCAAGGTCACTTTAACTCACAGATCAACTATAGTTTCAGAACTTCAGAGTGGTCGAAACGCTCGAGGCAGTACAATGCTCAACTATTGTTGGGGAATAGTTAAATTGAAAAAGTTTCCTTTGTGGTTATTATGTCATATCTATTGAAAGCGAAGATGAGTTCCCAAGTCTATTCAATCGGCTAAATTAGAACTAAATATAAGTAACACCTATTTTACTAGCTATTTTGATACCTATGAAAGGATTTTTGAGTTTTCATTAGACGTAAACAAATCAAATTGAAACTTTTTAATTCTGCAAAAATTAAAAAAAGTTTCATTTTACCTACTTTTTAAATACTTACCTAATATATTTAATTATATTTTTGATTTGACAATGTTATTTTATGTTAAATAAACCTGGAAAACAAATTGTCTTTTACACTGAAAGATTCCCACCCATTTCACAAAAAAAAATAGTAGTACCTATCCCATTTTAAGGGAAACAAGAAACGCGCCAATAGTAGTTTATGATACAAGGTTGGTAAGAAGGTTTTTAAAACGAGTTGACGTTTTATAAGCCCGAGCCGCAGGCGAGGGTTTATAATCGTCACTAGTTTTAAAAAACCTTAACAACCGTGTGCCATACTTCGTTTTTCAATACATTTGCGAGAAAACATTATAGGTACTACTGAAATTGTCATCGACACATAATAAAACTGTAAATTCTAAAAATTTGTGCGCGAATTACGCAAAAACCGCTAAACGAATTTTGATGGATTTTTCACAATTTAGTAGATTGAGGTCCAACTTAATATCTAAGCTATGCTTCATCAAATTCAGGTAGGTGGAACCAGAGAAACAGCTTGAACTCTCTGTAGTACTAGCTTTCATACACTAAAGGGATCATTTAAAACTGGTTGTAATATTTTTCTACTGTTAACGCGGATGAAGTCGCAGGCGGAAGCTAGTAGAAATTTAAAAAAACGTTCGTAAACAAAAACGCACGGCGCCGGCGTGCGGTAAAATCAACTTACCGCACGTTCGACTGTCATCGTAAACTTACATTTTCGAGCAACTGTATTGAAAATACAATAAACAACATAATATCAGGACCTTCCTTTTCAGATTGTACGAAACATATTACACATAACCACATCAGATCAAATTGTTTATTGCGTTTCATGTGATAACAATGTCTGGAATTCTATTATTTTCCAAATACATGAGGCCTGTTGTGAAATAACGATATTATAATGCAAAATCTAATTTTAAAATTTTGTATAAGTAATATTAAATTACTTATATCACGAAAATAAATTTGATTATTTTGTTTTGATATTGTGCCTTCAGAATAATGGGTAGCCAACTGTTTTCTATTATTATGCTCACTATTTTAATAGGTACTTTGAATTTTATCGTTTATTGTTACGTGTTATTTGACCTACAATGGCCTCAACGTTTTTTCTAATATCAATAGTTTATTGAATTCCACAAAACAATAATATCTCATACAAATATATTACTTAGATTTAAACTTAGCAAATGATAATGAACTAAGCAGTTTAGAACTTTGCCAATCTAAAAGCTATCACTTTTTGAACAGAAATCAATTGACAATTTTATTGACAACTCATCAAAGTGGCTAGGTGCTCGGTGGCGCAGTGGTTTAAAGCCTGGCCCAGCGATTGCGGAAGTTAAGCAACGTTCGCAAGGGTCGGTCATGGGATGGGTGACCAAAAATTTATTATCTCGAGCTCCTCCGTGCTTCGGAAGGCACGTTAAGCCGTTGGTCCAGGCTGCATTTGCAGTCGTTAACACCCACCAATCCGCATTGGGCCCGCGTGGTGGGTTTTGGCCCATTCTCCTTACCACCCATAAGGAAGGCCTGTGCCCCAGCAGTGGGGACATCAAAAATGGCTGATGGACATCAAAGTGACAAAGTTCTAAATTGTATACATATTTTTTAGCCGTGACTGTAGATAGAAGATATCACGATTATTTTAGGTATACAAAGCATAAGACAGTGTATTGTCAAAAACGTCTCGGGAATTCACATAAAAAATGTGTTGTCGTGACTTGGGTTTATTGGCCATACTGTTACAGTTTGTTCAATATTAATTCATCTGTAACCTTTTTTCTCACACCTGCAGGTGTCTGACCCGAACCCAAAATGGCACAGCAACTGCTAAGACGTATCTGTGTATCCCGAATGTGTCCAAATGATAGATTGTCCCGTACCACCCGTGGCACAATGCGATTGGGGTTACCTGGGCCTGAAGGTAAATGTACCAGTTTCGGGAGAGCATTTGTGACAATTTGCTTCTTTTGAGGAGACGTTATTGAGCTAGTAGTATTTGATCAGGTAAATGTACCAGTTTGGGGACAACGTTTGTGACAATTGCTTCTTGTAAGGAGACGTTATATTGAGCAAGCAGTGTTTGATAATTCAACTGGTAAAGTAGTTACTATGTATTATTTGTATTAATCTATGCGTTTAATCTTATATAGCAATTAATATAGCAAGTAAACTAAAACAAAATAAAAATATAAAAAATAATAAAAAAGCTTTTTTAATTTAGCTTAAAAATCTAATTTCTAATTTAAAACAATAGGTACAAAAGGAAAAAGAAATAGTCCTAAAGTCTTAATAAATTCCAAACAAGCCACATCTAGCGTTGCGCTGAGCGTAGTTTTTTTTATACGTCAATGTTTTGTTATCATTGCGCCCGATGCCTGAGGCTCGTGTATTTGTTGTGACAATGTTTTAAAACTACCGTCCATTAGTACGTATCTCTAAAATCTATTTTTTGTTTGTTTAATTGTGTTGTTCTCATGTAAGTGAATTAATGTAAATTCTTAATGAGAATAAATGTCTTAAATCTTATTAATACTAAGGTGTAGCTTTTGTTGGGGGTAAATAGAGGTTTGAGAACGACGAAAGAGAAATAGGCGACGGTTGCATTGAAAGTTATCTGTACATCATACGTAACTAACCTAACAACAGAATGGTTAAATAAACGCCTTATTAGAGTTTTTAATTAGATATGATTTGGTAAGTAATTTTTGTTGGGCAATATGGTACAATATTGATACCTCTACCAACTTACTACGAGTAAAAAAATATTTCCCTTGAAACTCCCTGTGTTGAGAAACTTCTTAAACTAAACAGTATCACACAGGTGTGTCGTATGTAAACTCCAGTCGCTCAAACAAATTTTATCACGCGACATAATATTATTATGCTATAGGTACCAACAAAGAATTCCTTTCTTAAAGAAATTACCTAAACGTGTCCTTTACCGAAGAAACTCAACTAGGTACAACGCTAACAAACAAAGAAATAAATCATTGTAAGTTTTCATTTTCTAATTTCAATATTCAAAAGTAAAAATCAATAAATAACAAAATTTAATTTCAAACTTTGAATCGAAACAGCAACCCAAATACATAAAGCAGGTCAACAAATCACAAAGAATTATAGCGAATGCAAGTGAATAGCAAAGTTTCATGAGGTACGGCCCTTATTAAGGGGTAGGGTTGTCAACCAATCAACTTAATCTTTCAAACTAATGAAAATACATAATAGTGATAGGTAAAAACCATTAATGTTCTTTTTTACATTCCTAAGGAAAAATAAGTTTACGTAATTATTTAACAACATTACTAAGTTATACTTAGTAATCCCGTGACCACAGCAGCTGGCTGCGATTAGCATGGCGTCTGAATATCGGAAAATGGAAAGTAAAACCAAATATTGAGAAACTTTAATTAACCGCAGTGCGCCATTTCTCCAAAAAATGTCAACCCTATTTATTGTTTTATGCTTTAAATAGGCACAAACAACTGCCTATTCATTATTGTTTTTTTTTTTATTTAATTCATTCACAAAGCTATTTTTATATTAACATATATTTTTTTTTATTTCAGCAGGGGCAAAAAACAGTCATAAAATATAAATTCCTATTAGGTACTTAAAATTAAATCTAATAATTTTTACTAATTGTAAGACCTAATTGGGTTGGTCAACTTTTCCAAAACTGTTGTGAATTATACATTTTCTGGTAGCTTTTGGCTTTGGAGTCAGGAATAACCAATTACGGAATTTTTATAATACTTCATTTTAATTTAAATAAAAATTTAAATTTTTATTTTTACAGCATAGTACAATAAATCACTATTACGGCTGTATGTATGTATATATCTCGAGCTCCTCCGTGCTTCGGAAGGCACGTTAAGCCGTTGGTCCCGGCTGCATTTGCAGTCGTTAACACCCACCAATCCGCATTGGGCCCGCGTGGTGGGTTATGGCCCGTCCTCCTTACCACCCATAAGGAAGGCCTATGCCCCAGCAGTGGGGACATCAAAAATGGCTGAGGGACACGGCTGTATGCGTAGGTAATGCCTATGCTCCAAAGACTTTCTATGTTGTTGCTCAAAACAAAAAAAGCAAAGTTATGATTACTCTTTGTCATTGTCTGTCAAATCTGTCAATCAGTTTTTTTAATCAGTAAATGCAAAGGAACTTTGTGTTCAGCCGTATGTTTGATATTTTATCGCGATAATAATATAAAAAAATATATTTGGTTAAAATAAAAAAATCATAATATTATTTTCTTTATTCTTCAAACTTGTGCTATCAAAAAAAAACAATTCTCTTCGAAAAACTTTGCCAACCCAATTGTATATTAGAAGAAATACTAATAGGTACGAGTATTTTAATTATCTTAACTGTCTTTTCTTTTTGTCTTTTCTAATACTGAAATAAAAAATGAAAAAAAGTATACTAGTAACCCTAGCTTCGAAGGCCGGCCATCAACCCACTGAAGTGGGTCAAAGCAGGTCGCTGATAGATAATAAATATGAAGTCAGGTTACGGTGACTATGATGTAACCATGGAACGTCTGTTGAAACCATTAATATTACGATGGCAAGTATATTTGTAACGATCGGTGATCAAATCACATAAAACAGCTATTAATATTCGCAATAATGACTTCTATCTATTTCGATCTATCAGTCTAGACCTTTATATATATATATATTCCATTCTATCCTACTTCCTACTATCCTACTAATAATAGGGGTTAAAATATGAAATTACCGATTTTTTTCTTACTCACAGAGGCTCTCAAATCTTCTATGATGTTAAAGATGCTTCGCTTACTTGTTATTATTACGAATTAAGATATAAGATTAAAATAACAAGAAAAACACACTTAAAAATACTATGCCTTTGCCTTGTCAAATTTAGAACAAATACCCGTCAAAAGATGTTTAGCCAATATAAATATTATTATTTAAATACATTTAATATTACCTACCGCGATAAAATATCTCCCTTGAAATTTTCATGTGAATAAATAATGACTTCTTCAAACGACCTTCACAAAAATAAAAATGTTAAAAAAAGTTTACTAAAAACTTTTTTCTCAAGCCTCCAAGATTAATTATAATGAACAAAGAAAAGGGCATATTTTACACAAAAAACATTCTCCCGGTTACGGACATACTGGGACAATAAATTAGGCTAAAAACTTTCCTCAAGTTTACTCCTTTCAGTGCTTTCAGTCCCTCCCTCACAGACATTTTGTAAACTTGAGAAAAAAGTTGAGTGGTACGGTTTGATAATTCGATTTATTAAGACTTACTTCATTTTTCTGGTTAGACGTAAACCAACGTAAGCCTAGGACGTGGAGCGTGGAATATCACGTAAGTTTCGTATAATTTGAGGTAGCTTCATGCCACATACAGTCTACTATAGAAGATTTCCCAAAAGCGTAGGAACCGTCAAATAATACGTGAGCTTTTTATAAATGGCGACAGTTTGAAATGCTACTTTCACAGATAGACAAATATCCATCACTTTTAGAACTCGCTTGGGTTTTTGTTTTTCAATTTACTGCAAACATTCCTGTGTCCGAAAAGTGTATACGCGTCTGGCATATAGAAAGAATAATACATTAGTTAACAAAGGCCGTATTTGCGGTAGCAGGAATACAAACTTGATAGTGATATTTTTTATCGATACATTACACAAATAGGTAATTAAGTTGTCCACGCACTATTAAATGTCACTTTATTCGTGCTACCGCAAATCCGGTCTCTGGTAGTGTCACATTTGATGTCCTCCGTGGTCGAGTGGTTAGTACCCCTTCGGCCGCATACGAAACCGTATGTTCGTAACCAGTTACGAATGAGGAAAAAATGATCCTTGTCCGAAACCGGTTTCGAAAGAAGAATTTTTCTTCCTTACACGAAACCGTGGTTTCGTACAAGGAAGAAAGAAAAATAAACGACATCTGTATTTCTTCTTGCCACGGCTAGGCTGGTTTGACCACGGGTCATTTTCGTAGTGTCGCAAACTCTGAAGTCCCATATTCGATCTCCAGTTGGTTCAATTTATAAAACAAGCTTTTCCTCATGTCTGGATGTTTGTGGTACCGTTATCGTTTCAATTTCCATAACACAAGTATTTTAGCAACTTTCTTTGGAATCGGAACAGTGTAAATGTAATGCTGTCTGACATTTATTTGTTATTTATTCTCAAAGTAATTTGACAAAGTATCATTAAATTCCTGGCGTTGACATTTACCACCAGCCATGTTTATTATCCCCACTGCTGGGGCACAGGCCCTCCTCAAGGATCGATAAGGAGGATGGGCCATAACTCATCATGCGGTCCCAATGCGGATTGGTGGGTGTAAACGACTGCAAATGCAGCCGGCACCAACGGCCTAACGTGCCGAAATACGGAGGAGCTCGAGATAGTACTGACCTACACTAGCATTTACACAACAGACACCCAAATAAAAATAAAAATAGCGATCAACCGCGAGGTGAACGCTCGCGGTTCGGATATTCGTATATAGGTATAGGTACGAACGGAAGCTGTCACCTGGTTTGTATCTGTTTGTCATCCAATCAGCTCTCGGTCACTCCCGATGCCGCGTTAGAATATCCCATAATCGAGGCGGGTTCAACGACACTTTTACAAACAGGTGATCAATGAGTTCTTTCATTGAGGTAACGATTCCTAAATGCAGGTATTCAAATTTATGTTAATGAAACTGAATCGTTTTACTGAATACTTTTTAAATAGGTAGTCCAGTTTCAGGTCGTAGCGTTAATTATAGTAGATTGGCCATTTTTACGTCTGAAAGGGCTTTCTTATGTCGTTGAATGCATTGGAAAATTAAAACGCATGATTGTTTCTTGTGTAAAATCTATAGATAGTGCAATAAAACATACGGGCTTTTGAAATAAGTACTAGAAAAAAACAATAAAATGTTGTTTAATTGTAAAATATAATAGGACGATTTTAGCTAACAAGAAGAACGGGCGCAAAATGATCAGCTTTCCCTTGTTAGGTCAATCCTACTAATAATATTATAAACGTGAAAGTTGTTTTATATTTTTTATAGATATTTGGATGATTGTTACGCAAAATGAATGAAATTAGGTGAACACAGATAGTTCAAAGCCTGGATTAACAGACAATTTTTTATCCCATGTTGTAGGTATGTTTACTAGAGCACAGGAATGAAACTTTTTTTATTATTGAACTCCTTAGTTCACTTATTTTATTGCGCATAAACGAAGTAGGTATGCTAGTTAATAATAAGTGAAGAGTCCATTATAAACCTCAATTTAACCACTCACCTCGAACATCTTACAAAAATCATTCTACAATTCGATAGAAAACTGAATTCACCCCGCTTTCTAATCGTCGAACCGCAATCGAAGTTCAATCAACTCCGAATGTGTGCCACTGGATGTTTGTGGGATGTGGATGTCGGATCTCTCTGGCACACATCCACCTGCCGTTTATATTGACAGACTGTCGCGTTATATTGACAGACTTGAAATACGAATTTATTGAGTGTAACTAGGATCGACCTTATTCGTAAGAAGGTTCAGTCAATCGGGATATAATCTCATTGAGACATGTGAATCTTAAAACACTTGTCGATACTTTGGTTCATTTGAAACCTTCAATAACATAAAATAAAAAGTAAACACATGGACTGCTCTTTAATAGTAGATTGTTATACAAGACGCTAAAAGTACCCATTGCATACGAGGTATTTTTATTCCCGAGCTTTAGCGAGGGAATAAATAGAAACCGAGTTACAATGGGTTTTAGCGTCGTGTGTTACACTATACTTTTCACTACGATTGCGAGAAAATAAAATACAATATTAATTAGTTTATACCTACTTACTTCCGTAAACGAATCCACTCGTTTTTCTTTCCTCCACTTTATAAACTTTTTGTACAATATTTAAATAAATGATTGTGCTTGACGGCAGAAGATTAAAATTATTTCTTTCCTATTACAGTCACAATTCAATAACAATTCAATCAGTTTGTAATTATAAAAAAATTCTAATGATTTCGCGCCATGGTACCTTTTTTTTAATTTCTGCTGTAGCAGCTAAGCAACACAAACACGCATTCTACGATTCACTCTGTACACAGAGTTTGAATAAGTCTATGATTTTACCGAAGAGATGCTTTTAGTTCCATTTTCAAAAATAATAATGAGAAACTGGGGGCCTATTACGAAACTTGGTCACGATAGTCATCCGCAGTTCGTCGGTTATAGTTATTACAAATATTTTCAATGTAGCTATCGTAGTCCATAGTCTATTGAACGAATAATGACGGATCCACTAGAGAGAAACTGTCAAATTTACGCAATCACTTTGCAATATCGCATACGCAAGTGCTTTGTAATAGGAATCAATCAGAACGAAGCACGGACGCAGCTGCGTGTATCGCATTAAACTTTTCGTAATAGGCCCCCAGTATTCAGTCGATCGAGTTTTTATTCGTGATTATGAATAAAGACTTTTTCGTTTTAGTACGCTCATTGGTAATAGACAAACATTAAAAAAGAAAAAACTTTATCCCCTAGGGCTTATTATGCTATTTTATCTCGACTCTTGTACGTTACAATGACGCACTTTTTGAGCAAGAGGAGTGAAAATGTCATTTCCTGTCTCAGGCCTGTTGGAAGAATCTTTGATAATGATAATATGCATTAATTAAATATTATTAGCATTATTCAGTTTCTTCAACTAGTAGCAACTTAACCATTCGCACCACTACCACGGCGAAATGGTTTTGATTTAAAATAGTCCAAGAGGTTTCTTTTCGTCGCAATGCAAGAAGTCTTATGAAAATGTTTAGCCTTTCATTCCATCCATACCACAACTTGCCATTTCGATAGTTGCTCCGCTCTATACTTCGTTACAAACTTCAGCAACGCCCGCCATCTTGATCTGATTTTAAAATTCTACATTTGTAGCAAAAAGACTTACAATTAGGTTTATGTATAGTTCGTATCACGAAAGATGACCACAATGGCGCCCATCCATCTAAGAAAAGACTTAAGACAAAATAATATTTAGTCATAAATATTCTTTTGTCATAAGTATTTTCTTCATGAGTTATGATGCGAAGATGGGCGCCATTTGTGGTCACATTTCGTGATTCGCACTATACCTACTGAATTATGAAAATGACGTAGTTATGAACTTTGAAAATAGACTATTATTTATAAGTTAAAATTATTAATGTTGTTTGAATGTTTGAAATAGATTTTAGATTACCTATATCTTAAATTCCAAAAACCTTATACAAATGCACGTATTAAAATTTTTTTGTGAATTAAATAGGTGTACCGTACCCTTACCGTACCACATATTTCAGTCTTTCTTAAAAGATTTCTAGCTACGTTTCTTTTGCATTTATTTACGGTAATAAAGTGTAAAGCCGATACCAGGTCGTATGTAAAGCAAAGAACGAGTCCTGATTTTTTTTACCTTTTCTACCTAAAAGTTTGCAAGTTTCTTGAGGTCATTGGTCGAATTCGGAATCCTTTTTCGATTTACTAGAACTATTACAATCTTTCATTACCATAAAATAAATGTTTTATATAGGTATTTGAAAGTGACCATTAAATATAGTAGGTTTACCTTACTGTTTTAAAAATGTGTTATTTAAACGAACATGTCATATTAGAAGTGATTTGGCTACTGAATCTAACAAAGTAAAATATGTATAAAAAAATATTTGAATACAATTTTCAATTTATCATTCGTTAAATTCAAAATAAATTTTAAATTAACCCAAATTGAATATATTTAAATAAGAGATGTAATTTATTTACTTTTAAGAGATAGTAACCTACTGTAATATGGTTTAACGACCTCTTACAGAAAGTGTACGCCTCTTTGCGATTCCACAAAGAAACAAAATTGTTAACACAATAGCTTGAATTTCTCGTTATCGTTTCTTCATTTATTAACAAAGAAGAGAATAAAAAATAATAATTGTTTGCTGACACTTACAAATAATGCTTTTCAAAATGTTTAGTCTTTCGATAATGCCTAGTAAATATGACACCGGTTTTTGAAGACTTTCTTTAGTAGATAATTATCATCTTTTTTTTTTTTTTTTTTTAATTTATTTATTACTGAAAAACATAGAAAAAATAATACATTTAACTTTCGCCAAACTGCATAACAGTTTGTCGGCGAAATATAAAACTATGCTCTAGTTCTTAACAAAAGACATACAAAATAGGTGTTTGGAGTTAATTTAAAGTAACCTAACAAGAAACATTAAACAGAGTGCATACAGATTAGCTACTTCTTAATATAAATCTGAGAAAGCATTCTTCAAATATTTTTTTATAGAATACTTGGACTTTAAATTATTGTTGATTAAACCGAGTTTATTAAATATTCTAGGGGTAACATAAGATCTTGTCCGTTGTTTATAATAATTACCTGTATTTGGCTCTTTGTACTTAATTTTTTTAGATTGTCTGGTATTATATGTATATAATCTTATTTCTTTATTCATGTCCGACTCAAATTGTTCTAAAGCTATCATATAATTTACTTTGACATCAATAGGCATTATTTTACACATTTTAAATAAATCATAACTATTGTTAAGTTTTTTTCTCTTCTTTCTATTAACAAAATGCTTTAAAAATCTGAATTGTATTTTTTTAATTTTCTCTAAATAAGTCTTAAATGTAAGTCCATAAGATCTAATATTGTAACTATTCGTCCGGCAGCGATGCTCGGCCTATCGGGCCCTGTATACATATACCGATGCTCGGTGGCGCAGTGCTTTAGCGTCTGGCCTAGCGATTGCGGAAGTTAAGCAACGTTCGCAAGGGTCGGTCATGGGATGGGTGACCAAAAATTTATTATCTCGAGCTCCTCCGTGCTTCGGAAGGCATGTTAAGCCGTTGTTCCCGGCGGCATTTGCAGTCGTTAACACCCACCAATCCGCATTGGGCCCACGTGGTGGGTTATGGCCCATCCTCCTTACCCATAAGGAAGGCCTGTGCCCCAGCAGTGGGGACATAAAAAATGGCTGATGGACATTCTAAACTAATAATAGCAAAATGCAAGAAAACGTAAAAAAATAATAAAAAAAACTTTAGGAACATAAAAAATCGCAACCCCTCCGCAGCTTAATACTTATTTTAAATATATATCTCCGTATATGTTCAGTCAGGCAGTAAACCTACATTAAGTTTTAATTTGAAATTATTGAGTTATTTTATTTAGTGTGTGTCCTCATATAAATGACTTTGATAACCTACATTTAACTTTAAAATGCCTTACAGACTTGTTTAACAAACTCACAAATTTATAAGTAATGTGTAATAAGTAATAACATTCTCCGAAAACCTGTAAGTGAAACCGCTTAAACTTAACAAGAACACTTTAATTTAAACATAATACATGTGTGTTAAACTTTCACAAGAAATTGTTTCACTTGAAATATATTTGCAGAAATTCAACATCATAACTCCAATTTATCGCAATATTTTTTTTTTCTGATTTGAAATCTGCAATCAGTGCTTTCCACTATGAGCAAATGAGTTCCAGTCTTCGATCGGTGTAGAGTGTGTCCCTCAGCAGAATCATCTCCTCCTTCATTCCTCCTTACAGGATATCTTTCCTTTTGAGGCGCTTGGTATAGCTTCGAGTTAAAAGCTGTGATGCCAGAACATTTGTGTGTCTATCCAGTCTACCCCGGTATCTCTGGGTTGCATTGGCAATCTCTTCCATAACTGTACTCATTTCCAGGTGTTCATGTATTTGAGAGTTAGTGATATACCATGGCACTTCACTAATGGTTCGGAGTATCATATTTTGAGCTCGTTGGAGGCATGCGATGTTCGAATTGCTGGCACTTCCCCAGAGTTGGATACCATAAGTCCATTGTGGTTTAAGGACTGTTTTATATATTAAAAGTTTGTTGTCTAATGCCAACTTGCTGTTACGGCCTAGTAGCCACAGGAGACGCTTATATCGGATGTTTAGTTCCTCTCTTTTTTTTCTTATGTGTTCTCTCCAGGTAAGACGTCTATCCAGGTGTAGCCCCAGATATCTAACACAATCCTGATGGGGGAGTGTAACATTATCCAATTGTACTGGAGGGCAATTGCCTTTTTTGAGGGTGTATGTGACCTGCACTGATTTAGAGGTACTGGCTTTAAATCGCCATTTTTGAAGCCATTTTGTAATTTCATCCAGCCCCTTTTGCAATGTTTGGGTTGCTATGTCTGGGTTTTTATTGCTTGCAGAGTAGCAGTGTCATCAGCAAATGTGGCAGTTGTGATTTTGTCCATTACAGGTAAGTCAGCTGTTAAAATGGTATACAGTATCGGCCCCAATACTGAGCCTTGTGGAACTCCTGCATGTATCTTGTAGAATTTTGATGTTTCCCCTGACTCTTTCACTTGGAATATTCTACCATTAATGTACGATTCGAAGATTTGGTAGAAGCTGTGCGGGAGGCTACTCTTTATCTTGCAGAGGAGACCTTTATGCCAGACCTTGTCAAAAGCTTGCTGAATATCCAGGAACACAGCAGAGCAGTATTCCTTTTCTTCGAGAGTCTTCCTTATTCGCTCGTGTACTCTGTGGACTTGTTCTACAGTAGAATGCGCTTGTCTGAATCCGAATTGGTGGCTAGGGATGACGTTGTTTTCTTCTAGGATAGGAAGGATTCTACGCAGTAGAAGTTTCTCAAAGATCTTTGAGAGGATTGGCAACAGGCTAATGGGTCGATATGAGCTAACCTCGTGAGGTGATTTGCCATCTTTGTGTATCATTATGATCTGGGATACCTTCCACAAGTTCGGAAAGTATTGTACTCTAAGGATACCGTTATAGAGTGTTGTTAAAAAGACAATAGCTTTCTTCGGCAGTTGCTTGATGACTTCTTTTGTAATTAAGTCGAACCCAAGTGCTTTTTTGTCTTTAAGTTCTGACACCACTTTCCATACTTCCTTCACTGTGACGGGTTTTAGCGGTAAACACATTTGGTAGTCCTGATTCAAGATAGTATCAACTTGATTTTCCGTTTCTTGGTCCTTCGTGTTATTTGGACAAAAGATGGTAGCCAAATGCTCAGCAAAGATGTCTGCTTTTTCTTTTGATGTTCGAGCCCAGCCATCACTACGTCTTATGGCAGGTTTCGCTGTTTGGGGCCTGTCACGGTTCTGCATGAACTTCCATAGTGAATAGTCCGTTGAGCTTGTTCCTGTCAATGACTCTAGTTGTGTTTTTAGAGTGTCATCGTTCCAGGACTGCATCATATCTTTTAGGTCATTGCATGCGCTATTGAATTTAGTTTTGTCCTCTTGAAGTCGACTTTGATGCCAAACTCTGCGCAGTCTTCGCTTTTCAAGAATTGCCATTTTTATTTGAAGTGGATAGTTTGTAACTTTCTCATAATTAGATGCAGGAGTATTGGCCCAGCATGCCTGTTGTATGAGAGAGGTGATATATTTAGCAGCATCTCCTATATTGTCAGGAAAGGTCGCAATATGGAGTACTTTATTGTTAGTCTCTCCTTGAAAGCAGATAAATGTAAGGTCAATATTAATAGCCACACTAAAGAGTTATCTCGAATATTGTTTGCACTTAGCCACGTAATACACGCCAAGGCAAAGGATTATTAAGTAAGGTATAATAAAGCGCATATTAAGCTGGTTACCCACTTAGGTTCGTGAACCTAAGGTGCTGTTCCACACCTGCATCATGTGCACCATGCTCAATCTAGACGCTATTGCGAACTTTTTCTAGTAAAGGTAAAACATAAACGGATCGTAAAATATCTCGAATTTGGACTAAGTTACTAAGGGCGGATTCGACCAAGTGAGAATAACTGTTATTCTTAGATAAAATGACCAGTTATTCGAGAGTAAACCGAAATTACGTTTTACCACATACTATTCTGAGAGTATTTTGCCTATTCAGGAATAGTCACTATACCACCATTTCGCGGGGAATAAATGAGTTAATCCGCGAGTATTTTAATGGCATCCGCGTGCCATATGTCAGTGACATTTGACTTTGACCGCTACAGATACGTACAAGGACACAAAATAAAGTTGACAAGACTTTGCCTTTTAAATAGTTCTGTTATAGAACAATGACAATTGGCCGGATAATACATTCATTCACATATTCACTCACTAATGAAGGAATAAGAATCCCAAGAGTAACTTATCTTTGGATTGCTTGGAAAATGACCATTTCTTTAATCGAGAAAAAAATCGTGGAATAGATGTATTCTTGGTATAGTTATTCCCGTTTATATTGAAGTTTGGACGAATCCACCCTAAGGGCGGATTCGTCCAAACTTCAATATAAACGGGAATAACTATACCAAGAATACATCTATTCCACGATTTTGTTCTCGAGTAAAGAAATGGTCATTTTTTCATGAAATCCAAAGATAAGTTACTCTTGGGATTCTTATTCCTTCATTAGTGAGTGAATATGTGAATGAACGTATTATCCGGCCAATTGTCATTGTTCTATAAACGAACTATTTAAAAGGCAAACTCTTGTCAACTTTATTTTGTCGCCTTGTACGTATCTGTAGCGGTCAAAGACAAATGTCAAACAAATGTCACTGACATACGGCACGCGGATGCCATTAAAATACTCGCGGATTAACTCTGTTATTCCCCGCGAAATGGTGGTATAGTGACTATTCCTGAATAGGCAAAATACTCTGAGAATAGTATGTGGTAAAACGTAATTTCGGTTTACTCTCGAATAACTGGTCATTTTATCTAAGAATAACAGTTATTCTCTCTTGGTCGAATCCGCCCTAAGTGGCGTGGCGAAGGGTCCATACAAGCCGATTTTCATTTGGTTACCTTTTAGAAATCCCACCCCACCGATACACATATTTTAATATTTTCGTTATTTATTTTTGTATGAAACATCTGATTTTTTTTCGTGATTTCATAGTTGATCCCATAGTAAAAGTTGTCCAGATATTCGGCAATAAAGGTTATTTTGTAAGCACGTTGTATAATGATCAAAAACAACACAACCTTTTTATAGACAATACAAATCTAACGTTACGGTGAACGACCGAGCAGAACGCCATAACGCAACTTTGCCCAAAACCGATCCTGTTATATCTCGAATGAAACGAAAATGTAACTTTTGTGTTACGAGACGCGTAACGCAATAACTGGTTGTTTCTACTGAAAGAAAGAATCTTCGGTTTCAACAGCCGAATATTTTCTTCCCACATGCCACTTTGAAGTAATTTTGTCTCTGTGATGCCAAAATACAATATTTGTAGTTATGCTTTTTGCACTTACAATGCTATTTGCTTCTGTCAGTTATTATTATTAGCTAGAAAAAACACTTTTCTTAAACCTATTTAAAGAAATAACTAGAACTTTGTTTTCAAAACACTTGCTCGTAAAGTGAGCCCTAATACATTGCTTTTAGGGCCATAAATCGAGCTTTAACAAACACCGTGCGTAATAAAATAACACACTAGTGCGTTATAGAGTGTGCAATGAGCAACCTAAGCTTACTTGTCTCATAATGTACTATATAAATGGTTTTATTGTTTTTGTCACAAAGATTTTAATTTTGTGTCGGTGACTGCTTTAAAATTTGGATTAATTCTCTTGACAAGTAATTGTTTCCAATATACACACAGTTTCGATACCTACTTATTATTTTATGCATAAATAAAATGATCAATTTAATGCTGTGCGATCCTGAAACAAACAGAGAAATATTTTGCACTATTATTTATTTTCGGGTTACACGATATAAAAAATAGGCAAAACTTATCCCTCTAAAACAATTAGCTCTCTAATTGCCTTTCCAAATCCTCAATTAGTCTCAGTAAGGCGACAACAGAACATTTGGAGGAGAATACAAAGCGAAAGAACTAATAAACGAGTTAATATTGAAAACACAATTTCCTTCCCGAACAAATTTAAATAAACTGTCCTGGTACCTCATTAACACATAATTAAAAGGTCATTGAACTGAAAAGGCAGGCAGAATTTAGTAAAACAGTTATACCTAGATACTGTTGGAAGCTGTAACAACAATGTCATCACTGTACAAGTCCAAATTCCATTTTACTTTAAGTTAAGTTAACTAAGACCCACCAGCAACACAAGATTATTTTGAAATAGCCGCTCATTTCGGAAATAGATCCTGAAAAGATCTTGGCTATAAGATAAAAAAGTCTACGCAATTTTGTATACAAATAATAGTTTTATTACAGCTGCTTTATAAAGTTATACTTCATCATATCAGCCGCACGACACCCACTGCTGGGTATAGGCCTCCCCTAAGGATCTCCACGACGATCGGTCCTGCGCTGCCCGCATCCAGTGGCTTTCCGCAACCTTCACCAGGTCGTCGGTCTACCTTATCGGGGGCCTATCCACGGAGCGTCGTCCGGTGCGCGGTCGCTATTCCAGAACCGCCCCGCCCCAACGGTTTAGTTATATACTTAGTATTTTGTTATTAAAGAATCAAAATTAATAATTTTGGTAAAAACGTCCAAAAGAAATACAAAAGAATACCTTATCTTAGAACTGAACTAACGTAACCATGATAGGCTTGAACGCTTGTTTTCTATCCAGCAGTTGCCAGTCTCCATAGAGCATAAGAGAATGGATAACTAAGTGTTTGCGTTGTTTAACTAAGTGTAACCTAACTAAAAAAACGAAATAGACCTTTTTATCACAACACAAAACATCGCGGAACAAAACAGTCGCGGTGGTTTCTCAAACGCCGAAACCAAAAGGCAACGTTGTTCTTTAGACGGAAAAAACAGATAAAATCCTAAATCGGTCCTCATCGAGTCCTATAAGTTGGCAAACAAGGTAATGTTTCAGCTTCAGATTGCTGTAATGGCCGTAACGGGCGACGTGACCGTTTATACCACGTCTATACAGTCATGTTCAGTATTTCCTACAGCAGTAAGCTATTAGGAGTTCAGTAAATTAATTAACTCTTCTGCGTTAGTTATTTATAGAAAGTCTTTTGATAGGTAAGTACTCGATTAATTAAGCTTAGAATAGATCAAAGTTCATGAAATAAACTAGAAAACACATCCTTCATTAAAATACGTGATTTATCTTTTAAAAACTTCAAGAAAATCCACACCCCAGCTAGTCCCTACCACAGAGTCTAGACAAAACTTTGAAAGATAAAAAAGTGTCTACTTAACAAAAACTTTGCTAGACAACCAATTTACAGTCAAAAAGTAAATATAATTCAGTTAAAATTAAATTGAGCTCAAATGTGTGTACCGTAATTATATTAAAATTTTTAAAATAATGAAAACATGTTTTTTTAAAGGAGATGACAACTCTCCTCTTTAAATCAAAGAAACTAGCCACAAAATAATTTATACTTCATTACTGGATCCACTATGAGTCTCAATTTGATTCGCAATGATTTAAAAAATGGGCTCTCAGTTCAGATGCACACACATTATGTAAAACTTGTTTTCTCATGTACACTTCGTGTTTTATAAATGAGAAATCAATTCTTTGAATTTAAACTCTTTTATACTCATCGATCTACTACTACTCGAGATCGATCATTATGTCAAAATCCTTGGACCAATACCAATTGATTTAAGAACCTTATTTAAATGTTTCTGTTTTAAAATGATAACAGCGTGTTGAATATACTCATAGAAAGAATATTTCTATCAAAAGTGAATATCAAAATTTCCAAGGACAAAAAATCGTCTCCCAAGTATCACTTGCTGAGAATGTCGGCTCGCCTGTTCTTTACGAAAATGATTCCAAGATATTTGATATTAAGTCCTTTCAACTTATGAACAAAGTAGGGATAAGGATAATATTCTGGCATAAGACCAGCACCCTTTGTCCGGATTTAAAAAAATAAACTACACTGTCTAGAATTAGGTACTTAAAGAAAATGGATTCTTAGAAAAAGTCTCGTTTGAGACAGAGTTGTATATTCAAATATTTATACCAATGCTTAAATGTGTAAGAAAGATATAAGATTTTTAGAAAGGAAATACTTTAATACGTCTGTAGAAAAGTGATACGAAAATAAACGCATAAAGTTCTTTGAAGCATTACATATTAATCTTTTTCTAAATTTATATTTTCTCACACTAATCAATAACTAAGTTTTAATTCAGGTTTCAAAACGATTATCACTTCATTTCTAGTGGAATATCGATACGCCACAGTCTTTCTTCGAAAACAAAAACCAACAAGTTACTTCCATCGTTGTTATAATTAGATGAATCTAAAAGCGTACCGAATCCAAACTAATTACTGAAACACTCCAACATCTTAAACAAAGAAATTTGAATAAGGATACATCATTGAGGTTTCTCATAAAGGTCATCAGCTTTGAGTTTTACATCAATCTTATGAATATGAAAAGATAGATCTTTGTATTATAACCTTTGGTAATAATTAACAAGCAATTCTAAGAAAAGGAATTTGATCACGTATTAAGGAACGTGGGATGAGTTTCAAAAAGCTTAAAAACATAATTTTCTTAGATGAAAGTCTTTGAACTTGCATAAACTTAAATTTTTTGAAACAACTGCCAAGGAAGATTTCATAGATTCTTGCATGGCTGTAATATTGAAATGACTTTATTAAATTTCTAAAGCGCAGGTACTTTCAATAAATTGCTTAAAACTAGAAAACGTAGCTAAAGAAAATATAATCTACTATACTAACACCCATATTCACAAACATTGCTATGAGGTCTCATAGTGTCCGCGCCGCGGACGCACAGCTTCCCAACTTCTAATCACACGTAATACGCACAAACACACCAATCACAGAACTATTTTAACACAGTGCGTTCGCATAAGCATGGGTCGTTTGAGAATTGTTCTTGAATACGGGTGTAAGATAGTATCGGTAGAAACCGATGGGTGAAATCAAAAAACCAAAACATTGTTAAAAAACTGCACTATTTTAATAGAAAAAGACAAACAGGGTGAAATGACGTCATCGATAATCTTTTAAACTAAGAATAATTATGTCTTCGGTGTCACTAGCGCTGTTTGGTCACTGAATCAAGCGACTCTAACCCTAGTTTCTTATATTCACCCATTTCGAAAAATTATCAAAATTGAAGCACCATCTAGCTGCGAATACTCACATATAATCTCTACCAAAAATATTCATTTTCTTAGTTGTAAATATATAAATAAAATACTTACATAGTAACTCTCAAAATTAAACGAAGAACGTACGTTTGATCCAGAACTCGTGTCACCAAGTCCACACTAACGGCCCATAAACCCTTTACGTGCGCAATAAGAACCGTTCTGACATATTTTCTTTTACTACAACGTTTCGGTTAACGAGACTGGGGTCCAATCGCGCTAATTTTTAACGATAAAACCAAAGCCAAATCGTAACCGTTTCAGTTTCGTTTACAGAAAACACACGCTTTAGTTTTTTTTTTTGCTAAGGCTAGGGGAATGTTGCCTAGCCGGCCTCCTATTGATATAAACTTTATGGTTTTTTTACTTATTTCTTATTATTTTTGAATTCTGTTCCTTTTTATACTGTGACATATTACCTTTGTTTTTGATACACTGTGTCATGGCTTTGCTGTTGTGTCAGTGCTGTTTGTGATATAACAGAGCTTCGTTTACTCATTTTGGGGACTAGTCTCTTCCTTTAAGTTATAAAACTTTATCCTAAGCTACTTAATGTAAAAGAGAAAATAAATGCTTTTTATTATTATTATTATTATATTTCCATCAGCCCATTAGCTTGCTCCATATCATTGGCCTAGGATGCCAATCTTGGACAATTTAAATGAGAATTCCAAAGCTCAACTAAAGATTTTTTGGTAAATATAATCTAATTGACAACTTAACTGTTCTGATTTTATCGTTCAGAATTAGAGCGATTGGGCCTCTGATAAGCATTACAACACAAATGATGTTCACTTTAGAATGCAATTTGATGGCACACGTTAGAGTTCAAAATTGCAATCTTATCTGGCAAAATTTTATTAGATTAACGTTGATGTCTTTCAATTAGTTAGCAAAAGCTATAGTACTGTAATATAATTATGTTTGTAACAACTTGATAATATTCTTAGACAGAGCACTTTATAATAAATCAAGAACGCTTCATGACTCGCAGTGTTAGTTGTTTTCGTTAAAAATAGGAAATAAAGTAATTAGGAGTAACTTCACATTCTGTCCCTTTTGTTTTTCCTTGTCGTTAGAGATGAGTTATGCAAAAATCTAAATTTCAAAACTGACCACAGATCACACAGTTTTTATTTTTCTAAATAAAATCTTCCACTATGATATATTTTTGTTGTGTTTGCATTTAAATTAACAAATTATATTGTTCCTTCCAAAAAACAAAGCTATTCTAGAGAAATTTGATGATTGACTTTGACTTTGACTTTGATTCACCTATTTTTTGGTATAGGTACTGTAGTTGTAGGTACATAGATGTGGACCACGACTCCACACATTTTGGGACATTTCTTTCATAGCGAATGATCTCCTATTTCTTAAATTAATTAAAGTTAACCAAAACAAAATCTAGTACTTCGTTCTTAAAGACAAATGTGCTGCAAAAGATACTGTATCGGAGTATCTAGCTTTAAATCTTTAGCACTTAGTGCTTAACCGAATTCTCCCGCTCCGGGATTTTATTAACAACTAAAACAACAGCTATTCTACGTGGACGTTGACGGTAAACAAACAATGCCAGATACGATTTCAATTTATCTGATCCAATCTTAAATGGCTTTTTTCATTATTTTAGAATGGAATAAAAACGTTACCAACTTATAAGTAAAAGTGTTATACCATGTTTGGAGCTTATACCCTTACTAGCTTCTGCCCGCGACTTCGTCCGCGTGGATATTAGAGAAAATCCTTAGGGAACCTTCAACCAGGATCTGACCAGCCATTTTTACGCATTACGGCTTCCCGTTCCAGTTCCCTTTCCCGTTCCCGTTCAAGTTCCCGTTCCCGTTCCCGTTCCCGTTCGCATTCGCGTTCGCGTTCAAGTTCCCGTTCCCGTTCCCGTTCCCGTTCCCGTTCCCGTTCCCGTTCCCGTTCCCGTTCCCGTTCCCGTTCCCGTTCCCGTTCCCGTTCCCGTTCCCGTTCCCGTTCCCGTTCCCGTTCCCGTTCCCGTTCCCGTTCCCGTTCCCGTTCCCGTTCCCGTTCCCGTTCCCGTTCCCGTTCCCGTTCCCGTTCCCGTTCCCGTTCCCGTTCCCGTTCCCGTTCCCGTTCCCGTTCCCGTTCCCGTTCCCGTTCCCGTTCCCGTTCCCGTTCCCGTTCCCGTTCCCGTTCCCGTTCCCGTTCCCGTTCCCGTTCCCGTTCCCGTTCCCGTTCCCGTTCCCGTTCCCGTTCCCGTTCCCGTTCCCGTTCCCGTTCCCGTTCCCGTTCCCGTTCCCGTTCCCGTTCCCGTTCCCGTTCCCGTTCCCGTTCCCGTTCCCGTTCCCGTTCCCGTTCCCGTTCCCGTTCCCGTTCCCGTTCCCGTTCCCGTTCCCGTTCCCGTTCCCGTTCCCGTTCCCGTTCCCGTTCCCGTTCCCGTTCCCGTTCCCGTTCCCGTTCCCGTTCCCGTTCCCGTTCCCGTTCCCGTTCCCGTTCCCGTTCCCGTTCCCTGTCCCCGTCCCCTGGATGTGCATGTCCAGGTCCAATCATGGCCACCGTGTTGGACTTAAAATAAATGTCATTTTCGCAACCACCATCCCATGAAACCTCAAGAACGACATCCACATCGATTTTCATGTTTACTTACCCCATTTACACCTTAAGGGAGAATTTTCAAAATAACAAAATATGTGTTTGCCTATTTATTTTTAGACATGCTCCTACGAATTTTAAAGTTGTAATGTCTATTTTATATTATTTTTCCATACAAAATTTAAACCCCATTTTCACCCTTTTAGGGGTTAAATCATGTCCACCGTGTTGGACTTCAAAATAAATCTCATTTTCGCAATCACCATCCCATAAAACCTCAAGAACGACATCCATATCGATTTTTATGTTTACTCACCCCATTTACCCCTAAGTGGTTGATTTTCAAAATTACAAAATATATTTTGCCTATTTATTTTTAGATGTGCTCCACTCCAACGAACTTTAAAGTTGTAATGTCTATTTTATATTATTTTTTCATACAAAATTTGAACCCTATTTTCACCCCTTTAGGGGTCAAATCATATCCACCGTGTTGGACTTCAAAATAAATGTCTTTTTTGCAATCGTCATCCCCGAAAACCCCAATAACGACATCCATATCTATTTTTGGGGTTTTTACCCCTTTTCACCCCCATTTCATCCCAATAGGGGTTCAAATACTAACAATAACAATATACGTTGCGTTAGATGTCTATCCATAAGCCTAAATTATAAATTTAGCGATTTTTACTTCGAAAATAAATGATTTTCTTCAATACACAACTTCATCCCCCTTTTGACCCCTTCGGGGGTAGAATTTTGGAAAACGCTGAGACCCGTATAAAATTTGAAGATCCTAGCTTCAAAACTGAGGGACTTTCATACAAACTTTGACCCCCTTTTTTACCCCCTTAGGGGGTGAATTTTGAAAAACCCTTTCTTAGTGCACCCCTAGACCTCATAAGGAACCTACGTGCCAAATTTGGAGTCTCTAGACCCAGCGGTTTGGGCTGTGCGTTGATAGATCAGTCAGTCAGTCATTCAGTTTACGATTTTATAAATATAGATGGATGTTTACTCGTACTATAGCCAAATAGGGTTTTTTGTAAATAGAGCTTAAAATATCATTTTAATCTAGGGAAGGAATCACAAATTATAGAATTTAAAATTAAATTATTTCACTGCCAATAAATTACGTATTAGTCGCGGTTGCTCAATAAAAAATACGGCGATTGGTGATCAAGGGATATCCTTTGGCAAGGTGAACCTTCTGAACCCTTAAATCATTTTAAGATGGGGAGCCATCTTGGATTTTTGTATGGGAGGGAGTTATAACACAATATTTTTTTTGTATGGATTTTGTTTTTTTTTCCAAATCCCATCGTGTGGGATATTTAATGAAAGGGCTTCTTGAGCTGATTCCAAATATATACAATATTATTACATTGCAGCTACTGGTTTGAAAAAAATCAGATAAACATTTTCCAAACATACTAAGTTCGGGCTCTTGCAGGAGGAAAACGACTTAATGAATTCTTATGAAACATACGCAAAATAACTTGTAATATACTCTTATCTAACGTCCTTGAAGCAATTTTGAAAATATTAACATTTTGAAATTTGAAAATATTTTGATCCCTTTTTCAATGAGTTAAATAAAGTACCAAAATCTAAAAAAATAAAAAAAATATTAAATGTTAGTATTTTCAAAAATTCTTCCAGAATGTGATATAAGAGTTTATTACGAGTTATTTGGCGTATGTTTCATGAGAATTCATTAAGTGGTTTTCTTCCTGCAAGAGCCCAAACTTAGTATGTTTAGAAAATGATTTTCTGTTTTTTTTTTAACCAGTAGCTTCAATGTAATCATATTGCAATAGATTTGGAATCAGCTCAAGAAGCCCTTTTATTCGATACCCCACACGATGGGTTTTGAAAAAAAAATATTCAAATTCCATACAAAAAAAAGATTGTGTTATAACTCCCTCCGATACAAAAATCCAAGATGGCTCCCCTTCTTAAAATGATCTAAGGGTTCAGAAGGTTCACTCTGCCAAAGGATATCCCTCGATCATGAAACGCCGTATATTGCACTTTTATGTCGTGAGGAAATGCAACTATATTGATTGACATAACAATAAATAATTCCCAATGAAATTAAATAATATCCATACTTAATTATTATAAATGCGAAAGTAACCCTTTCTCTCTGTCTGTTACGTTTTCACGCCTAGACCGCTAGACCAATTTTGACGAAATTTAGTACCAAAAAGGGGACCTTGGGAAGGACATAGCCTCCTTTTAACCCACTGCTGGGCACGGGTCTTTCTGCTGACTCGATAGCTCAGCGGTCAGACCATTGGAACGGACGTCCAAAACTCGCGGGTCCGATTCCCGTCTGAGAATTGATATGGTCAGTATTTGGTGTCGTCTAGTGTCGTATTTTTTCAAGTATATTATTTAATTTTCCAATATAATTTTTTAGGAAAAATATTTATTTGAAGTGTTAATATTTCAAAGAAATATTTAGTTCTAATGTTCTCATGTTCTAAAAAGATAACAGAGGTGTATTTATTTCAAAAAAGGGCTTAAACTTTTTTGCTATTCGTACTCGGTTTGGTTGGTGGTAGCAGGGCTCTGTCACTCCGCGCGCGAGTATGAAGCATTCGGCGTCCTCTGAGAGGACAAATTTCATACGTCAGAAAAGGTAAGACCTACGCGTCAGAATGAGAGGCAACTACTAAGTGAATGTTTTGGAGCGAAGGGACCGCTGTGCGACCTGAATTGCACTTTATTGTGTTGGAGCAAAAGTCGCAATTTATTTAAACTATTTTGCGGAGTGCAACTTCTGTACGCTAGTACTATTACTATCTATTCTGTGGTGGTAGGGCTTACTTCAAGTGCGCCTGGCTAGCTACCACCATCTTACCTAAGTCTGACGCCATAACAACAATTTAAAAAATGTTTGTGTTCCGGTAGTTAGAGATAAGATAGCCAGTTCCTCAGTGATGAAAAATCCGGGAGTAGTGCGCTTCCATCTTCGGCCTCATCGTCACTAAAACATCAGGTGAGATGAAGGAATAGTGCTTACTATCCCGTTGTGCATAAAAAAATTCAACCTTCCTATAAAATAGTGTATCGTAATGACTATATCTATTACAACCATTTATTTACGGCAAATTTATTATTTACTTAAAGTCAATACTTACGAAAGTAATGTAATAGTAATCTCCAACTAAAAATTTATTTTTGCGAAAGTCGAAACCGCGATCGCAGATACAGTCGCTTGCTAACCTCTAAACCTGATTTATGCAGGATTGAAATTGAAAACGCATACTAAACCTTGTTCTTCAGCGACTACGGCAAGGCAATTACTTAACCTAAAGCAGGTGTTTAAAAACATTTTCAATATCCCATTTATTATTCTTGCAGAACACCAACCTTCTCGATCAATTAGTTAGTTATTTATTAATCAAAAAACGATAAAGATAGAACTTTGAAATATCTCAAAAATGTAATTAACGTGATTCTCGAATAGACTGGAAGGCAGGACAAAGACTAGTTCGTTGACCCAAACAGTAATCACCTTTGTAATTCAAACAGACCATGAAAGAAACTCAATTTGCGTAGTTTGCCTTCAAACACAAAAATACAACAAACCTAAGTAGTTCTTTAGGATAGAAAACAAAGGGCGGACTTCCATTAGTTCGATCCAAGATGTTATGATAATTCCAAAAAATCCGCTTTTTCTTAATCCAGATTTATAGACGAAATAAATTTGGGTAGTTTGTGGTGGCACTTACTATAAATCTGTCTAGCATTGCACTTGTTATCAAATGAAATGCACCCTAACTTCAACTTTAAGTGTACAGATAAAGTGTTCTTTTCAATTTAATGCTGGTTTTGTGACACATTTTTAAACCAACATGAGTACTAAAACGCACTAAATACAGCGTGCTTGTGATACAAGAGAGATGTTGAACATTCGTCGTCTCTATCATTATTATTTTACCACTTTTTTTGTTTAGTGTGTCTATTTTTCTATTATACGATATTCATTATTTTTAACCGACTTCAAAAAAAGGAGGAGGGTCTCAAGTCGACGGTATTTTTTTTATTTTTTTTTATGTATGTTTTAACATAACTTTGTCAATCTCAAACCGATATTTAAAATTATTTTTGTTTGAAAGCATATAGTTACAGATTGGTCCCATTGTCATAAGATCACGATCTGATGATGGGATCCTGGAGAAATCAAGGGAACTCTTCAAATATTATAGGCACACCTATAGCGATTTTGGTATTTTCTTAAGTAACTCGTGCATTTGCTTTCGAAAAGTACCATTTTGGTAAAGTGGAACTGATGATGAAGACCATAGATGATCACCGGAACTATTCAATAAGTACTAAACTAAGTATCTCACTGGTGCGATACGATTACTTTAATACGGTTGCTAGGCTATTTATGTTGTTCGTCATAATGCATATGGTGAAGTGGAGCTGATAGTGAAGTACCAGGAGAACTCCTCAAGAACTAACGCCCCTGCGTCGGGAAAACCAGTATTTTGTAAAAGGTGATGAGCTATTGACATAAGACTATTGTAACTTAGATAATATCGTCGCTAAATATACCATACTTACACAAAAAAGTTAAATTAAAAAAATAATAACTTTGGGTCTACCCATGTTTTATCTACCTAGATAATATACTTACTGGATAAGATTATATAAATAAACTAAAGTCTACCAAATACAGAAGGTACTTACTAAGATTAAAAATAAAAAAATAAAAATGTTTTAATAAAAACAAAAAACCGACTTC
Organism: Agriphila straminella; assembly: GCA_950108535.1. Classification (NCBI taxonomy): domain Eukaryota; kingdom Metazoa; phylum Arthropoda; class Insecta; order Lepidoptera; family Crambidae; genus Agriphila; species Agriphila straminella. Next base: position 15,909,106 of record OX467317.1, read on the forward strand.
AAAAAAGCTGAAAATGAAAACAAAAAAGCTTTAAAATTGAATACCTCTAAAAAGCAAAAAATAATATTTAAATCACTAGATACGCATATCATTGTAATAAAACACGTCTAATGAAGTCGGGTGGGGCTTTTAGAATAAAAAAAGATGTTGAACTTCAGCCCCACCCGACTTCAATAGACGTGTTTTATTACAATGATATGCGTATCTAGTGATTTGAATATTATTTTTTGCTTTTTAGAGGTATTAAATTTTAAAGCTTTTTTGTTTTCATTTTCAGCTTTTTTGAAGTCGGTTTTTTTAGTGACATTCAGTCAGCGCATTTCTTTTTAAAAGTTTAAAAAATATATACAAATGCTATCAGATTTTTTAAACTACTTTAGACGCTTTGATTCTTTTGACGCTGACTGTACAGTCCATTGCTCGTAACTGTACTTACATAACGGCGTATTAAATATTCTAACAGGCTCATTTTCTTTTAATTTGCTAGACCCACTAACACATTAAAATATGGTTGAAAGACAAAAATGAGAAGGTAAGTGCTCAGCTCTTACAAGTTTCTCATGTTTCCTCCACCTAAATCAGGTCGTGGACTTATTCCCTACTGTCGTTTTCCCACGACAGTACCAGCGTGACATTAAAAAAAGAAGAAAAAAAATAAGAACTTCAATGTACGAGATCAATACCTATACAAAACAAAAGACAGTTTGAACTACAAATGACGTTAGATAGTTATATAACGTTATCATAAAAAATCGCACTGTTGAAAATATTGCTAGTTGAACAGTGTTGTCATAACTTAATAATGAACATTATAGTGTTGTACTATGTCCCCTTTCAATACTACAATAAAAGGAAATTCTTGATGCGACATAGTAGCTATTTTTGAAGTCGACCGCAACTATTAGTATTAACATATGACCCAGTATATCCTAAATCACTTTCTGTTTCATAAATCTAGGTCTTTAACAAAACTAGCACAACTCCCACTTAATTTTTGACATGTCTGCCTTATTTTGTTACATTCAACACCAAGTTCGACGACTCCACAAACGAGTATAACTTTTTAATTTATCACTCAATTTTCAAACTAAACACTTGGCAACTACGAACAACTGATCATATATTTTCTCAACAACTTCAATTTCAAGCTATCAGATGCTTCTCATGAGTAACTTTCGCAATGGCCCCTATCTACGATCTTTAGAGAAGCGGAAAATTCTCTTTAAATTTTGCAAACAAACACAAATATCTTAAGGATATGACTAAACTTCGACAAGTCTTAAACTAAGACCCCAAAAATTCATGAATTTATATTAGCTACCCTATTTACTTTAATGTTCATGAATATATATTAAAATTCTTTATAGTTGACACTTAAATAAATATGTGCGCAGATGGAATTGGTTGTTTTGTCTGTCTGCAGTTTTTCCTTAGTCAGTCATAAAGTTTGTATCAGATATATTTTTGTGGTTTCCCCTCCATATTGAGCTGAGGTAAAACAAAATAAAAACAGACAAAAAATCAGCTCTGCTGCATTTTTATTCAGAGCTGCTTAAAGAAATAAACAAAGGGTTTCAGGTTTTTGTAACGTTCTATGAGTTGGAGATAATTAGGAAATTTGTAATCATTTTTCGCTAAGTTACTCGAAGACTGAACCATAGCGGGTTTTATTTACCTAATTGTTTTTGACCCAAGTCAACACCCGGAATCCTCATTTACTGAGGATCAGACTTGGGGAATGGCGTCAGACTTATTTGAGATGGTGGGTGGTAGCTAGCTAGGCGAGCTTGTAACAAGCCCTACAACCAGGGCTCTGTCACTCCGCGCGCGAGTCTGAACCGCTTAGCGTCCTGAAATTTCATACATCAGAAAAGATAAGACCTATGCGATAGAAAGAGAGGCAACTACTTAGTGAATGTTTTGGAGCGAAGGGAGCGCTGTGCGACCTGAATTGCACCTTATTGTGTTCGAGCAAGAGTCGCAATTTATTTAAACGATATTTCGGAGTGCAACTTCTGTACGCTAGTACTATTATCTATTCTGTGCTACAACCAATCAAACTGAATACTGTAGTAATGTGCCGCCTTCCTGGGAATCGATCACGGAACCCTGCGTCTTACACGAGTGGGTGAAACACTCTGGGTAGACCACAGAGGTGGTTAAACGTTCCTGAATTTTCACCTTACTGCCAAAATTGTAAAGAGGAAAAAAGTAAAAGAATCGTGATGCAGGTTTTTTTTTTCGTCCTTATGTTCTAGGAAAGATATAAATGTGAGTGAACCCGCCACAATTGTTTTGCTCATCCTTTTATCATTAAAATATACGCAAAAACGCGCCATTATTTATAAATTTGCATTTACTATGCTCCACCAACCGGCTGTCTAAAAAGGTTAGGAAAATGATACATAGCGACTACTGATTTATTGTCGCGCTATGTTGAGAAGCCAACGCTTGTGCAAAAAAAGAGTAAATCTTTACCATTCTTTGTTTTAGTACTGTTTTTAAAACTTATATTTTTGGCAGCAGAGTCCTGAAAAAGTTTTTTGATAAGTGGGACATGCCAATATAATAAACGTGCATACACATCACATGAGATTTACTTTATTGTATGAAAAATGTAATGTTATATAACTTGTTACATAATTTTTAAAACAATACTAAAAGAGTAAGAACGAAGGATATATCCTTAATAACGACGCCTTATTGTACTAGGAAACGCTATGTCTCGGTAACGGATAATTTCAGCATTTTACTGTTTCTAAAAGCTCAGTTTGGATGTTCAGAATTCGTAGTAGCGAGTACAGCTTAATTATTTTAAACGTACTCCTATGATCACAGAGCACTGCGGAAACCGGACAAAACGCCATACTATTTCATGCACGTTCATAGCTACATTAAAGATTAATTCTATTAGTTGAGTGTGTAACTATTGGTCGAACAACGATATGCGGTGCACGTTCGTGCCGCGAAAGATCGATTGTGCGGTTCCCGTTTGTGCAAAAGATTTTAGATATTATTATTCTAAAGATATTAATTAGTAGTGTATAGACAATCTTCAGCACGTTCTTTTCCAAAAATACAGAAAATAATTATATGGATGAAGCCTTTGATACCTACAGGTAGCACGAAATGGCAGCAACATATTTCCAGTCAAAAATGCAAAATACACAGTTCAAACCAATCAATAGATGTACCAATAAAAGTCATCATAGACCGATACCTTATTTACCCCCTTACTAATAAAGATTGTATATCAGATGTATAGTTACACAATGGTTTCTCCCTGTCAAACTAATTGAGTTTGACGTTTAAAAGAAAGTGACAAAACACTGTGTAACTTTACATCTGCTATACAATCTTTATTAGTAAGGGGGTAAATGTAAACATCAATACTCATCTCGGCATTTTAATTGAAGATCAAATGAATAAGTAATAAGAAAATAAACAGCATCTTAACTTTATAAAGAACACAGAACTAAATTAACTTCTTGATAAAAGATCTTTAATTGAAGTTATTCGCATAAATCAGCTAATTTGGGTCCCGAACCTTCAGTTATGTAATTAGAGTTAATTTATCCACAAAGATGAAAGTTAAAGATACCTTTAGAATAATAAAACACAGGGAACTCATAAAAAGGCATGTGAATTTAAAAAAACATAAAGGTTATTTGAACATTCATCCATAAAATTAAAGTTACAAAAGCAATTAAATGTTCTCAAGAATATTTTATCTGTTTTTGTAACTTTTACTTTAAGATAAGTGTCGCCGTCGTAATGTTCAAACATTACGACGCCCACATTTTATCTTAGGGTAAATGATAATAATATTACAACTTACCTTCTTTATGATTGTTCGAGAAATGATAATCGCTTGCTCAACATCTCCTATCAATATTTTGAAGTAGAAACGTACCCTAACGTCATTTTTCACCGTTGAAGAACCGTCTCACCTTACCTTTTTAACTCCTGGTACAATGCTTATATTGTTGCTTACTTATACACTGCAATAAAACACTTTTACGGAGATACTAACGCGTAATGTAGTAAACATAGCGTAGACTCTACGCCACCCACCAATTCGCATAGGTGGGTTATGGCATATCCTCCTTATCCACCCAGACCTGTGCCCCAGCAGTAGGGACAATAAAATGGCTGATATCGAAGACTACGCCGCCATAGAATAATCACTCCTCTGCGTAGGCAGCTAAAAGGGTTCTAAAACCTCGGTAAAAATAAAAAGGCCTTAAAACTTTAAAAAGCTTAAGTCGCGTAAGTATTCGTAAAAATATTTCAATACGCCAAAACTTTTATTTAATAATAATGTCGTGAAAGATGACGGTAGCCCGACCATCAATTAAATCCAGCACAAATTGAACCTCAGGAATTGAACCTGGGTCTGATTTATCTGATTACGGCACTGACCTGATTTTTTTTCTATTATGGATGTCAGTGGATTACGGTGATTGCCCACGAGATAATAATTGTGCAGACATCTATTTCATAATAAAAAGTATTTCAAAGTTTCACGAAAAATAAGGGCCAGGAATGTAAAGATTTTGAAATGCAGAGACTGTTAAAAATGTTACACGTGAGATCGCTCAATTTAGCTAGGAAATGTATACTTATGCCAACAGCGTCAAATACATTAGATTCCTGTCAAAACACGTAGTCTGATTTTTTTCACCTATATAGGTAGGTATTTAATCAAAAATTGTCTTCTCTTGAATTTTTGTTTAAGATAATTTCATTTATAATAAAATATGTCTTCACGCGAAAAGGTCTAACCAATCAAATGTTTCAATATTGACAGAACAAAAACGTCCAGAAATGTTAACTAAATCACAATCAGATATATCGGATCTTCTATTTTCCTAAAGTAAATAAGAACCTCGGCAAATAACACGAACCAATGAAGCCCACAACAACACAATAACAAGACGCAATAATATAATAAAAACACTTCAAATAAAAGTAAATGTCACTAGTTGCTGCAATAAATTGGTCGAAAGTAAAACATCATTAGAAACTATGCTTTAATATTATTTTTTGCCAATTTGTCGAAGGTAATTAACTCATCTATTTGAGGAATGAAAGTTTTATATTATGTTGCACGCACTACTTACTAAAAATATAATTATTCCATTGTTTATAAGATCGTTCAAAAGATAAAATACTCTAATTATATCGTTCAAAAGATACGTACCTACCCTACAACTACTAAAAATAAACTGTGCTGCAAAAAAATACTAGAAGGAAACAAGGAAATTACTTAGCAAAAAGTACTTTTCATAGATAACTATACTCATTACATTTTGTCACAGAAACATTCGATATTTAACAATACCTTTAAAAACACAGCTTTCATGAGCCAGATCATAACTGAAATCACATATTTTCAACAGCAAACAGTGTCATTTTCATCGTTCAAGCAAAGTGAAAATTTAAAAAGTACTCACGGACAAAGATGTTGGACATCAGCGTCGCCGGCAGACAAAACACAATCACCAAAATGTCCGCCACAGCGAGATTTACGATAAAGAAGTTCGTGACAGTCCTCATTCGCGGCGACCGGTATACCACCGCGATCACGAAACAGTTCCCGATAAGGCCCACCACAAACACTAGCAAGTACGCCACGCAGTACACCGCCGTCATCGCACCATTATGCCTGTACATGAAGTCGTCACTGACACCCTCCAAATCAGACCGGTTCAGTGTCACATTCATCCTCAAAGGAAAATGCCTATCCAACGACCCATCCATATGCGTCGACAACGGTTCCAAATCTGGCAACACACTGTTCTCCGGCACTAACTTCGTGTTCATCGCCTCCATTATAGAGTTCGACAGGAAATCCACTAAATTATGGTTCTTCGAATGATTCTCATGAGAGTGGGAATGGTTCCTATGCCTACCGTGATGTCTCGTCTCGTGCGGGAGCTGTGTCGAGTAGTTGAAAAAGTCCGAGAGATCGTCCGTGAAGAAATCCACCGGCACCCTTAAAGGAGCCATCTTTAACATCTAATACTCATCACACACAACGTCAGCAAAACAAGTTCACAAGCGCACATAAAAACTTCAAGTTAGAAAAGTATGAAAAGTTTCGTAGTGTGAGCGAGGCGGTTCGTAGCGGGCCACGCGTGTCTCAGTCGGCGGTCGAGCGCCGTCTGATCGTAGCGCTACGAGTGGCTACGGATGTCGAGCGACGCATGTGCATGCTATTAAAGCTTCCAACTAACGGTTTTCAGACGACAAACGCCTTATTACTCATACCAATAAAGTAGATTTCAGTTTATACGGTGATGTTTGAATGATTTCGGGAAATTGGAAGGTCGTTCAGAATGCATTCGGGCGGCCGAAAAGGTTAGCGTTCCGTGCATTTTGATCGCAGTGATCCATAATTGAATTTTCAGCTCTATAACAAGTTGAGTGAAATTCCCGTAAGATATTAGTTTAGCTCGTTAGACACCATTTTTTCGCTTCAACGTAAATAACGTTTCGACTAAAGCGATAAAAACCAGTTCGAATCTTTTTTTCTGAAATAATATTCTTATTCTTAATTGTTTGGTTGGTGTTTTTTAAGAACGAATTCAATTCTTCCTTCTGGTAAAACCAGCTATGAGCTGTGAAAAGTTACAACCTTTTTCAAAAATAATAATAATAAATGCTTCGACAATTTCACATAGCGCCATCAGACTAAGCAAAGCTTGTAATATGGGTGATAGACAACTGATATACTACTTATATACTTTTAAATATACACTTATATACAACTAGTGCATTATAAGCACATTTTAAATTATTCATTCTGGTCGAATGGAAACATTAATCCACGTCCTGCATTTCAGGACTTAACATAAATTCTAGGAAAAGATGATGTAGTACAAAAAACTTTTACAATAGTTGAATGCCCGCTAACACCAGTCTTTTTATTATTACAAATATATTCGATGGTAAAATTATAACCGCAAAGCGATTTCTGCAGATTTTATTATGAGAAAGACAAGTAGTAACTTTATTTATTGCGACAGGGTTGGATATAAAACACATAAAGTTTTACGATCTCAAATTATTGTATTTAAGGTCACTGCACTCTGCAGAGAGTGTGATGCTGTTAATAGTTCCTAAGAAACTGGATATAGTTATGGCATTGTTAAATCAAAGTGTCCGATTTTAAGTAGTGCAGCGATCAGGGTTCTTGGCCTTTTACATGAACTTCATCTGTTGCGTTATGCCTTTAAAGTTATGCGTGAATGCAAGTACGTTGATTCATGAACGCAAGACGCATTACGTTGTGGTAGGTGGTGTGGTACGTCTCGGTAAAAATTTGCACATTAATCAAAAGACTACAAAGAAGGTTAACCTCATGGTATCACAGTTGTCTAACCTCCTTAAAGGTAGTACAACTGTTATAGATATTAGAGCTACACGGCAGCGTAGCACGAATTATATGCCCTGTAATGTATTTGCTAGGATTTTTATGTTATTTTACTTTTGAAAACAATAAATATAAAAAATACGAAAAATGTGTAGAGGTGAGTAGAGCAAAGGTTACTTTTTAAACCATTAAAATTCTGTAGATTTGTAGATACTTCGTATGACTCATCTTTCAAATAAGCTAACTCTAAAACTCGAATAACTTTTCAGGATCGTGTAACTCCAGTCACCGAGACCTCCGTAGTTAATTAAGTCCGGCACGAGTTTCCGATTGACGTCTTGTTAGTTACGGTTAGTCGCTCGGTTCGTTAGTCGACTTGTCGTCTAAATCTAGGACTTGCTGAATCACTCTGATTCGAACTTTGCACCTGAGATTATTTACACAGTCATATTGCATTGCAATGCAATATGTATATCTGGGAAATTATTGCAATGTTTATAAATAGTAAAGTCAGCAACTAAAGTCGCAACACTTTAGTACTTTGTCATAGCAACTTTTTTGACATGACAATCAACATAGTCATAATTCAAAAAAAAAATTATAAGTATTAATATAATAATCGGAATCAGATTTGTTTTCTCTACAAACTGGTAAAACAGGCATAACTCTAGTCGTTCTTGCCTGTTCCTACCACGATGTCAGTTTGTGTCGCATTTCGAACATAGTTTTATAACGATATTACATATCAGACTATAAATACTTCACAGTCAGGAACTATGATATTTGAAACGCTATATCTCGAAATTTCATTAATATTTATTATATTATGCAGGTATTATTGCACTAAACAGAATAACATAAAAAATACTGTCCCAATTCCTAATAAAATTTTACTAGCTAGATGGGGAAAAACATTTTCTTTTACTAAAAATGTATTAAAAAAACAAAAAACCGACTTCAAAAAACCTGCCTCTAAAAAAAGCAAGAAATAATATACAAATCATTAGATACGCATTATCATTGTTATAATAAAACACGTCTATTAAAGTCGGGTGGGGCTGGAGTACATCTTCCTTTTTTATTCTAAAAGCCCCACCCGACTTCAATTGACGTGTTTTATTATAACAATGATAATGCGTATCTAATGATTTGTATATTATTTCTTGCTTTTTTTAGAGGCAGGTTTTTTGAAGTCGGTTTTTTGTTTTTTAAACAATTTTTTTATTTTTTTATTTTTAGTGTAAGTACCTTCTGTATTAGGTAGTGTAGGTATATTATTTAGGTAGAAAAATCGGCTCAGCCAAACGTGAGATAATCGCGGAGAAACATACATACATACAAACTGAATACCTCCTTTTTTTGAAGTCGGTTAAAAAGACTACACGAAGGTATCCCTTCCCCAACAAAAAAAATCATCTAATTCGGTTCATAAGTAACACAAAATTGTCAAGTTAATTGATTTAATATCATAGTATTTTCAGGATTACTTGTAAACTAGTGAACCGATTTGAAAAAAAAAATAAATGGGACCATCTCGCAAGAAAACTCAATCGAACAAAAAAAGAATTATCTAAATCGGTCCATAAATGTCGAAGATACGCGCGAACAACGATAAAAAAAAAACATACAATCGAATTGAGAACCTCCTCCTTTTGATGAAGTCGGTTAAAAAGGAATAAAATAGCAATAGTTTACATTTTATTTCAAAGTATGAAAATCAGTCTGGGTCTTTATGACTGGCATCTGACAGAATTAACAATAGCACTCTAACTGGCATTTTATTTATTATTGATGATCACGCGGGAAGAATAAGGAATGTCAGTAATTTTACTTTTTGTGGGAAAAATATTTTTACTCTCGTACATTCCTTGTTATTAACCTTATGAATATCTGAAATAAACTAACATTATACCTTATTCTTCCCGCGTGATCTTCACTTATAATGTTCCGAATTGATACAATACTTTTTTAAATATAGCTCAAGTGGGTACTTTATCTAAACTATTTACAAAAAAATATTTTTTTTTATTAAATTTACATGTATTCCTTTTCTATTCGATATTTATAACCCACACATTTATTTTATGCCCACACACTTACATTCTATGTAAAAGTTAAGTAAATAAAATCAGTACCTCACATCTGATTCACATCAAACTTTCTTTTTTATTTTGAAGATTCTCATAGAGTGCAATTTTATTTGATGTTCCCTGTTTGCTTTCGGTCTCGCCACTTTAATGATGCACAAGAAAAAGCTAGCACTCTGCTACGGAAATTTCATCATGATCTCTTGTATTTCAGCTTGTGTTAGACAATCAGCTATAAGTACTGTGATGCAGTAGCATCATATTTGGCCTCTTCCTGTAGCTATTTGGTTACAATTTTAAAAAAAAACCTTTTTCGAATGGCAAAAACAAAAAAAAACCGGTCAAGAGCGAGTTGGACCGAGGGTTTCGTACAAATGTTGGTACTTAAATAAAGACTATATTTTTTTTACAAATGTATAGTTTCAGATTTTTTCCTTTACCTGTAGTAATAGTAAATGTAATGTCTAAAATAATTATTTTTATTCATGTGTTGTTGAGTTTAATATTGCTGACTGTACATCTATTTTTAGCATTACGGAATAAAAGATTCTTAAATGAAATTGTGCTTACATAATATTAAAACATCATTAGATCCGTATACTCGTACTAAACCTTTTTAATCACCTTAAAAAGGGTAAAATTCAAGGAAAATATTATTATATCATACCATGACATTTGGGCAGGTCTAATATTTGAGTGAACCTTTTTCCAATTAAAATGATTCCATCACGTTTTGGGGAGAAAAGTGGCATCGTAAAACCGAGTTCAATACCCTCAGAATAGCACTGTTGCCATATATCATACCAGGAATTTTACAATCCTTGATTTAGTCATAGTCAACAGATGAATAGTATTTTTTTATATTTAAATTGTAATTTTGTTAATTTTATATAATACCTACTTAAATTAGATTAATTTATGTACTCGCAGACAAACCTGATGTTAGGTTTTGCGAGACAAGTTGCAAACTTTGTGTACATTACTTTTTAATAATAAATAATTTAAAAAAAAAAAACTGCATGTGTCCTATCGTATAGGCCCAGTCTAAATTGAGAAACTTATCCTGAGATCTAATATACGCGCTGGAATTTTAATCATTTGGTTCCCGCATTGGGGTGGTTCCACTCATTATTACAAGCAACTTTTACTAGGGGCCAACAGGCCAACACCGATATCACGAAAAAAAAATCAGCTGTTCCGTACAAAAGTGCAATACACTCGACCTTAATGTATAGAACAGCTGATATATTTTTTCGCGATATCAGGGTTGGTCCCATAGTAAAAGTTGCTTGTAATCATTAGTGGAACCACCCCACTGCGGGAACCAAATGATTAAAATTTCACGCCGTAGAGATGGTCAAAAAAATAAGGACACCAGTCGATTTTCATACAAAAGGGTAACTTATAGGCCTTTGTTCTCTGCCAAGAATTAACCTAGCTATGATCTGACGAAGGCCATCCAGGGAGTGAATGGAGGAAATTCAGATCGCTTTACACACCCAACGGAACTGATCAACATTCAAAGAAATTAAAGGATTTGACCGCCAGCCCTCAAATGCGTAAGTTTTATTCAAAAATAATTTCATGAAATAAATACATTGTGTATATCCAAAAACCCTGTCAGATCTTGAAAAAGCTGAATAATCGGTGGACATACACAAAAAAAAAACAAATATACAGACGAACATAGAACCTCCTCCTTTTTTGGAAGTCGGTTAAAAAGGTAATAGTGTTTCTGAAACTGAACAACTTTCACCATGGAACATAGGTCGAAAAACGATAAAAAAACATACTACCATACAAAATGTATTGGTCAGCAGCTGACTGACTAACTATATGGAAAGGCGAAAAAAATGCGTTTTCGGCCTGTGTTCCTTGGAGAATGTTGTTCAGTTTCAGCAACACTATTACCTTTTTAACCGACTTCCAAAAAAGGAGGAGGTTCTATGTTCGTCTGTATATTTGTTTTTTTTTTGTGTATGTCCACCGATTATTCAGTTTTCTGATACACGGTGTATTAGTAAGTATGACCAGCAGCATTTACCTAATTTCACTTCTGAAATAAGATTAACAGTAGCAAACAAGTAAGCAGCACCTACTGACTTGCCTTTGATTGGACAATCAAAGGGTAAAAGGCATTAATTAGAGTATTTACCACTATATGGGTGTGGAACAGACGTTTATCAATAGCCTTGATTGAAACGGCAGTGGACCGTGAACGACCAGCTGTTTTCATTGCGGTTTCATTGTTTAGGCATTTGAATATCCCATTATTGTACTTTTTAGGGTTCCGTACCCAAAGGGTAAAAACGGGACCCTATTACTAAGACTCGACTGTCCGTCTGTATGTCTATCTGTCACCAGGCTGTATCTCATGAACCGTCATAGCTAGACAGTTGAAATTTTCACAGATGATGTAATTCTGTTGCCACTTTAACAACAAATACTAAAAACCGAATAAAATAAATATTTAAGGGGGCTCCCATACAACAAACGTGATTTTTTTGAAGGAACCCTTCGTGCGCGAGTCCGACTCGCACTTGATCGGTTTTTTTATGGTTGATGAAATGAACGAAATTAAAACTTTTTCGCATCCTTTCATGATGTGAATCCAATAAAAGTTTTTCAACTGGAATACTAAATTTATATTCAGCTCGTATGTACTGAATGTTTTGAATGTGAATATTACAATAAAAAATCGCCCGAAAGTGTATTGACTTTCACTTTCGAGTTGTACTCAGTACGAATAAAAAAAAGAAAAACCTCACTCAAGTTAAACCACATTCAAAGCTTTCTGCTTGGCTAGAATGTTAGAATCAAACCATAATTATTATAATTAATATGATTTTAACATTATTTGATATTCAATTATTGTTTTCAATTTCAAATACAACTTTTATATTTACGGCACAATAATTAGTCGAAGATATTCAAACCCTTGACGACTTTAATTAAAAAAATGCTTTACTCTTCGGACAGTGCGTAGTCACAAACCCTCATGTTCTATGAATAATGTAGATAGCACAGAATTTAGATAGTGATCTCACATCAATCCTTAAGATTGAGTTCCAAAAGAAGATAGCATTAGAAAGTCCGCTAAGATGTTGAGCGATAGTTTAATTTTCTTATGTAGTTCTAATGCCGGGTCCATAGCACGTGTTTTGCTCTACACAATCAACAAAAACATCTCAACATTCAACAAAGAACGTTTGAGGATTTTGTTGATTGTTGCGATGTTTTGTTGATTGTGTAGGACAAAACATGCGCTATGGACCCGGCATAATTAATTCGTTTAATATTGTACTTAAACGTTTTTTAATGTAGGTAAGTTAGTTTTTTTTAATTTTTTTTTTAATCAATTTTATTATAACGTCAAAAAAGTATAGATTAACATACCAGTTTTTGGATTTTGTGTAATTTAATAAAATTCCCGCGTGAGAGTTTATAATGGGTTCTTTTAAGGTAACTATCTTGGTAACATCGACTTAAAATTTTCTAAACCTAAAAGTACCTATATTATAACCGTAACGGAAAATATGTAGGTACTTAGTAACAAGAAATAAATAAAAAAATTAAAATTAAAAACATGACTATAAGTTAGATAACAATAAGTAATGTCATTGCAGTCGGGGGACCGCTATGTGGAGCAATTTTTTATCAAAGAGGTCCCCCGAATGCAATGGCACTTTTTAGTTCATTTTTTTCAGGGCAGTCGTATGTTTAATATTTTTTATATTTTTTTTTTCATACATACATTTATCAACAAATTAATAGTTTTGGAATGTGCTCATCAAGGCCTTTCATTTGGTACCCATAATAAGCCGACATTATTATTGACTTTTAAAAATAAAATTTTTCTCTTTGCTATCGCTTGCGAGTAACCTGCATTGGATCACAAGCTTGTATGACAAGACTACGGTTCTTTGACATCTCAGTTTATGGGCGAAACTTAAATCTGTGTCTTTGTCCAAGTGATTCTTCAACTTGACTGGCGGAAAGTGAAATAGTTCGAAGTCCTTTCTACTATGTTACAAGATAAGTACTTTTTATACCATCTACAATCTAGGTAAGTACATAATTTGCATGAGAAGTTTTTTTATAACCTTGCTAATTTTATGCATATTAATTTATTATAAAAAATAAACTAAGTTTAACTGGCCTTGAAAAAAAGAAATTGGATTTAAAAAAAAAATTGATGTTTTTGGTCTTATTTTTTTGTCTTTTATTTTTGGGAAATTTTCTTCTTCTTTTTTATTATTTCGTTAACGTGATTAAATATTTTGATGATTATTCCATGATCATGCGATATTTTAAAATCATATTTTCCAAAATCTATTAATGATTGTTTAAACTTACTCAGAGTTGTATGTAAGTAAGTAAATCTATGACTGAACAAAAGCTAAAGTCTTTTCGAATAGAAAATAACTATTCGCCTTTTTTAATGAATTTGTGCTAGCACAACTCATAAATAAGCAGGTACCTAATGGTTTGGAAAATTATATGACAATAACCATCTAACATTCAACAGTGTAAAGGTAAACGACCTTCAATTTGATTTTACAACTTTATTAATTAAGCTGAAATGAACCTTGATGTTTCCAAATGTTCTGTCATATCATAAGTCACGAATCACGAAAACACACAAAGTTCTCACCATTACCTGAATTGCTTCAAATTAAAAACATACGGGCGCAAACTTCGACGGTTAATCATACGAAAAATTTATTCAATGCACCATTTGCTTTATTTTTGTTTTACTGACTTTACAATATTTAATCAATCGATTAATAATAGTTTTAATAAAAGTTACTTGTTTGATTGTACAAGAAACCCCTAAATTAATAATAATTAAAAAAATTACAATAATTATGAAATTTTAAGTCTTTTAAATATTTCAAACAAACGACAGGTTTTAAGTTGAAACTGACTGATTGCCTACAAAAGACTAATGTCAAACTGTTGGTGCCTATTGCTTGGCTGTAGCAAACCAACTACGACTTGGCTGAAAGCATAGATGTGGTTCAAAGGATTCTAGTAATTTAAAAATAATTTATTCCAATACTACGAGTATAAAGGCGAAGAAGTGAAATAGGTAGAAAAGTCTTTTCAAAGAATTCAAGTAGAGGCACAAGTGGGAATATCGATATGCAAGAATTTCTTCACTACTCCGCTCCGCCACCACACCACGGTGAGAAAGGTCGTCGACCTACAGTTTGATATATTCTACGCCCTAATGTCATCCCCTTTTCGCACTGATGAGTGCCAAATATGGTCCAGGAGCTTGCACTAAAGAGAACTGACAAAATCCATTATCTTTTAACAGTAAAACGTGATAAATCACTATCATATCGCGTTTCAGTGGTCATAGACTTACGCGATATGATATAGCGATTTTCACGTTTAACTGTCAAAAGACAATGGATTTTGACAGTTGAGTGTCGACAAAATGCTATATCTCGTGATATCATTGACCTCTATATTATTACACTGGACTGGCTGCTGTCAAACTGTTTTTGTGCCTATTTGATTTCCACCATTTTGGCGCTGTAGGACGTAGCGTGCGTACAGGGTACTAAATCTAATGATGTGCTTATGTCGACGCAAATACCGATAGCCCTATAAACAACTTAAAACTTCCATTCAAACTTGTAAAAAATGACAAAATTAGTTCTTTAGACGCACGCTAGTGGCGTTTCAAATAGGCACAAAAACTTTGCTGTCAAACCATACACAGCCAGTCCAGTTAAATAGAAGAAAAAAAACAGGTCAATGAGTAAGACGCGCTTCGCGTGATATAGATGTTTCATACTAGGGGTTAGTACTATTATAATATTCTGTGCTAGGGGGTTGTTTCACTTCGCTCCGCATCAAAGTACTCTTTGCTCCGCATCAACAAAACTAAAGTTGACCTAGGTATCTATTATAATAAGCAAACCCCTAAAAGTTTGCAACATCAATGTTTATATTTTAACTAGCCGGTTATAATAAGTTTATCAGTCGAATTTCAAAAGTAAATAATTTGTATAATAAAGTTTTGAGTCTTCGTTGTTCAAAAAATATAAGGAAATTCGGATGTTTTCCACAGGGTGGTTTAGTATAATTTTATTCCAAATATTTTTGTTTGAATTTGGTTTTAAATAAACTGTGATGATTGATAACTAAACCTACTTATAAGGAAAAACCACTGTTTCTTTTTTAATAATTCATAGTTTTGTGGATTTTGTTAAAAAAAAGTACCTATACTTACGCCATAAGTGTTTACTTGATTTTTTATGTTTACGTGAGTTTATAGTTTGAGTAAACGGAAAAAAACTGAAACTACTTACTTGCGTAAAAATAATTTACTTTAATAGGTATTTATTTCGCGCATCCCAGCTCCCGTTCTAACACATTATCAGTCAAATGCGTTATACCAGCTTTAATTTCCCGTTTCGCACGTCTGATGGAATATCTGCTTTATCATCGATCGACGGGTACATTTTGAGAACAAAATCGTTTATTATGGTAGCATAAAGACACGCCTTTATCGTGTTTATTAATGTATATTTAAAATGAAATTGCCGTTCATATTTTTGTTCTGGCTACGGGTAATCACTGAAACGAATTATCTAAATCGAATTAATTCTGACTATATAAAATTATAAATTAACATATTTCAACAATCAAGGATCAAAATCATGATATTTGTGGCTTTATCGTCTATTCCCAAATCTTCGAATTCCAAAATTGCCTAAGTTAGTGAATTTGGAATCTGAATAATTGAGCTAGATATTCCACGAAATTTGAATTTTAAGCTAAGTTTTATACATTTAATAGTATTGGTAAAGTATGTAGTTCGATTGGCTGATATAATAGTAGATTGTTATACAAGACGCTAAAATGACTCATTGCACACGAGGTAACGAGGGAATAAATAGAAACCGAGTTACAATGGTTTTTTAGCGTCGTCGTGTCGTATGTGTTACACTCTACTTTTCACTACGATTGCGAGAAAATAAAATACAACATTAAATAGTTTATAAACGAATCCACTCGTATTTGTATCCTCCACTTCATAAACTTTTCGTACCGTATTTATATAAATGATTTTTGCTTGACGGCAAAAGATTAAAATTATTTCTTTATCCTAGTACAGTCACAAAATTCAATCAGTTTGTAATTAGAAAAAAAATCTGAAGATTTCGCGCCATAGTGCCTTTTTTTTATTTCTTTGTAGCAGCTAAGCAACACAATGCGCATTCTACTCCATTTTAAAAAATAAGAATGAGAATAGTACATTGTTCACTGAGAGGAGAAAGAGACCGATTACCGTCGAGGGTGTCGTTTGAGATCGGGAATCGCACTTTCTCTCGAGTGATACATAGTGCTTTATACTACACCTACGAGGAAAATAAAAAACTAAATCTTTACTAATTGAAATTTATATTGAAATTGTTGCAGTTAGTAAAGTTTAATGTAACACTTTTTCCATAAGTTTTATTATATTTTTTAATTGATTTCTGTGGTAAAAGGTTATCATCAGTATTTTTGCTGTTTCCTTCAGCTGCGGCGGAGTTAAAAAATCTTCATCATCACTATCACTACTTATCATTTTGATAGTTAGTTTTATTTTACTTTCTACGAAAACTGAATCCTCAAACAACACACAAATTGAAAATGGCGCCAATGGCGTCTGCAATTTTCACATGTTCTTTTTTCAAATTGTTTATCCTGCCGCCGCAGGGGCGCACTGCCAGCTCGACACCATCCGACACACAGCTAGTGGCCAGTGTCATTTTGCGAACTTGGAGATAAAAACTCACTGTAAAAACTTTTTGGCTTTTGATATTTATTTTATTTTTGATGTTACCCAAAATTAAAAAAGAAAAACCACGTAAGAAATGGATTTTCATACACTTTTCTCTCCCGCTCAGATGCGTTTTCTCCCCGCATATTTGTTCGATATGCAATGACGTACTTTCTACCGTAAATTTGATAAAGTATCAAGGTACTTTCCGAGCAGGTGTAGTATAAATAGTATTAGGTAAGTCGAGCGAGTCTTTATTCGTGATTATGA
Source organism: Agriphila straminella (assembly GCA_950108535.1). Taxonomy (NCBI): domain Eukaryota; kingdom Metazoa; phylum Arthropoda; class Insecta; order Lepidoptera; family Crambidae; genus Agriphila; species Agriphila straminella. The sequence goes on from OX467317.1 coordinate 15,926,627, forward strand.
ATAAAGACTTTTTCGTTTTAGTAGGCTCATTGGTAATAGACAAACATTAAAAAAGAGAAAACTTTTTCCCTAGGGCTAATTATGCTATTTTATCCCTGCTCTTCTACGTTACAATGACGGACTTTTTGAGCATGAGGAGTGAAATAGTAGATTGTTATACAAGACGCTAAAATGACCCATTGCATACGAGGTAGTTTTATTCCCGAGCTTTAGCGAGGGAATAAATAGAAACCGAGTTACAATGGGTTTTAGCGTCGTGTGTTACACTATACTTTTCACTACGATTGCGAGAAAATAAAATACAATAAGTATTAAATAGTTTTATATCTACTTCCGTTAATGAATCCACTTGTTTTGTCTATCCTCCACTTCATAAACTTTTTATACAATATTTAAATAAATGATTTGTGCTTGACGGCAAAAGATTAAAATTATTTCCTTTCTATTTCAGTAACACAATTCAATCAGTTTGTAATTATAGAAAAATTCTAAAGATTTCGCGCCATGGTACCTTTTTTAATTTCTGCTGTAGCAGCTAAGCAACACAAACACGCATTCTACGATTCACTCTGTGCACAGAGTATAAATAAGTCTATGATTTCACCTATGCTTTTAGTTCCATTTTCAAAAATAAGAATGAGAAACTGGGGGCCTATTACGAAAATAACGTACGCAACTGCGTAACGCAGTCACTTGGTCACGATAGTCGTCCGCAGTTTGTCGGTTGTAGTTAATACAAATATTTTCAATGTAGCTATCGTAGTCCATAGTCTATTGAACGAATAATGACGGATCCACTAGAGAGAAACTGTCAAATTTACGCAATCACTTTGCAATATCGCATACGCAAGTGCTTTGTAATAGGAATCAATCAGAACGAAGCACGGTGTATCGCATTAAACTTTTCGTAATAGACCCCCAGTATTAAGTCGAGCGAGTTTTTATTCGTGATTATGAATAAAGACTTTTTCGTTTTAGTAGGCTCATTGGTAATAGACAAACATTAAAAAAGAAAAAACTTTAACCCCTAGGGGTTATTATGCTATTTTATCTCGGCTCTTGTACGTTACAATGACGCACTTTTTGAGCAAGAGGAGTGAAAAAATAATTACTTACTTATATGGAATGAGGGTTGTATCTATAACAATGACATGATAACAACGACTTTCTACCCTTTTCCAAGAATACTTGCAATACGTGCATTAGACCCTTCCTCAACTTAAGCCAAGTTAGTGACCCAAAACATGAGTGGATCATTGTCGGGTACATTACTGCGGAGTGTCTTGACCAAGTTGAGCCAACTCGGCCAAGGCCGCTCTCCTGTGTAAAGATTTAATGACCGACCGTTTTTGCCCCGCCTTTGCACACCCGACTGTTGTCACCGTGAGTTTTACTGGAGACGAGACTTTCCCGACGATTTGGTTTGGTTTTGCCAAGAGCATTTAGGTACTTTGTATATTGAGAACTCTACAAAACAAGCAACTCTATCAGGTCCACTCATAATTCTGTTAGGCTTTTTTTATTTGCTCATTTCAGCGATTCTCTTTGCTACCTTCTATTTTCCTGTGTAGGAAAGTTGAATAGGTAATGGGGCCTCCATTAATTACGTGAGGTGATTTTGGTGAAGTTTCTGCAGAAAAATAATACGTGATATTTGCCCCACCTCGTCCCCACGTGATTTTGGGTGAGATTTTCGGGTCGACTCCCTCCCCCCAAAATGCCTCACGTACCTACATAATTAATCTTCCACTTTTAAATAAACTATTATCTCAAATCCTTTTTATTCTACCTAATTAACATTAACTTTAAATAAACAACTTGGATGAGTAGAAAATTCACAAATTCCGTAAGCAATAACTTTAAATTAAACATCAAAGGCATGTCCTAGATAATCCAACAGATATGGGGACGGCTTTCCCGGAATGCATGTAAAGGAGGTCCCTTATTAGTTTATTTACGAGAGGCCGACATTCGGGTTTGGATACTTGAGACGTTTTCGTATTCATTCCCTCACACACTATTCAAAACTGCTACTATTGTAAGCTTTCGCATTGTTATACAGTAAATTAATGGCAGTTGGTACAACAAACCTCAATTAAGAGGTTCCGAATTCCCGAATTAAGTAGCTATTAGAGTACTATTATATATTATATATATAGGTTGAAGGTAACATTACCCTTGGAAGCTTTACTAGAATTTGCTCAGACACAACAGAAACAACAACGTTCTGGGCTACTATTGTCTAATTCAAAAATCTATCGCAATCGCTTTCGTTTGACAGATGGATGTGACACATTGCTGCATTTCTTTGGTAAGTTTTTATTTGTGCCCAAAAAAAGCTTCAATGTGTTACATCCTGAAAGTTTTTTAAATTACAGACGGACAGTGGAGTCTTAGTAATAGGGTCAATGAGGGTCCCATTTCCCGCCTTTGGACACGCAACCCTAACCCTAAAAAGTTTTTTTCCCTCCTTTCCCCTTTATTTTACTTCAAGTGTTGTGTGTTCAAGTTGGCACGAATTTGTAATGAATATAACAAACTTAGTAGTGCTATCCCTGAACTAGATATATTCAATGATGGTTTGCAAAAGTTTAAGTCAAAAATTATAGATAACCTTAACTAATTTTTGAGCTGAAATTAAGTTAAATTAGTATATTAATAATTAGTAATTTAAATAGGTAACATTGTTTTTTTTGTTCGTATCATACAATTCAATGAATGCTATGTACGCCGTTATTTTGATACATATCAGAAATTTTATTGTTATAATAAGTATATTAATGTGATTATTTAATATGTATCATGTGGCTGTACTTTATAAATAAACAATAAACAAACAAACAAGTGTTTAAAGTTAGGTACTTTAGGTATCAACTTATTATCGTACCCGCAACAGTAAACCAAGCGTTAAACGCAAGCTCTTAAAGATGACCTTCGAGATAACGAGCCCTCTCGGGACGCCATAAACATATCCCACATGTTCCCGCACATAAAATTATTACAGATTTACAAAATTATGACTATGAGAGGAATATGCAGGGAAAAGGCTAGGTACTTACTTAAATAACTAGTCATCGTGTTAACATAGAAAGCTAAACTAAATAACTTTCTAATCTATGTAATTAGAAAGCCCCGCGCCGCGCCCCTAATGGAGCGCGGAGCAGACCTAGGTAAGATCCTGGATAATGAAATTTCCTGACATTTTCCCTGATTTTTCAGAAAAAATCCTGACATTTGGCCAGAAAAGTTTCTTATTTTACAAACTCGAAGCCAGATGACGAAGCTGAAAACTGACGACGGACGCATCATCTCATCGAAGCCTGAAATCCTGAGGGAGATCGAGCGTTTCTATGGGCAGTTATATTCCACGCAGACACCTGTTGAAAGCAAGGCTAAAGACCCCAGAGCCAAGCTTACCCGACACCATACCCAAGATATCCCGGACGTCAGCCTGTACGAGATTAGTATGGCTCTCAAACAGCTGAAAACAACAAGGCGGCGGGTGACGACGGAATCACTACAGAACTTATGAGAGCGGGCGGTAAGCCGATACTCAAAGTCCTCCAGAAGCTTTTCAATAGGGATGTTGACTATTTTTTTTATTTTATGTTACATAAATTACCTCTCAAAAAAAGAAACATCGGTAAAAGAATTAATTCGCTAGCATGAAAACTGCCCGAGATATCACAGTGTGAAATGCACACAAATGGACTCGATCAAAAACGCTCCATACTAATTGCTTGCACGTTATGACGTCACGCCTTGCAAGTTTGTATGCAACGCATAGGAAATTTGTTCAGCAGCTATATTAAATATTGTGTTTATCAAAATGGTTTCTTCGACAAATTTGCTATACATTTTACGGACTAATTAAAGGTATCATTTATTTTAATCAATTTTATACTTTTTAAATGGACTTGTCCACCCAACTTTGAAGGGTCATAAAATAAATAATATGCAATATATAAAACCAGAGGTATACAAGCTACTCTAAAAGTTTAATATGTTTACGATTTTTATTAGTATTTCGTTATTTTATTCATTAGTCAACATCCCTATTCCGTCATCGTCGAGGGCAGATCGCCGAAGGCATGGAACATAAGTGAGGTGATTCTGTTCTTTAAAAAGGGTGACAAGTCCCTCTTAAAGAACTACAGACCCATCTCACTTCTGAGCCATGTCTATAAGTTGTTTTCGAGAGTCCTTACGAATCGTCTCACTCGCAGGTTCGACGACTTCCAACCCCCCGAACAGGCCGGGTTTCGAAAAGGCTTTAGCACCATAGACCACATCCATACGCTGCGGCAGGTTATACAGAAGACCGAGGAGTATAATCTGCCACTTTGCTTGGCGTTCGTGGACTATGAGAAAGCCTTTGATTCGATCGAAACCTGGGCGGTGCTGCAGTCTCTCCAAAGGTGCCAAGTGGACTATAGGTATATCGAGGTGTTGAGGTACTTATACAAAAATGCCACCATGTCGATCCGAGTACAGAACCAGAGCACAAATCCTATCCAGCTGCAGCGTGGTGTGAGACAGGGAGACGTTATTTCTCCGAAACTTTTCACAGCTGCGTTGGAGGACATCTTTAAGCTCTTGGACTGGAAAGGACTCGGCATTAACATTAATGGCCAGTACCTAACACACCGTCGTTTTGCCGATGATATAGTCCTTATGGCTGAGACCATGGAAGACCTGAACACAATGCTCGAAGATCTCCGTAGTGCTTCCCAAAGAGTGGGTCTCAGGATGAACATGGATAAGACGAAAATTATGTCAAATGCCCATGTTGTACCCTCTTCAGTTCATGTTGGGAACACTACACTTGAAGTTGTTGACCATTACGTATACCTAGGACAGGCAATCCAGTTAGGTAAGTCCAACTTCGAGAAAGAGATCTCTCGTCGAATCCAACTCGGGTGGGCAGCATTCGGGAAGCTTCGAAAAATCTTCGCGTCCGACTTACCTCAGTGTCTCAAGACGAAAGTCTATGAACAGTGTGTGTTGCCAGTGATGACTTACGGCAGTGAAACGTGGTCGCTAACTATGGGTCTCATAAGGAGGCTCAAGTTCACCCAGCGTGCAATGGAGAGAGCCATGCTCGGCGTTTCCCTGCGTGATCGAATCAGAAACGAAGAGATCCGCAAGAGAACTAAAGTAACCGACATCGCTCGAAGGATTGCTCAGCTGAAGTGGCAATGGGCGGGACACATAGCGAGAAGAACCGATGGCCGTTGGGGCGGAAAGGTTCTGGAATGGCGACCACGCACCGGACGGCGCTCCGTGGGTATGCCCCCGACAAGGTGGACCGACGATCTGGTGAAGGTCGCGGGAAGCCGCTGGATGCGGGCAGCGCAGGACCGATCGTCGTGGAGATCCTTAGGGGAGGCCTATACCCAGCAGTAGGTGTCGTGCGGCTGATATGATGATGATGATTATATCTATGGCATACTACTTACATAAATTAATAAGCTTACAAAGATAGACTTGTTTACCTACAGCTCATAGAGCCACAAATAAATACACAGCAGCAGCTGTGTAGACAGTGTATTGTGCAGTGGCTCAGTGAGCCAGTGAGCTGTAGTAGTCCTCGCCTCGCTCAATTTTATTTAGTTTAAAAAATAGAGAGCCACGAGAGATTTTTAATTTATTCCTTGTGATGCATTGGATTTTTAAACATTTTCGAGTGAGGAGGACCTACACCGGCGGCAGCGGAGGCACTAAAATGATTTATCTTTCCATGGTTATAAAATCCGCTCTATGGCGATCGATGACCCAGCGGTTAGCCTACTGGAATGAACCTACTGTCACTGTCACTTGACGCGACCGAACCGAACTTCACCTTGCACATTTTCGACCTCCATTCATCCTTCATTCCGTAAACACGGATTTTAATACTATTTTCAATTTTTAACAATTAAAATAACTCTAAAAAGCCTTTCAGTGGGAACGCCAGTGTATCTTTCGCATATTGAAATATATTTAAGTGGTTACAAAGTTGAAAATGGCGTTGAAATCACCACCGGTTCTATTTGGGGTGCTGTCGAGGTTGACTCGCCGCAATTTTTCGACTTCCAATGCCTTGGCGTCAAAGCCTATGACTGTCCGTGATGCCTTGAACCAGGCTATTGACGAGGAGATGGAGAGAGACGAGAAAGTTTTCGTAATGGGTGAGGAAGTAGCTCAATACGACGGCGCTTACAAAGTTACAAGGTGAGAGCAATTTGATACGTATACCTAACCCAAATTAGTGTGTGAACGTATCTCCACTCAATCAAGACAACATAGGATCCATAAATCTCATGTCTGATACTCTGACAGACTTTCTAGTCTAAGTAGCAAGTAGAGATTTGGAGCATGTTTTTCTGTAATTTATTTTACATTGTTGTTACATAACTAAGAAGATTGTTGACATTTCCCAGGTAGGTTATCTGAGATTGAGATGTATAAGAAGTTATGGCAAATGTCATAATAATATTTAAATGAAAATAAATTACTGATTAAGAAGTAAGTAGTAGTAGGAGTTGTATTTGTCCTTTTCAGGCTGTCCTGAGAGACTTAACTGGCGGTATCGCTTAGACCTTCGCCTGTGCGAAGGTCTAAGCGATACCGCCAGTTTAGTCATTGTTTCTTAATCTTGTTTAGTTAATATAAACGCAAAGCCAAATCTTGAGTCTTGTTGGTATCTTTAAGGCAGAAAGCCAAATCTTGAATTATTTTTTGAGTATATTTTTATCTTTTCCACATAAAAGTCATATCTGAATCTAATCACTGTCATGGGCGAATTTGTCCATGTCAATGTCACTGATAAACTGTACAATCCATAAAATTCTAATACTGGGCTGGTTCAAAATCAAAAAGTAAGTAAGTAGCTTACTTGATAGATGATTTGACAGTTTTTATACAGGAGAAATAAATAATAAATAAATGCTTGGACAATTTCACACAGCGCCATCTAGCCCCAAACTAAGCAAAGCTTGTAATATGGGTGCTAGATAACTGATATAATACTTATATACTTTTTAAATATATACTTATTATACATAATAACACCCAGACCCGTCACAGAAATTAAAATTCATCATTTCAATTTCTGCCCGGCCGGGAATCGAACCCGGGACCTCTTGCGTGGTAGGCGGCATGTTGACCACTGCACCAGTCAGGTCGTCATCAAATATTCTTCAAATATTTTTAATTATCTGTCAAGTAAACTTATGATTGTGAAACCGGCCCTAAATAAATAAAAATAATTTTATTTGCGTTTAAATGTTAGGATTTTATTCAATATGAAAAATATTTCTGATAAAAACATAATATTGAATTGAATCCTGATTGAATTCAAGCTTGAATTCAAGCTATTAGTAATTACTAAAACAACTTGCAAGTTCTAGTTTTCAGAAAATGATATAATATGTTTTTAAGTTATTTTCCTGTAAGTATCAAGTATAATGCATTTCATTGATTAGATTAACCGCTTATTTCTTTATTTTTACTTACTTTAGTTTTCAGAAAATGATATAAGATGTTTTTAAGTTATTTTCCTGTAAGTATCAAGTATAATGCATTTCATTGATTAGATTAACCGCTTATTTCTTTATTTTTACTTACTTACTGAAGATAAATCCATCATTATTGTATTCAAATTGTTAAATAAGTTACCTAATAGTAAAAAGTTTATTTTTCCGCTTCCAGGGGATTATGGAAGAAATATGGTGACAAAAGAGTTGTAGATACTCCTATCACAGAAATGGGTTTCGCTGGTATAGCAGTCGGTGCTGCGTTTGCCGGTCTCAAACCAATCTGCGAGTTCATGACCTTCAACTTTTCTATGCAAGCCATTGATCACGTAAGTATATTATAATAAGTTAATTCATCAATGCTTGCACGGCCGCATGCGGCCTGACAACAATAGAAAATATATTGTGTCTCATTTTCTGTGTTTTAAGTATATTTTATTAATTTCCATTATCTTGTTAAATATCATACCACAACAAGAACAAATCTAAAGCAATAACCCACACAAATCGTGAAATTTTTGTTAAAAAATTCAAGCAATGAATTTTTAAAAACGTTTAGAAATTATTTAACCCTTCATCGCCCGGAAAATGAGACACAATAGAAAATCTATTGTGTCTCGGTCGCCAGTGACCGCTCCGGCGTTAATGAATTAACAAAAAAATATTTGTTAAAACTTTTTATGTAAATTCTTTAAAAATTGATCGTTTGAGGGTAGGCTCACGAGCAGCTTCAGTCCCCCGTGACCACGGCAGCTGCAAAGGTGCCGAAACGTTGGAAAAATAAAAAATCTAACCAAATAGGTACCAACTAATTACAAAAATTCTTTCAATAAAACCGCGCTAGTATCCGTTAAAAAGTGTAATATTTCATGTTTAGTGAGCTTGAGAAGTGAATAAGATTAAAACACTCTATAAAGTTATGCAACCAATTAAGAACCTATTTACCTTGTATAAATACACACAATCAGTTAAATTGATGAATGATACAAGCATAAAAATAAAATCTTATCATTAAAAGATGAAGGCTTATCTTGTTATCATGACATGTATTTTCTGGTGAAGTGGTAACTTTGATTAATCTTGATTCTGTTATTTGAATGTAATCATCTTGTACTCATGTTTTTGGTATGTTTAATTATGAAAAACATGAAGTTTAGCTGTTGATATTACATTGGTACTGAAAAACATAGGTCTAATTTTATAAATCAGTTATAATTATTATGAATTTTAATGCATAATGGGATAGTAAAATTGATTATGCATTAAAATTAATATCGGATTGGTGTTCGTATTAGTATATCAGTATCAGTGGGTAAGTTATGTATGGCCCTACCACAGAATAACTAATAGTACAAGTACAGAAGCGGCACTCGGCAAAGTCGTTTAAATAAATAGCGACTTTTGCTCCAACACAATAAAGTGCAATTCAGGTTGCGCAGTTCACCTAGTAGTTGCCTCTCTTTCTATCGCGTGCTACCTTTTCTGACGACGCAACGTTAAGGTTGTCTTCTTTTAAATGAACTGCGTAGCATATATGCATATATCATAATGTGAAAAACGACAATTCTTTATTGGTTTTTTGATTTTGACATCCGTACACGGCACGTAATGTCGATTCGACATTGTTACTATTATAAAGAGGCAATATCTACTTGGGCAGTAAGATGCCGCGCTTGTACGGTGGCGGGCGCGTGGCGGCCCTCTGCTCACTTGTCCCGCCGGCGGAACGGCTAGCAGCGAGAAAATTGATCGCCACATACAGAAGGAATTCCGTAATACGTAATTCCGAACGCAGTTAATCCATACAAATCTATGGATCTCCCACACACATGCGGAATTTTTCATTCATCTACATTATCGAAATTCCTTTCGGAAGGACTTTTGACGACCTATGTGGTGCAGTGGTCAACATGCCGCCTACCACGCAAGAGGTCCCGGGTTCGATCCCCGGCCGGGCAGAAATTGAAATGATGAATTTTAATTTCTGTGACGGGTCTGGGTGTTACTATGTATAATAAGTATATATTTAAAAAAGTATATAAGTATTATATATCAGTTGTCTAGCACCCATATTACAAGCTTTGCTTAGTTTGGGGCTAGATGGCGCTGTGTTAAATTGTCCAAGCATTTATTTATTATTTATTTATTTAATTCCGTTTGTATGTGGCTGGGCTTTCATGTGCAATGGAGATGCAAACTGAGGAACTAATGGCGCCACAAACGTTTGTACCAAAATTGTTTGATTGGTTGTTTCAAATGGTAAATGTCATTTCTGACATATTTTAACCAATCAAAAGTACTGTCTTAGGAACAAGGGTACGCAGCGACATCTACAATTAGCTTTGCGTTGCCATCCCCATTAAAGCGATGGTCAATTGCTCCAACAATGGCATTGACGTAAAAATTGACAATCGCGATTGATCGTTAACGGTGATGTGCCCCATCAGTGGAGTCATTAAAAATGCACTGTTACAGATAATAAACTCAGCGGCCAAAACATTCTACATGTCAGCGGGTACCGTGCCCGTGCCGATAGTGTTTCGCGGGCCGAACGGCGCGGCGTCGGGCGTGGCGGCGCAGCACTCACAGTGCTTCGCCGCGTGGTACGCGCACTGCCCGGGGTTGAAGGTCGTCATGCCGTACTCTTCGGAGGACGCTAAAGGTAACGAGTCACATTAGGGGTTAAGATGGCGTGGATGCGATGCACTCACGCTATCTTTTTCGCTGTAAAAATGAAACAGAAAGACTTTTTCTGTCTTTTTGTCATAGCATAGAGCATTACCTACAAAATGCGGTCCCTGGCGTAAAGATGAGAGCCGACTTTTATGTATGTCCATGAGCGTTGACCGTTGAGCATCTGAAAACAATGTTCTTCATGAATATCAATGTATTGATTTACTATGATTGTTACTGATATGATAGTCCTTAAAAATGTATAAATAATTTTGTATGCACTTCTTAATAATCTACCTCTACACTTACTAAAATTATCAAAATTGGTTCAGTGGTTAAGGCGTGAAAAGGTAACCGACAGACAAGCAGCTAGGTGATTGCGTTAAGTCAATCGTATTCATTTGACAGTTCATATTGTATCTTAAATTATGTCATCCCATACAAATTGCAGCCGATGGAATACGATATGAACTGTCAAATGAATACGATTACCTTACGCAATCGCACCCCAGAGTTGCTTTCACAGCACATACAGTGCGATTCAAACTTAATGGCGGCTATGAAGTTAACGCCACCACTCGCCTTTCCAACTCACTTAAGGTAGGGGTTCATTGACGCAGCGCGTGCTTGACATACAGTCACGTCATTAAATAATATGTATACAGTTTAGAACTTTGTCACTCTAAAGCTATAACTTTTTTGAACAGATACCAATGACAACTACAACAAAGTGACAAAGTTCTAAACTGAGGCGTACGTCGAACGCAACGTGTAATCGACACGTAGAGCATTTGTGCGCAAATAACAACCCAGCTTGCTATATTAAATATAGCAACTTCCGCGCATGTACAGTCAGCAAAGCTATGAGCTGAACACCTTAAGGTTCATTTTTAGATTGAGAAGTCTGTATTGTCTTGCATTTACCCAAAAGTCACAAAAGCATCTTTTGTATAAAAAAAATTGTTTAAAAAACAAAAAAACCGACTTCAAAAAAAGCAAGAAATAATATACAAATCATTAGATACGCATTATCATTGTTATAATAAAACACGTCAATTAAAGTCGGGTGGGGCTCCAGCCCCATCATCTTCCTTTTTTTATTCTAAAAGCCCCACCCGACTTCAATTGACGTGTTTTATTATAACAATGATAATGCGTATCTAATGATTTGTATATTATTTCTTGCTTTTTTTAGAGGCAGGTTTTTTGAAGTCGGTTTTTTTGTTTTTTAATATTTTTTTTTATTTTTAGTGTTAGTACCTTCTGTATTAGGTAGTGTAGGTATATTATTTAGGTAGAAAAATCGGCTCAGCCAAACGTGAGATAATCGCGGAGAAACATACATACATACAAACTGAATACCTTCTTTTTTGAAGTCGGTTAAAAAGACTACACAAAGGTATCCCTTCCCCAACAAAAAAAATCATCTAATTCGGTTCATAAATAACAAAATTGTCAAGTTAGTTGATTTAATACCATAGTATTTTCAGGATTACTTGTAAACTACTGAACCGATTTGAAAAAAAAAATTATGGGACCATCTCGCAAGAAAACTCAATCGAACAAAAAAAGAATTATCTCAATCAGTCCATAAATGTCGAAGATACGCGCGAACAACGATAAAAAAAAACATACAATCGAATTGAGAACCTCCTCCTTTTGATGAAGTCGGTTAAAAACAATGGAGGCAGGTAAAAGACGAACTTTTAGTGCCATTTACGCGTTTATACGCGTCAAAAAAAACCCTACCTGACCGCGCGATTTTCAAATCCGCCATTTTCAAACTATACACAGCAAATACTCACATTTATTGCAGGTCTGCTGAAGGCAGCCATCAGGGATCCCGACCCAGTTGTATTCTTAGAGAATGAAATGCTGTACGGCACTCAATTCCCCATGTCAGATGAAGCGTTATCCAAAGACTTCCTCTTACCTTTTGGTGAGTATCACTTTTTTAAAGAATTGTTTGAAAGAAGGATGCCGATTTCTGACCTGTCAAAATGTTTATTTTATCAATTATCGTGTAAGAGAAGTTATATACTCATAAAATTGCATTTTTATTGGTATTTATAATATAATACACTATAGTGTTCTTGGTCATAGCAACAATATGATTTATTATCATTATACAGAGTGGAGAGGACAATGCGACAATAAATGATAACACTGTAGACACTAGTTCATAGAAGTACTTTGAAACTATCAAATAATTCCTAGGAGCAAAATAAAAAAAAAATATTTTTCGAACAAACTAAATACCACAAAAACAAGTACGAAATTAAACACCCTTTGTAAATATTGGTTACTTACCTATGGTAAGAGCGGCAACAGCGCGGTGTTAGGTCACAGAATAGTGTTGACAGGTGACAATAAGCCGCGAAATGAACTTTTGGCGCCATTTAATGCTGAATTAATACAGTGTTTTTCTCGATATCTACGGCAGCGACTCGAGCTACGGCATCATGCAACAACGCTGTCCATACGGCAATTTTCATTGCTGAGATTTATGATATTTTTCAAAAACAGGGCAATAAATTATTATTTTTTTGCTTTTTACGGTAATTTTTTATTTTGAATACGGCAATCCTAAATTTAAATCCTAAATCACCGATTTAAAGTTATTATGTACACTGAATACCTAGTCACAAATTAAATATTTCTTGTATCCTTTGGACAGCTTGAACAATAGTGCGACCATGGGTAGGACAAACACAAGTGTTACCATAATATCTCTCTCGGTATTTCCGTAAAGCTAAAACAGCGACATTCCCGATTATTAAAATCATGTCAGTGTACTCGAAAACTGTGAAATTATAATAAGGCATAGAAGTAATACTTATTCGTATTCTAACAGATTTTAACACCTTTGACGCAGTCTTCTGCGTCAATGAGACGTCAAGTCATCATCGACATGCTCCTTGGGCGTTTTTGAGTTGTGTTGTACCATAAACTTAATATCCACTCGAATATTAAGTTTGTGTTGTACAAAAAGTAAACAGAATAAAAATAAAATATTAAAAAGTCACAGACTGAAAATTATTATTGCATTGTCCTCTCCACTCTGTATTATACATCCACTTTTAAAAGAAGCTATTTGACAGGTCAACACTTGTATAGGAAGTGGTAATTGTCCTCTTAAATAGGCTGTACAGTTATCTTAGTTAAATTAGTGGATTTTTCTTTTGTTATTTTAATTACAGTTTTTTGCAAATAACGCTCTTATAATCGTTTCACGTTCCTCGTAAAATTTCACCACCATGACTAAGAATTTAGATACCTACAATAATTTAAATAACCATGTATAAAGTATAACATTCCATTACCGCATGATATTGACGATATAATCCGTCAATAAAAACTTAAGTTTTAGTCAGACATAAATGTTACCTGGAATAAAACTCTTTTTTACGGATACTAGCGCGGTTTTATTGAAAGTACTTTGGTAATTAGTTGGTATTTGGTTTGATTTTTTTATTTTCCCGACGTTACGATAATTCGACAATAAAACCGCGCTAGTATCCGTTAAAAAGTGATTTATTTCGTGTATAGTGAGCGCGTAAGCTTGAGAAGTGAATATAAAGTGATCTTTTTTATAATATGCAGGAAAGGCGAAAATCGAGCGTGAAGGCAGCCACATAACCGTAGTAGCGGCCGGACGCGCCACCGAGACTGCGCTGCAGGCCGCCAACACGCTCGCCGGGCAAGGTGCGTACAAATAGAACGTGAAGGCAGCCACATAACCGTAGTAGCGGCCGGACGCGCCACCGAGACTGCGCTGCAGGCCGCCAACACGCTCGCCGGGCAAGGTGCGTACAAATAGAACGTGAAGGCAGCCACATAACCGTAGTAGCGGCCGGACGCGCCACCGAGACTGCGTTGCAGGCCGCCAACACGCTCGCCGGGCAAGGTGCGTACAAATAGAGCGTGAAGGCAGCCACATAACCGTAGTAGCGGCCGGACGCGCCACCGAGACTGCGCTGCAGGCCGCCAACACGCTCGCCGGGCAAGGTGCGTACAAATAGAGCGTGAAGGCAGCCACATAACCGTAGTAGCGGCCGGACGCGCCACCGAGACTGCGCTGCAGGCCGCCAACACGCTCGCCGGGCAAGGTGCGTACAAATAGAGCGTGAAGGCAGCCACATAACCGTAGTAGCGGCCGGACGCGCCACCGAGACTGCGCTGCAGGCCGCCAACACGCTCGCCGGGCAAGGTGCGTACAAATAGAGCGTGAAGGCAGCCACATAACCGTAGTAGCGGCCGGACGCGCCACCGAGACTGCGCTGCAGGCCGCCAACACGCTCGCCGGGCAAGGTGCGTACAAATAGAACGTGAAGGCAGCCACATAACCGTAGTAGCGGCCGGACGCGCCACCGAGACTGCGCTGCAGGCCGCCAACACGCTCGCCGGGCAAGGTGCGTACAAATAGAACGTGAAGGCAGCCACATAACCGTAGTAGCGGCCGGACGCGCCACCGAGACTGCGCTGCAGGCCGCCAACACGCTCGCCGGGCAAGGTGCGTACAAATAGAACGTGAAGGCAGCCACATAACCGTAGTAGCGGCCGGACGCGCCACCGAGACTGCGCTGCAGGCCGCCAACACGCTCGCCGGGCAAGGTGCGTACAAATAGAACGTGAAGGCAGCCACATAACCGTAGTAGCGGCCGGACGCGCCACCGAGACTGCGTTGCAGGCCGCCAACACGCTCGCCGGGCAAGGTGCGTACAAATAGAGCGTGAAGGCAGCCACATAACCGTAGTAGCGGCCGGATGCGCCACCGAGACTGCGCTGCAGGCCGCCAACACGCTCGCCGGGCAAGGTGCGTACAAATAGAGCGTGAAGGCAGCCACATAACCGTAGTAGCGGCCGGACGCGCCACCGAGACTGCGCTGCAGGCCGCCAACACGCTCGCCGGGCAAGGTGCGTACAAATAGAGCGTGAAGGCAGCCACATAACCGTAGTAGCGGCCGGACGCGCCACCGAGACTGCGCTGCAGGCCGCCAACACGCTCGCCGGGCAAGGTGCGTACAAATAGAGCGTGAAGGCAGCCACATAACCGTAGTAGCGGCCGGACGCGCCACCGAGACTGCGCTGCAGGCCGCCAACACGCTCGCCGGGCAAGGTGCGTACAAATAGAACGTGAAGGCAGCCACATAACCGTAGTAGCGGCCGGACGCACCACCGAGACTGCGCTGCAGGCCGCCAACACGCTCGCCGGGCAAGGTGCGTACAAATAGAGCGTGAAGGCAGCCACATAACCGTAGTAGCGGCCGGACGCGCCACCGAGACTGCGCTGCAGGCCGCCAACACGCCCGCCGGGCAAGGTGCGTACAAATAGAGCGTGAAGGCAGCCACATAACCGTAGTAGCGGCCGGACGCGCCACCGAGACTGCGCTGCAGGCCGCCAACACGCTCGCCGGGCAAGGTGCGTACAAATAGAGCGTGAAGGCAGCCACATAACCGTAGTAGCGGCCGGACGCGCCACCGAGACTGCGCTGCAGGCCGCCAACACGCTCGCCGGGCAAGGTGCGTACAAATAGAGCGTGAAGGCAGCCACATAACCGTAGTAGCGGCCGGACGCGCCACCGAGACTGCGCTGCAGGCCGCCAACACGCTCGCCGGGCAAGGTGCGTACAAATAGAATAGAATATAATATAAGAAAGGTTAGGTGCTGCCAAATCCCATCTTATTGTGGCAGAGAGGGCGCAGAGAGCTATACTCAAAGTTGCAGCGAGTCTCCCTTTACGACATCCTACAGATGACCTTGACCTTCTGTCTGTTAGGAGAACGTTCGTGCTCCACACGATACTTGGGCAGCAATCTCTTTTGTATTGTGATCCTGAGTTACATAAACACAAAAGAAGGAAACACGCAGTATGTGTGACACGTTCATTTAATACGGCCACCTCTCACAATTTCTTTTGTTTCTTGGGATCACACCTCTATAATCACTACATAAATATAAAACAGCGTACTCTTTTAAAGCTAATGTATTTCAAGAATAGGACTTTTTCAACACAGGAGCTTTACCAAATAACCAATTTACTATCTATACGTAAACTATACATCGTGCACACTATACTAAAAAAACATAAAAACATAACTTTCTGTCCAACTAATGTGGGTAGAAGGGGAAAGAAAAATGTGGTTCCACTTCCTTATAATAAAACAATGTTCGCAAGAGCACAATACGAAGCAAGGTCAGCATTTTTATATAATAAAATAAATAAAGAGATTGATAAACCTATTTACGAGTGTGAGTCAGTATTAACAAATTGGATAAGTACATAAATTAACCTACATCGAAACTGAAAGTCTATTGTAATATATAAAATAAACACAGTAAATACATTATATTATTATTGTTATAACTTTATTTTATTTAAAAATAATGTAATTTACATAGAAGCATTTAACATAAAAATATACATAAACATACAATAATTAACATTAGTAAGTACTTATACCTAGCTATAATCTATTCTAAACCTAAAGTGCCATAAATAAAAAATAAAAATAGATCTTTTCTTAATAAGGATAAATATTTTAATAGAAACTATTTTTTATAACTAAGGATTTAGATAAGGAAATTTCATTGACTGTCATAGATAATAAGTAATACAGAACAGGCATTTTTTTTGCTTAAAAGGGGGCTTCAAAAATTATTGTTATTTATGTCATGAAAGTGAATAAACATTATTTATTTATTTATTTAAAACAAAGTCCTCCGCCGCGTCTGTCTGTCTGTCTGTTCGCGATAAACTCAAAAACTACTGAACCTATTTTCGTGTGGTTTTCAATAAAAGATAGAGTGATTCCTGAGGAAGGTTATAGGTGTAATAAGTTGAGATTTTATGTAAATTGGTTGAAATATAACGATATTTGTTGGAAGTGTCGGAAAAATTCAAGACGCCTTACCTGGGAGCTTTCATTAAAAACGCTGTCTTATCCCTTTGAGATATAACAAAACAAATTGTAAGGTCACTGTATAAATCACTTTAATTATTATTTTCCATAATGAACTCATTATTATTTAATTTACCAAACCAGTTATTATAAATAAAAGTTATTTTCCTTAAAAAAACCAAGGTTTTTCAATTTTTTAATATGGATATCAAATGAAAAGCCTTAGGATAATAGTCCCCTTTTTCAATAAAATATATGCCAAATTTTAAATGTTTTGTGTGCCCTAAGGTTGTCGCCTGTTCTGAATAACTCAACTAGTTACTCAATTTGTATTTTAAAGTCACCCATTTTCAATATCTGTAGTCGCCCTCGGTTCTTCGCCCACTTAGTATTTCAGTATGCTATATTCAGTATTTTTGATACCCTAAAACGGAATTTATTGTAACCCGATTAATTATTCCCTTTTTCAATTTCAGATCTCTAGGATCTTTCTGCGACCTATGCCAATTTTTAGATGTATTCCCTTAACTGAGGATTGAAAAATCAGCTATTAATTGTATTACTTTGCACAGGCATCGAATGCGAGGTGATCAACCTGCGGTCGCTGCGGCCGCTGGACTTCGACACCATCGCGCGCTCCGTGTCCAAGACTCACCACATCGTCACCGTCGAGCAGGGCTGGCCGACATGCGGTAAGACGTTTTTCTCACTTATGCCACACCTCGAACACTACACACTCGATACAACCGCGCTATTATAAACAGATGACGTCAGGTGACGTGTTTGTACACGCGCAACAGTGTTAGTATAGGGCTACCGTGCAGTTTGTACCGTATGAGCGGCGTTCAATTCATAAATTACGGGATTTTTGTAAATAAAATTACGCATTTCTTTGAAAATAAAAATAAGTTGACATTGACAAACACGACTAAAAAGTTATATGACGCATCGCTTTGAATATCAAAATAAGTTGACATTGACAAACACGACTAAAAAGTTATATGACGCATCGCTTTGAATATCAAAATAAGTTGACATTGACAAACACGACTAAAAAGTTATATGACGCATCGCTTTGAATATCAAAATAAGTTGACATTGACAAACACGACTAAAAAGTTATGACGCATCGCTTTGAATATCAAAATAAGTTGACATTTGACAAACACGACTAAACGAGCACACGATTCGGCACACGAACTCGCGGGGTGGGGTGAGGTAATTGATTCTAGGACGGGACGGGGAGTGTCCTTTCTGTACGGTAGTACTTATATCTATTCTGTGCTTATGCTCTGAAATGTTATCATTGCATTTGAAATAAAAATGCGTTTCACATTTCCGTGGGGGTCTGGTTCATCACATTCTAAATTTGAAATTCAGTGCGAAAATTTATTTCAATACTTACTTCCTGCACTAGTGCCGGAAGTAGTATTCCAAATACAAAACGGTAGAACTCAACAGCTAGCATTATTTTTACAAAACTTTATAGTTGCGTGACTGATTAATTAACATGGGCACACTAACCAATTTAAAAATCTCATTTTTACTAAAAAAAAATTATTTCCTCGCATTTCTTGATAAAAGTATTATTCAAGCCTTGAACTGCAATCTTGGCCCGGGTTTCAGAACATCCTCAACAATGCAAATGCTAGCTTCCCGACCTCGACCTTGGCTGTAATGTACTATTTCTTACAATTATAAAATAATGCGTGATGTTGCTCACACTTGCGTGGTGGTCTGGTATATCACGTTTCTAAATTTGAAATTCAGTACGGAAATGAATTTCAGTATTTACTTCCCAGTGCGGGAAGTAGTATTCCAAATTCAAACGGTAGAACTCATCAGTTTAATAAAACTTTATGGCTGCATGACTGGTCGTTTTTCATGGCCACACGAACCAACTAAAAAATAAATAAATTTCTATTGTCTCGCGTTTCTTGGGAAAAGCACTATACATATACAAGTCTTATGCGGGAAGCAAAACATTGCCTCGAATGATTGAAGTCCTTGCCTACAGCTTGTGCTTCAAACCATCCTCGACTATGTAAATGCAAACTTCCCGCGCTTGCTTGTAATGTACTATTAACAAAATGGCTTAATTTACACTGCGGACGAAGGGAACCGTCTGGAAGTGAATTTTATGGTACATAGCATAATAAATGAAATGCATTCTTCAGCATTCGTCCATTTTGTAAAGTGTAAACTAGATTCATGCCAAAAAAGTGTGAATGTGTTTTCCGGGGATTTGCGCGCGTTTTTGCGCAAAATTTCTTTACTTCCAAATGCTTCCCTTCGCCTTCGGGCTCGTTATAAATTGAGCCTTACTGTGCAAGGACGTGCAATCCGTTTTATACAGGACCGTTTTTAATGCATCTGTCGTTACGGGATGCAATGTTCACACCGCATAACAGAACTGTTTTAACGGATCCGTCGCTACTGAATGCACACAAACCAATGCGATTTCGTTACTGTAGTAACGAAATCGCATTGGTTTGTGTGTTTACTGGATCGATTTCGTACCAGCAATCGAGTTTCTGATAGTTCTACCTCCAAGGAACTACAAAAGAACTAACAACAACGAGCACTTGTGCAGGGAAATGCTCCAGAATTCGTATTAAATAAATCAGTAACCGCGACGCGACCGCGACGAATTCACGATTTCTTCTGGCAAACGGTTTGACAGCGACGATTCCGTAATTATTACCGCAGCTAGACCGCCTATCTCAAATCGACAGCCAAAGCGATAGCAATGCTCTATCCGTCCTTGTCATATCATAACACGGTGACAAAGACGGACAGTGCACTGACGTTATAAACCAAATCAATCTAGTTAGGCGGTAGACCCGCTGGTCGCTAGATGGTTTTCAGTTAGATAATCAGCCTGTGGCCGTTTAGACGACTGATTAATATCTAAATATCAATTTTTACAGGCATCGGCTCAGAAATCTGCGCACGTCTAATGGAGTCGAACACATTTTTCGAACTAGACGCGCCCGCGTGGCGAGTGACCGGCGCTGACGTCCCTATGCCGTACGCTACCTCGCTAGAGGTGCTAGCTCTACCGCGCGCGCCCGATGTAGTGGCGGCCGTCAACGCGGTACTTGGCAACAAGTAAGTGTACAATACTACACTCTACATTATACACTACACCCTCTACATTGCACACTACCTATGCCGTACGCTACCTCTACCTCGCTAGAGGTGCTAGCTCTACCGCGCGCGCCCGATGTAGTGGCGGCCGTCAACGCGGTACTTGGCAACAAGTAAGTGTACAATACTACACTCTACATTATACACTACACCCTCTAAATTGCACACTACCTATGCCGTACGCTACCTCGCTAGAGGTGCTAGCTCTACCGCGCGCGCCCGATGTAGTGGCGGCCGTCAACGCGGTACTTGGCAACAAGTAAGTGTACAATACTACACTCTACATTATACACTACACCCTCTACATTGCACACTACCTATGCCGTACGCTACCTCTACCTCGCTAGAGGTGCTAGCTCTACCGCGCGCGTCCGATGTAGTGGCGGCCGTCAACGCGGTACTTGGCAACAAGTAAGTGTACAATACTACACTCTACATTATACACTACACCCTCTACATTGCACACTACCTATGCCGTACGCTACCTCGCTAGAGGTGCTAGCTCTACCGCGCGCGCCCGATGTAGTGGCGGCCGTCAACGCGGTACTTGGCAACAAGTAAGTGTACAATACTACACTCTACATTATACACTACACCCTCTACATTGCACACTACCTATGCCGTACGCTACCTCGCTAGAGGTGCTAGCTCTACCGCGCGCGCCCGATGTAGTGGCGGCCGTCAACGCGGTACTTGACAACAAGTAAGTGTACAATACTACACTCTACATTATACACTACACCCTCTACATTGCACACTACCTATGCCGTACGCTACCTCTACCTCGCTAGAGGTGCTAGCTCTACCGCGCGCGCCCGATGTAGTGGCGGCCGTCAACGCGATACTTGGCAACCAGTAAGTGTACAATACTACACTCTTACTGGAGATAATCGTATCTATCGTTGATCGTAACGAAAGATGAAACTGAAATGATAGCGCCACTTTCCCTGTTAAATTATTGTTATTGGAAACTGACCCCTAAAAAAAGGCGCTTAATTAGTTCTTTTTCCAACCGAGTCTCATCTTTCGTTGACCAGACTCTAAAGTCCGCAGTTAACTATTACAGCTTTCAAACAATATCAAATTCAAATAAAATCAGATTGAATTTGTATTTAATTCATCAACGCCCGAGCGGTCGCTGACGTCCCGCAGGCTGATTATCTAAATAGAAACTATTTAGCGACCGGTTTCATTTCTCATACATTGCTACTTTTCTTTGGTATGTTTTTTTTACCCCACAAAGAAGAAGCAATGTATCACATTCATCTGTCAAATGGGACCGGTCGCTAGGTGGTTTCTAATTAGATAATCAGCCCGCGGAAAACATAGAAATCTATTGTGTCTCGTTTTCGAGGCGTTGACGAGTTAAATAAACCTTTTTTGAATTTGAGATTTTTGCATTCACAATGCTATTTTTATACAATGCTAAATAATATACTAGAAAAAATACGACTTGCACCAGATCAATACTCAGACGGGAATCGAACCCGCGACCTTTGGATATCCGGTCCAATGCTCTGACCGCTGAGCTACCGAGTCACTAGTGACATCGTCGAATTTCTTCTAGTATATCCTATTCTTACGCTGCAAGCCAGTGTTATTTCACCAATGTGAGGAAATACCTCGACATTGAATTGAAATATCTTTCCAGATATTTGGCAATCGATTAAGATGAAATAGCTATATAATTTTTAAATTTGAGATTTTGCGTTCACAATGCTATTTTTATACAATACTAAATAATATACTAGAAAAAATACGACTCGCACCAGATCAATACTAAGACGGGAATCGAATTCCCGTCTATATTTTAAAAAAACCTAACAGAAATTATTTTGTTTGTATGTAAAACCATTTATTAGCCCCTATTTCCATTTGAGTAGTATATGGGACTGGCTAGGGGAACTGGCGGGTTACTTTCGAAACGAACGAGGTTCTGTGATCGAATTGATATCGAATAAACGTCAAAAATCTGTTATTTCAGTACATTGAAAACGAATGCCGTGGTTTCCATTGTACTGTTTTGACATTTACTCGATACCAATTCGATCTAACAACCGCGTTCGTGTCGAAAGTAACCCCCCGATTCCTAACTTACATGGCTATCGTAATCGCTTTCATTTGACATATGGATGTGATACATTGCTACTTTTCTTTGGTAAGTTTTTATTTATGCCAAAAAGAAGTAGCAATGAATCATATCCATCTGACAAATGAGAACGATTACGATAGCCATGTAAGTTAGCCGGTACAGCCGCAGGTCGAACGGTCGAAAGTAAGTTAAAGCGCTAAGGTGGGTCAAATCCCAATATTCAATTCAAATTATTGAAAGATTACGCGCGTGAAGCTATCATGGAAAAAATATATAATGTACTTGAAATAATACACAATAGATTTAATTGAAAGCATTTATAAAAATGTTACCACCTTTGATGTAAAAAAATATTCCGTGTACTGTTTCTGGTCTTATTTGCAAAATTTCTCGGAAACAGAACATTCGTTTATGTTCAAACCAACCCGTAAAAATCGGCGATGTTAATACCTTCAATCTTAATTGTACAGATTTTTTTTACTAACTTGAAAGCGAAAAAAAGTAATAAAAACATGTAAAAATTGAGAATTCGGTGCAAGTTCTCAACGCAACCGCCGCGTTGGAACGCGCACTGATTTGAACCCAAAGTGACTAGAGTTACGTTCGTTTTCACTTCATCACGGATCGACCCGTTTGGATTGACCCACCACCTTAGCGCCTTAAGTGATTACTTAAACAGCCTTTTAGATCGTTTTCTGTCGAAACAAAAGAAACTAAAGATTTCGTTTTCATTGTTTCAGAATAAGCCAAGCCTCAGTACAGTAATGAAGTGAATCTCTAGATAAATAAATTAGCCTGCGCACACGTTCAGAGGCAATGTAAATATTTCCATTATGCTTAAGACACCTCCAGCCGGCCGGCGGGCGGCACAATGTGATTTTACTAATGTTATTTCAAAGCAAATTTTGTAAAATGTATGTGCAAATATTTAGATAAATGAAGATTATTTATTATTAAATTACGTTTATTAGATTTCGTTTTTTATTTAAGTACTTTAGAAATATGTTTTAGTACAACTTGCCATTACCTACACTCTGTTTGCCCTTCATTATTTTTGAGCTTCATACTTGAGTACATAGATAGCGTAAGTCGTTCATTATAGCACAGAATACATAATAGTACAAGTATTATAGTTGAAAAAGTAATTTACAAAAAGTTATGTTCAATCATTGATTTACTATAGTCTCGTAGTATATTTTTATGGAAAAATTATGAAAATACCAAAAAGGCTGGATGTCGGGATAGCTCTTTGAGGTAGCAAAATTAGGATTCGAATCCTGCGTAAGCAAAATAATCCGATATGCACAAAATATTTGTATCCAATCCATTATTTTCTCGACCCCTAGTTTAGGAGCAGAGGAGCACTTATATTCGACATAGACAACGATTTAAAAAGATAATTACTGAGTAATCGTATTTAATTTTAGTGAGGGCTTTTCAAAATGACAAAAAACTGTAGGGTCGATAGATGGCATTGATAAAAATGTATGTGTCAATGTGTTTTTTTTACTAACTTTATTCTTTATTCTAACCGTCGAAGAGTACTCAGGTAGGCAGGAAGTACCCCTAAAATGTTTCTCTTTGGGTAGATGTCAGCGAGCGAGCGCTTTCTTGCCTATTTGGTACAGGCGATTTATTAGGATTCCGTAGCCAAAATGGCAAAAAACGGAACCCTTATAGATTCGTCATGTCTGTCCGTCCGTATGTCACAGCCATTTTATTCCGAAAGTATTAGGATTACACAGTTGAAACTTAGTAGGTAGATGTAATCTGTTAACCCCTTAACGATTTTAACACAAAAATTAAAAAAATTAAGATTAAGGAGGGGCTCCCCATACATGGAGCACTACGTGCGGGGTGTCTATAGACGTGTCTTTAAAAATGACATTGTGGTTCCTAAGACAATTTTTTCTCAAAGTCAACCGTTTGAAAGATAAAGACTGCCAAAGTGGTAAAATGTGTGTCCCCCCTCTAACTTTTGAAATAAGTAAGTAAAAAATCTAAAAAAAATATATGCTATAATAAATCTTTATAAAAACTTTCAACGAAAATTGGTTTGAACGAGATATAGTAATTAGTTTTCAAGATATATCATATTTTCCAAAACCGCAAATATAACTTTGTCATTCATACCAACACTGTGAAAAACATAGTTATTTTTACAGACGAAAAATGATAGTGGTATTAAATATGGTATGGTATAAGGTAACTACGGAACCCTACGGCGCGTGACCCGACGCGCACTTGGCCGGTTTTTTTAAAAGCCAATTTTGACACTTCTCTTTCCATCAACGCCATCTAGTGAGGCAAATAGTTACTATTTTTATATTCTAAATGTCACTTTGAAAAGCTCTCATTACCTAATAGGCACAGAATAATATTAGGCTATCATTTATTTTATGATATGGGTAAGTAACAATATTTACTTATCAACCGTATTAGTAGACGTCGTTTTTTCGTCCGGCGTTAGGCCGAATCCCACACCGCTTGCTCCCTAGTCCGTCCGATCCATCATCCTGTCGTACGGACGCGTACGCGACTATTGTATAGCGCTTGTTTACCTCCTCGGGAGCTCTGACAGCCTGGTACTTTCGCCATTCAGCCGCTTGATTAAGATGTAATGCTTGTATTATTGTGATAGGTACTTTTATCGTGGTTTTAGAATAATACTTTTGTAAATGCCTAACGTCCGAGTTTGATAGGTATATGAGATAGGTCTAGTAACAGTACAAAACCTAATTATGAAACGCGCCCGGTTATTTAATAAGAAATAATTATACTGTACTAGCTAGGAAGCCAAGATAAAATGAGTTTTGGGAAACTGCCGTACATCGAAGCAACATGATCTCTCGGTGCTGCTCAACGATATATCGTTGGTGCTGCTTGAAGAGGCAAAAACCATGAACCAAAGAAACGGATCAATTATGGTAAGTAGGTATTACCATAGGTTTTTTTTTATCATTTCCTATTACGCAATAGTATTATGTTAGACAGGGGCCGTATTAATCGAGCCTCAATCAGGCCAAAATGGCTTACTCCAATTCATGATGTCACATTATCGGTATCTTCCATATAACTTCGGCAAATAGGCGAAATTCTTTACATCGATTTATCTGTTTTAAGTTGAAGCCCAGCAGACTTGCCAAAGTTCGATGCGTTAGCCGGTACGGCCCCTAGTGGTAATCATAGTGATAAGTGACAGGTATGTTAGTCTCTGTTTATACTTACTTCCGGAAAGTGTTTTTCATGAAAATCAGAGCATGGATTGGAGAGAATAATTTCCACTTTTCCACAATCATTCGTATAACGTTCCTCATACGTTCACCTTCCCAAGTAGCCGCGTTTTCGTGACAATTTCGTTTCTAACTTGTCCCATTTTTATTATAACCCACACGTGCTGATCCCGAATCTGTCTCTGCGTCGCTGCCGGTTGATGGATCGCCGGCTTGCCATTGTGGGGACACAAATTATACCTTTATTCCTGCACTCCGGATTGACGGCGCGTCCGCTCGCTGAGGCTTTTGTTGAAAGCTTGCGAAATTGAGATGTGATTTTTTGCGAGGTTCAATTATATTTACGAAATAAATTGAAAAGTTGAAAATCTGATTTACCTATCTGATTTATTGCTTAACATGAGAGGCACTCTGGGAAGGTTATATCCAAGTTGGTTTTATTAATTCGATATAATTCATTATTAGCACGAACATAATTATATCGAGAAAAAAACGCGCGTAAAATTACTCGATAGAGTAATTGTCTATGGAAAATTTCATTTCGCTTTTATGCGATAGATGACGCTGTACCACAGAATACATAATAGTACTGTACAAACTTGTTATTATTTTCGATAGCTGTTCGTGCTAAGGGTATCTAATGAGCACGCGGTAAAAGTCCTTCCAGAGATTTTCCACAATTTTCTTTTCGGTCACAATGCGATCATGTTTTGAATGGTAGATTAAAAGAACCTCCTCCTTTTTAGAAGTCGGTTAAAAAATAGGTACCTAACTAACTAGTTTCTTACCTTTTTACCGCACATATTTGATAAGTTGATTTTTTTTCCGTCTCTGGAAACTCTTATACACCGAGTCAAATAGAGTCAATCAGGGCATCAGCCTGGGCCTTTAATCGTTCAAAATGTATGTTCAGCTGGATATTCTCATCACATAATTCGCCTACTTCAAACTTCCTAAGGGACTGTCGTCAAACTCCGCAGCGGTAACCGCAGCGGCCGTCGAGTTCCCGCCGCGCCGCGCCGCGCCCATCCATCAGGAAGTTGCGGCTCGACGGGAGAACCGTCACGCCGTTTAGTGTTACAAAAGATCAACAGTTGTACATGAATATAAACTAAGGTGTATTGCACTGAAAGCGTTGAAGACAAAAGTTAAAATTTGTGTATTAGGTACTTAGAAAAGATCAACATGCATATATAAACTGAAAGTGAAAGTGAGTAAAAGTGAAAGTGAGTGAAAGTGAAAGTGAAATAAGCTTTATTCAAATAAACTTAATTATTAAGTACTTTTGAATCGTCTATATTTTCCTACCACCCGTTCCAGACTTTTTTAGCTGACAAGAAGAACGGGCGCAAGAAACTTATCAGCTGTAACAGCCATAAGTAACTGGGTGGTAACGGAGGTATTTAACGACTGCAAATTAATTGAAATGTAAAGATTATTGGGTGTTGTGGTGACCAGCACAGTGTTGAAGATGTTTACAGACCGTCCGAGGTGATCCACTTCACCTAAAATCGACAAGAAACAGTTTCGATTCCGATTTGTCATTTATATTAAAATTGGGCTCTATACTTCTCATATCGTTTTGATACAAAGATTCAACGTTGTTACATCCGTTAGAATTGGCCCCGAATCCTATCTACTTAGTATGTTTATGGGAATCTGTTTCAGGTTGCGTGAATCGTATAATATTAATAAAATTTCACGAAGAGCGGTTAATCAAAGTTGAAGTCAAAAAATATTGCTGAAAGTAAGTAAGTAGGTAGGTACCTATTTAAAAAAGTCGTTATGTAAACATAAAAATATAGGCTCGCCAATAGCTTTTAGGTAAGTACACGCAATTGAATAAATCCCATAAATTAAAAACACCACCCATCGTCCCATCGTCATATTAGGCAAAGCGTCCCTTCCGAGGGTGGATTCAATCTGAGAGTGGGATCACATCTTTCAACGCTGAATAGGGCTTTAAATTTCAAAGTCGGTTGCTTTTGACAAATTGAATCAGGATGGAGTACGAATTAGGAGATAAGCGACCTACCAAACTAAGTTGAAATGAAATAAATAAATGAAATGAAATGAAATAAATATTTATTGCACAGAAGATTCGTTTTACAAATTTGAACAGAGGCCCCCAAACTAGGCAGAGCCTGTATCTTGGGAAACCAATTTAATTTTACATGGTCAATCGACCCGAGTTGCTACTGTGAAACCTACCTATTAATAAAAACATTTTTTACAAAAACAAGAATAACAAATAGTTCTAGTATCACTGTTAAAAATTATACTTGCCTAGAAGAAAGTTCGTACTAGTTTAATTGGTTGCTGTAATAAAAATAACTATTGAAGTCAAGTTGGGTCAAGGTAAGCTATAATATACAAGATGTTACAAAAAAATCCTACTTATAAGCCGAATTTGGTAGATAGGGACCATCAAATGAACTTTTACTTTGGGACCAACTCTGAAATCGTGAAAAAAAATCTGCTGTTTCATACAAAAATTAATAATAATATCGAAAGTATCAAAATGTATGAAACAGCGGTTTTTTTTCGCGATTTTCGAGTTGGTCCCATCCCATAGTAAAAGTTGTTCAGTTTGATGATCCCTGTCTACCATATTCACTATTAAGGGTTTTTCGTAATACGTTATACCTACCTATATATAGGTAATAGTAGCTTGTTTGTTTAAGATTTTTTGACTTCTACCTTCTACAATGCATATGATATTAAACACACTTTTTTTTCTTTTTCTACACCTATTTGTACAGCTGCTGGTTTTCCATGAAATAAATAAAATAATTAAATAAATTAATGTGTTCGGCGGTTAAAAGAAACAAAGTCAGTCTCTCATTTGTCGATGATTCCAGGGGGTCAAGTCTGCTAATGTTAACGTCAAAATCGTGGTTCAATGGTGTTTGAATGGTAATGCTTTTTGGCAAAGTTCTTGTTTCTTAAACCTAAAATCGAGACACATGACGTGTTTTCGTTTTGGGTTTAAGAAACACAATGTGTTTCGGTTTTGAGTTTAAGAAACAAGAACTGTGTCAAAAAGCATTATCATTGAAACACCATTGCACCACGATTTTGACGTTAACATTAGCAGACTTGACCCCGGTGTAGTGCGATCAACATTAGATGAGATCAATTAAGTATTCGCAATAGGTCGGATTCTCATTTCGCCGGAAGACAGTCAAATGTACAGAATTTAGAACATGTAAGTATAAATAAAAGCACAATTCCGTAGGTCCACGCACGTCCGTGTGTGTTCCAATCCCCGTGCTGAGCCGCCGACGTCCGATGGAGATATTTTCTGTTTACACGTTTATTTGCGAGTTTCGCGACTGAGCGGACGAGAGAAAGTACTGTACCCTTAGCACGAACAGCTATCGAAAAATATAACTCGCGTAAAATCATTCGATAGACAATTCTCTATGGGAAATTTCACTTCGCTTATCGGCGATAGATGGCGTTGTACAAATTTCCAATACAAAATTTATCTATCGAATGATTTTACGCGAGTTATTTTTTCGATAGCTGTTCGTGCTAAGGGCTCTGATCTATTTTTAATCTCATAGTAAGTAAAAAGTAGGAACGTGCACTTATATTTGGTATTTAATTAATGTGTTATTATTATCGCTTAATAATCCTACACCTATCCTAGGTACCATTATTTTTATAATGAAAAATATTTTCATACAAGTGTAGGTCAGCAGAGTATAACTTCGTAGATGTCTCTATTCTCCTTGCTTTCTCTCTCTCTTTCTCTTGTTCAAAAATGTTCCAGCAAAAGTCTGATTATTTACGTAAAATCTTAATTTAATTTATACTGTCTTAGCAATTAATACCTACTCAAGATTATAACATTATAATCCTATTCAATATTTATTGCTACTATTGTAATCTGTGCTGTGTGTAAGTAAATACCTTTAAGGAGTTGTAGGTAGTGAAACTAGCGCTACTATCCATTTTAGCTCAAAGTGGTCACTTTTGGCAATAATGGATTTTAAAACTTACAGAATGAATGATAACTGTTGAAGAGTTATTCAAAAAATATTAGAGACAATTTAAGAGATTATTACATGAGCTTTTTTTAAATATTGACTTGGTTTACGAGTAATAAAAATAAATGTACTGGCGGCGCTAGTTTCACTACCACAGCGCCTTAAACGATAATTAGAATCAGTTACCTAACTTGCTAATAGCTACGTATTAGTATTATATGAAATAAAACACTTTTAACGGATACTAGCGCGGTTTTATTGAAAGTACTTTGGTAATTAGTTGGTATTTGGTTTGATTTTTGATTTTCCCGACGTTTCGGCACCTTTGCAGCTGCCGTGGTCACGGGGGACTGAAGCTACTTGTGAGCCTACCCTCAAGCGATGAATTTTTTAAAACGTTCAGAAATTAAAATTTATCAAATTTTTAATTAGTTTAAGTTTTGGTTTGGTTTTAATTTAATTTTATATGTTAAAAAGAGAGAATCTACTGAAACTACTACCATTTCAAAAAATTGGGAAGCCCCTCCAAGAAAGCAATGGCGAAAGAAAACTTGGAGAGGAAGGCCGACCTCCGTCTTTTATATTAATTAATTTATTTGCAAAAGGAACTAACCGTATCATAAGATCTTACAGTGTGTTTTTGAAATGGTAGTAGTTTCAGTAGATTCTCTCTTTTTAACATATAAAATTAAATTAAAACCAAACCAAAACTTAAACTAATTAAAAATTTGATAAATTTTAATTTCTGAACGTTTTAAAAAATTCATCGCTTGAGGGTAGGCTCACAAGTAGCTTCAGTCCCCCGTGACCACGGCAGCTGCAAAGGTGCCGAAACGTCGGGAAAATCAAAAATCAAACCAAATACCAACTAATTACCAAAGTACTTTCAATAAAACCGCGCTAGTATCCGTTAAAAGTGTTTTATTTCATGTCTAGTGAGCGCGTAAGCTTGAGAAGTGAATATTAGTATTATATTTTAGCTGTGGTATTAGGTCAATTTTTAAAAAAGGTATGCAGTGGTGATTATTTATAAAAAATACCAGTACTTTCGTCCATCCGTGTCTGGTATATAGGCCCCGCTAATGGCATGTGACAGCGCCGGTGATAGATCGGCCCCCCGCCCCGGCCCCCTGCCCCTCCAGGGGCGCAGAATTAGACGGCTTTTCTCGAGCTCTCATTTGCTGGTATGGCACATCCATAGGCCGATACACAGTAGCCATCAGTATTTTTTCTTTATGGTTTGCCTTTATTTTGTACAGCTTCATAAGTTCCGTACGAATATTGTCGTTTACTTTATGTTCAGCCTCGAAATAAGTCAAGATATAAGCCATGATGCTGTCCAACCATCAGAAGAAGTTCTGATTAAACATTAATTATAAAGGCAAGTATCAACTTCCATTTCGCCTTATCTAAGGCCCGTAATCATAAACCGCAGGCTCTCAACGTTGATAGCTATCTTGAGATCATACTTGAGATGTTTTCCTTATAGAAACAGCATTTCAGGTTACTCAGATGATCTCAAGATAGATCTCTACGTTGAGGGCGGTTTATAAATGCGGAACTAGGTGATGAAAAACGACGATTTTTTAAAAATTTAATTTATTAATATAATTTAATTTTTAAAAATTATCTTCTCACGAAATCGTAAACCAGTGAGAAAATTACGTAGGTAGGTACCTACTCGATTGTAGATTTCTTTCCAAATAGATACTAGAAAATATATGAATCACTAGCTTTTGCCCGCGACTTCGTTCGCGCGATTAAGATAGTTGTGCATTTATTTTGAAAATCACGGATTACCAATATACCTAGGCATTTATCAGTAGACCTCATTTCACACATTTAAATTTTCCCATAAAAAAAATCATGTACAAACTCGAACACTGTAGCACCCTGTACAACGGGAATTTTCCAAAACCCTTTCTTAGTGCTCACCTACTCCATGAAAGGTATCTACCCTCCAAAAATAGTATCTCTACCAGCAAAATGGTTCAGCCCTATATACAAATCCCCATACAAACTGGAACACCCTGTAGCACCCTGTATAAATGGAATTTTACAAAATTCTTAGTGCTCACCTACGCCATGAAAGGTATCTACCCTCCAAAAATGGTGTCTCTAGGTACTTCAACTCTATACAAATTCTCATACAAACTTGAACAACCTGTAGCATCCTGTATAACAGGAATATTCCAAAATCCTTTCTTAGTGCTCATCTACCTACATCATGAAAGGTATCTACATCTACATCTCCAAAAAAACCTGCCTCTAAAAAGCAAGAAATAATATACAAATCATTAGATACGCATTATCATTGTTATAATAATATTAAAGTCGGGTGGGGCTGGAGTACATCTTCCTTTTTTTATTCTAAAAGCCCCACCCGACTTCAATTGACGTGTTTTATTATAACAATGATAATGCGTATCTAATGATTTGTATATTATTTCTTGCTTTTTAGAGGCAGGTTTATTGAAGTCGGTTTTTTTGTTTTTTAAACAATTTTTTTATTTTTTTATTTTTAGTGTAAGTACCTTCTGTATTAGGTAGTGTAGGTATATTATTTAGGTAGAAAAATCGGCTCAGCCAAACGTGAGATAATCGCTAAGAAACATACATGCATACAAACTGAATACCTCCTTTTTTTGAAGTCGGTTAAAAAGACTACACAAAGGTATCCCTTCCCCAACAAAAAAATCATCTAATTCGGTTCATAAATAACAAAATTGTCAAGTTAGTTGATTTAATATCATAGTATTTTCAGGATTACTTGTAAACTACTGAACCGATTTGAAAAAAAATTAAATGGGACCATCTCGCAAGAAAACTCAATCTAACAAAAAAAGAATCATCTAAATCGGTCCATAAATGTCGGAGATACGCGCGAACAACGTTATAAAAAAAAAAAAAAAAAAAACATACAATCGAATTGAGAACCTCCTCCTTTTGATGAAGTCGGTTAAAAATGGTGTCTCTACTTTCAGCCGAGGGCTACACGCCTATCCCAACAATGAATCAGTGAATCAGTCAATCAATTTAGAGTTTTATATGTATAGATAAGAGTGAGTAGACTACAGATTTGCTAAAAACATCCCAAATTAATCATTCGTAAAATTGACCGCTTCAATAATTTCAGTAAAATTATAGTTCAACAATTACAAACAACAACAACAAATACAAACATGGTACAAACCATAACGTCGGAAAAATCGAAAATCAATCTATTGGACTTATTATTTTTTGGACTAACCAACTTTTGGACTTAGATATCATTGTTTGGAGTTTTTGGACTTATTATTTTTTATTTCAACATCTGTGTAGGTACCGTGTTTCGTGTGAATAAATGAATCTGAATCTGAATCCAAATATCAACTAATTACCAAAGTACTTTCAATAAAACCGCGCTAGTATGTATCCGTTAAAATGTGTTTTATTTCACAAACCGATAAATTAATACGAATTTTAACAATGTGATCAATTCATGAATAGCACCTGATATAAATATGCTATTGTTTCAGTCCGCTAACTTGTTAACAATGCTTATTTAACTAATTACAGTTAACACATGCAGTGAGGCACGATTACCAAATTAAGATTTTGTTCATGGATATAAGCACGTTGCGCCATGAAGGTCGCCCATGTCATGAGATATGCTAATCTGCATTGTTTAACTGGAATTGTTAGGTAGGGATATGAAATTTATTTAAATCGCATTCATTTCTAAGTACGTGTGTCCTGTAAGATATCGAGGTAAAAGTCTCCTAAAGTTGGAGATAAAATAGTTTCCAGAAGCGGTAAATACCAAAAATGACTGATACAAGCGCTTTAAGTTAATAAGTGTTGCAGTCAGGTTCGAATTGTGATTTCTATAATAATTTATCCCAACAAAAAAAATAAAAAAAATAC
Source organism: Agriphila straminella (assembly GCA_950108535.1). Classification (NCBI taxonomy): domain Eukaryota; kingdom Metazoa; phylum Arthropoda; class Insecta; order Lepidoptera; family Crambidae; genus Agriphila; species Agriphila straminella. Next base: position 15,960,096 of record OX467317.1, read on the forward strand.
TAAAATAAAATTTATCTGGCCCCTTACTAAGAGTATCAGCCACTATGTCTGTGGTATAAACTTTCAAAGACTTAAGACAAAATATTATTTCAAAAAATATTTTATCTATACATCTGATTCATTATTGGGATAGGCATGGAGCTCTATCGGCTTTTATGCTGTTGATGAGCACTAAGAAAGGGTTTTCGAAAATTCATGTTATACATGGTGCTACAGGTGTTCCAGTTCCAATGAAACACGAATATGGGCATCAAATGATGAGCGATGATGCCTTGATGAGCGAGCACATTCCAATTTTTATTTTTATATATTCGGTATATCGTTATCACGTGAAAGGGCTTGATGAGCACATTTTAAAAAATATAATTAAGTAAATATAAAATAAAAATAATTTATTGACTTTTGACATTATACCTAAAACACTGCTACGAGTATTTTCTTATGTAACTATATTAGTTCGTAATGGTATTAATAAGAAGAATACGCCGGAGTCATAAAGTCCACGCGTACGAAGTCGCGGGCATCAGCTAGTATAAATATATAATACATTGCCATTTGTGGTCATCTTTCGTGACTTGTACTTAGTATTAGTTATTCTGTGCTATAGTAGACAAGCGCTCTGAAGTTGCCGCAGATCACTGATTTATTACGGTTGAAACAAAATGCTAGGTAGTTGATAGTTCCGCGTACACAGTCAAATTGATTTGATTATTTTGCAAATCGCTTACGTCCATAATCGCTTTTCGACCTTGGGAAGTTGGGCCCACCTTAGTATCCTATTCGTTTGACTTTCATTTAATTTTACTACTAGGAAGTTTAGTTAAGATTATTAAACTTCAATTTAGTTTTATTGTTCTCGAGTGGGAAGAGTTTTTTTGTACACGCTACTTACCACGTTCACGTGTTTTTTTTTCAGTAGAAGGTATCACAATAAAATTCAACTACCCTGTAAAGAGCGATAGCGAAACCTAACTGAAAAATAATTTAATTATGGATCATAATGCAAAGTATTCAACTCTTAAAAAGTCGAGTACCTTATCTACTTACCTATAAGTAGTTTATTATAAAACCTACCTCTAAAAAGCAAGAAATAATATTCGTAATAATAAAAACACGTCTATTGAAGTCGGGTGAGGCTGGAGTACAAAATCCTTTTTTCTTTTTATATTCTAAAAGCCACACCCGACTTCAATAGACGTGTTTTTATTATTACGAATATTATTTGTTGCTTTTTAGAGGTAGGTTTTTTGAAGTCGGTTTTTCGTTTTATTTAAACAATTTTTGATTTTTAGTGTAGGTACCTTTTGTATTAGGTAGTGTAGGTTATATATTATTTAGGTAGAAAAATGGGCTCAGCCAAACGTGAGTTAATCGCGGAGAAACATACATACATGCGGGTCAAACTGAGAATCTCCTTTTTTAAGTCAGCTAAAGAACTACACTTAAGATATCCTTTTTCCAACAAAAAAATAATTATCTTATTCAGTTCATAAACAAATAAGTTATACGACTGATCATCGAGGTTAGTTCACACAAAATCATACTATTTTCGTGCTTTTTTTTCAAGATTACTTGAAGAGTGCTGAACCGATTTCAAAATTTTAAAAAATGGGACCAACTTGGGAGGTTACCTAATGTTTGAATCATTTGAATTTGAAACGTTTGAATCATTTCAATCGGTTCAGCCGTCTTCGACTAATCGGTGTACATACAAAAAACACCTCCCTCCTTTTGAAGTCGGTAAAAATGGTGTCTATTATGAATCTTATGATATGATTATGACACAAAATAGATATTTTTAAATACGTATTTGAAATACAAGTTCTAAAACTCAGTGCGTGTGTGTCTAATCATACCAAATATCATATAGCTAAGGCCTCTTTAAAGGCCAAGAGATGGTTGCCAATGGTTGCCATCATCAAACCTTGGGTAACAATAACAATGATTGATTAGTTTATGTCACTTTAGTTTAGTAATAAAACAATGGATTATTAAAACATTATGTTTTCAAATTGAATTGGAATTGGATCCTCTTGAATTGGGAAAATATATTAAACTTTCTTCTAGCAGAAGAGTGTTCAAATATCCTATTTTCGTAGAGTTGCGTTTATAGCGAAAAAAATGTTGGTTCTTTTTACACACACCAATTACACAGAATATTGCTAATTATTTAGCTAAAGGGACTACATGAAAAATGAAGCAGTAGGTAAACATCTGTTGTCACTACAACTTGCACACTTGCCAGACTTGTAAGCGTTTTTTGCCACTTGTATAAAAAACGCCACCTAAATACATATGTATAAGAGACGATAAAATCAACATTCTAATATTTAATACTTAGTTATGTCATTTCCTAGTTTTCACGTGTATTATAATTAGCCAGGAAATCAGTTAAAATTTTGTAATGTCTATTATTTATAACTTAGTATTAATTCATATTATGTCAAAGCTTTATATCAAATTAGAAATCGACACTTATCTCGCAGAATATTCATAAAATCGAAAGAAACTAGTAACATTTTAAACTAAAACTAAGACTAGTCAAACGAGTTATTGCAAAATTGTGAGATAATATAAGTACTTATTATCATAGCTAAATAAATCAAATTAATTCGATTCATAAAAACATTATCGGTATCTAAAGATTTTAATCAAAACAATGTCTCACATTAAATGATCGCAACAATGAATTCGTGTAGTGATTATAGAGTATCATTATCAAAATTGAATGTTTTTGCAACATCGACTCACGACGTCCTCGATCTTACCGATCATTACTGCTTGATTTATCGATTTATTGAGCTAAATCGATACTGGATTATGGTGTCGACGGTGGTTGATACATTGATCATAATATTACTTTATTAGTTCTTTGTCTCTTACTAACATTTTATACAGACTTAGGTACCGCTAAATTCATAATGTCCCCATTTAGCGTACAAGACAACACTTGAAATTGAAATTCATCTTATTTGCTAGAAACATGGTAAATACAGATATGAGCATACATATTTCGCAAAGCACTTGGCAGAAACCAAATAGTTAATAAATTCCGTAATAATGCATTTAATTTTGAATGTGCATTTTTTTTTCAGGCCATCACATTACTGAAATACACGCGTTCCTGAAAAAGTAGCCTAGAGGCTGGTTATGTATAATAGTTTTTTCTTTAAAAACGTAATTGTGTCTTAGATAACTAGCTGTTTTAAATTATCGTTGCGGATCGTAACGATTCAATAAAATTTATTATGCACTAACTTCCGCCCGCGACTTCGTTCGCGTCATCCGCGTGGACATTCTGAAAATCGCTAGGGAACCTTTGTTTTTATCCAGGTTATAAATTTAATAATCTGTGCGTCAAATTTCATCCAAATCTGTTCAGCCGTTTTTGCGTGACATAGAGGAACAAACATCCAAACCTACAAACTTTCACATTATTCTATAATGTATTAGAAGGATTAGCTGGCTGTAATTAATCATAATATTATTAGTATGTTTGTCTAGAAATATAATTAATAATCCAGTTTTTCTTTTTTTCACTGTTTACTATTCTGTGGATGAGTCTAATTAGAAGTCTATGGTGACGCCTCATCACGTAACTGCATCTAACAAGTTTACCAAAGCCAGACTTCACTTTCCTTTTCTTTCTAGTTTAGATATTTAAATATTTTTCTGACGATTACATATATATTCACATAATAGCCAAGCTTATTACCTATACGTTGAAATAAAAAGCTATTATACATTTAAGGTTCTGGATTTCAAAGATGTTCTATTTCTAATTTAGTGCCATTGATTACACATTTTCATTTGGCTTTCAAAGCAAACGACAAATGGACGCTTGGTTTTCTAGAGAAAAATAGAAACAAACTCATCTTGGCGAAACTCTATCACAAGAATCAATCCTACCTACTTTTTTCATGCGGCAAAACATTAATTTGTTACTAAAATCTCTGTTTTATTTACGCCTATTTTCGTTGGCTCGTATACCTTATGTATGCCAATTTGTACGTTTAAGCTTACAGAAGTTATCTAATGATCGATTAGCACAACAGATTACGTAGTGAAAACTGGATATATCGACCACAATGAATATTTATACTGAACATAACATGAAAACTAGATTAGACCCTGCAAATATCAGAAAATGAGGCTTTAAAACTAAACTGCTTATTATAATAGGTATTGTTTATTTAGATTTTTTAAAGTAAGTACAATTCATGCAATAAAAGTAGGTACTATTTTAAAGATTTTTCGATTATAATCTGATGAAAATTCTCTAAAAATTGATCATAACATAACACACTATGTTTTGAGAGTGGTACCGAAAAACTAGGTTCATTATTTACAAAAAAATCTATTGTAGTAAGTACTTACTATTAATTAACTGTCAAAGAAACCAATCCTTAGGAATATCGAATAAAATAGTTTATGCAGATATGTTTGTCAACAAGCTACCACTATGTTACATAAAAAGCATATAAACATTAAATTGGTTACTTCACTTCCTCTACTTCCGAGCTGACTTGACTAACCGAGTCAGGTCATTCTTCCACAACACGCCTGCCGTGCTGCGCGCGCGCAGTGAGTGAGCGCGAATCGATCGATCTTTTATATCGATATTTGGTGATGTGCTTTTAGTTGTATTATATATTTGTGTGGTGTTTGTGATATTTTAAATTAAGAAAATGTTTTACTACGTGGTGAGTAGTTTTAAACTTCCTTGTGTTATTGAAATTTAAAAAAATCTATGTATTTTGATAAGTGGACAAAATTCCTTGTTTACGAATCTTTAACTTTCATTTATATTTTGACTATTATTTGACTTTTCAAATACTCTTTAGTAAAAACAAAAAAATTACACAGTGAAAATTACGCAGTGAAAGAAACGTGTTACTCAAAATGTTGTTACTAAAGTTGTTACTAAAAATTACACAGTGAAAGAAACGTTGTTACTCAGAAATGAAAAGAAGTTTTTCCGAAAATTATAAGAATGAAAATTATTAGACCTACTTACCCTAAGTAAGTACCTATCCTACGAATTAAACATCTTTAAAAAAATGGAACAAAATACGATATGTAAACACAAAACCGATTCCAATGATAGTAATTCTTCAATCAAAAGTCGTCCCAATGTAGGTGAACAACACACTTAAAATAAAAAGATGTTATGAAAATTACGACATGTGACATGACCAGACCATACTTGTGACAGAATCGTGACATAGGAACTGGGGCCCTATTTTTAAAGGCGGCGAGCGCTCTTTACTACTTTAGGGCTGTGCCTTGACACTGATCATCAGAGATCTGGACGAAGTAACCTAGTTTTAGCTTCCGTGTTCACCGACCACAGATTTTTAAGGGCAAACCAGTTGTGGATATTTTATAATAAGCGAAGCAGAAGCTGTTGTCATTGGTTAAACGTGTTAAACATTCGGTATGAAATTTAAAACTTTATATCCATAACAACAATAATAAGCAAGCAATACTTAAGAAAAGTTAGTAAGGTTTTTGGTCGCTGTGTATGTAGAATACCTATATGTTTTTAACTGGTTTTATTTGTATATAATGATGCCGCATATTTTTGCTGACTTAAAAAAAAATATCTTAGGCGGACTTAATGCTAAAATCATACTATACTAGTCAACCATCAATAAAAGAAGACATGAAATTGTAATTGCGGTGAAATTCTTGGTTTTTTATTATCAATACGACAATTTTAATAGTCCTCAAAATCATAGATTTTTTTAGACATTCTTTAGAAATATTTTGCAAGAATTTTATGCTCAAACATGAAAAGAACATGCAAAGTTTGATAACATCACTCACACATTTTTCATCTCATTTTTTATAGGTATCATGCACTCCTTTTTTTTAAAGTGCTCTTGGCTTTGAAGCTAGTAATAAGTAGTATTAACCAATAAAAATAGTGTTTTTAATGATTAGTCAATTTCGCAAAATGTAGAGCAAACGAGCTACGTAACCAAATGCCCTGGCTATGTCTCTCAGTATCACTAATTAAAGGTTATGATGTACCAATCTGTAACCCATACGGTAACTTGTCAAATATACTAGTCATAATCCTTTGAAATAAGGTTGAAAATAAGGAAAAACACATTCAATAATAACAATGAACGAACAATGCAGAGAAGTTTCAATGTTTGAGATATGATGTGTTGATAAACATTGCTAATTCTTTATTTGTCTATTGTTTATTGTTTTGTTAACTATGTATTTGTCCATGCTGTAGCTTGCTACCAATAACGTCACCTGTTTATTTTTTCTAGCTCTAAAACTGGAATATGATGAATAAGCATTGTCTTTACTAAAAAAAAACAAATTAGGTGACGAAAAACTTAGTACTTAATCCTTGCTATTTTAATCAAGTTGTCTATGCTAAGAAATTTAAATACTTATGTAGGTACGTTTTATTTTGCTCCTATCTAAAATTTATTTAGTAAAGAGCAGACAGATTTTTTGCACCTACCTAGACCTACAAACAGAAAAAACATATTTGAACGTAATAAAAAAGTAACTTGAATACTAATGTCAAATAATGATAACCTATTTAATAGACAAAACTCTTTAACGTAAAAAATTGCAACTACAAAATGTAGTTCAACCAGCTTTCAATCCAAACTTCCAGAGTATATTTTTTCAAGATAAGGTACTTATATGCTTCATGTACCTATCATCGTCTCTGATTTCCCAAACACAAGTGCTTTAGCTACTTACTTTGGAATCGGAGCAATGTATGTGTGATGCTTATGTGATGTTGTCAAATATTTATTTATTTATATTTTTTTCTTTTACAGATACCGATCTTCCTAATAGCCTCCAGCGTGCGGTCACAGCATTACGGTTTTGATCTGCCTAACGAATCAGCTGCATCAGAAGCTCAAATTCGTTTCGCAATAGAAAACAAATACGACGACACTGGGCCAGGGGCGAAAAGACCAGAATACGCTTACGCTATCTTCAAAACATTAGATGATGCTCTAGCAGGGTATTTAGACGACCCGGATACTATACTGTCAGAGCAAGACAAAGCGAAAGGTCTTCGGAGGTTATACCAGAACCAATACAGCGAAAAAGCGCTTTCGAAAATAAATTTAAAGCAATTTAACCAACCAGCTCCGATTTTAAAGACTTTACCTGCTTTAAGACATGAACAATACATTCCGACTCTCATATCACCCAAGGACAAAGTGGCAAGCTTCTTTCGAGAGGTGCCGAGGATTGAAAATGAGAAGTTTAGGATTCAACCGTTTGGGCCGCTGAAAGATACCGGGAAGTTCAGGATCCAGTCGTTCAAGCCGGTCAAAGAAAGTCCATTGAATATGGCGTATTTCTTGAGGATGCCTTCAGCTTCAGTGGAAACTAACAATTTGGCTGAGTCTCCGAGCTACTCGTACTCTTATGGGGTTCATGTAAGTAAATCATGATATTTATTTAAGTACACAGATAGAGTCGTGTGCATTGACTTCAAAATAATAATAAAGTGTACACAGAAATTGTCTGTGCTGCTAGGACATATTTAATCGTCGAAAATAACTTAGGAACGTGTTCGTAAAAAGCAAAATTATAGACTATTAGTACCTACTATTAATAATTCAGCGATTATAGTCTTACTAAGTAATCAAAGGTTATCAGTACTAATTGTTGGCAAAGAGTTAGCAAGGTAGTTATAGCAATAATAGGTTAAAAAATGGGTACGGTCTAATGAACACATACAAATATTTTATACAAGCGACCTAGCAGTACGCTTTCATTTTAAAACGACCTTAACAGAAATCCATTCTTTTAAGACATAAATTTCTTAAAAAAGAAAGAAGAAGAGTCTTGTTTTAAACAAAAGAAAGGCGACGAAAATATTAGTTTCCTATTTGTGCAGCAAAAACAGTAAACTAAAATCGTCCAGTGAAGAATTTCATTAATATTTTTTTATTATTAATAATATATGTCCAATCGCCGGACTATACGTAGGTAATTCGTGATGGGTGCCATTCACTCACGTTATTTTATTATGCATTCAAGTTTTATCTTATCAGAATCAGGAGTCATACTGTGTGGTTAAAATGCACTGTTAATTGAATATAACTTAAATAAAAAATAAAAAAAAACCCCCGACACAAAAAGCTAACTTTTTAAAAGTTGAAAATAATTTCATCAAGTCTTAATTATAGATCTATGAAAAAAAATTACACATCTTAATAGACGTAGGGGGATCGTTGACGAGCTTAGATGTAAATCTATAATTATGACTTGATGAAATTTTTTGTAGCTTTTTAAGAGTTATCTTTTTGTGACGAGGGTTTTTAATTTTTTTAAATTTAAGTTTTATTTGAAGCTTTTTAAAGGTTTGGTACTTATACTAAATATTAAAGATTCACGTAACACGGTACCAAATTTCAAATCGATACAAAAAAAACTAAACGAAAATCGGTTCATCCGTTTAGGTGCTACGATACCACAAACAAACACGTTAAACTTATAACACCGCTCTCTTTTTACGACGGGGGTTATTACGTCGGGGGTTAATAAGAAAGAAAATAACAGGAAATACAATCTATCACAATACACGATAAGACCTTGCAAATGTAGACTTTACTGCGAAAATATTACCAATAGTCAGATCTCACTATTTTCTCTATGAGCATAGAACGAATTGACCAAATTGTGTGTTCGCAGTTTTGCTTACATTTCGACACAAAGCGACCATTACGAAGTCGCAAGGTATTGTAGAATTATGGACGGTGAAACATTTGTAGTTGTGCCACGTTTCCCGGACGTTTGAGGGACTGTTGGAAATTACGGCAATTATTATGGACAGAACGGTACTAAAATTTTTCACGCGCTATCAAAGGGTTGCTAAAGTATCGAGCAAGAAAAAGAGGTCTTTTGCAAACTTTTTTGGTGTCACAAAATATAATGGTGTCATCGTGTGACTCATGTGAGTAGTTACGCTTATAGCTAGTTATGACCAAAATACAAGTTTAAAAGTTTTAAAGACAAAAGTAAAGTTTTGATATGCTAGTGTGTAACGAAATATAGAAGTTTTTTTTTTCTAACGACCAAGATTTATTTTCACATATTTGAGTATGGCCCTAAAAAGTTTTTAGAGAAAAAATAATTGCAACTTTATATCATACATTCAAAATTATTTGCATTCTTTACCAAATAATGAACTACATGCATAACTACTTTTTGCTAGTTACTTTGCTTGTAGGTACTTCACTGTTAATTGTGAAATAATATATAGCATCCTGCGTTAGTAATTAAACCTGCATTAATGTATTGTTTATACATTGTTTTAACTAAGTTACGATTTACTGAATAGTGAATACGATTAATATAATAATTATTAGGAGCTCGGTGGCGCAGTGGTTTAGCGCCTGGCCCAGCGATTGCGGAATTTAAGCAACGTTCGCAAGGGCCGGTCATGGGATAGGTGACCAAAAATTTATTATCTCGAACTCCTCCGTGCTTCGAATGGCACGTTAAGCCGTTGGTCCCGGCTGCATTTGCAGTCGCTAACACCCAGCAATCCGCATTGGGCCCGCGTGGTGGGCTATTGGCCCATCCTCCTAACCACCCATAAGGAAGGCCTGGGCCCCAGCAGTGGGGACATCAAAAATGGCTGATGGACAGAATACGATTAAAATAGATTTTTAAACACCTGTTTAACAAACACTGTTTAAATGTGATGCTGTCTCTTTCAAACAAAATTGTCAAAAAAGTGACAGCATCACATTTAAACAGTGTCTAAGTTAAACAGGTGTTCATAGATCTTTTGTAATAACACCGCTTATGTTATTTATAAAATAATGTCAAAATTCAAGTTTTCACAATTTTATAACACACTATAAACGTTATAGAATATGGCAGCAAATACAAGCATTAGTGTGCCTACAGATAATCATCAGTTTAATCTAGATTATTCTAGATGATCTAACAAACTTAACAATTTGCTTACTTATATCACAATTATTCACTTCTTTCGAACGTGAAAGTGCACGAATATCGCGCCAATTCGCGGTCACTCGGCGAAAGTGGTTCAGCCAGTGATTCGCATCAGAATCGTGAGGTGACTGACAGAGTGAATTCATAATTCACTTCATGAGATAAGAAAATTATATGTCGGATATAATAGTATTATGCAATAAGTATGAGTACGTTGATCTCAGATTTTTTATATTAAGTTACTTGTCCATCAGCCATTTTTGATGTCCCCACTGCTGGGGCACAGGCCTTCCTTATGGGTGGTAAGGAGGATGGGCCATAGCCCACCACGCGGGACCAATGCGGATTGGTGGGTGTTAACGACTGCAAATACATCCGGGACCAACGGCTTAACGTGCCTTCCGAAGCACGGAGGAGCTCGAGATAATAAATTTTTGGTCACCCATCCCATGACCGACCCTTGCGAACGTTGCTTAACCTCCGCAATCGCTGGGCCAGGCGCTAAACCACTGCGCCACCGAGCTCCTCCATTAAGTTACTTAATATAACTGAATAGATTTTTTGTTTTCAAAAAGTCCGGTTTCTTTTTTAAGAAAAACCCATGGCATTATTTAGCGACCTCTGTGGTCGAATGGTTTGTAGGTAAGCTGGTTTTTAAAGTTTCGCTATCTCTGAGGTTTCACCCTTAGGGACTTAATATTTTTTAAATCTTTTCTTCGCCTCACCTACACCATGAAATGTGTCTATCGTTAAAAAATTGTGTCCTACATTCAGCCGTTAGGGCTCTACCTTCTACGCGTATGTTAACAATCAATCAATTTAGAGTTTTATGATATTAATCAATTTAGAGCTTATGGTGTGAGTATAGATAAAGATATTTTCCCTCTTTTGTAGCATAATATCAAAACTAATTTATTCAATTGTTTCAATTTATTCAAACGCCTGCTTCGATAGCAAATCATAGAACAATGGCATTAGTGAGTTTCTCGCCACAACTTCAACCGCCCATATTGTCGTTAATCATTGTCAATTATGTTAACTATTGCAATTTCATGTTTGCCCGCAGCGTTAACTTCACGATTGTCGGAGAAACATTGATTGTTGTTATTTTGTAATATTATATTATACTACGCGTGTATACAGATTTAGGCCAAGAATTTAAGCACAGGTATCCTACCAGTAAAATTTAGTTTAAGATTGCGAGATTTTTTCGATATCATGCCGCAAAAGACGAGGAAATAATGAAATTATAAAGAAGAATAAAATGTGATATAAAAATAAGGGGTTAAAATAAAGATTTTGTATTTGTATTTGACGAGATGCCACATTTCTTTTTGAGGTCAGTTATCCGCAGCTTTCCGTTACTACCAGTTAACTGTGACCACTAATTTAACTATTCCATTAGTTGCCACTGATTTCAGATAAGACCCAATTAATTTGCTTGGCAGATAATTTCATAGAAATACTGTTCCATTTCCTAATAAACCAACAAAGTGGTATCCAGAACAGGCTTATAAAAAAGTAAAGATACTTATCGCTATATTATGTAAAACATACTTCAGCGGCAACGTTCTAGAGTGCATCTTACATTGAAAAGAGATTTTAAGACAAACTTTTTAAATATTATTGTAGTCTAAAAAAATACATTGCTATAGACATATAGGTAGGTAGTTCTTATATCTGTTTTCCGCATTGTCAGACCATTTGCAGTAAAAAATAACTCGAAGCAATAAACTTGCATTTATTCGACAGATCGTGCTAGGTACAATTTGTTAGAAGAAGTTGAAGAATTATATCGAATTTACTACTAACTAATTTCTTTTGGCTAAAATGCTTATTCTAAACAAATGCTTATTCTAAATCCAAATGACTACAGCTAATAATAAGTTTTATTTTCTTGACGATTGAAATATTAAAACTACTTATATTAAACTTTACAACAAAGAAATCGTAAAGCTCAGCAGATCACAGCCATACATAACTCGATAGACAATTCAATGTCACGACCAATTCATATCGATTTGATTGTTACGAATCGATTACGACTCTCGATCTCGATTCAAACGAATGTTTGTTTTCACTCACGTTTCGTTGAAAGGTTACATGCACTATAAACCCGAAGGCTCTATTTGAAATATCAGTATAATTTGTTAATTAGTTGTCGAAATCGACCTAACTGACATTGTGATTAGTGATATTTACTAGAGTGGTTTAAATTATCGCGTGCATATACTGATTACAGCTTATAAATAAACAATTAGTGTACCTTCTGTTGATTTAAAAAATATTTATCAGCTGAGCATAACTTTTTTACTCAAATAGCTGCTTTGATTATGAAAAGTAATGGAAACCTAAGACTATTTTAACATCCATTTATAAAATGATTTTACTTATTCAATATCTCAATTTACAAGAAATGTTTTAGAAATCACAATAAAAACTGCAGAAAGTCTACAGTTTTTATTGTGATTTCTAAAATATTTGTTTTATTTTTATTTATTTAAATTTAATGAAATGTTTTTAAATTTTGTTTAAATTTAATGATGCTACGATGCTACAACCCCTCTTCAATTATTGTTCCAGACTACATAACAATATGCTACGATAAATTGCTACGATCTCCACGCACATTCGAAATACAACGAAAATAAAATGATTTTAATAACCTACGCAAAATACGTACTTACGTATCTGTACGTCAGCATTATAATGCAATCGTTTCAATACCCCTTTGCCTAATATAGGTTAGTCTAGCTCATGGGTTCCCCATCCCAACCAGTGGCCAGTGGGGCGCCCCCTAAATAAAAAAACACAATATCTAGGTACTTAAATTTTCATCGTTTCTACCAATTCTATCTATCATCATCTTAGCATACCGTTAGGGTAAAATGTTGGGAACCCTACTAGTACTATTAAAATTTCATAGTAATCTACTAGACTCTAGTTGTTACTATGAAATCTGTCTTATGAAAATTATAAGTTATCTATCACTTGTAACTGCTTAACATTACAAAACAACTATAGTACTTAGTAGTTTTGGTATATAATTTGCATAAATTAATGTACCTTAGTCTCTCTATCGCTAGATTTACGTTGATACAACCAACATTCGAATAAAGTGTTACACGTTATGCGCTGATCTCCGTACCTCTACATTTCTTCATTCAGTTTCATGAAGTTGTAATTAGAACAATATCAATCGCTTGTCTGAGTCGTGCTTCTCGTTATAAATCTCTTGTCTCAAGCAAGTGTTTCTACAGCAGGTTGTACAAAGATGGCAATGTAAAGCGCTGCAAGGGAATGTCGATTCATTGCCGCAAGGAAGCGTTAGAAGTAGGTGTGGCTGTTACGCAACGAAGGCTTGCTTGCTCGCTGCGGTCACTATACGTCACGTACGCACTGTGATAAAAAAAGGAATTGTCATGACATGATCATGAGTAGCGATCACGACTTGTTTAGTTCCGCACCATTTTTTTGATGAAACGTTAAGAAAAATGTCTTACAGATAGTACAAAATTAATTACCCTAAACAAGACGTGATATTGACACATAATTTAGATCTTTTGCAATGTGTCTGCTTATAATAGTACATTATGAGACAAGTTAGCTTATGTGCAATAAGCAAGAGCTAACGAGTTTCATACGACGTTCATCAACACATTTGCTAGGAAAAAACAAAGTAATTTACCACACAGCAACAAATACGACAAACACAAAATATGAAAAATATGGGAAAAGGCGCGCAGGTTTTTTTTCACATGCTCAATGCAAGAATATTTTGCGAACAAAGGCGGGTGTAATGAGCATACATTCAAAATTGTTTTTTCATATTTTTTTTTTTTGCTATTTCAGAGTTGGTCTAATAGTAAAAGTTGTTCAGTTTGATGGTCTCTATCTACCATTTTCGGCATTATGGGTTATTTTGTAACACGTTGTATAATGAAAAATACTTTATATTAGGAATTTATGTATGAAATTGCCGTTTTGTATGGATAATTTTAAAGAATTTGCATTTTTCATACTAACATTGTCTTTATTTATTTAACAACTATGAACGCTAATGTTTTAAAACTTCTATGCACAAATGTTTAAACACTCAGCTAACTAAAGCCAGTAAGTATTAAGTTAAAAAAAATTGTATTGGCTAAGTTACAAGGACTTAAGTGGTTATTTGGTTATTTCCAGTAACGAAAAAAGGAGTTACTTTTAAGATACTTTTATTAACGTTCAGGAAAAAAAAACAGAAATATTTTTATTGCTGATAGTGGGCCGTTATGATCATTATTCGAAATAATAACAAATAACCGAAGCAAACTAACATCATAAGTACAAAAAAATATGAGAGGCTCTGTGTGTGTGAAAAAATCGGCAATTTTATACGTTAACCCCTAATTATTAGGGAAGTTTTAGCAGTAGCGGATCCACGCAATCGATGGATATAATCAAATAGTCACGCAGTTGAATTAAAATGGACAAAAAGTAAATAGGCAATAAGTACTTTTTCAAAGACTTCAGCTAATTCAGCCTTGAACGCATTACCGGAGGTTCATAGAAGGAAAGAGACCTTGAAAATGGTGCTTGTATAGTATTATTTGCCTAAATACTAAATGAACCATAGAACAGAAAGTACAAAGAACTTTCAGTATATTATTATAATTTTTCGACGGTTATGCTACGGCTGGTACAGTCAGCAATGAATGACGCTTAACACTTCAGTAATTTGACACTTTTTTGACGAAAGCCTCACATTTAAGTTGTTATGACAAAGTACTAAAGTTAAGCAATTTTCGTTGTTGACCATACAGGTTATCACGTGCCATCTCAGAAAAACTTTCACTTATATATAATTACTTTAAAAATTCACTACCGACAGTAAGTAATAGCTTATGTTTCTAGGGCTTAATAAGAGCAGAAAGTGAGATAAATTGCAATACAATTATATTATTTGAGTATTCTTAATAGCCTGTAAATGATGAGAAACTAGGTAAAGTGCAAACGAAAATTTAAAAACACTATGCGAATATGACTTAAAAATATAATAAACTTAAATAAAATAAATGACTGAAGTCAGTCGACCTCGAACTTGGCGTATTTTCTTAGACATGTCGGTTACAGATAATAATCATCAAACCTAATTATACTTAAATAAATTTAACTATGTATAACACTTTTTAAATAGAATGTGTTTAACCTTGGATCCAAATGGCGTGATAATCAAAGGTGGTTGTTAATTGCAAATTTAATGCGTAAGGTTCATTGTAATTACATACGTCGTGGGGCTCGCAAGGTCGAATTTCGCATGTGTTGAGTCGTGCCGCATTCTTTAGATACAGTGGTCATTCTCGAAAAAAGTGTGTGACCATCACACACTTTTTTTGAGAAAGACCACTGTGACGACGTAGTAAAGTCCACACTAGGGCCAAATTCACAAAGTTGTTTACCCGCGACTTCGTCCGGCTTGGACTCTAATGAGGAACCTATGACCAGGATAAAGGTTTGAATTCGGTGCCAAATTTAAACTATCTGAGTGCCAAATTTTATTCAAATTTGCGTGATTGACTAACAAACATCTAAACATCCACACGCATAACGGACCAAATCGGAGTCTAAATGCGGAGAAAAGAGCCCATCACCAATACCAATACCAATAATCTATACATCCAAACTTTCACATTTATTATAAATATTATAATAACTAGCTGCCGCCCGCGACTTCATCTACGTGGAAAATTTTTTTGCTATCCCTCGGGAACAATCCTTTTTTCGGGATGAAAGGTACCCTATGTAATCTCTGTAATCCTGACAACGTATATGCAAAATTTTATAATGATCGGTTCAGTAGTTATCGGTTTAGTAGTTAAGACGTGAAGGCGTAACAAACAAACAAACGGACTTTCGCATTTTTAATATTAGTAAGGATAACAAAACCCAAATACACCAAAATTCTTAAAATTATTAAATTAAATATAAACTAAGATCACTCTTGTCACTTCTCTCATCTTCCCACTCATTGATTATGCAGATGTCTGCTTTCCAGATTTGAATGAGGTTCTGCTCAATACATATATATATATGTATATATATATTATATTATTGTAGAAGTATTTATGTATTATATATGTTTGTATTTATTATACTGAATGTATATTATTATACCTTGTGGAAATAGGTCGCAAGTAATATGCCTATTGATTTAAGAAACATTTATTATAAAAAAAGGCTCCTGTCCTAACAATACCTGAAGAAATGTTGTGCTAAAATATTAAACGGTTGACGAAGAAAACCCTATTTTTTCTGTTCCACTGGAACGCTGCTGCCTGCCCCCTACAGTGGGCTATTAAATCACAGTACATATATAAGTTTTTTCTATATGTACTGTGATTAAATGTACCGCATTCGTGGCTATCTGTTCCCTAAGGGTTGACTGGGAGAGAATGCTTTTAGCATTAAGTCCGCCTCTTGTACAGTCAGCAAAGCTATGAGCTGAACACCTTAAGGTTCATTTTTAGATTGAGAAGTCTGTATTGTCTTGCATTTACCCAAAAGTCACAAAAGCATCTTTTGTATAAAAACAATGGAGGCAGGTAAAAGAAGAACTTTTAGTGCCATCCTTGCAAGCGATTTGTTTTCAAACTGTTAAGGTCATAACTTTGCTGACTGTACATCCATTTTATTGTAGTACAATAAAGAGTTTAAAATAAAAATAAAAATATATATTCGTATTATTATAACACCATGATTACTATAAAATTTAACTTCAATTAAGTAATACTAAAAGTTGCTTGTCCGTTCGTTCTTACAATTAGCATAAAAAATATATAAGCTTAGGTACATTAGAACCCGGAAGTCAAATGAGTAAGCATAAACTGCTTAAAAGGAAAAACCATTTCGTTGACAATAAAAGTTCGTGTAATGTTTGCTCAACATTAGGTAATTGGACTTATCTGATACACTAGTGGTATTTGGCTATCCATTCAAAACAATTTGATGTAGTAAAAATATTTTAGTTTATGTGTAGATAACAAAAGTTTATGTTTATTCAACTAAGGGTCTGAATTGGATTGCATTGAAATCCTTAATAATATTCATTGCAATAATTCATTTAAACTACACCAATATTACATAAACAAAATGTTTGTTCTTTTTACACGTAAAAGAACCTCTTAACACTTCTTTATCAGATTCATCTATAAAATCTAATTTTTATTTTCCAGGACAAAATGACGGGAGACTCCAAGTCGGCCCACGAGACGAGAGAGGGGGACAAAGTGACAGGGTTTTACACGTTTCTGGACCCAGATGGGAAGCAGAGGAGCGTCCACTACACGGCAGACGACAAGCAGGGCTTCCGAGCGGTCGTCAGGAGAACCGTCACTAATAGCCAATGAATAAATACATTAAAATAAATCAATGTAGTAAAAAAATATCCTTTTTATGGGTCCATAATAGGAAGACATGATTTGGGGGTGTAATTTTTTTATATAAAAAACGTAAACTTGTAGCCACAAAAAAATCATACGACAAGCTAAATAGATTCTCTAGTTGCCAGAAATATTAAAATGAGCATAAACTTCACAGGTGACTGTAAAAAAATAAGAAAATCACCAAAAGCGCTTGCGTATGTTCATATATTTTTGGCGTAAATAATAGCGGAAACGTATTGAATTCTACATCAAAATCTGATCAAAAAACACTTTAAAACGTACTGTGAAGTTGCTTCAATTATTTGTTCTTACGTGTTATTTTTATTTATTCAAGAAAGATATTATAATGATAAACAAAATTAATTAATTATTAAAATGTAAATCCGTTATTGGCATTAAGCAAAATTTGTAAGATAATTACTACTGTTTAATTTTTAAGTGCTGTGGATTTTGCGATAATAAATAAAATAAAATAAAAATATGAACATGAAAAAACAAGGAAAAACATCGAAAATTTTCCTTACTGTTAAAGACAAATGTTTCAGCGTAACCCTGCCTTGACCGATGTAAAAAAATGTAAAGGATGAGGTTATATTTATATTCGTCGCGTGATCCATGATCCATGGTCGCATATGATATTTTTTCTTGATACAGGCACAGATAATGAAATACTATATACAGGGTACAGCTATGTTCCCCGATTACTCGAAGACGGCTGAACCGATTGAAATGATTGAAACGTTATTACATTAGGTTTGTTCCCAAGTTGTTCTAAGAAATTTTGAAATCGGTTCAGTAGTTTTGGGTAATTCTGAAAATACTATTTGTAACCAACATAATCCAGAAATTATAACATGTTTAGTTCCACTACCGCCATTTTCCATTTGTATGAGTAAGTACTGATCATATTTTTGCTAATGTTTCATGTATCTAATCAACGATCAATGCAATTATGCAAATCACGGTCAAATTCTTAACATAAGAGTCAATTTTCAAAACCTTGCTGGTCGTGATAGTGATACGATACCACAATATAGATAAATAAATACTATGTGGTGTGGTGATACCCTGGATTAAAACTTCCTTTTTGAGAAACTTGGTTTGCCTTGGCTACCCCGACCATAATTATAGAAAATTACTTAGTAGTTGAGTTGCCCACAAAAATCAGTAGAAAGAAACTGGTTGAATGGAAAATGAAAAATAGGTACCTAGATTACAACTACCACTCTAATTTGGCAGATATTTTAAGACTAAAATACACAAAAACTGTTCTATAATTATTAATTTTATACAAAAAAAACCATTAGAGTTTGACCATTTATTTACTTACCTATCAGTAAAAAATCTTACATAGTATCACTTTCATACATTTCTTCATTACTTAACATAAATTTTATTTAAGTATTAGAGAGTAAGAGTATTTCTTTATTAATACAACATTATGTATTAATTAAGAAATTAAAACCCATTAGTCAAATCCTTGCCCCATAGCATAACCAAACAGATGTCCTTATTTGCAAACAAAATACTTATTGCACACACGACTGAGTTACGCCCTCGCCTGCGGCTCGGGCTGCAACCCACAGCCTTGTGTGCAATGAGCAACCTAAGCTAACTTGTCTCATAATGTTCTATTATAGGGGGTATACATTTTTTTTTAGTTATCGTATAGGTAGCATTAAGGGTATCAAGTGAAAACTTATAAAAAGTCAGTCAATAAAATGTATCAAGTAAAAGCTAATAAAAAGTCACAGTAGCTTTATGTTACTGTTTTGACAGAAACTTAGAAAAACCATAACTCGATTTTTTTAAATTGTACTCTTAATAATTCCCTAAATATGACTGCATCAGTCCGTGCTGAGCTTTTTCGAATCTTGGAATAAAAATCCGGGAAAATTTTAAAGTTAAAGTAAAAATTGTCTTGACAAAAAAGTAAGTAGGTAGTAGGTATGCGATATTTTTCTCGTGAATTCTAATCGACCAACTTGTCTAAATAGACGTAGGAATAGTAAGCCATTATCACCGTTATTTTCCACATGACATTATTCGTAAAAATCGACCAATCTATTGTAATTACATCAAAATGCAGACATTAATATTTCACGTCAATTTTGTTAAAGAAGAAAATTTTGCTCATTATCATGACAAAGCAAATACAGGAAAACATCTCTTCTAATAGAAAATTACTTCAGTATCTTAATACTTATTTTAATTCAAATTTTAGGCATTCACAATGCTATTTTTATACTAAATAATTAGTATATTAGAAAAAATACTAGAAAAAATTTACTCACATATCATGTAGCACACCGTCGCGTCTGAGTTGCTACGCGTGAGTAGTTTTTTTCTTAATTAATTATTAATTATCTTAATTCCTATTCTTTATTTTCACTTTATAAAAAACATTTTCATTTTATTGCTATTTACATGAAATCAAAGATTTTAATTCTATTATATTTATGTAATAAACTTGATTTGGTTTGATTTGATTTTTGATTTGATGTTTGATAACATTTCCAGTCCATAAAGGTCCGGTTAGGTTTGTAAAAAAAATATAAAAAAATAAGGAATTGTGTAATGTTAATTAAAATTCAACATTGATATTAAGTTAATTTAATACCATTTTTTTTTAATTCAATATAACCGTCCCAGATTTATATTCGCTCAATAAGTATCTAATGCCGGCATTACACGCTCGCCGAGTGAAGACGAGCGGTGGCCTACATTGCCGGTTTTGTATCAAAATGCCAAGAGGTCCTTTTCAAAAGCATCAACGAACTATACATTCGCCGAGGTTCGAGCGAAAACGCTATATTGTTTCTTCTTTGTCTGGTCTACCTCTGGTCCAGCATTGGACCGGATATCCAAAGGTCGCGGGTTCCATTCCCGTCTGAGTATTGATCTGGTGCGAGTCGTATTTTTTCTAGTATATTATTTAGTATGGTCTACCTCTGTCTAAAAATGTAATACATTTTGTAAAATTATGTCTAAGTACGCCATTTCTTACTTTTTTGTGCTTACTTTTTAATATTATTTATTTTCTACCTAAATAAGTGCGCCACAAACCTCATTTTGTATTAAGTTACTTAATATAACTGAAAAAATATTAGAAAAAGTCAGTTATGTTAAGTAACTTAATATATAAAAATAGCATTGTGAATGCTAAAATCTACAAACTCATTTTGTATATTTTTACTTTATTAAATTAAAATTAATACTTAATGTTTGTTTTCTAATTTCAAAGTCACCCTCTCATTGTGACAATAATCCAAGAAAACAAGGTCTGAAAGAATTTGTAACACTAGCTCATACGCGATTTTATAAAAAGAATGAAGGATTTTTTTCTGTCACACTTATTACAAAATTAGTGCATTTTAATTGTGTTTTTTTCTTTGAGCAAACTGAACAGTTTAAGTACCTAACAAGTTGAAGATGAAGATAAGAATGAACGTAATTTTTATTACAGATAGCGGAAATGACGAAAGCTAGTGTTACCCTTGTGACTTCCTCTATCTCTGGCGCAGTATATTATTGTTCGTCCATGATTGTTAACCATGGTAGAGATGGAACGGGTTCAATTCCCGATTAAATAAAATTGTTCACTGTTGTTGTTGGTTCAGTATGTACTAATATTGAGAATGAGATCAAGCAAGGCAAAACCTTAACTGACCAATATAAAGACTACGACAAAAGTTAAGAAAGACCTTATATTTTAAAGAAACTAAAAAAATAAGCGCTTGAATCGTCAATATTTTAGATAGAAAAAGGAACCTTTCTGTGTGTGAACTAAATTGAGCAATTTTACTATTATTGAATGTCGATAAGAAGATAAATACTTGGGTCAAAATTTACCCGTAAGTTTTTGGTTTTCCTGCAGCTTGATAAGTAAACATAACATTGCCGTTCTTCTCAGTAGCTGGACTTCTTGAATTTCTTTACACATTTTTGACAAGAAATCAGTCGGGCAGTAACTGCAAGATGCTACTGTTGATCAAAGTCCAAAAAGGCAAATTTGGCCCAACCCCGCTTTTCGTGTTTAACATTTTTGCGCTGTGGTGGAAATGTAGCGTCATGTATGTCATATTTTTATTTTCAAAATTAATATTTATATATTTGACTTTTGTTTTTTTTTTTCATAGATATATGAGTTAAGTTCCTATAAAGTGCCAATAAGAATTTATAAGTTAATAGGTAACATTCTAAGTGAGATTAGGGAGGAGAAACCAATTTGGGTGATTCGATATCATAAGACCCTTTAAACATAGGTATTTATATTTCTAAGTTAATAAGGTTTACTCTGGTAATTTTTTTATTATTCGTAATTAAGTAGAACGTTAAACGAAGAGCAAATCAAATTATTTTTCTAAAACAGATCTGAAATATCTTAAAAAGAGTATTCGGGTAATAATGGCCCACATCCCCGACGTCTGTGTTACATCAAAATACACACATTACGCCGGGTTAAATTAATAATTTCGTCAATATTGTTATTGTTTTTTTTTATTTTAGGCATTCAAAATGCTATTTTTTTGTATTACTTACTTAAATTTTATTATGTAGCTATATTATGATTGTAAGTATTAATGAGTATCTACTCAAAGGCTCGCTCCTATTACGTTCCTATAGCAATGATCCGTGCTTGCTTGCTTGCCACAAGTAAATAACCAGAGAAACGAAAATGAAACTGTAACCATCATTTGAAAATTAGCATTGTGGAATTAAGAAAATAAATAATTTCTAAAGAACGTGTTGTGTATTAAATAGGTATTCTATTGTCATTATTATGTGTATTTTGAGTTTTGACTTGACAACCACGAATTGCTGTCTAATTTTTAAGCACTTTAGTACCTACTGCGTCAAATTAAATAACAGATAAGGCAAAGAGTGACAGTGTCATTTTGTTTCAATATGACAAGGTTAAAAGTACCTATACTCAACATTTTCATGGGCCGACGGTCCTATATCAATGCTTAAGTATTTACAAATAAAGGTTTTTTATACATTATTCCGTCTCAGAATCAATCCAGGATCTCAGAAATTGTACCACCACAAGTCTGCGATGTGGTAAGCTTCCTTCTCATCCCATAGCATTCTTTAAAACTTTGTACAGAAAGTAAAAAAAGTATTTCCGCAACATTAATGCAATGAAAAAACGCTTATTTTATTGACGTCCAAAACCACAATGTTAACTTTGACAGTTGGGCCCTCGTCAAAACAGTATCGATGTCCACTAAACCTGTCCTGTCTCAGCCAACAATTTATTAGTAACAATAGTTCAGTGGCACAATGATCCTTTAAATCCTATTTTTTGTGATAAATGGACTTATTCTAACCATTGTAAGTACAATACCTCTTAAGATGTTGGCTATCTTAATATCAGCGTGTAACATTTATATTTAAGCGATTCTTTTTTGCTGAAACTAAATCCGGTTAAGTTGGAGTCGACTTGGAGATTTGATTGGAAATATAATTAAATTATATTGAATTATTATTATGGCCAGTACCTAACACACCTTCGTTTTGCCGATGATATAGTCCTTATGGCTTCTTCTTATCGAATGAGGATTAGTGGCCACCTCCTTATGGCTGAGACCATGGAAGACCTGAACACAATGCTCGAAGATCTCCGTAGTGCTTCCCAAAGAGTGGGTCTCAGGATGAACATGGATAAGACGAAAATTATGTCAAATGCCCATGTTGTACCCTCTCCAGTTCATGTTGGGAACACTACACTTGAAGTTGTTGATCATTACGTATACCTAGGACAGGCAATCCAGTTAGGTAAGTCCAACTTCGAGAAAGAGATCTCTCGTCGAATCCAACTCGGGTGGGCAGCATTCGGGAAGCTTCGAAAAATCTTCGCGTCCGACTTACCTCAGTGTCTCAAGACGAAAGTCTATGAACAGTGTGTGTTGCCAGTGATGACTTACGGCAGTGAAACGTGGTCGCTCACTATGGGTCTCATAAGGAGGCTCAAGGTCACCCAGCGTGCAATGGAGAGAGCCATGCTCGGCGTTTCCCTGCGTGATCGAATCAGAAACGAAGAGATCCGCAAGAGAACTAAAGTAACCGACATCGCTCGAAGGATTGCTCAGCTGAAGTGGCAATGGGCGGGACACATAGCGAGAAGAACCGATGGCCGTTGGGGCGGAAAGGTTCTGGAATGGCGACCACGCACCGGACGGCGCTCCGTGGGTAGGCCCCCGACAAGGTGGACTGACGATCTGGTGAAGGTCGCGGGAAGCCGCTGGATGCGGGCAGCGCAGGACCGATCGTCGTGGAGATCCTTAGGGGAGGCCTATACCCAGCAGTGGGTGTCGTGCGGCTGATATGATGATGATGATGATGATATTGAATTATTGCACACGTTGTCAATGAACGCGGTAAATAGACCGATACCAATACGTTATTTTGAGGGTATAACCTTAAAAATTCTAAAGTTTATGAAATCTTGTCTGTCGATAGACTTGCATATAAAACGTTTATTTTTGCGTTTTGTGTCACATCTAGCTGATGCATCTTTAGAAATTCGATTATTTGTCGTCGATATAAATAATGAACATAAAACTGACAAAATTGATTTAAAGTTAAAAAACCCAATGGTATTGTATTTAAGATAGCCTGAGTAGTGTACAAACCTAATTTGTGTCATTTTCGTCCAGTGCAAACTGACTTATAGTAGGTAACGGTAACTTTAACTTCAACTGTATGTGATATAAGATTCCATTGATAAGAACGATACAAATTGTGTCAGTTAAATAACAGTGTTCCCGTGGACAAAGATGACACAAAAAGCTCATGTACATCGGTTATGACTTCGTAATCATCATGAAAGTAAAATTTTCAACTTTAATTTTCTTTTCGATTGATAGTGTTAAAAAAGACAAAAACCTAAATTGTCACTTATGCATCCACCCAAAATGACACAAATTCATGTATTAGTCTTAGTTAATGGTGCAGAAACTATATACGAAAAAAAACAAACTTTAATATTTTTGAAACCTAAAACTCTAGCGGTATTCGTCTAAAAGACATAGCTCATCAGTAATAATTTATCAATATGTAAGTAATTTTGTAAGGAAAGGACAACACAACATCAAATCAGGATACTAGCCGCTCCAGAATTTTAATTTGTACAGTAAGTAGGTACTTAATAGGTAAGCAGTAGGAAATAGTTGAGTACCTGTTCTATGACATTACCACAACAGGTTAATACTATATCGATTTTAACTGAAATACCAACACGTTTTATTTGAAATCAATCGGAAATAAATGTCAGGGAAAAACTAACATTATAGTATACTGTGGTATTGTCTATCTAGCCCTATGTGTTACTTTACTGACGTAGGTACTGTCAGTAGTACCATAGTTAATTACAAAACTGACTGTGGTTTCAGTCGGTCCCTGTCAATTAAAACCGATTAAAAAAACGTAACTCATTCAGTGTATAAAAAACTAATTGTTTTTAACAAAACAGTAGTCAACAGTAAGCCCTTGAAATCGTTATCATGTCCCAAATCAATTATATAAAAATCATTGCAGCTTATCTTTAAATACCCGGTTTGGTTCGGTCGTGTAATCCTCGCTATCGCCGATACCGAATGTCACGTTATCACGTTATCATAATGTATTAGCAATTAATCAATTTACCATCGCACAGTTTGGTGCCGCGCATCGGCGCCATTGATTATGTTTGGTCTAGTTGATTATTTGTTTGATTATGGTATGATTACGACATAAATCCTACTTATGACTACGACTTTAGCTAAGGGACAAGGATTAGTGGAAAGGAACACTTGCTTGCCTTACGTTCGTAACGTAAAAAAGGAGCCCTACAACAAACGCCTTAGGGATCCTAAAAATGACAAACTAAACTTTAAACTATCCTAGTTACATGACATCATGACACATTTCTTATAGACTCTACAGTCATGTAGCGTATGGGATAACAAAAATAATCTGAAGTTACCATATTGCTACGCTACGTATGTAGGAGTAGGTATTATGAGTTTAAGCTTAGGTACCTACTAATAATAATCGAGAGCGACTGAGTTAGTTACAATTAAAATGAAACTTTTTAGTCTTTTTAGATTACCCTCAGAGATGCTGTTTCAAATTGCAAAAATTGGTTACAATAGTTGCTATCGAATATAACAAGTAAACGTTACTTTTTTATTTTATTTTTATTTTTATTTATTTGGAACAAAAAACAATTACATAATTATGCTTAGGTACCAATGTGACAGATATAAGAAAATAGTACTAATTATGTAACCAACAACATTGTCCGCAGAATAATATTAACTTAAATAATAAATAACATGCATGCTACTGAGCGAAAGTTAATAAAACATAATTCCAAAGCTAAAGGTAAGATAAAGTGCTTAAAAATAAATTAGTTCTGTAATCTAAATATTTTTAGTGTAACTTTTGAAACAGGCCCAAAATACGAAAACAGAAAATTAAAAATTATTTAAATTTATATTTTCTTATTTAATTTCTAATTCCAAATGAATGCAATTTTTAAACTGGTTAAGAGACGAGTGCATGATACGACGCAGCGGCGCGCGTTACTGTGCAAACTCATACAGGCACTGTTGTATTAAAGTGAATGGTACACAACATGTAACATACTTACATCTAATAACTCTAGAACAGTGTTTGTTGCTTAACAACAGTCTTCATAAATAAGTAAGTACAAAGTAAGTACAAGAAATCATTGTACAATTATTTCTTGCTGGCCGTTTCAGTTACAACTGGAAATCTGATGCATGGCACGTACCCTTTAAACCTTTTGGTACAGGTTTTCAAAATTCCAAAAATTATAAAAAAAACTCATAGGTATGTTCAATTGACCACAATACTAATAATTATAATGGTCATATTCCCACAGGAGAGGCAGCTTCCTGGACGTCCACGTGACAGACAAAGGCGCAGGCGCCCGGGGAGCTGTCAAAACAGTGCGCACTGTCGTGCGACAGCGGACGCACAGCGGACAACAAACTGTTGTTGCACATTTAAGAGCGTCCGTCCGCTGCGTTAAGCGGGATCCCGGCGCGGGAATAATAGATTGCTGGTTTTCTGACGGACAGATGCTTGCAGATGATGCAGTGCATGAGTATTGAGTAAGCTCTAATCTAAGGGCCTCCGCTGCGTTAAGCGGGACACGCGCGCGGAGCGACATAGATTAGAGCTTACTCATGCACTGCAAGTATCTGTCCGTCATAAAAACCAGCAATCTATATTCCCGCGCCGTGTACCCGCGGCGGGATCCCTTGTGCTCGTATCAAATCAACTGTTTATCAACCTAAGCCGTCTATGCAATACTTTTATAATTAAACAGCTTACAGTACCTAACTCCTACAATGGTACAAACTGTGTACATACGCACAAGCGGCTTTAACTTGACCTCAATCAACTTCTCATTATGTAAAATCTTAATTATTTTCAAAAGTTTGAGCACCACTGTGCAGGCACCTCGAATCACCCAATGAGTCGGAACGACGCGGATGGGGCATTTTTTGTGGCGACTCCCCGCGTGGTTTTAGTACGACAGGTACTTATCTGATTGCCCACTGTTCCACTCTTCTAGTCGACAGAGGAAATTAAAAAACTTATGTGTAGGTAGTTTTAATTATAGGCATGACGAATATTTTTTTTATTTTATGTTACATAAATTACCTCTCAATAAAAGAAACATTGGTAAAAGAATTAATTCGCTAGCATGAAAACTGCCCGAGATATCACAGTGTGAAATGCACACAAATGGACTCGCCCAAAAACGCTCCATACTAATGGCTTCCTAGTTATGACGTCACGAATAAGTAGTTTGTATGCAACGCGTAGGAAATTTGTTTGGCGGCTATATTAAATATGGTGTTTATCAAAATAGTTTCTTAGACAAGTTTGCTATACATTTTACGGAATAATTAAAGGTATCATTTATTTTAATAAATTTTATACTTTTTAAATGGACTTGTCCACCCAACTTTGAAGGGTCATAAAATAAATAATATTATGCAATATATAAAACCAAGAGGTATACAAGCTACTCTAAAAGTTTAATATGTTTACGATTTTTATTAGTATTTCGTTATTTTATTCATTAGTCATCATCCTTATTCTATGATAAATAAAAAGGAATGGTTAAGTTATTTCAATGAATCTTACTTCCTTATCCTTACTTCCTTTGGTACTAATGTTATATACCTATGCAAAAGTCCGTTTGTTTATTTGTTCTCATGAAAGTTTTAATTAATTATCATGAAATTTTACGTGCATGTTATTAGGGGTTTTTACCCCTTTTAAGCAATATGTAGGTATCCAAAGAAATTGAAAACTTTAACGGGTACAACGGGTCTGTTTTTTTTGTTTTCAATTAACATAAAATGCAAAAACCTAAGAAGTTGACACATTTTACAATGTTATACGTACGTGAATTCAAAAACAGGCATAATAAAAGCTTTAAAAATAGTGGGAAACCTTTCAATAAAATAAAGAAAAGAAAGATTATTCAAGTCTTTAAAATTATTAAAGCACCGAGATTTTTCAGTATGATTCTTTTATTCCCACTATTTTGTAAGTGTAATGTGTTGGTGATTTCAGTGACCTTGCATCGCAAATAGGTGAGAGGGTGTAGCGGATATCAAGGTGTTGCGATGGGAGATACCGCGGACTGACAGTCCAGGAAATTGCACACACCACGAACTACTATACAGTTACAAAATCCTAATACGTTAGTAATATTCCCGTAGATCCGTGACCAAAAGAGGATTGTTTTAAGGGGAATATCATTTTTAAAATATGGGATATACGCTATTTTGGTTTGCTCTTAAAGTTAAAACGAAGGTTAAAACTAACAGCTCTGATAATATTCGTAAATTTCCATTGACTTTTAATTTTAATTCATTTTTATTTGACATCATTTCGGACCACCTAGCATGTATTTCTAATTTCTTCTATTACCATTGGCGCGTGTTTCTTTTCAACGTGCAACAATAATAAATTAATTTGTTTTAATGAACTTTCATCCTTGCTGTAGTCAAACGAAGGTTGATATCAGTTTTCTGTCATCTACACATTCTTCGGAAAGGATTTCCTATGGGAATACACGAACGAACTTTTGTCAATATTCCGTAGCTTAAAATTCACCTTTCGTTCTTGAGTTTTAATATTTTCTAATAAATGTTTTCTCAAGCAAAAAATACAATATGTAAAATGTCAAACGGATTCTTATTTACAAGATCGATCCCTAAACTCAGCTAAGCTACCTGCTTATTCCTAACTTTGTTACATTTCCTGCAGAATTTGTTTATGTTATGTAAAGTTATTTTAAGTTATTTTACAGGATTCATGTTAAACATACGAATATGATGTCATTTTTATGAATAGACTCGCAAGTATGGAGCTAAAAAATGTGTTTATCTTTTTTAATAAATCAACTGAAATACGAAAAGTTATGAAAAAAATTTTCAATCCAAGTTGATTGATCTACTGCAACTCAGGAAATGTCCAACTTCCAGAAGAGCATTGTATGTAATGTACTTACAATCAATAGATACTGAATATTTTGAATGCTGTGTACCTATCTAATTTCTATCAGGAAAACCTATTTTCCGCAACTACAAAAATAGTGAAACTAAGGTATATAATGGACTAAGGGGCGACTACGAAAAAATTATAGCGATATTCGAACGATGATTCATCCTTCGATCTAACTTTACACCTTGTTCTGGATCTTGGGCCAATTATGTCACGAAACGGAATCACCCTCGTCCGATTATCGTAGGTTTAGTTTTCAGAGTGGGCCCTCTGTTATTTTCAAGCTGTTAATAACAAAAAAAATCTTAAACAACTCTAATTAACATTGTCTTTTATTTTCCGTCAACAATAATACCGTATAAACAAGTGCTTGCGCGTGTCGCGGTCAGGGCATGGACGGTGAGGCGTCCGACCGTGTCACCAGATTGAGTTACACTAATGAGGCCTATCATAGCACATTTGGTTCAAATTGGTTCCGTCAATAATAATGAATATTTTACGTAGATAACTGTTGCAAGAGTTTGAATTATGGATATCGGCAGTTGTTATGATTGTACCATCCATCTTAGATTTGTGAATTCCTTATGAATGCTTCGTAAGCTTAGCCACCATTTTATCTGATGTCAAATAGGATTAAAGGTACTTTTGAACTATTCTTGAATCTTCCAAAGTATCAAAACACCACAAATACAATTGCCACGACTGGCTCTGATGCTTTTCCATTCTTATCTTATGTACAATACTTAACGATACTTATCATAAGCTCTATCACGTCTGAAAATGTTCAGTTGGAAGCAATTCACATCTCTATACACCGTTAATTTTAAATTATATATCTAAAAATAAAATGGGGATTAAAAAAAATTAAAAAAATAACCAACTTTTACTTTGGAGCCTACCACGGAATCGTGAAAAATAAATCAGCTGTTCCATACATTATAGTCGAGTCGATGTTGTACTTTTCTATGGAACAGCTGATTTTTTTCGAGATTCCATGATTGGGCCCATAGTAAAAGTTGTTCATTTACGTGGTCTGAAATCCCTATTTCATTTTTAGTACTTAAAAATTAACTATGTAGAGACATACTTACTTGCAAATTATGTTTCAATAAAATAAATAAATATGTATTATTCACTTAACCAGAAAGAAGATTACGCTCTCTTTCACCTCCTTAAACTCCAGAAACTCGGCTCTCTAAAAAAAATACGTGAGTTACGTTATTGAACAGTTTGTGTATTTATATATTTCTTTCCAGTGCTGTGGCAGTGAACCAAGTATTGTGATCCCAAAACAGGCTCGCCTCGATTATGTCTGTACCATCGGCACGTCAAACATCGTTCCGGCTCAACACGTGTCAGTTTCACGCTTGACCGCCCGGCCGCGTGACGTTGGCGCCTGATGATGTCACGGGGTGGCTGTGATGGGTTTATGACATCAGTCGGTATCCTATGGTATTTGGTGTGTTATCTGAGGAGGCTTTAGATATCACTACAAATCAACACAAAAATATTAGACAGAAAAAAATATTAGATCGTTTTGTAAACATCAGACGCCATGACAGAAGGACTCTGAAACAGGCTTAAATTCTAGTCTGATATTATGTGTGTAAGTACCTACTCTTGAGTTTCATGTACCTACGGTCGGCTTTACGATTGGCCCAACCAATTTAGTACCGAGTCACACTTATCAAAATATGTGTCTGTTTAAAAATATGCTATTATATTAGTTAAACCAATCATATGGCGTGCGTAGGGCTGCTACTATGCTATAAAAGTTGTTTGTTAATAACATTTACTTAAACTGTTAAGAATTCAATTTGAGATCAGCACATTCTATGTATGTAAGAGCTGTGGTATAAATTACTGCCTTTTCTTGACATTTTCTTTTTACTTTTCTTAACTCTAATTAGTTTTTACGTGCTACGTTACTATGTTAGTAACAGCCCGAAATAAATGTGTAATTTAAAATGTCACTCGTATATTTTTGTTGTTCAGTGTCACCGGTAAAAAACTTATATATGTTCTGTGCCGGTAACCCGTCTCCAAACACTCCAGTCGCCAGTCCCGTGCCAAACCAGCATCAGTAACACGTCAATATCACGTCAATACCGCAACGTCGCCGGCAAGCACAAGCTCGTAACCACGATCACGCGATAAAGTCAGGTGACCGTCACATTGCACTTGGGTTTATTTTAGGGTTCCCTGGTAAAATTTTCGTTAGTTGTCATGCAAAATACACTAACAAAAATTGTTTAAAAAAAACAAAAAACCGACTTCAAAAAACCTACCTCTAAAAAGCAAGAAATAATATTCGTAATAATAAAAATACGTCTATTGAAGTCGGGTGGGGCTGGAGTACAAATTCCTTTTTTTTTATTCTAAAAGCCCTACCCAACTTCAATAGACGTATTTTTATTATTACGATACGAATATTATTTCTTGCTTTTTAGAGGTAGGTAGGTTTTTTGAAGTCGGTTTTTTTTTTTTTTAACCAATTTTTTATTTTTTATTTTTAGTGTAGGTACCTTGTAGGTAAGGTATATTATATATGTAGAAAAATCGGCTCAGCCAAACGTAAGATACGACCAATCATCGAGGTAATTCACTCAAAATCATACTATTTTCGTGCTTTTTTCAAAATTAGATACTTGAAAAGTACTGAACCGATTTCCAAATTTTAAAAAATGGGATCAACTTGGGAGTGTACCTAATGTAATAACGTTAGAACCTCCTTATTTTTTGGAAGTCGGTTAAAAAGGAACATCGATGTCTTTACCATAAGAATATAGCAGCATAAATATAAAAAAGTAGAAAAATGCTAAAGCAATTTTCAGAGATGCATGTCAGCATGAAAAGCTTATTATTTGATTGTGAGAGTGCAAACAATAAAAGCTATAAACCTAAACTGAAATTCATTAACTTCTTATATTCAAGGTAAGAATTGTATTTAGACTAGTCAATATTAAATGAGGCGACACTGAACAGATATTCAGGTATCGACGTTTGAATCAATTAACATTAAAAAATGCATTAAGAAACAAAGTAAAACTAGCTTAATACGATCCCGCTTTATACGATTTCCCGCATAATACGCTATTTTACGTCCCTGCAACTTTTTCATACATTTTATCACGCTTAATACGATGTGTACATCAAAAAGCCTAAGAAAAAATTAAGATATTGAAAGTTTTTGATGAAAAATTACCAGTTTCTACGTTGTACGAAAAAATTCAAGAAAAACACAGATCGGGAGGTGTGATGTGAAAAAGACAAAAGTTATTCCTAATTTCAACTTTATAAATAAATAAGTAGTAGGTACAGTCGTGTTCATTAATATGTTGGCATTTTTGACAGGCTGTTGATCTTTATTAAAAAGCCATAAAGGTTGATGAGCTGTCAAAAGTGCCAACATATTAATGAACTCGACTGTACTTATGTAATGCAATACTTATACAAAATTTGTACATAGTTACAATAGGTTTTTTCCTTATCCCGCATTATACGTTCCCCTAAAAATCGTATTAAACAGGTTTTACTGTACAAGAATCTACTACTTAAACTTCTAAAATCACTCAATTAATAACAGACTCGTCCTTGTCACTATTTTTCGATCATTTTTTGTGGGACCGGAAAATATCGTCTTCTTATTTGTTTATCTCTTCGCCTTGTCGACAGCATCCCATCACTGCGTAATTAGAGGGACAAGGCAGTTTTTCCATAATAATTGAGTGGACAGCGAATATCACATTCAATCATTTGAAACCTTATTTTCAATTAATTAAGTTACAAAATCGCTTGAGGTTTATAAAAAGGATTGATAGCCCATTTTGACAGGTCCCACTTTTTTGCTTTTTTGAGATATTGTTTTTCGGTGACACTGCCATTTTTATCACGTGAGTAATTTTTAATGTGTTTTTTTTTCTTTAGGACACATTCCGTTAAAATGAATGGTAAATTTTTATTCAAATGCTTAATTAATTAACGTGGTTTGGTCCTTTGAAATATTTGTTGCAAATAACTGGCATTTTTTTATTATTATTTCCGATTATCAGTTTTATTTTGTGTTTCACTGTTATAATTCTTTAAGTTAGAGGCGGGCGCTAATAGGTGCGACACAGTCTTTGACCAATGTGGTTATTAACGTTAATCTGATTTAGTTAAAAAAATAGACACAAATATATAAATACTTTTTGTTTTT
This sequence comes from Agriphila straminella, assembly GCA_950108535.1. Classification (NCBI taxonomy): domain Eukaryota; kingdom Metazoa; phylum Arthropoda; class Insecta; order Lepidoptera; family Crambidae; genus Agriphila; species Agriphila straminella. The sequence goes on from OX467317.1 coordinate 15,993,222, forward strand.
TTTATTTGAATTTTGAATAACGCACTGGTGAGAAGCGTGTCGTTATACAATGTTCGCTTAGGACCAGTTACGTCAACAGCGTGTGCAATATCAAAGGCATTGTAACCAAAATCGCGTGTAAATTCGAGGCAAATTCACCCCTTCAGGTCTAAAGGGTTGGGAAACATTTGTCGTGCAGATATTAACACGGCACCGTATGTCCGTAACGTCACGTGTGAAACTAATAACGGGGTGTTTTGTATCGCCGGATTATGGGATTAGCTACCGGACACAACTGGCTGATAAGATACACAATATATAGTACCAAAACCTGAAATCAGATACCTAGCATTAATTTTGACTTTTGCGAGACTTGCCAAACCTTGCAAAAATTACAGTCATCTTTTTCCTTTGAATTCTCTAACTAAATTCTCCATCTTGTGTCACCGATGGCTTTAAATTAAAGCTTTAAATAGGGTACAGGTACTTACTTATTTTGTAAATAAACAAAAGGACTCCTAAACAAATATTTCGCTGGTTTTCAGATAAATCCAGTCTTAAATGATAACAGCTGAAAGATGGGTATATACAAGTCTCAGAGCTGATAAAGTTTCCAAAATACCCTCGTATCTGTTACGTCATAGCTTGTTTTAACAAATCTTACGTCGGCGTCGTTGTGTATACTTACTTTCCTTTGTCATCTGTTAGAAATATATTATGTTAATTGTATGATAGCCTACACAAAACAAACCATCATACAAACACTTGCCTGAGTGATTCAATAAAGTACTGATAATTAATAAATATGTTTCTTATTCTGCTTCGCTTTATATTGACTAAGTTCATCAACTCGTCTGAGATGCCACTAGGCTGAGAGTAATTTATGAGAATAATAAGGTGTCCAGCTGTCTTACCTGGATAACCTGGAACTCTTCACTCTATCACGCCCTAGCCAGCATCACGCCTTATGCCAACATCTCCACGTGGAATATGGGTCCCACCTGTAGTAAGAGGTAAGTATGATTATACTGTAAATATAATCACTAAGCACTTTAGCATGTAGGATCATCTTATAGTGGTGCGATATAGTCAACACAAGTTTAAGCTTTTGAATGATAATTTGTCATATCTCTAAAAGTGCAGTTATATTTATATTGATAAGCAGGTTGATATCAAACAGATACTCTTATATGAATCTCATAGATTACTGATCCTTGCGAGCCCAACGGACCGGTACCCCAACACTCAATACACATCGGTTCTTCGTGGACCAATGATATTTATACCTTGTGAGAAGATTGCGCAAACTTACAGACAGGGGGCTTCTTCATGGAGCCCTCAAACCTAAAGGGGGGCTTCTACAAACCACGGAGCCCTCAACCTTTATATTGGTGGGTACTTATTAGATCTTAGTTTTCCTAAACAGGGATCAATTGCACACGTATGAGATATAACGTTAAGAGTAATAAGTTGCTACGATAGAAGTTGCAAGGGATCATCAGCTACTCAGAGTTTCGTATCACGTGCAACTTCTCATCGTCAATTATCTATACCATCGCATACATAAAACTCGTGAATCGTTACGGGATTGTGATCACTTATTCTAAAGTACTTAGCTTTCGGTTTATCTGATGCTGGCGGGCAGATGTTACACACTTGTCGCACTACAAATTCACTTGAAAAGAGTTTGAACAAGATGGACGTTAAAAACATGACATATGCAAATGTTGAAAAGGGACTTACCATCTGACTGACATTTGTATCTATCCGATAGTACTCTATGGTCTGTGATGAGTGTTGCTATATACAGTATTGTTGGTGGGTCTATTTGTTATTCGCGAACCCTTCGCGACACACCCGCCTCGCGAGTTTAAACTATGGTAGTCATCAAGTCGCGAGTCCATCTATGGATCTTCTCCATTGCTTGGACTGCAGCGGCTCGACGTAATTTCTCATCGCTTGTTTGGTCGTTAGATCTGTGGCCATTTATTACTTCATTTTCTAGATTTTGTTCGCTATGATCTTCAAGTTCAGCGTCGTTTGTCGCATTGATATTCTCTAGTCTTTCTCCCTCTGGCTTGTTTGGGTGAGTTTCCATACCTCTCTCTAAGGCTCAGAAGATATCTGTTGATGAACATTTCTTTATATTCATTCATTATCTTGTTTCCACGTTTCCATCCTTCGATTAGTTGTTGTTTAATGGTAGAACTAGAGGGTGGTAAGCGTTCCATAAGTAGTTGAATGTTCAAACATTTTCCTGGTGTTAGAAAATCAGCGGGTTTCAGTATGTGGTCCATGTCGGCTCCTACATACGTAAGTGGTCTGGTATTTGCCACTGCTTCAATTTCTTTAATGATCGTCACGAGTTGATTTTCTCCAAGCATATGTTTTTGAAGCGTTCGTTTTAAGCAATGTTTTACCACTACCACAAGTCTTTCATACACACCACCATGCCAGGGTGCTAGCTGAGGGATGAATTTCCATCTTATCTTTTCTGTCGTTCCTCCTTCAGACATTACTTCAGCTAGCAGTCTGAATTGGGGTGCGTTGTCAGTTAGTACAAGCGATGGAATTCCTCTTGTAGCAATGAAACGCCTGAATGCCATGAGACATTCGTCTGTGGTTAGATCCTTGACCACTTCTAAGTGTATTGCTCGTATCACGAGGCACGTGAAAAGACAGATCCATCTCTTTTTTATGTCATTTTCTGACTTTATGACCATCGGTCCAAAATAGTCTGCGCCGACATATGTAAATGGTGTGTTGAATCTTACTCTTTCAGCTGGTAACGCTGGAGTTTTAGGTAGTTCATATGGACCTCCTCCATGTTTCACACACTTAGCACACTTGCTTAGCGTCTTTTGAATTTTTGCTCTTCCTTGAGGTATCCAAAATTTTTGCCGTATAAGACTTAATGTATGAGATACTCCAACATGAAGGTTTTTCTCATGAGTTTCTTTAATGATTTTTTCTGTGAGTTCACTGTTCTTAGGTAAGAGTACAGGATGTTTTGCATCATAGGATAGATCTGAATGTGAGAGTCTTCCATCACATCTTAGAATTCCATTGTTATCAATGAATAATCCTAAGTTCTTGGATAGGCTTGTTTTCTTTCCTCCAAACTCTTCTGGGAATGTTTTCCTTTGTAGTTCCTTTATCTCTTGTAGTTGTGAGTCTAAAACTTCGTTTGATGTTACTTCTCTTTGTAACATTGTTGTTTCTGGTCGAATTTCTGTGTTTGACAGACCCTCCCCCATCAGAAGAGAACTGTCTCTTGGTGGACCATTAGGCCAGTTTCTAGGATCTTGCTTTAGAAATTCAGGTCCAGATAACCATTTGCATTTCTCCTCCTCTGAGGTGGTTGGACGTGTTGCTACGTCTGCGGGGTTAAGTCCCGACGGTACGTATCTCACTATTAGATTTTTGTTTCGTTTTATTTCTTCCAGTCTTTTGGATACAAAGGGTTGAAGTAACTTATCAGAATAATACCAATCAATCACTATCTGGCTATCTGTCCATAGTGTCGATTGGGTTATATTCAATGGTAAAAACCTAAGCACATATTTTATGAGTCTACTTCCAATAAGTACACCTAATAATTCTAAGCGTGGAATTTTTAAATTCTCTTGGTCTTTAATGGGAACTAGGCGTGATTTACCTATTATGAAGTCAACTTTGTCTCTTTGTACCAGGTACACTACTGCTGCGTAAGCTACTGAGGATGAATCTGTAAAGCAATGTATTTGAGCTTCTCTTTCATTGGGTACAGTGATGTTTCTCTGTAAACATATGTTTTCAATTTGTTTCATTTCTTTCAAGATGTTCATCCACTTGTGAAGCAGATCTTTAGGTAATGGTGTATCCCATTTGATCTGTTTTTTCCATAGTTGTTGAAGTAATAACTTAGCAGGCAACATGATTGGTACGGTAAATCCACAGGGATCATAAATAGCTGCAATGGTTTTTAAAATTCCTCTTTTGGTGTTTTCATTGTTCTCATTGACTTTAGCTCTTAGATGAAGAGTGTCATCTTCCAAGTTCCAGTTTAGACCCAGTATTTTTACGATAGTTTCTTTAGCAGCATCTGGTATTTGTTCTATAAATTCCTTAGAATTGGAACTCCATTCACGAAGATTCATAGAAATTTCTGAAAATATATTTTTGCTTTCCTTATAAAGGTTCAAAGCATCCGTTACTGTTTTAACGCCAGTGACTACATTGTCTACGTATATGTCATTAGCTAATTGTTTGGCGTAATCTCTTTTTGATCTTTGAAGGTGATATCTAACTGTAGCGTTTAGAAGGAATGGACTAGAGATGATACCAAAGGGAACTCGTGTAAATCTATAATGTAACAGATTGTCTTCTGTAGCTGGTTTATTAGTGTCCTTTAACCATAGGAATCTAGTGACATCTCTGTCTTCTTCCTTCAGACCAATTTGTAAAAATGCTTTTTCTACATCTGCCGTCAGTCCTACAGCGTGGCTTCTGAATTTCAACAGTAGTCCGGTCAAGTCTTCTAACATCATTGGACCGCAATACAAACATTCATTTAGACTTTTAGTATCCTTCGTTTTCGCTGAGGCATCATATACAATTCTCAGAGTTTTACCAGGCGTCAGTATTCCATGATGAGGAAGGTAATGAATAGGATGATCACTTGTGTCCTCCTTGGGTGCTAGTTCGATGATACCCCTCTGTAGTTGATCACCTATTGTTTGGTTGTAAGCTGACAAGGTTTCTGTGTCTAGGCGTTTCATCAATCCGATTAGACGTCCATATGCCAGACTGTAGTTAGTTGGCAATTCCGGTGGGTATTCCTTCCAAGGCCAGCCAACGTGATATCTTCCTTCCCTGAATACTGTATTTTCATTGAAATGTTTAATTGCTTCTTCTTCCCGGTTGGCATTGGGAGAATCAGTAATACCAAGGGATTCTAAGTCCCACAAAGTTTTCATTGATGTGTTATCTAATGGAAGATCTGGTTCGTTTAATCTCGTTTCATATGACGCTTGGAAGTACGTGAGCATCGATAGCTCTTCATCGTGCTTATTCGCCATTTTGCCTGACAATATCCACCCTAGGTCTGAATTTACCAAGTAAAGGTTTTCTTGTATCTTCACCTTTTCAGTTGACATAAGTGAATGGTAATAATCATTTCCAATTAGGATGTCTACTTTATCTGACAGAGACCCATCATCCGCTAGTAAGTAATTCTTTTGTTGATTCCAATTGATTAATTCTTCGCCATAGGAAGAGATACCGCGTGTGATAGAAGGTACGACATTTGCATATACTATCTTTTGCTTGTGAGTTCTTGATTGAATGTGAAGCTTTACTAGTGCGCTGACTAGTTCTTGGGGTTTGTTTGAACCGAAAGTGAATACTGTGAGATGGTTATCTTCTTCCGTCCTTAGATCAAGATTGCTAGCGACTTCTTGCGTAACATAGCTTCTCATGCTGCCTGAATCTAGCAGTACACGGCATTTCATCGAGGCATTCCTCGGTCCTTTGACGTGAACAACAGCGGTTTGTAGGATCGTGGATCCCTTTTCATAGATGTGCATAGCACTGGTAGATTCCTTCTTATGCAACTCATTTTTCTGTATTGCATTTTTAGGTAACTCTTTGTTCGGACAAAGTGCTCTATTATGGAGGCCCTTCTTGCCACAGTGTTTGCAAGCTATGTGTTTGGATCTACAGAAGTTAGCTTGATGACCTGCTCGAAAACAAATAAAACAACGGTTCTTTAATTTTAATCTTCTTTGTTGTAGAGTCTTGCTATTTGTGCATTCATCATTAAAGTGATCTCCTTTGCAAAATATGCAATTGAGTTTCCTTCTTTTCTGATTGGATCCATACTCATTCTTCTCTTCACTGGATTGAAATTTCCTCTTAGTGTCATAGGTTTTGTTGAAAGCAGTCACACTAGGTTTAATTCTCTTATTTGTATTCTTTATATTGTTTGCTTTTCGGATTCTTGTTCTTTTCCCATTCCTTTGTTCCAATATGTGAAGCGTTTCTGTTGTATAACTATCATCTTCTGTATTGAAATTTTCAGAAGTTCTTTTGGCATCTTCTCTGGCTGAGAGTACAATGTGAAGTTGTTTCCTTATTTCTTCGATGGTATCATTACTTAGTTTCAATTTCAATTCGTATACTACATCTTCAGGGAACTTTTCCAAAATTAAGAATCTTAAGTGATTATGTTCTGTATTTTCACCCAGTGAGTTTAATACACGGAGGTGTCTTTCGATTTCATCTAATACCCTTCTGCAGTCTTCCTGTCTGTCTGCTCTTTTAAGTTTATAAAGCGTTGAATAATGAGCATCAATTATTTGCGTTTTCTTCCCATATCTATCTGTCAAAGTTGCTATGGCAATTTTATAATTATCATTAGTAGTCTCAAGACCATCCAAAATCGTTTTCGCTTCACCCTTCACTGAAGCCTTTAGGTACAATAATTTGTCGACATCTCTTAATGTTCTTTGATCAATGTTGGAAGAAAATTGATCCCAAAATTGCGTCCATTGTAGAACATCTCCGGAGAATGTGGGTAAGTTCAATTCTGGTAGTTTACCTCTATTTATTGACTGATTAGAACTAGAAGAAGAGGAATTAATTTTGTCTCTTTTTACTTGTATTTTTGCATTTAATTCGGCTAATGCTTCGTCCCCTTCCAATTGTTCCGTTGTCATACTAGATATGTCATCGGCGTTCGGGTTTGTTGAAGTATTAAAATATTGATACAGTTCACTATTGAATCGGTGAATTACCGCTTGTAATTTTGAAGACACGATTTTTGCTTGTTCTATATCATCATCCGACCAGGACTTCTGAGCACAGAGAACACGGGAGCTGTCAGTTAAATCTTTAATACTTGCCACAAACTTGGTTAGTCTATTTATATATATTTCTTCCATTGTTAGCGATATATATACTGATTGAGATGAATCTGAAATCATCATAAATACTTTATGATCTCATTCATAAATCGTTCATGCTCAATGAGAAAAAAAATTTTTTAGATTCCTTCTAGTCAATCATGTCTGTCTATTTGTCAAGCTCTATTGTCCATTTGCTATGTATAAAAATAAGTGTCTGCGGCTTAGCACTCAATCAACATCTCTATTGATCTGCAGTACTAACCGTGATATTTATTTAATTTGTGTTCCATCGGTTTATTTTGTTAAATTAAATGAAATGTTAAATTTTATTATTTAGTGACCTTCTGCGTCCCACAGTTGACCTTATTGAGCAACCCTTGTAAGTCGCTAACACTTAGGTTACCATCCATTGAGAAATTTGAATGGTCTGACAAATCGGACAGGTTAGAAAAAAATCCGAAATAATCCGGAAGGGTGGTAACCCTACTCACACTGCTCAACCTAGTCTATGATCATAGCACTAGTTAAGTCAATTGATTTTATCCTTTAAAACATTTGGTCTCATCCAAACTTGGCTATGGCACTACCGTGCCCCCTTAATTCAACCATATGGGAACACAAGAAAGTTCACTAAGCTGTACCCTTTATTGTCACACAGTGTATAGAGCGCGTCGCATTAAACCAAATATTCTTTGAATAAGTTAGTACTAATCAGACACATGAAGTAACATACTGTGTTCACTTAATGTGTCGACATTAGCCATCAATAGTTTTCACTTTGACTCTAGGTTATAACTTGTAGCGCAGTACGTGAACGTTGGACGTGAACACTGATTGTCTTATCAGCTCATCTCGATGCATTCTTATGTACAGGTATCACATAATCACAGTGTATGTAACATCTGAATTACATAAGCATGCATGAGTAGTTTGCAATAAATAGATGTTCTAGTCTATCTGTAAAATGATTTATTTCCATTTTATCACAACACTTAGTGTCTATGTATCGTAAGGTTATTAAGTTTTAAACCATCGGAGCTAGTATGGACATCACTTATATTCCAAAGATTTCAAAAATCCAGTGAGCTAAAATTCTGTTTTGTTGTGATGACTACAACTGTTATCAGTTAACAAGTGATAAAAAATATTGTAAGACACTATCATTGTATGAGAACTTCAATGCGCAGGATAGTAACATCATGTTGCACTATAGTTATTGATTAATATGTTGTAATTTGTTTTGACTTGGTATAACAGTTGTTGTAACCTAACAACAATGTTCCTTAATGATTTGGTATGATACTGCAATATGTTTTAACTAGTCAGATCATTGATGTCAAAAGTTTTTTATCAAGTAGTAAAATTTCTATACATTTGGTGTATAATTATGCTCTTACATACCTGTGGTTTCGTTTCAATTTTCCAATCAGTAAGTAAGTAGTAGTACTCTCGTTTATAGGTGTTATTTTACTGTATAGGTATTGAATACCGGTGTTCCTATTGAAATGATAAAAGAATTAGAGTCTAACCCTTACACACAAACAAGTTGTGTTCATCGAAATATTTCATCAGTAAACACTTTTCATTTGGCTTTATAAGTTCAAAGGATTGTTTTTCAACAAATGTAATTTATTGAAAAAACAAGGTTATGCAGCGAGTTGGTTACTTTTATCACTTGATTGTTTTAATTAAAAGATGTAATTTTATAGTGACAAGAGCTTTCTAGGTGTTAATGCTACGTTTCTTACCTAGATTCTTCGTTTTATATGGTTTTACTTTATTATTGTCGACTGACAATTTTATTAAATTGTTTGTTGACAGATTCACTGATGGATGAATGACGTTTGGTTGCGTCGGTAAAGCAGACAAAGACCTGTGGGGAAAATTTGCCACATCTAAGAACACACTAGCGCCGCGTAGTGTCCGCTCTCTGACATTTCGGTGGCGCGGAATTTTAAACTTGACGTTTGGCGGGAATTTTGAATGTTCTTAATATTAAACAAGAAATTCATAAATAAGAGTCATAAAGCTATTACAACCATTAGATTTATGACATAAATATAAACTTCTTGATGTTGAGTTGTTAACACTGACTTAACAGTAGTTACTTTGTTAGATCAATGTTCACCACTCAAGGTCTGGTTTCATTGTATTTTGCTCACACTGTTGGAAGTTATAACTTATAGTAAGGTTGTGTAACCCTTTGTATAGTGCTCAATAAAGTAAATTGTCACACTTTGTTCAAGTACCTAGTTGTTATTTTATGTACCATTATCATCCACCAAGACAGCTGACAATTGTATGATTTAATTTCAAAGTAAATTCTCATTAAACTCTCTCCAGCCACACATCAGACAATTTTGTTTATAAAGTTCAGTTTATACTAAACTTTATATTATTTGATTAAATAATTTCTCAGTAATAAATAAATCCATATCCCAGCTTGTCTTCACCAAATTTGTGTATACTTACTTTCCTTTGTCATCTGTTAGAAATATATTATGTTAATTGTATGATAGCCTACACAAAACAAACCATCATACAAACACTTGCCTGAGTGATTCAATAAAGTACTGATAATTAATAAATATGTTTCTTATTCTGCTTCGCTTTATATTGACTAAGTTCATCAACTCGTCTGAGATGCCACTAGGCTGAGAGTAATTTATGAGAATAATAAGGTGTCCAGCTGTCTTACCTGGATAACCTGGAACTCTTCACTCTATCACGCCCTAGCCAGCATCACGCCTTATGCCAACATCTCCACGTGGAATATGGGTCCCACCTGTAGTAAGAGGTAAGTATGATTATACTGTAAATATAATCACTAAGCACTTTAGCCTGTAGGATCATCTTATAGTGGTGCGATATAGTCAACACAAGTTTAAGCTTTTGAATGATAATTTGTCATATCTCTAAAAGTGCAGTTATATTTATATTGATAAGCAGGTTGATATCAAACAGATACTCTTATATGAATCTCATAGATTACTGATCCTTGCGAGCCCAACGGACCGGTACCCCAACACTCAATACACATCGGTTCTTCGTGGACCAATGATATTTATACCTTGTGAGAAGATTGCGCAAACTTACAGACAGGGGGCTTCTTCATGGAGCCCTCAAACCTAAAGGGGGGCTTCTACAAACCACGGAGCCCTCAACCTTTATATTGGTGGGTACTTATTAGATCTTAGTTTTCCTAAACAGGGATCAATTGCACACGTATGAGATATAACGTTAAGAGTAATAAGTTGCTACGATAGAAGTTGCAAGGGATCATCAGCTACTCAGAGTTTCGTATCACGTGCAACTTCTCATCGTCAATTATCTATACCATCGCATACATAAAACTCGTGAATCGTTACGGGATTGTGATCACTTATTCTAAAGTACTTAGCTTTCGGTTTATCTGATGCTGGCGGGCAGATGTTACACACTTGTCGCACTACAAATTCACTTGAAAAGAGTTTGAACAAGATGGACGTTAAAAACATGACATATGCAAATGTTGAAAAGGGACTTACCATCTGACTGACATTTGTATCTATCCGATAGTACTCTATGGTCTGTGATGAGTGTTGCTATATACAGTATTGTTGGTGGGTCTATTTGTTATTCGCGAACCCTTCGCGACAGTCGTGTCGTCCAAATTTAAAATCAAGATACTTAGCAACGTAGCTGTAATAAAAACTAGTCAGTTTGCCACGTATAATATTTTATTTACATATTTCTTTAAGATTCATCTTCAGCATACAGTGTTTTTAATTCTAACGTACTATAGAAAAGAATATCCTCTTTTTTGATTTCCCACGTGTAGGAAGTATGTTTTCAATTAAAAATACAATTTTCTTTTTCAGTTGATCACGAACAGCTAACGAGAAAAAAACGCCCGTAAAAATAGTCGATAGTGTAATTATCTATGGGAAATCTCATTTCGCTTTTCGTCGATAGACGGCGCTGAACAAATTTCCCATACAAAAATTACCTACTCTATCGAATGTTTTTACGTGCGTTATTTCCTCCGATAGCTACCGGGTACAGAAGCATCAAGTGTTTTTTTATACAGCGTCAAATTTTAATCATTTGGTTCCCGCAGTGGGGTGGTTCCACTCATGATTACAAGAAACTTTTACTATGGGGCCAACCCTCATATCGCGAAAAAAAAAACAGCTGTTCCATACAAAAGCGCAATACATACTCGACCTTAATGTAATGGAACCACCCCACTGCGGGAACCAAATGATTAAAATTTCAGCGTGTATAAGTGACAAGCTTGCAGTCCCAATTTAATATGAAACTGGTTTTCGAAAAATAAAATAAAGTTGACTGTAAGTACTTACCTGCCAAGTACATACGTGAGACTTGTATTAACAAGTAGACAATTTACCCAAAAATTAAATACAGTGTCCAGTCCAGATCGGTTATCAGTTTCGATAGTAAACGAAAAAGCAAGGAATTTAACTGTTATCAGTGCAAAGTAAATTATCGTTATCTAACAAGATCGTCGATAGCGCACCTACCTATTAGTATCGAATACTGGATTACTAAATACTGAACATGAGCTTGCCTTTATAAATATAGGTATTTATGTTAAGGTCAGACACTAGTTCTATAATATTATTATCTACTTATAGAAAATAAGCAGTACTTTCCTACCCGTAGCTAACAGCTATCGAAAAAAATAACGCGCGTAAAAACATTCGATAGAGTAATTTTGTATGGGAAATTTGTACAGCGCCATCTACTGCCGAAAAGCGAAATGAGATTTCCCAAAGAGAATTATCTATCAAGTACTATTACGCGCGGTTTTTTTTTCTATAGTTGTTCGTGCTAAAGGTGGTGTCCTGCCTTTTCGTCTAAAGGTACATAATGAATAACAAATCACGTGATGTGTTAATGCCAAAACATAAATTCTAAATTGTAAAAAAATTAAGCAAAATTACCTAATTGTACCTAATTCTTAAAATCCAAGAAAAATATATTATGGTGATAAACTGGGCAAAGTTAATGTTAAGTGTCCTATTTAATTGCTCTGATAATAAAATTCCTCGCTAAAGACGTTTTGCTGAAGTATGAGAATTTTTGAAACAATAGAGCGAAATCAAAACGTTCTTCTAAAACCATAACTAATAAAAAATATGCCATTACGTGGTTTAATATTAAACAGTTTAATTAACTATATAATACAAGAAAATGTAACATAATTAACGGCAATTATTCTCGCTGTATTCGTTATACAATATCCATTTAAAAAAAACGAAGAAAAGGGAAAGTCAAACTCAAAGCTTTTTTATTTAATGTAACTTTAACCTTTACATGCGCTTATTGACGTCAAAAATCACAGGTAAACAACTTACTACTGAGTAACTTTTTAATGACAATACCCAAATCAATGTAAGCTTGTAAATTAAAAAAAAAATATCTTTATTATTTACTACAAATAATATTTAACAATATGTGGGTCTCTTCTTTTAAGTTTGAAAAAACCTGTATTAGAAGAGGCCCCTCTCTTTAGTTTACAATAATTTATTTGTAGTACATAACTAGGTGCTTATATTAGTACTTACATATTTTTTAATATAATTTCTTTACTTAATATACAAATTTAATTTAATAGTGCAAAGTGAAATATTTTTCATGCTATCCCTATTAAGTTTAAATAAGTTATTTAAGTTTAAATTAAAGTGAGGCGCAATACACATCACGTGCATTATCGTCACTTATCTAAGTTATCGTGCTTATTATCGGGTGACGTACTTCCGCCTCCATAGAACCACATCGTTACAAACTAAGCGTAATGTAGTTTTGATTTTATAAACTTGTTATCAAGGTGATATTGATCAAAATTATTAGAAACACTATCGCTTCAGTAACACATAACAGCGTTAATCAATATAAAATTAAAAACAATTAAAATATTACAGCCCCTTCATAAAGAACAGAGAAATATTTCAATATTTGGTTATTTGGGATCGTCATTTCTATATTTCAATAATTTCAATTTCAATTTATTTAATTCAATAACAATATTTTACAATTGTATCTGAATGTTGTACACTAAATAAATTGCATAGTGAGTTTTAAAAGACATCAACGTCATAATAATTGCAGAAGATTCAATAAAAAATCTTTGTGTGGCCCTATTTAATTAACGGTTTTTTCTGCGGGCTACCAACTTATTACTTATGAAAAACTTAGTAGTCAACTCATTCTGCTTATACAGTTATACTATACGTGAAGGATTTAGCAGATACCATTTCGATCATATACCTGAGATACCAGATAGGTACTTTAAAAGTACTCTAAATAAGTAGTGTAAAAATCGTGACCTTGATATTGATCTTTTCTTCACTAGTTTACCTTTGCTTAAGAAGCGCCTTGGTAATAATTTCTTTGAGAGCTATGTCTGTCCTTTGTAATGTTGTCTTTTGTGCCTTTTTTTAATTAATTGGAAAAACTTAGTATCAATAATTTTAATACAAATTGTATAGACTGGATTTTGACCTTGCGGCAGATGTTGGGCGGATCTCATTCCATTTCTATTTGGTGCATTTAAGTTGTCAACTGTTGTTGACTAAAATCTGCACGTATCGGTAATAGTTAAATCATCTCTGTGTTGTGCCTATAAATTGTAACTTAGTTTAATTTTAACTCAACTGTATCATTAGCTATACACCTTATTTCTATCAGTGGAGACTTATAAATGACTCTTTGTTGCTATTTTAGTTTAAGTATTTAAAATGTATTAGTCGATAGTCTTCCTAAAATTAATAAATAAAATAAAATAAAATAAACTAAAATAATATGGATCTTTGTTGTGCGGAAGAAACAAAACATTTTTATCCTTCTGACTGAAATTGTGTTTCAATATATCCTTCTAAGGTAAAAAAAGTCTTGAATAGTCAGTAGGAAAACATTGACGATTCAAATGCACCTAATTTTCAAGTTTATTTAAATAACGATTTTAGTCGACCCCAACAAAAGGAGGTTTTATCTCCAATAAGTAGTTTATTTAAGTTTAAAACATGTAACATCAGCTATTTCTAGTTTTCCCTCAAAGTTTCTCCCTACATGAGAAGCACGACAAAGACGGATGGGTCCTCGACGCGTGTACTCCCGAGGGAGTGTCCCGTCCAACGATTCGGGATAGTTGGACACCGAGTTGAGCGTGGAGAGATTGGGGAATTATGGGAAAGAAACGGGATGAAGTTTTGAAGTTTTAAGTTTCAGTTCTAAAAAAAAAAATTAAAATTAAAAACATAGCTGAAATAAAAAAACTACTTACTAAGTAGTTTTGGGATGTAATGTATAATTAATTACATCAATTCAAATAAATATTGGTGTGAGGAGCTCGGTGGTGAGTTGGTGACGCAGTGGTTAACGCCTGGCCCTGCAATTAGGGTCGGTCGTGGGATGGGTGACATTTATTATCTTGAGCTCCTCCGTGCTTCGGACCCGTTGGTCCCAGCTGCGTTTGCAGCCGTTAATACTCACCAATCCGCATTGGGCCCGCGTGATGGGTTATAGTATAGTCCATCCTTATCCACCCATAAAGAAGGCCTGTGCCGCTGGGGCAGTCGATTGGTGTACCTCTATACCTTACCTGCCTATTTTACTTATGCTGCTATTGTACTATTTTTGTTCACTTCTACTTTTTAAGTTACAAAGATGACGTGTATCTGTTTCAGAATGTTTCTAAACGCTTTACAAAGAGCGATTGTTTTGAAGGAATCAATAGACAAACATTTCCTCCATCTTATCAGCTAGTCAAACGCGGCACTTCTCAAGTTTTATCAGCGTCTATAAAATCATAATTTACCACCGTGGGAGACTTGACGAGGAACTAACGGAGAGAGTAGTGATAAAGGCACTTAATTGATGATAGATTTTGACTGAGTCAGCTTATCGTTCGCGGCAATAAACAAATCAGGAACTCGTACGTAATATACCTATTGGGTAAAAAACTAAGCACGGCGTATGTACGTATGATCTTTCCTGCGCTCTTTTCCTTCCCCAGCCCCAAAATTTTACTCAAAAACGAATCATTTCATTTTTTCACAGTATATAAAACAACAGCATAAAGCAACAAGATTAAAATATCACTGATTAAATAACAGTAGGTGGGTGTAGTTAACTTATGTCCATTCCTTAATATACTCGCTGTTGTAAAATTACATTTTTTTCTAATTAGTTTGAAAGAACTCAACCGGAAATTTAACATGACGTCTTGTCCTGTCAGTAAAACATAAACGACAACACACTAAAATGCTTAAATTAAATATTAATTATTCCATAACCTTGAATAGCGCAAAATTTCCAAATTATCTCAAAACAAGGCGTAAACACCCAAACCACGGAACTGCCGAAAGTCCTTGAGCTGTCAAAACTGACAGCTGTCAACATGACAGCCGCTGTCAGCGGGTGACGGAGCGCGTGATTAATTAACTGCGGGTAATTGATTTGTCTGTCTGTCATTTAGCGGCTGGTGTGATATCGGTAGGTAGGTATTAGACGTCAGCAATTACTCATTTTGTTTAACTTGTTAAATGTTATTGAAGGCTAGTAATGAATTTGTATCGTGGAAATAGTTTTCGTTACAGATTTCGTGTTTAGATATGACACGTGTGGCGGTTATGATAATTAACTAAGTGGCCCTCGGCACTTGGTAACTGTGACACTATAAAACGGGTTTGTAACATGCAATTTTTTTTCTTGTAACTCCACTTAGAAAAACCCTATGCCATTCTCTAATTGAAAATAAGTTTTAATATAGTTATTAGTTATTATGAAAAAAGTCTCGTAGAAGTTGTCATTAAATATTGGTCATAATAACAATAAAGATTTCGGCATTGGGAATACTTAAATTAGTTTTAAAACGAAAACTTAGAAATAGTTTCATATTCCCATTGGCGGTTATGATTATGACTGATTGGATAAATAAGAAAGTCTAGGTCTATAACTTATCGTAAAATCTAGATTCGCTGCTCTTTCTAATAGTAACAATCAAAATATTGTAAATATAATTCTTAATAAAATAAACATAAAAAATAAAAACGAAGTATCTATAGTTATAGCTTTTGAATCAAATATCATAGTACCTAGCTTTATTGTACGCACGACGGCACGCTAGGTTAAACAGTTGAACTACGAAAACAGCTCTTATTACGTACGGCATAAAGGCGGTCTCAAGGTGAACATGTATAGTCTGATGTGCTGCTGACTGTACTTCAAATTATTTTCCATTTGTGCTGTAGCAAACTTCCACTTCCACCAGTTTACAATTCTGAATTCAATAGTTTTATTATTTTATCTGAATTTAAGCTTCTTTACCCTCAAAGCTCTTCTTGTTTCAAATTCAAATAACATTAAATAGGTACTACTTCCACATTGTGATTATACGGTAAACATTAAAGTATTACTATACATTAATTAATACCTACATTATGTAACTATATTTTTTGCTCTACCGTCAGTCTTTTAAGAATGTTAATTTAGTATGTCCGTATCTCACATACTTACCAATTACCATTAACCAAATTGAGATCGAACTAATTGACTCTATCCGGTTTCCTACCACATACACGGCACATAATTGAATTGACCATCCAAAAATAACGAGCCAAAGCTTATTCCACACCCACTTAATGACCACGCTTTATCGTAATCTCACAAAAAAATCCCAGGGACATTACCTTGAGGCAATCTTTATCACGTTTCGGACAATGAAAGCCTGACAGTCGATGTCTTCATACCACCAACACAAAAACAAAGCCCTATCATTTTACATGCTATTAAAAAGCTAATTTTTAAAACAACCCGAAACCTACTTTAAATCTCTACCATATAGAGTTTGAATTCAATTAATTTATCGATAGTTTTGACATCACTAAAAAGTCTTATCTGTCAAACATCACTTTTCAAATATAGACTTTGGTTGTGTTGTAGCAGAATTGAAATTGGGTTGACGGTGACAAATGAACGGGTTATTATCGAGTAACGATATCATAGTGTTGTGACGTGTCGCTTGATTAATAATGGAGCGAGCTTGTCCGTAGCTTTTTATAATTATGTTGATGTAGGTAACGTGTAACGCTTTTAAGTTGGAGACTAAGAAATGTTGAGAAGGTATTGATTTTTTTTATCCCGCTTATTGATTGAATATCCTTTCAGTTAAGTTGTGAAAAATTATCAGACAGTGACAAGTTTAAATGGTTATGGGTTTAGTACTTTGTTTTTGACGGCCTTTGGATGCCGTTAACAAGTAAAAATAAACTATGGGTATCAAGCATCGCACAGATTTTTTATGGAAAAAATGCGACACACAAATCATATTGTCTTGACAGAAAAACTAGAA
The DNA here is from genome assembly GCA_950108535.1 of Agriphila straminella. Lineage (NCBI taxonomy): Eukaryota > Metazoa > Arthropoda > Insecta > Lepidoptera > Crambidae > Agriphila > Agriphila straminella. Next base: position 16,010,445 of record OX467317.1, read on the forward strand.
GACAGTAGATTATTTTTTACTAATTTGTTTGTATTCTGATTTAAGTTACTAAATTGTTGTAAGAGTACGTTGTGCATTGTAGCAAAAGGTCTCTATTTGGATCATACCACTGTTGTACCTACGATCACGTGCTTTACCATTTTGCAAAAAAATCTTGTGCGCGCGTATCGCCCGTGCCTGCACAAACTAAACATAAATAACATAATGTACTGACGGCGGCGTGGCGTGCAAGCGATTTTAACATTAGGAGAGGTAAAATGGAAGTGTTGTCGATAGTACAATAAAATGTAAGGTTTTCCAACTTAGTTACAAGGAGGAACAATAATTTCTCTATCACATGAACTGAAAATTTTCTTCGTTGACCAACTACGGGTTGTACAGTACCTAACTTGCAACAAATAGTTCCCTCACACTATTAATCATTGGATCTAACCAGACTGCTTCCGTTCCTGAGAGGGAGAGGGATAGCGGCTGAAACACAGGGAAGGGAAAGAGACGCCAATCGGCACTCGACAACTTAATTGAAAACAAGAGAGGGCGAAAGGATTGGTTATCGATAAGTAGTTTTTTTTTGTTACACATATTTTCCTATCAAATGCATTTTTTAGCAACTTTAAAACAATATGTCCAATTGTCCAACTAATGCTCAATTAGTGACTCAGCTTAATTTTGGAGTTAGGTATTCATTGCAAAATTACCGAATTTCAGACAATTTTGAATTCTTGGCCATTAGTTTAAATTAGGATCTTGGACTATTTATATGACCTACTATCATTTAGAACCTTGTTATTTAGAACTTATTTATAATCTACAAAAAAATACTGAATACGGTCATCATTATTTTAAGTATATACATAGTTACCTAAGTATAAAGTAATAATGTCTGCTACTTTTCTCATCAACATCATTTTGTGTATAAAACATGTAACTTTTCAAAGACTGTAAGAATTTCTCGATAGATAGGTACGCGAAAAATATCGATAAGAGAACTGCCCTAAGCATATCAACCGGACCCATAACGTTATCTGTCTCGTCTTGAGCATTAACGCGTCTCACTTCGTTATAACGTCGCCATACATCATATTCCATACAAAACATTAAAATATACACCTTATTACAAAAAAATTAAGAGTTATGTCATATGATGTTTTTTTCTGGGATGCAACTGTCATCAAGTTTCTCTTACTATTTTAAAATACGTGCAGTTATTAAAGTTTTGTTGCACAATCGGCAACAATATCTATTGGGTGATTTGGATGATTGGATGCTTCAGTACTAGGCACTCGTAGTATGTCGTAATTAGTTTGTTACAAAATGTTTCTGGAATTTAAGTCACTGCAAGTATGCAAAAATCTCAAATTAAAAAATTATATAGCTATTTCATCTTAATAGATTGCCAAATATCTGGAAAGATATTTCAATTGAATGTCGAGGTAATTCCTCACATTGGTGAAATAACGCTGGCTTGCAGCGTAAGAGTAGGATATACTAGAAGAAATTCGACGATGTCACTAGTGACTCGGTAGCTCAGCGGTCAGAGCATTGGACCGGATATCCAAAGGCCGCGGGTTCGATTCCCGTCTGAGTATTGATCTGGAGCGAGTCGTATTTTTTCTATTATATTATTTAGTATTAAGTCACTGTATTCTTTTTTATTCGTATTTTTTTGTTCCATAACTTTAATAAGGTAATGCTATAAAACACGATGTGACGTTCGAATTCGAGAAGAGCATGGAATATTAAGTTTATGGAGAAGAGTTTTAACTAAGTATAAATATTTAAAAAAAACACCCGCGGTCACTTACGTTTCCTGTGCTAGTCATATGAATTTGACTCACGTATGACAGAGTTCCTTAAAATTATCTTCGATCGTGTTGTGTTTGCTAATAATTAAGAAAATGCGTCAAAATTATGATTTTATCAATTATCGTGTATATTAGAAAAGCAATATACTTACCTAGCTCATAAATTACTAATTTAAATAAAAAACGGCTGTGTAATAGAGAAAATTAATTTAACTTGGACGAATTAATTAATTAATTCGTCCTAATATAAATTCTCTCTCGTCTAAATTCGTATAATTTAATCATAAAGATTTTTAAGAGAAAGTTTAGCAATAATTTACAAGTAGAACATATTGATTTTAGCATGACATACTTTTCTTATTGACATATTAAAATTCAATAAATACTAGTGACTAGTGTACTACGATCATAGCTACTACTTATTCAAATATAATTATACTTATCATCATTTTTACATCCAATTTAAAAAGCTATTTGCCAGGAATCCTTGTATGGAAAGAGGTCATTGTTTTTTTAAGAAAATTAATCAGTAGCGTATTTTAAAACTAATTCCGTACTATTAGAACCTTTAATTCATTACGGTGATTAACATTCAAACGAGTTATGATGAAAAACATCATATTTAATTAAAGCAAATTTATCTCTAAAATCATACGACCAGTCACCTTGATCAGGGTGCCACTCGTAAATATTATATATATATATTTTTGCATTAAAATCAATTTCATAATAATTATTATTAGGTATAAACATTGTCTCTACCTTAAGCTCTACAATCTACATAGCTACATACCTTCTAAAAATTATCAGTCCTTCCAGGGTGTAAAGAAGCTGATTGTTATAAGTTGGTAGGTTCCTTAACTAAATAGTGATAAGTAGGTATGTTCTATCTAATATAACTAATGCTTTTTGCCTGTCTTCTTGTACCTAAGTACAGAAATACAAATGCAATTTGCAATGCAATGCAATGCAATGCAGTTAATTTATGTACTCGCAGACAAACCTGATGTTAGGTTTTGCAAGACAAGTTGCAAACTTTGTGTACATTACTTTTTAATAAAAAATAAATTAAAAAAATGCCTTTATAATGCTGATTGACAGTAATGGCTTGAGAATGGCTGCATCGATTTGTCTATTATTTAAAAATGTTCATTATAGTAGACTGAATTAGGTTTTAACGGAAATATTTTCTTTTATAAAACCTTTATTATTTAAGTAGGAAAAGCTTTTTTAATAAAAAAATTGTATGAACTCTTCACGATTCAAACGATGGATATGCGTAATGCTTTCGTTTTCTTTAGTTATGAAAAAGTTACCAAAAAAAATCAAGAGGATAGAGAATATCAAGCAAAACTATTTTTTACCATTTTCAAAAAGCTTTAGGTACTTACCTATAAGTTAAAATTTATTAGAAAAGACGCCTGCTGTCGAATTAGCTAAAGTTATTATTCTAATTGAAAATGCAACAATTTTTTCTCAAGTAATACAAAAAGTTTTTGATTGCAATAATTAGCAAATGATAAAATGCCAAACCTATGAAATTGGTGTTTTTTCTCACACACAGAGCTGAACCTCATCACTGTTAGGGTTTATGGAAGCAAACAGAAAGACGACACTTATATTTAAATAAAGATTTATTAATTTAATTTTATATTTAGAAAGGGGTGTCGTTATTTAATATTAAAGTAGCACACGGTTATGTTAGGCGAGAGCCACAACAGAACTTAGACAAATGAAAATCAGAGAGGAAATATTCTCGGACCAAGAAACAAAGAGTCCTTGTTTCATAAAGTTAATATAAACAAATTGTGTGAAAGAAAGAAGTTAACTGTGTTAGAAAGGGACGTATTTATTTTTGTATATTCCAACAATAACTTCTGTCATTCAAAATATTTATTAGTTACTGGATATTACATCAAATTATGACCAAGTTGACCTATCAGCATAATTAAAGAATGCTTTCTTAGCATAAAAAATAGCTTGAAAGTGACTCCTTTTTTTGTTAGCGAAAATTACCACATTATCCATTGTAACTTAGCGTAAACTTTTTTTTTCGCTTGACTTATGTTGCCTAAGTACCTAAGCTTAATGTTCAAATATTTGTACCTACATAAAAGTTTTGTTACAAAAGCGTTCACTGTTGTTAAATAAATTATGAAAATGCTAGTATGGAACATGCAATTTGTTGAAAACTCTCCATACAAAACGTTAATTTCATAGGTGGATATTTTGAAGTTTTCAGATTCAGTTTTTTTTTACAAATTTTCTAACGTATTTTTACATAAGTTGTGCCTAGCGCCCTTTAGGAACAAAATTTGCCTACATAGATACTTTACTTGCATTTGCATTATCTTGAGTAATAAAATTAATTCTCATATAAGTTTCTCTACATGTTACCTTGGTGGATAATAAATTTTAGCTACTTCCTAGTAGAAATAGTGAAACTTGATTGACCAAATCTAAAAAAAATCTTTATGATTTTTCGGATTAGGTATGCCTCCTGAATACTTCACGCTTTAAATGTTAGTTACATTTCGAATGCAAGAAAAATCAAAAAATCAAAAATCTTGAAAGAAACACATCATTCATTTTCTTTCAAGTCGTTTCGAAGCAGTCATCAGAACAACAGTGACAGCTGTTTCAAAGGAGCGACGAAGGAGGTGCTACCGTTCGCACCTTGAAATCGATTCACGTCAGAACTAAATTACAGCGTTTCGCGTAAACGGACGGGACTATTCAGTACAACACAAAGTAAATAAAAAAACATCCGCTGCCCGCATCCAGCCTCCCAGATTCGCACTATTATCTCGCGCCGACCAATCCAAAATGGAGGTCGCAACTCGACGCTCTGATTGGTCGGACGCGGCCGACGGACGCCCCCAGCCAATCACGCTCCGCCCATCAAACTGAAAAGTTCACAGCACAAAGCTCTACCTCCCTACCGCCGCACCACCTTAGTCTCACTTCAGATCTCACAAACTCCTCAGTACTAAAACCATCAAATCTATACTTCCAAAATCACGTTCCTTGCAATCTTATCGAGCTCGTATCATTTTAGATAAGCCTATCTTCCTCGACTCCTTAGGTCCGTATGGCGTGAGACAGAGACGGAACACTCGAGTGTTAGGTGTGGTTAAGAAAAAATAACGAGCAGTGTTCGCCGGTTCACCTGACGTGCGGGCGTGCGGTCAGCGTCGGACCCGTTTGAAATTCGAACGCAGCGAATTCCGGGACGCCATACAATCTGCGGCGTGTGACGTTTGTGATGTAACTGTCTAAAGACGTGGTGACCGTGACATCATGATGACTATGGACGTCGGGATGTACAACAACCAGCAGAACGGTTACAGCGCGGAGTATTACCAGCAGGGGACGTACCAGGCTCCTTATGAAGGGTACCATGAAGGGTACTATGAGCCCTCATCTCATTATTACGAGCCGTTGCTCCACACACAAGGAACACACGAGCATCCACCAGCGCCTGTCATCAGCACAGACACAGGATTGTGTTACACAAACTTAGATTACGGGGAGCTCCAGCCTAATTACCAGTTGCACCCATTACCAACTCACTCGGAAGCTTTTAAGCAGAGAGAGGATATCCAACGCCCTGAAGAGTTGCATACTCATGAGCATAAGTTGGATAATCATTACTTAGAGACGAAGTACAACATGCATTTTGTTGATGAGGGGTCTATGCAGTATACGCATGGAGGGTCGCCGCTTGCTTGCGAGGGCTTCGAGCAGTACCAGCCCAAAGAGGAGTTTGGCGTGAGGGAGGGATTCTCAAGGGAGGAGTGCTTGGGCCCGCACCACCTGCAGGCGCATGGGTCGCACGCGGCCGTGCCCACGTATAAGTGGATGCAGGTCAAGAGGAATGTGCCTAAACCTACGGGTAAGTAATTATATAAATAATAAATACTACCTAGACAACATCACAGACATTGCTCTGATTCCTAAGTAAGAAAGCACTTGTGTTGTTGAAATCAGATAGGTGTACAACGGTGGAACTAAAACACCCAGATCTGAGTCAATATAGAAAAGTTCGTTTTCTAAATTGACCCAGCTGGGGATAGAACCCGGGACCTCAGAGATGGCCACACCGATGTACGAGCCACTCGACCACGGAGGTCATCGATTTTATCTCAACTACATAATAAAGTGGTTGTACAGAGTATTTTAGTGAAAAGAGACAGTACAAAAAGAGCTTGACAATAATAATTAAGGTTCTTTGATAGTACTCTTAAAAATGTTGAATGAGGCATTTTATGATTTAAAAAATCGGGCAATTTAAAAACTTTTAATAGGCTTTGTTGGAAATTGAATGTGGAGACTTCTAAATTAGGTTTATAATAAAAAAATAACTAAAACAATTTAAACATTAACATTGAGAGCGAATTCTAAAAAAATATTATCTTTTTTCTAATTTGGAAGTTAAAGTTAAGTAAATAACAGTCGGGCATTAACAAACTTAAGGTTAACTGTTTTTAAACTAATATAAGTAGGTACTGAAATTATTCATCAATTGAATACATTCAACCACGAAGATGTTTGTTATTCCATGGACTATATTTTACAGATACTGCATAATGTATGAAACGTTAAAATAAATTACTAAAAGCTGACGTAGTTTAGTATTAATCAAACATTTTATATATTATTTATAAATAAAAAATGATTCACTCGAAATCCTAACCTTTAATTCAATTTTTTTTTCAATTAGTTTTATAAAATTCTATAATTGAAAAATCGAATAGTTCTTAAACAATCACGATGAACTTAAGTACACAAGTTAACTTAAATTCTCGCTTATGTTAATAAAGAGGCACTTTACTAAGTGCTTAATGGCTATATCGCGTCCGCAAGGAAACTTAATTACTGAGGTCGCTAGCGCCTATAACGTGAAATTGATAGGCGTAATTAAATACGTACTACTGTTTAATTACTGTACTATGGCTTAAGGCTCCGTTACGCGAAATCACTTGTCTCTGTCTTTTTCTTTACGTGTAAAGAGTATGGAAAATAACCTCACTTCTGCACTTTTTCGATGTGTTTCGTTGTTTTTTCATCATAATCTTTAGCACAATTATCTTTCTTGACCCGCGACAAGCGCTTTTGATGATATTCAGATTTTTTTTTACAATCATCTGTGAGGTTTATACGCAATTTAATACTTGTAGCTACTAGATAATCTCTTTAGCTTGTCGTATGTTTTTTCTTGTGGCTACAACTTTACGTTTTCTATATAAAAATATGGCCCGCGCAAACCATGTTTTCCTATTATGGCCCCTTAACATGTCACAGCACCTACCTGTACTTAGTTTTTTTACAATTGTTTAAAAAAATTAACATGATGGTGGGTAGCTTTTGCTAATTATGTACCTAACTCTAAATAAAGTGAAATTTCCAAGTGAAACATACTACTGTTTAATAAACACACTATCACCATGTTACAGTACAGATAGATAGACTAAAAACATAATGTGTTATAAAACCAAGCTGTGCGATTTATTACCTACTTAGTTTTTAAACAAGTGTTACATGTTATTATAACTGTAATAAAACTAGAACTCGGTACTATTTAATTACTGCACTATGACATGAGCAGTCACAGTGTAAATAATTATAATTATAGTTATTAAAAGAAATTTTATTTTTAATATTTAATAAGTTTTACAAGTCCTCGTGTTTTATTACTAGCGAACGTACCTTAGTTAAATAAATTAGAACTGAAAAACATTTTTTTTACGTAAGCTTTTTTTTAATGTCTGCATGACCTCTAGCCTTGTTTCTGAATTATATTTAATAGACTATTTCTTGAAATTGTTTTAACCATATCGTAATAGCTCAGAGTTTTTATAAGTTAGTATATATAAAAAAAATATTCAAGGTCAAGGCAATCGTTGAATATAGAATAAAAAAAATTAATTAAAACGGAAATCAATAATTATTTATTACCATTAGGATTTACTTATTTTCAATGTTTCTAGCTTAAGACACAGTGTTAGAGATTATGTACCTATATTATGATTTTCCTAAGCAAGTGTTTTGCTTGTTTACATCAATAGTAGGTATCACAAAGGAAGAGTTAATTAAAAATAAATAAATAACAGAAATATTCCGCTAGCCACGAGCGAACGACGTCTTTGACAGTACTATTTCATTATACAAAACGTGAAAACTTTATCTTAGTAAAATATTACGATATGCAAACAAAAGTACCTACTTGAGGAAGCTTATTTTATACCGGGAACTGGCTATCATTCTTTACCATGCAAGTAGCAAGGAGGCTTAAAAAAGCCTTCGGACCAACCAAATGATTACAATTTACAACTAAACGTCTACGGTTACAAAATTAACGTAGCTACATAGCGCAACCAAACTCAGCCTCCCATCTTTTATTTTGAAAGCCGACGTTAAAACAAATGCCTCGCGTCTTATTCGACAAGTGAAGCACGAATGTGTCAGCTATCGAGTTAATAAGTCGGGTTGTGACAGCCGCCGTCGGCGTCGCGAGTCAAGGGTTGTGACCGCGGTCAGCTCTGACTGACTGACTGCCAAATAACCTGACACGTTACGTGTCCTATAGGTAGGTGAGGACCAATTGTTTATGGGCCGGTCAGGAGGTCGAGATTACTAATAAACAACTCTGTTTTAACGTTTTATAATGCAAAGATAGAGTTTATTCATAACCTAAATTAATGAAACAACCCAACCTCAAAATGATTTATTCTGGCATGTATCTCTTAACAAGTTTAAAATGCAATTAATTAAATTGCTCCGCATTTTTAACTTTAAAAGAAATTAGGTTCTTTGCTACTTTACGAAAAAACTAACCACTCATGTCCATAGACGAGTAATTGTAAAAGAACAATAAAATATATACTGTGGTAAAACTATCAATTTTCGAATGCTTCTAATATTAAATTCACATACAATTTATAGTATAATTCGTCTTAAATGCAGTTTTGGTGCATTTAAAATTAATTTGTACTATTAATTTCATGTGATCACATATAATTTTAGAAGCATTGGAAAATTGATAGTTTTATTTAGACAAGTAGGTAGTTACTTCTAAGTGGTTTTACAAAGATTTCACATCTATTGAATCTTTTATTAATGTTAACAAAGTAAAGGCGTATCGTATTTTTTAGCTATTGTAATAAAAAAAGTTAAGAATACATTCACAAACAGGAAGTAATATTTCTACATTTTCTTACTTACTTTTCAAACGCACGCACGCAATATACTGCAACTTTCTTGCTCCGTTCTAATCGACTGATTTCCAAAGCCCTATGATCTAAAATATATAAGCATACTACAAGTCAAGTCACTGGCTAACGCTAGCTATAATAATCCCTCCAGCAGACAGACAGACACGTAGATCCAAGATAAAGCATAAGACATGATGTCTGAAGTCGCTCGCCCGTAATATTTTCAATTAAAATTGGTCTGGCACTACGAAGCCAATTATGAGAAATATAATGAAGTGATATTTTGCAAACGACGGAATAATCTTGTGTAGATAATGAAATGACATGAATTAATTGGGAAAATATTATCTTTATTAATTTATGATCACCTACCTATACATAAAGCATGCGTGCATTAGTTTTGCGTTTATATCGTGATCAACTTTATTACAAAGTAAGTTAAAATACAGAGCAAATTATATTTTTTTTTATTAAAGTGTTGCATTTTCGGTCAATATGCAGGTTTTCTTTGTTGTTAGTCAAAGACAAAGTGTTTATTTGCAAAAAATAGGTATTACACAAAATGTTAAATAGAATTACAATTGCTAATCTGTTAAAACATTAACATGCAAAATTGAACAATTTAGAAAATCTTTTAAGCTATAATAACACACATTTAGTACTAGCCATTCACGGAGCTTTCTGCGCCCCTACCATGACTGTCAAAAGTAATATTGAAGCAATGTTGTAAATGAGATGGCGCTATACGCGATCATAGCTCTGTCCCTATAACAACATTACTTTAAGGTTGCTGTAAGAGCTCAGAGTACGGCCTCTGGGGGCTTACCATCACCTTTTAGAAAACCATCATGTTTTATGAACGTTTTGTTATAAGCTTACAATAAGATTATTCAAATTCGTACCACAACCTGCACAAAGTAATAATACTTTATTCCTGCCAAAGAACGAATGATGTTGCGAAATTGTCTATTCCCTGCTAGCCATCACTACGGCTTATTTGCTATCTACACTTGACACTGGCAGAAATTACTTCCAAGAGGAAAGTAGATTGCCAAAACAAGGGGTTGGCAACTGTCAAAGTGGCGCTAGCATAGCTAGTTCCCAAAACATAATAATTTTATATGGTGTATGGAAGAAAACAATTCCAAATAATATTATGACTCGCTGTATTGTACCAAAATGCTCTGAAATTGGAGTACATCATATTCCCAAAGATAAAAATATTCGTCGGCGTTGGTTAAAGCCATACGCCGTGTCAATTTAATTCCGAAGCCTAGTTAGAGGTTATGTTCAAAACATTTTGTGGACAATGACTATGAAAAAAGCAGTAAATATACAGGTAAGCTGTTTAAATTAATAATGAAATACCAAAAAGTATATATTTTGAAAGATCAGTTATAATAGAAATTCTTTTTTGGAACAATAATAATGTTGACATAATTTTTTGTTCTAGGTGTGGATCATCAACGTAAATACCTTAAGAAAAATGCTGTTCCATCTATTTTTCAATGGAATATACAACCGGTTTCAGAAAAGGCAGTTGCAAGAAAGATAGATTAGAGTCCCGGGTCCCGGAATCTCAGAAAGAAACAGCTTTTTGAAATGCAGATGCCGTCAACATCTCAGTGCTGTGAGGACATAGTGCCGCTTGTAAAAGATAGCAGTGTGTGCATGCTGCATGGACAGTAATGTATCTCATGTGGTTGAATCTGAGATGAATACTACTGTTCCTACTCCATTTTCATTAGAAAATAAAACAAACCAAGAAACTCAAACTCCACATATAGTTACTAAGAATATTCTCAACTGAGCTTTGCCTTTTACTTGCAGACCAGAAATTGGCTTGTTAAAGGGTACATATCGAAAGGCTTATTGGGTTAACTAAAACATATTTGATATTGCAAAATAATTTTAACCATTTTTATGTGCCCTTAGAATCAAAAATATTTACAATATGTGTCATGTTGTGTAACTTTAAAGAAGGGATTGTAAATAAAAACTGATTACAATATTATAAACAAGTGTTTTATTGCATTAAGAGGTCTGTCACATTTTTTATAGAAATAAAATATTCCTATGATTAGGTACCTACTTACTAAGATAAATAATGCTTATCATAGTCTTATTAGAGGTGGTAGAGTTGTGTGGCTATTAATATCCAAATAAGTTTCTTCTGATGGTAGCTGCATTGTTGGATCTTCATCATCACCATCAGGACATTCAGGACGCCAGAAATGAAAGTTTTTGTCATAAAGCTCTAACCTGAAATAGGATATGGTTGAACAATTTTTTTCCATATTTTGACTGTAGTTTGCAACCTAAAATTAATACTGCTCGATAAACCAGTTACTGATTGAGTAAAAAACAGCGTCAGTAAAGTAGAATAGAAGATTTAGTAGAGAAATAAAAATACCTTAACGACTGCAAATGCAGCCGGGACCAACGGCTTAACGTGCCTTCCGAAGCACGGAGGAGCTCGTGATAATAAATTTTTGGTCAGCCATCCCATGACTGACCCTTGCGAACGTTGCTTAACTTCCGCAATCGCTGGGCCAGGCGCTAAACCACTGCGCCACCGAGCTCCTCCGAAAACAAGTATTTGTTATCAAATAGAAATGAAACATAATAACTATAATATTACATTCACAATGAAGAACAATATGTATAAAAACGTTTCACTTACTGTTTATGACGCAATTTCCAATTTCTAAATAAAATAACTCAAAATAGTTTTGTTTCCGTCGAGAAAAAGCAACTTTTTTAAGACTGCAAAATTTCTCAATATTTGACACAAAAACAATAATGCTAGCTGTCAAAAGACACGTCGTGGTACGGTTTAAGTGAACGATTGAACGATGATGTCACAAAACTTCCAACGGAAACATTATTACAATAATCATACTTTATGAAGGTCGTGGTACGAAATAGCATGGTAAGAATGTTATAATACTGCGCTAAGACATGGCAGTAGGCACCCTGGTCATTAGAGTTACAGGTCCGAGTTTAATTAAATTGGTTGGGGATTTTGTTATATATTTTAACACACATTTAGTAACAACTCTTTCGACATGCAGATGTTCTTGGATGAAAAAAAAACAAGTCTATGACTGTCTCTAATATTCCGAGGGCCCTTGGCTAGTTTAAATAATTCTGGTTGGCTTTTAACAATTTTAAAAACATCTAAAATATACATACTAGGGACTGTTAGTATACCTAACTTTACAAACAGTGGTCTGCATGTTTCAAATTAATTAGTGCCTGCTATATACTTTTCAAACGAAATAACAACCATAATTGGACATAATACCTCTAAAAAAGTTTATGCTCAAAATCATGGAACTTCTTTTCGAATAAAACAGTTTACGGAAAAATATCTCTTTAGTAGAGTTCAAATATCGATAAAACATTTTAATGAAATAAGCGAAAACATCACAAACTACAAAGACTTTATTTCGACCAATTATTTCGAGATTAACATATTAGTGTGGGTTATTTGTCAAACACCAAAGTTTTACACATTATAAACAACAAAGTTTGTACTACGACTTTACGAAAAAAAAATATTTTTCATAAAAAACTCCGATCAGCTGTTCGGACGTTTGTATGGAAAGTCGATTTTTTTCTTTTTTCGGAAAAGTCGTAGAACAAACGTTGTTGTTTTTATGTTAGTAATCTACTCCTGCGAGGTTGTTGGTATTTTATAACTAACCCTCTATAGTAGACGCCTCCAAGCTTTCCTCGAAAGCCCCTAAATTCAGTTGCGTGCAATTATAAAAACAAACACAGATAACAAAACCAACATGGAGGATTAGTTCGAACGCAAACGTCGCGTGTACCGACCGAACGTGTAGCGAACACACGTGAAACGGAACGTGAAATTAAAAAAAAACTGTAACAAGGAAATCAGGTTTTACCAAGAGATCTTACAAGAAGTAGGGGTAAATAATATGCTCCATATTTAAATTTCTATATAACATATTCTAGAAAAATCGACTCATCACCTGATAATTTTCTCAGGCGGGAATAGACTATTGATATTTTGCAAGGGGACCGTAAGACGTAGTACTTATATCTATTCTGTGCCATAAGCTTGGATTTTTAATCACTTGTGTAGGTATTTATTTACACGGTAATTATTTTTTGCGGAAGTGGCGCAAGTGTTGCATATACTTCCGCCTAATAGCATCAAGAAAAATACCATGTCCGATGGTAAAAAAAAAAAAAAAAAAATATTGGTGACCTAGAAGACAACCCCTACTTTTCTGGGGACAAATTTTCCCTTGGGTTATTTTTTTTTTTATTAACAATTGATCATTATTTTTTATACAAATCTATCTATGTTTTATTGGCTATGAATCAAAATAACGCAAAACAGAGTTTTTTTTAGAAGAGTTGTCTAGTTTTGTTTCGATTTATAAATGTACGCATGAGTCGGTTTCTTCCTTACATTAAAAAGTTGAAATTGTTTTTTCACTCCTCTTGCTCAAAAAGTGCGTCATTGTAACGTACAAGAGTCGAGATAAAATAGCATAATAAGCCCTAGGGGATAAAGTTTTTTCTTTTTTAATGTTTGTCTATTACCAATGAGCGTACTAAAACGAAAAAGTCTTTATTCATAATCACGAATAAAAACTCGTTCGACCTAATACTGGGGGTCTATTACAAAAAGTTTAATGCGATACACACGGCTGCGTCCGTGCTTCGTTCTGATTGATTCCTATTACAAAGCACTTGCGTATGCGATATTGCAAAGTGATTGCGTAAATTTGTCAGTTTCTCTCTAGTGGATCCGTCATCACTACGATAGCTACATTGAAAATATTTGTAATAACTATAACCGACGAACTGCGGACGACTATCGTGACCAAGTTTCGTAATAGGCCCCCAGTTTCTCATTCTTATTTTTGAAAAAGGAACTAAAAGCATCTCTTCGGTGAAATCATAGACTTATTTATACTCTGTGCACAGAGTATCAATAAGTCTTAAAATCGTAGAATGCGTGTTTGTGTTGCTTAGCTGCTACAGCAGAAATTAAAAAAAAAAAAAACCCTGGCGCGAAATCTTTAGAATTTTTTATAATTGCAAACTGATATAATTGTGTTACTGTAATAGGAAAGAAATAATTTTAATCTTCTGCCGTCAAGCACAAATCATTTCTTTAAATATTGTACAAAAAGTTTATGAAGTGGAGGATAGAAAAACGAGTGGATTCGTTTACGGAAGTAAGTAGGTATAAACTATTTAATATTGTATTTTATTTTCTCGCAATCGTAGTGAAAAGTATAGTGTAACACACGACGCTAAAACCCATTGTAACTCGGTTTCTATTTATTCCCTCGCTAAAGCTCGGGAATAAAAATACCTCGTATGCAATGGGTAATTTTAGCGTCTTGTATAACAATCTACTATGCAACTACTGATTTTTTTTATATAAAACAAGTAACTAGTGAAGTAGCTTCCGCCATAAGAAATGTTTCCAACTTTCAAGAAATTCATTGGTATCTAATAATGAAACAAAATTACTAAAAACTGTGTCGTTATCAGACCAAAAATCAATAAAATCATAATAATATAATAATATGATTGAAAAAAGCGTGTAATATTAAAAAAAAATTGTTCAAAACTTTTTAAATACCGCTGTGAGCCCAATGGCATCTTTAATGATGTTAAACTATGTATAACATAGGCTTCTGTTATGTTCTGTTATATTCTAATATTTCTTTTAATGTCATTAATTTTATTTATAATCAAATCTTACACAATACTTACACATTTTTATTGGTTCTTGTAATCAATCAGTTTACACAGCGTATACTTACTTGATTTTCAAAGCTTAGTGAATGGTCAGTCATAACATTGACAACATGAAAGCAAGTCATCATGACTTGACCGAAATAAAATTAGGGTGTTGTGACGTTAAACCAATAACTACTGGGAATATTAAAAGTGGGAACCAAGAATTTACTTTAAACTTATGTTTGTTAAACCTGAAAAATATTATATTGCTTCAAAATTTCAACTGAAATCCAAATTTATAATAACAAAAGGATAAAAGAAACTTTGACAATAAACATACATAAGCTGGTTATGATGACTAGTTAGACCGCGAAATATTTGCCGTGATATTAATAACTACAGAAACATAAAAGTTAAATCTACTTAAAATGAGTTTATTGGTAGAATATAGAAAAGATATTGTTTTAAACTAAAATCTAGAACTGTAGGAATTTACACTTAACCAAAGTTTCCACTAAGTTTCCACTGTGTATCAAGTACAATATTACCTAAGTGTAAACCGGAAACCGAATGTATAATAATAGGTTAATATAAAAAGGTAATAGATATAGGTAAGTGTGAGTCAGTATATTTTATTACATGTATCGTTTCTTTCAAGCAATGGCATAGATTCAGATATCTATTCTACTTTAATTAAATCTTTGCTATATTTGTAACGGTGACGTATACTTAGTTTAGTTTGTGACGCCAAAAATGTTTTAAAAAGGTTTTTCCTTTTGCATAAACAGAGATTTAACGGAAACATACAAATTAAAAACTTAAACTCAAAGAAAAACGTGGAATCGCCATGGACAAAATATGAGTTCATAATACTTATTTTGAGGCATTTTAGGTTTTTGTGAAAAATATTATATAGAAAATTTCCAGCATTTTACTTTTTTTTGTCTCTTGTATCTTCTTGTAAATTCTTCCCTCTCATCTGTATTTTTCTTGATTTGGAATCATTGTGTGACGTGAGGTTAGCGAGTTAAAATAAAGGAACCTACGGTATTTTAAAAAACAAAACACTTTAGTTTTTCGTTTTTAAAATACCGTAGTTATTTTCTGCGACATTTTTAAAATACCGTAGTTATTTTGGTCACTGCGACCATTTTAGCAACAAATGTTTTATAAAAATCTTGTAAGGTTTTAGTACTTACTAGATTGTTATGGAAAACCCAATATTGAGATTATGTAGCTTAACATAATCCAAATATTGGGTTTTCCATATGATGCACGGATTTTTCTTTAATTTCATAGATAATGAATCCAAGGGCACCAAATATCGATAAACTTCAAAAGAAAAAACAATGCATAATTATAAACTTAATATCAGAAATAATACAATCGTGTTTTTTATAATTTTATTACAATGACAATAGGTTCACCTGTCTGATCCAGTAATTAAAAAAAATTA
The DNA here is from genome assembly GCA_950108535.1 of Agriphila straminella. NCBI lineage: Eukaryota > Metazoa > Arthropoda > Insecta > Lepidoptera > Crambidae > Agriphila > Agriphila straminella. The sequence goes on from OX467317.1 coordinate 16,026,656, forward strand.
GGACTTATCAAATAAAAAAATCATACTAAGTTAATAATAATACATTATGAGACAAGTTAGCTTAGGTTGCTCAAAGGCTGTGGGTTGCAGCCCGAGCCGCAGGCGAGGGCGTAACTCAGCCGAGTGTGCAATAAGCAAGAGCTCACGAGTTTCATACGACGTTTTTCAACACATTTGCGAGGAAAAAACAAAATAATTTATCACACAGCAACAAATATGACAAAAACAAAATATGATAATTATGGGAAAAGGCGCGCAGGTTTTTTTTTGTTTTTTTCACACGCCCAACGCAAGAATATTTCGCGAACAAAGGGGTGAGTGAGCATACAGCCTACTTCAAAATTATAATTTTAAGGGATAAAATGCAAATATTTTAATATTTTATAACAAAATATTGTGAATTATGAATAATTTGATAATAATAAATATTTGTTTGACTTAATTAAGGACTTACACATTTATTTATTCCAAAAATGTATGTCAATAAAACCTCTTTGTTGTTACTAAAAAAAATAACTGTATTACCCGGCTAAATTAGCAATGCTCTGTTTACTCGCATAGAACTTGCAGTAAGGTACTTATTTAACTTTGTAGGGTTAATTCTATTACGAACTAGTGTTTCATATATTATTGCACGCGTTTGTTATAGCTCGGTTTATGGCCCTAAAAGCGATGTATTAGGGCTCACTTTACGAACAAGTGTGTTGAAAAGGATATACACACATTATTATTAAAGTTACAAGTTTCAAATTGACTGCTTAAATTGTATGTTTTTAAAAAACAAATAACACGGAATAGATAATTATATTTTTCAACTAATAATAATAAGTATCTCTACCTGTGCAAATAATATAAGCTTTCCTAGGTTCTGTCACAAAGTCACAACCTGAACTTTTGGGTCTTCTAAAAATAAAAAAAAACAAAATTTACTTATATATAATTATCAAACCTGCTCACAAAATTTCACGAGGATCAGTTAAAAAATGCGACCTGTAGAGGAGAACAAAAAGACAGCCGGAAGGACAGCCGCAGGAAGGAAACACGAAATAATTTTTGCCCAAGCTGAAGCAGTGACGCTTCGCTCTCGCTTCGCGCTCGCTCGGTCTAATATAAGCTTATTAAATACTGAAAACCTTGGTCAGACTATTCCAGCCACCTAATCGTGTCTGCCAATTTATCTTTTGCATCAAGCAACAATCGTGACGTCATTGCTGCAATGACGTCAGCAAGAATTATCTTGCAATTCTGCACAATGATGGCAAAAACCGCATACCGATGGTAGACCACACGGCCGGGCGGCTGCAAGGCGATTTTATCTATTCTCACACAATGCGACTGCATAAGGACATCAAAACTGACTGCATTCGCAAACTTTAATTTACTTATCAACATAACAGCTTTAAGCGATACCAAGCTTTAATTCGAAGGAGTTATGGTGTTTTGATGTTTGTCAAACGGCAAATGTATATTGGCCAAGCAAAGGATATCTCACATTGTCATTTTCTGGTTGTAACTGGTGCCTTGATGTTTGTCTCTGCAGTAACTTTGTAAGGAAATTGAAATTTTAAATTCGGTGCGACAGAGCTCATTTTTGGAATGCTAAAGTTTGTTTATTGGAAATCGAGGAATGCATGAATAAGGTTTCAGTTAGTGGTTAAATCGATCTTCGAAGTCTCTTGGGAGATGAACGGTAACTCATAAGATGGATGTGATATCAAACATTTGTCACAAATATTTTTAAAGCAAACATTTTTTTAATAAAATATTTTTTGCGTTTGCAGTTACTGTCGTTAATAAATTAAAAGTATACAAAAACCCACAGAAAAGCGTTTCTGATTATAATGCCGCTTCGTCTAATAACTCAATAATTGTAGTGATTAAACTAATTGTGTTTTATAAGTAATTTTAACCGCAGTGGATGAGAAGAAGAATTATTATTTAGAAGCTTCCGCCCGCGACTTCGTCCGTGTGGATATTCGGAAAAAATCCCTATAAGAAACCTTTGACCAGGAAAAAAAATCTTATGTTTAAATCCATGGTATAATGTGTGCCAAAATTATCAGCCTAATCCGTTCAGCTGTTTTTTCGTGATTGAGTAACAAACATCCAAATATCCACATTTATAATATTGACTAAGTACCTAGAAGAAGTAGGACTAGTAGAGTAGATTATGCATAACACTTGATACAAAATACTAATGATACTAATGTATCACTCAGAATAATAATAACTAAAGAATTATGTACCCAAAATCATCTCCACTTTATACTTCACTTAGTACTAAAAATGTTGCCTACGATTTAGAAAGTATAATACACTTACAAAATAACTGTACACAAAATTGAGAGACAAAGGATTAAACAAATCGGTCCATCCTCGCCTCAAGCTTATCGAGATAAGGCTGCATTACACTGGAGCCACCATTAACCTCTCCAACTGTCAGATAATTTGTGACAGCATCACCTTTTAAAAAAAATTGTATGAGATGGTTTTAATGTTAATTAGCTACTGTGATTAGGGGTCTTGGTTTTTTTATTATAGTCTGTCTGAGAGATGTCAAAGGTCGTATACTAGTAGTAAAGTGTAGCGGCATCTACCTAACGCCGCACATTAACACACGGTTGCAACAAGATTCATCACCGTGTGACTAGATGGCGCTAGTATCGTAAGAACACAAAGATTAGTAAGGAATAACAACTCGCAGTATGGAGAATATATGGAGAAACCTACATCTCGCTGACGAAGTTATTCAGCGACGCAGCATATATACAACTGCCAACCATCAACGGTTGGACCGCGGTCCCCGGGCTAATACCTCCCAGCCCGGGGGAAGATCTTCCTTATTATTAAATTTATTTAAAAATTTATTTAGTTAAATTTTATGTTAAAAGGACTCTAACCATAAAGATTTATCAAAAACTAGTCAAGTAAAGAAGATAAACAGTGTTTTAATCCAGTTCGAAAAGCTTCAGTGCCGTTGTTAACATTCTAAGTGATGAAAACATTTTTCCTCAGTAAGTAGCTTTGCGTTATCTACAAAATCATAAGAATACATAAGTCAAGTAGTTAATAATATAACTCCTTTGTGAAACGTAATCTAATAACAACCCATGATCACAATAAAACCACTTGAGAAAATCACAGCAAATGTAAGCCAATAAAAAGTGGAGTCAATCCGTAGCTAACGACGAAACGAGCGTTTTATTGATATTAAATAAGTCAAGGGGTCATTACCAGGACAAAGCCGAATATCGGAAAGTGTTCGCGTGAGGGTGACGCGGCGCGGGGCGGCGCGGCGCGGGGCGATTGCGTGCGAGATCGTGCGATAGTCGCCCCGCGGTGGACCGGCGCCCGTAATCGGTTTACTGCGACCAGCGACTTTGATGCTTGGTGCAAGCCAGAGAATGAAGAGTATCTTTACTCTATCAAAGGAGATTGGTAAATAATTTAAAAAAAACTCTGCAAAAGACGATATTTTACACCCAGTAGCCGTACAGTTACCGACAATGTGGAACTTTCCTAATGTTAAATTTCAATGCAACGATTTTTTTTTTAAATTAAGTGTTTAGAAGCCAATCACCTTTGATTAGAATATAGTATAAGTTGAAGAATATTAGTTGTTAGAACTGCCCTTTTAATATAAATGAGTACCTAATCATAATCAATCATCATACTTTTATTTTTTTATAGAAAAATCTATCTGTGTTACATTGAAATGAAATGGATCGATTTCAACTGGATTATCTGATCACTGGATTTCACATGGATAAAAGATTGCATTTTAAAAAAAAATATACAATGTTGTCTGAAAACAATTTTATTTGTCATCAGAGTCGTTTCAAATGTAAACCAATGCACAGTTGGGTGCGTTATTAAATATAAATACCTATTACAATAAAATTACTTTACTCTATGAACTACTAGACGTCTTCCTAGCTAATATCCAACCGATCCCATAGCACCACCGCATAACGTTCCCGTTCTGTTACATAGATAACGTTTCATTCTATGTTATGTATTTCCATGTAGCGTCAATCGCCGTTCCCTCAGACCGCACGGCTAGAACAGCTAATGCAGGTGACTTGCAGCCCGTTAATTCACCACTCGATCCACTTCCTCGCCTCGCTGCTAATAACCGAACAGCCTCTTAGCCGAGGGTGGAAACCTAGGAAGTCACCTTTGAAGTTCAAACCTATTTTAAAGTTATTCTAAAAATACTTGACTTATTGTTTTTATAACGAGCTAGAGTTTAGCGTATATTCTTTCGTCGTGCATACGCAACGCACGCATCGGATCAAACGAATTTTAGTATAAACTGACATCTTTCTTGCGCCCATTCTTCTTGTCAGCCAAAAAAGTCTCGAATATGGTAGGAAAAATAGACAATTCAAAAGCTTTTCAATTTCAATTTCAGTATTTTTGGTACAGGAAGTTATAAAATAATAATTTAATAAGAAATTGCACACATAGACAGAACACAATATTAAACAGGAAAACACTAGGTAAAAATAGCACACAAAAAGTGACCATATTGCTATAAGTAGCAATCTCTGCCAGGCAAACTAAAAGTGCAACTTACTCATACGTATCTTACCCAATACATAATCAGTTTAAGTTTTTTCTGTGGTTTACCTAAAGTTATAATTATTTTAAGTAATTCCATTGATGAATCATATAAATTGCGAATTAAGGGTGTTTTCAGGCTTTTAAGTAACCCCGGATGAAATCATTTTCCACAACTTTCGATTAACAACTCTACATAATCCACGATAGAATTAAACTACAAATCCTATGCGGTACACGATAAAAAAACTGGTAGTAACTGTAATTATTTTTTCAATGATACGGAATCAAAACTTATGTTTGACCACAGACATGAATGCATTCCTAGATAAGTCAGCGCTATTGTCTTTGCATCAAATAGATTCTTGTGTCACAGATTAGAGAGCAAACGTACATTTTAAAAATATACCTTGAGTAATGTGAATAAGTTTGTTTTTTGAGTAAAAGTGTTATGGTAATAATGGAGCTACTGTTTTGCGTGGGAGGGTCGTTGATGGTTTATTAATGGGATGTATCATTATTAGGCTGATAGGTTTAAGAACAATGAGTGCTTAGCTTGATATTTATGTATCAGTTATGAATCCTTCTTTGTATTTATGATGGTCGGAGAAAGCTGTTATTTGATAGGTTCGGCCCTTTTAATATTCTACAGTTCTTTGTAAAACTGTAGTAAAATCACATTAGGATTCAAAGCATAACAAAAATATTTATTCTAAACTCTTCCAAGAACGAACTTTTCCTATTTGGTTATCTAATTACTTAAGGTATTATAAGAAGCTGATCATTGCAACATAGAAATGCAAGAAAAAACACAAATCCAACAATGTATGTAACTAGTTAGTGAAAATCTGCGTATATGTACTTTTACTTAGCAAATTAAAAGTGGCCACTTTGAAATCTTTTACTGCCTGAAAGCGCATTAGATTTGAAGCATTAGGAAATGTAAGCATAAAATGAACTTGATTGAATTATTAAAAACAAATACAAATACCTACTACTAGGCCAGCCACATACAGACGGAATCTGATTCGGAATTCCGAAACGGAATATCGACAATGTGTGAAAATTCCGAATAGAAAAAATACTTCATGTGTGTGGTAGGCCCTTCGATCAAGAATATCCTAGATAACGCTTCTCGAACTAAAACAGTACGCAAAAATGGCACCTCAAATAGCGTCCCACTTACAAACTTGGCGCTTATTTTGTACATAATTACTCATAATAATATTTTGTACAAACTCACATTTTATATCACTTATTTTGTACAAAATAAGCTTGTTTTGTACGAAAACACATCTTGTATCACTTACTTTGTGCAAAATAAGCGCCCAGTTTGTAAGTGGGACGCTATTGCACAAAATAATGAGACTAAATTTTTTGGTAAAAGTTCTAAAAACAAAACAAAACGTATTTATCAATAAGCCGTTTACGTCACAAGGATTATAAATACACGGTCGCTATAAGATTATTATCTTCTTCAGATTAGCGCAGTTTATACAGGGCGCAGATTACATATCAATGTAGCCACTTTAAAAATCACAAGCGATACCTTATCTGTGGCCTGTGTTGCTATTTAGGGACATTCAATTTATGGCTCTGCAAGTTATCGACATTTATTAACAAAATATTTGTTGTTTGATTAAATGTAGAGTTATGTTATTATGAATGAACGAAGCATGGGATATTTCAATACTACTTATTATGATTTCAATAAAATGTTACTGTTTTAATCTATCGCATATTGGGACCAGACCAAATTGCCAAGATAGCCATTAGCTTGGTGTTATCAGATATCATCGTCTGGGTTGCGAAGCAGGAAGCTTCTGGGAGATATGCAACCCTGAACATGGTCTCCGATTGCTAAAAATAAATCGATCGCATATTTATATAAATTGTGAACAGGGTCGTGGGTGGCATCATTACCTAACTGAATTATTTTTTGTGTTTTCATAACGATCGTTTAAGGAACAAAGCTCACAAGAACATACATATATAGTGATGGCCAGATAATTAAGGACGCCAGGCGATTTTCATACAAACGAGGTAACTTTGTAGCCTTGGTTCTCCGCCAGGGATTGACCTAGCTGTGATCTGATGATGGCTATCCAGGGAGTGAATGGAGGAGATTCAGATCGCTCTACACACCTAACTGATCTGATCAGCATTCTAAGAGATATAAGGATGTGTTTAATAATACCGCGAAATACGAATAAAAATGTATGGAAATCCTGAAACTGAAAACTCAGATCCTTATATATCTTAAAATGCTGATCAGATCAGTTGGGTGTGTATAGCGATCTGAATCTCCTCCATTTACTCCCTGGATGGCCATCATTAGGTCACAGCTAGGTCAAGCCTTGGCGGAGAACTATGGCTTCAAAGTTACCTCGTTTGTATGAATATCAGCTGGTGTCCTTAGTTATATGGCCACCATTGTATGTGAAATGTACTTAGATTGAAAATATGCGATAGATTGAAAATGAGCCTCTTGGCCGGCGGTCCATTGCCGAACAGCAAAGCAAACCGGTAGGTCTGAGATCAGCCTTATTCAGATTCTGCAATTAAACTTAAGAGGCAGGTGAACAGTGAACTTTCTAATACAAACATAATACCAAAATGATTTGTAATTTAAGCATAAATAACGCTTATTATGATGATGTTATTCGGATTAAGACAGTATTTGTCTAGGGTTTCGGAGCTAAAAGTGGCCACTCTTGGCACTTTTACTCTTACTTACTCGTAAACTTTTATTTCAATCTCAACGTTTGAATTTTCGATACATTTTGTACTGAGCGAAAAAGACAAATTAAGGTGAGGGCGCCACTTGAGGGTACTCGGTGCTCGGCGGCCCAATGGTTTGGCGCCTGACCCTGCGATTGTGGAGGTTATGCTACTTTCACAAGGGTCTGTCATGTGATAGGTGACCAAAAATTTATTATCTTGAGCTCCTCGTTAATACCCACCAATCCGCATTGGGCCCGCGTAATGGTTATAAACCCATAATCCTTATCTACCAAAATCTTGCTTCAACATTTTTACTTGATATGTCAAACACAAGTGTACATGATTTATTCCGATTTATTTATACTACTAGTTTATCGGTCGTAACCCCGTCATACAAATCGTTTTGTGTTCCAAACTTCTATAAGTATTAGCGTTTTTCAAGTAAAAGTTTGTAAAATCCAGTTCAGTACCCTTAGCACGAACAGCTATCGAAAAAATAACTCGCGTAAAATCATTCGATAGATAAATTTTGTATTGGAAATTTGTACAACGCCATCTATCGCCGATATGCGAAATGAAATTTTCCATAGAGAATTGTCTATCGAGTAATTTTACGTGCGTTTTTTTCTCGATAGCTGTTCATCGAAAAAAATTGTTAGATAAATATCGCTGCGAAAAAGCTACGGTTTTTGAACTAGTGGTGTTATCACATTATGTTTTTTTTAAGGTGTTTCAACAAGTACTTACCTTATTATTATAATGCAGCAGTATGTAATCTTCAGATCCATTGGCTATGTTTTACTTACAGGTTTAAAATTCCATCTAGGTACTTATAACAAGGAAAATGTTTTTCTTCAACTATACACAGCACAAACATTATATAATAAACTAGAGAAATGTATTAAGGATAGTATGGCAATAGAGAAAAACAAGAATAATAACAAAACAAGAGACATACTTAGCGAAAAATCCATATCATTAATAAAGAGACGGCATGAACTTTTAAATGTGAAACCAAAATCTACCGAAGTCAAAACAGAACTTAGCTCTATTTATAAAGAAACAAACAAGAGTATTAAGAGAGACTATAAAAAGTACAGATCAAAAATATTAGAGAGACATTTAACCGAAAGAGGAAGCTGCAAAAGAAGTTATAGAGAATTAAACCCCCACAAAACTTGGATCACAAGCTTGAAAGGTAGCGCTGAGTGCACTACTGAAAGACCTAAAATATTAGAAATAGCGACAAAATTCTACAAAAAACTTTATGACCATGAAGACGCAGATCTAACAAGTTATAGCCATACTCAAAGCAATGAAATGGAACCTGTTGGTGACTGGAACGAAACCGCGGTTGACCAACAAATAAAGAAACTAAAATCTGAAAAATCCCCAGGTCCCGACGGGATCCCAAACGAAGCGATTAAGCTGGCAAGCTTCCTGTTAGTGCCCGTTATAACATATTTATTTAACCTCATTATGAAAGAAGAAAGAGTGCCGGAACAATGGACTACATCAAATATAATTTTACTGTATAAAAAAGGTGATCCAAACAACATAGAAAACTATCGCCCGATCAGTCTATTACCAAGTCTATATAAGCTTTTCTCGTCGTGTATTCTTCTTCGAATAGCTCCTACAATTGACGAAAAGCAACCAGTAGAACAAGCAGGCTTCCGGAAGGGCTATTCAACAACAGATCATATTCAGGTCCTGGAGCAGATAATGGAGAAATACAAAACATTTCGAAGACCACTCTACCTTGCCTTTGTTGACTATAAAAAGGCTTTCGACTCTATCACACATACAGCTATTTGGAACGCACTTGAAGACGTAAAACTTCATCATACTTACTCGAATATAATAAAAAATATATACAAGAAGAGTACAAGTAGAGTCAAGCTGGAAACAATAGGACCAGAAATAAAGATAAAAAGAGGTGTAAAACAAGGAGACCCCTTGTCCCCAAAGCTGTTAATAGCCGTACTTGAAACGCTTTTCAAGAAACTGGAATGGAAAGGTCTAGGTATCCAAGTGAATGGTAATAACTTGAGCCACCTGCGCTTTGCTGACGACATAGTAATATTCTCAGAGTCAGGCGACAAATTGGATCAGATGCTACAAACTTTAAGGTTGGAAAGCGCTGCAGTCGGACTTGAAATGAACCTGCAAAAAACAAAGCTGATGACTAACTACCAACATACACCAATAAAAATAGGAGGATCCACTCTAGAGTACGTAGATACCTACATATACCTTGGCAAACAAGTATCCTTCCACAAAAACAACAACATCGAAGAAATCAGTCGTAGAATCAATATATCATGGCAAAAGTTTTGGTCTCTTAAAGAAATACTAAAAGGTAACTTCCCATTGTCCTTGAAAAAGAAAGTCATAGATATTGCTATCCTCCCTTGCCTAACTTATGGAGCACAAACATGGGTATTTAACAAAGAAGCAAGAAACAAAATTAAAACATGTCAATCAGCTATGGAAAGATCCATTTTGAAAATTCGCAGGATACACAAAATTCGGAACAGTATAATAAGAAAGAAAACTAAGCAAAGAGACTTTCTAAAACACTCCTTAAAACTTAAGTGGAAATGGGCAGGCCATATATCGAGACTCGATGATGGACGTTGGACAAAAAACATTACCTTATGGAAAGGTCCAAAAGGGAAGAGAAAGCGCGGCAGACCGCACAGACTATGGGTTGATGACATTAAAGACCAAGCAGGAGCGGAGTGGCACATCAAGGCTCAAGACAGGAAGGAGTGGGCAGGGATGGAGGAGGCCTTTACCCTCCCGAGGGATTCTCATTAATCAAATAATAACAATAATAATAATAAATGCATGCAATAAAATTAATTAATTAACTTCATAATAATAAATATAAGAAATTGGAAAAGAGAAAGCGAAAATTTTAAATTAACAAACAAAATGAAATTATCTAAGTAACAAAATGTAAATGAAATATATTATTATTGATGTAACCAATTTAATGGGAAGTAATAAAAGGCTTTTTTATTTATTTTTATACTTTTCTGATTGGCGCTACCAGATTGTAGGTTTTCACATTATGACATTTCCAACTTCCATGCTAAGTAAACTTACAACTAATTAATATTTCTCTAAAATACAACATTGCTATACATATTTTTTTCTGCTGCATTTTTCTTTAGTTCAAGTGATTGATACAGGTGATTTTCCCTTATAAAATACCAAAATTAACTAACTTTCATGGTGGCGTTGCCATTTTGTCCCATGAAGTAAATACCTCTAAAACAAATATCAATAAATAGAAACCTAAGTAGACCAAATGAAAAATTGTTTAAAAAACAAAAAACCGACTTTAAAAAACCCACCTCTAAAAAGCAAGAGAAACATACATACGTACGGGTCAAACTGAGAACCTCCTATTTTAAGTCGGTTAAAGAACTACACTAGATATCCCTTTTCCAGCAAAAAAATAATAATCTTATTCAGTTCATAAACAAAGAAGTTATACGACCATGTCATCGAGGTAGTTCCACACAAAATCAAACTATTTTCATGCTTTTTTCAAGATTACTTGAAAAGTTCTGAACCGATTTCCAAATTTTGAAAAATGGGACCAACTTGGGAGTTTACCTAATGTAATAACGTTTGAATCATTTCAATCGGTCCAGCTGTCTTTGAGTAATCGGTGGACATTACACAAAAAAAAACAAATATAGAGACGTGCTCGGGGAGCTCGGTGGCGCAGTGGTTTAGCTCCAGGCCCAGCGATTTCGGAAGTTAAGCAACATTCGCAAGGGTCGGTCATGGGATGGGTGACCAAAAATTTATTATCTCGAGCTCCTCCGTGCTTCGGAAGGCACGTTAAGCCGTTGGTCCCGGCTGCATTTGCAGTCGTTAACACCCACCAAGCGGCATTGGACCCGCGTGGTGGGTTATGGCCCGTCCTTCTTATCCACCCAATAAGGAAGGCCTGTGCCCCAGCAGTGGGGACATAAAAAAATGGCTGATAGACTTGATACAGACGAACAGAGAACCTCCTCCTTTTTCGGAAGTCGGTAATAAAATATCAAAGGTCATCTTAGGCACTATTTATTCTAGCTTTAGCACGGCGAGGCCTCGTGACCGCACGGCGGTCGAAAAAGTGACGAAACAGAATGAGTTTTCCGTCCTTTTAGGTGGACCCAGTGCGATAGAGATGTCGACTTACAATTAAATAGCTACTCCAACCAATCTATTATTATAATCCGATACATAAACGTAAACCGTAACGGGATCCAATATTTGGTTAACAATACCCCGCGTAACAATGAAGTCGTCACCGTTGACAATCTGACATTGGTTGGGCGCCATCTTTGAATGCAGCTGCGAGTCGAGCCATCGATTACCGGCTGACCACAATCGATCACTCGCGACGTGTCGCCGCACTATCACGTGTTGGTATTATAATTTATTATATTTGGAGTGTTAGGCTTCCGGATATAGCATGTCCAGCATTTTACAATGTCAACACTTAATAAATCAATTACATAAACGTATCATCTCGAAGTAGATTATGTTGTTTGTATCGAGCGCAGTGCAGGGATGCAGCGAATTGGGAATCGCGGATCAATGTTAGAAATGTCAGATCAAAATAATTAAATAAGAAGAGGAACTTTAGTGTTATTTCGCTTCTATCTATTAATTTTCTACAAAGATATTGAGTTTGTAGAAAATTAAATGATAGAATTAAAAGTCAGTATTGTTTATTATATTCAACGTCAAATTTTCACTTTGTAAGTTTTCTGCGATCACAGTATCTCAACATTAATTTTAATTAAATATTTTCAAATAGAGATGTAAAGTGTGATTTGTACTTTTTAAAATCTATGTTTGACACTTGGCTACCAAGGATTTTTAACCAGAATATCATGAATGCCGTAGAACAATAATCACATCGTGCCCATTTTTACGGCGTCAAGGTTGATAAATCTTCAAAGTAAAAGTTTGAAGATAATTTTCAATGACAACATTATCATTGATAAATACACAAAGCAAGAATGCAAAAATAAAATACAAAAAATACACAAAGTTAAACAAAAGAATAGTAACAAATAGTAAGTAAACATTTTCTGTTGGTGATCGAAAATAATGTTGAAGATGGGTAGGTATCAATTTCCCGGCGCCATCGTATCGGAAAATTGAGATTTGCTTAGAAATGGTATGATCGTGAAAATTTTAGATAAAAAAAAATTCCGTAGTTTTCCACGCGTAATATTTATTAAAAGAACACACCTGAAAGTTTTTTAAATGCATTTGTAGTGTATTTTTAACCCTTTAGGATGAAATGCTATGTCAATATAAGTATTTAGTTAACTGTTAGTTTAATAATATAGGTAGGTATCTATCTATACTGTATAGAGATAAGTACCGTTGCTCATCTCCTGCAAGTATTCATATTTCTGTATAACACCTTCCTTTATCAGACAATGGTTACACTTTTGATTATCTCTTAGAACAATAGATAAATTTGATGGATGGCGTTAAAACACATATTACACACTTATTACCCTGTGCCATCTCCCATCACATCACAATATTACTATATAAATTGTTTTTGTGATTATCTCTTAGATAGAGGCTGTAAGTTGAAGAGCTATCACTAGTAATATTTTTTTCGTAATAAGCAATAGACTCGTATCTAGTATATCTAATAGGCCATTGAATTAACTATGACACATTATAATAAATACTACAACTTACATAACATTTCTAAATTCTATTTTATTTCTTCAACATATTTGGCTGCAAGTTTCTAATGAAAATTGGTAGCATTCTTTTTACTTCTTGCCTGCAAAATTTCTTGTTTAGAAAGAGTTAGGTATTTCATAAAAATACTTGATTGCAGTAGGTATTCCTAACCATAATAAGCTTAAATAAACCGAATCAAATGAACTGTTTATAATAAAATTATTGACTCTACATTTTGTACAAAACAAAATCATCTAAAACTATTGTTGTATTTCTTAGAGACTTACAGACACTCGATGACTCGATGCTAATAACATGATAGATTTAATATCAAGGCTCTTTATCTAACAGTTTATCTCAATATCATTGATTTGATATTGACTTCCTCGGATCACTCACAAAATTGATAATTGCAAGAGCCTCTTTTTATCTGGTGAATCGCAAAAACTGCACTTGTTACCTTCTACTATAGATCAACTTCACTTGGAGATAAACACAGATTTTGGCTTCAACAATTTGACAGATTTTCTTAAGCCAGATTCCTTTTCTGTCAAAATTGTGTCTTTCTAAAACCAATACCTACATCTTGATAAAGAACTATTTATAAACAATGGATTTTTGAAATCGCTTTATATTTTTATCCCATCAACAAAGACGATTTAATCACATTCATAGGTTATAAACCAGAGAAATCCAATAAGTTACTGTAATTGACTTAGATTTTAAAGAATTTTAATGTTGGAGCATGGCGTTTTTCCGGAAGAATCATGTTGTGGAATACCATAACTGCAAAAAAAGAACTAAATAGCCATACAACTATACAATTTTCCCTAAATACACATTAAGGCATTATGTAAGTTGCCCACCATAGTACATCCGTTGGGTTTACGTGCAAATTTATATATCCATTTTCGGTATAACCTAAAGAATTTCAGAGCATTCTAAAAACAATTGAAAAACATATTATTTTCAATCTGCTATGCAAATAGAAAAACATCTGATTTCCATATAAGAATGAATAAGTGTTTGAGAAATCTAATCAATGTAAATTATTACTATCACTGTTAGCATCGGAGTTGCCACGCGTTGGTTTAAGAGTTTGCTTATCTTCATCTCCTTATCACAACCTTGCCTTAAACTTTATTTCAGCATATTAAATGAAAATACCAAATCTTAAAATTACAGGAACATTAAATAATGCTAAAGTACTGAATAAGTTGTTAGTTATTAATTTAAAATCAAATTTATTTTTTCAAATTAATAAATATTATTACCATGAGCAGTATGGGGATATATTTGGGATAAAATAAACATTCTCTGATTTCTCTGGTAAATCAAGATACCTTCATCAACGTCACAGGGTTGTCCCTCGTACTCGTACCACTTATATTCATCAGAGTAAAACTAATACTTGTCACCTTCTCAAAAAATTCCGAAAAATAACATGCGTAGATGAATGCTCATAAAGTGCCTAGGTACTTGTCGGTTAAAGTCATCGTCTGAGTAGCTAAATTCAAGAAATATTTAAGACGTCCTTGACGTTTTGTTACATTTTAAAATACTTTTTCTATTGATTGTGGCTGGCCCATGTAAAATTCACCATTGGTTTGTAACCCAAATGTTTAAATGTTTAGATGATGTAACCCACAAAATTAGAACTAGGTATTTCCTTTTTAACATTCTTATGTAGCAATAAAATTTTCTTTCTTTATTCAAAACCGGTTCCATATTAACGATGACTCGTTAATATCGGGAATCGGGTTTTTTATATTTCCTGTGTAATTATTACCTAAAAAAAACTCTACCACTTTCTTCGATCAAAATTTTTATTGATCTTGTTTATTATTAACCATATCAATATATCAATCCTAATATTCAGACAACTTCATTGTTTTCTCAGTCTAAATAAAAAGTAGCAACCCTAGCAACAAAGCTTACCTATTTCGCGAATATAGAAAGGGAGTGGAGGGGGGGCACAGAAATAAAAACGGTTGGGAACAAGACACAACAGATCCCACGGGAGGTGATCAATCGTGGGCGGGCGGGGCGCGGGGCGGGCGGTCAGTTGGTACGTATACGAGAGATGTAGGTAGGTTTCGGACCTTGTTAGAGTATTTATCTGGTCAGTAAAAGTACCTATCAATAGGCCTAGAATTTCAGAGAAAACAATATATAATAATTTCGGATAGGAATACATAGAGTCTGTTCAGAAAGAGAACCGACTTGGGATTTGTGCTTTTGT
Source organism: Agriphila straminella (assembly GCA_950108535.1). NCBI lineage: Eukaryota > Metazoa > Arthropoda > Insecta > Lepidoptera > Crambidae > Agriphila > Agriphila straminella. Next base: position 16,041,912 of record OX467317.1, read on the forward strand.
CATGTAGACTGCACTGATATACGTAATTATAGTGCGACTATCTTGACTTAATATTTAACAAGTTATTACAGTCGCACTAAAACGTAACAGTGCCGTCAACATTTTAAAAACGTTAATCAGGCACAAATCCCAAGTCGGTTCTCTTTCCAAACAGACTCTACTGTTAAGTTTTGGATTAAAGTCTACATATTTTTTTCATTGTGCAAGTTTTGTTCTAGTCTGCCTTCTTATTATTGTCTAATTTTCAAAATCTATCGCAATCGCTTTCATTTGTCAGATGGATGTGACATATGCTGCATTTCTTTGGTAAGTTTTTATTTGTGCCAAAAAGAAGCATCAATGTATCACATCCTGAAAGCGATTGCGATAGACTTTGTAATTAGACAATAAGCCCCCTGGTTTAAGGTACCGTACCTATTATAATATTGTCGCAAGAAGGCCTATTTACATTCTTAAGGCGACTATATCTCTCAAGTGGCGCCCTCATCTTAATTAAATTTATTGCTCGCTATGTACACAATGTATCGAAAATTCACATGTACCTACAGATTAAAGTTAGGGTTCTATAGTTTATTTACAAACAATAACTTCAGTGAAATATAGTTCGTTGTAGTAGTAGGTAGTTAGCAAATGAGCAAAAAGGGCACTTTTAGCATTTCATCTTTTTAGCACCAGTAATCTTTTACTTTAAGACTTCTTGTGTTTTTTTATTGCTTGAATTTTTATTACTTTGATTCAAGATAAATGTATCCTAAATCTATCAATATTAGATTCTTAGTTTAAAAGATTGCAAAATATATGATTACGATTTCACCCTATATGTGCAACACTTTTTAAAGATTATCTTGTAGAATTTTATCTTGTAACATATGTTCTTGACGTTTTCTTATTTCTTATCCAAAAATATCTTGCGAATCAAATAAGATATTTTGATTTTGATTTATGACATTTATATCTATGCACTTCTGGAAAAGTGAGATTAAATAAATCTCAATGATTAGACTTTTGATTCAATAGGTGACACTTGATGAAATCCAGAATTTTGACAGTTAGATGCAACATTACGTCTCCGATTAATAAAACTCAATGAGTAGAAAATATAAACACCTCTACACAATATACATGTTACAAAAAATACCCCTAACTAAAGCCGAATATTGGGACCATCAAAAAAATTGTAACAGTCAAATAAATCAAGACTCTTTGTTTCAAAACATATTTCTAAAAGCCAAGTAGATTTATGTATTCACTATGCCTAATCTTTTACAATCAATGATATTCCTAAAAAAAGCAGTCCCTTATAAAAAGATGAAAACATATCAGATGTCGTATCGCCAGCCGCAGAGGGCCGGGTGCGTTGATGTCTAAAATTGAGGTGCTCTTACGCAAATTTGAGGAACAAACAGCGAGGGGATGCCGTCCGCGTCCCACTTGCGAATGTACAGTCGACAGAAAAGATAAACAGGCATTGTTCGCACGTAGCACCTTGCTACGTTCGCCCTGCAGATAAAATTTATTGTCACGTAAGTTATGTAAAGATTTAAAAGCTGTAATTAGTAAATTACCTACTTCATTATGAGCACTTTGCTACGCCCTACTTATTAATACTACGAATACCCCTACTACGAATTAATTTTCAAGAAACATAATAGTTATCTGAAATTCCTTAAGATTTGAGATTTTAGACAAATAAGTGATTAACTGCAAGAGCACTTCGGAGCAAGTAGGTAACACTATTTATAAATACATAAACATATTCGAAAGGGAAAATTCTCCGCGATTTAACACGTAATTCTAGTTAATACAATATGAAGGTTTTTATGTTTTTGGTACATATGGTAGATTTCAATAATTATTTCATAAAATAAATTATTAGAAGATGCTAATACTTACTGGGTATATTAACTGCACTCGCATTTTAAAAACCCGGACATATTTAAGTAACGTTAAAGTTTAATTGTTACTTCCTTTTAACAATAAACAGTAAACATGCTACTTATTATTTTTGATGTCGTATTTGACTCATTTAAATGACGTATTTCACAGATGTTAAACATTCTATTTGCTCCCATGTTTCTTTGCGACTAAGCAAGCACTAACGGTACTTGCAATACTTCGCTTAAAAAAATTAAAGCTGTCCAGACATCGTGGGACACGTCTGACTAAGGCACCCTCTCGGTTCCGTACGTTAATGTTAATAATTCCGTTCCGTAGTCGGCATTATGGCACTCGACAGCGATGACGGATCACCGCAGAGGGAGGAAAAAATTATATTCGCCTACATTCCGGGAAGGCAAGGGTACCCGCCTAATGTTTTTATGTAAAAATTAGCTTTACACAACCTCCTAGGAAAAATTGAAGAAACTTTTTAATGCACAGTAAGCACGAATAAATCAAATTAGGGCTGATTTTTCAATCCTTATGCAGATATTATAAAAAAATTGACAGACAAACGAATGAAAAAACATTTCCAATATACAGTACCTAATCAAAGAATAAGCTTTATCAAGGCATTGAAAAATCAGCCCCGAGATCGACTTAAAGTTCCTATTACCATTTTATTGAAATAATTTGACATAGAGGCGTTATAGACCGAGCTGCAACTTGAAACAAGTACTTGCGTCTGCAAGTACTTGTTTCAAGTTGCAGAAGAGAAAAAAGCAAAACAAGATGAAAAAACATAATTAATTTGATCAACTCTGGTGTCTTTAATGATAATTGTTTAGGACTACTAGACTTAATATAATAACATAAGTACTAAACTCCAACTAACAGATAATTATGAATAGTCAGGATAGGGGTAAATTAAAGATAACAATGATTATCAAACTATAACATAGAAAACAACAAAGTAAACATATATATCAGCAAATATCGAGTTCGAAATTAGTGTTCCCATAACAATATTTATATATTTGGAAAACAATATTTGAATACTCGACAGTATCAGATACGGGAGCCGCGGCTTAAGGGATTATGGGTATACACCCGTGTTTGTACTGCTTTCCAATTTGGGTGATACTGACTTATCGAACTTTTTTGACTTTATTGGGTTCTCTTGCGCCGAATTTATGGCCAGCGACAGTTTTATGGCGGTAGGGATTGGCAGCTATTGGTTTATGAGAATTTGAAGCTTATTGCACAAAATAATTAGGATGTGGGTTGTTTCTGTCTATTTAAATAAAACCCTTTTTTTCGAGAACACTTTTTCTATTTACATTTACAGTGAATGGAGATAAGATAAAAACTACACAGCTTTGAAAATGATGTCTCAGTATAGGTAATAACTTAACTTTGCAACAAAATACTTTCAGCATTATAATCGTTTACAAATCAGACAAAATATTTCCGTTCCTACTAAACGTAAAGATATGAAGAAAATATGACAGATAAAAGTACATATTACCTACAAGACGATCGCAAACTGAACTCGAGCATATAATTAATTCGTGATTCTGATAATTTTCAAAACGGAACACCGATACATCATCCCCATCCACAACTATCGTATCCATGATCTTAATAATGCCGACTTTATTACAAATGCGTTTATACATTTGCTGCTTACTATGTACACTTTAATCGCCTACATCTCCCGTCAAGGCATGAAGACATCAGCTGCGTTTTACACACCCATTTTTCGGTAAAGAATTTGAGCAAACATGGCCGGTTTGGTACATAAAAAAAAATAAAGAGAGCGCATCTGCCGCATTGTCCAATTTCGAGCCAATGGCGTGGTTTCCCGCTCCCCTAGCTGTCAATTGTCATTGTGGATGTTATTTTTTTCTGACGGGAGCATAGGGCGTTGACGGCCAGTACATGGCCAGTTCTGTTCAACAATAATTGAACTGATTGAATTATGCTTAATTCGGAACGCAGCGTACCGTTATGGATTGCCACCCGCATTGTCGTTAGGTAAATAAGGGGTAAACTGGATGTAAATGATACTTCTATGGTTTTTTCATGTAAATGAGTGAAATTATTCTCCTCCAATCGTCATCATATTATAGATACTAGAGATGTACCGACTAGTCGGCGACTAGTCGGCGGCTAGTCGGCAAAAAGCACCGACTAGTCGGCCTATTACTTTATAGTACATATTTTTATGTTAAAAGTCATTTCAATTTTCAAATTTTTGATAAGGGTGATCGAAATAAAATCCATTATACATAGGCCCTCGGAAGTAAAATGTTTTAAGCTAATTTAACAATTTCTTTGGTCAATGAATAAACAAGGATATGAAAAATATTATTTGCACAAGGATTGTTAAGTTGTAAAACAGATGTTTGTAAAGATTTGCAGCTGTGCGTAAGAACTTTGAACTAAAAAGCTAGTAATAAATCTACCGAAAACAATGATCGGCTTAGCCGACTAGTCGGCCTTTTTACAGCCGACTAGTCGGCCAGTCGGCTAGTCGGCCAAAGTCATAGTCGGCCCATCTCTAATAGATACCAATTACAATAAATTGATATCCATTTAGCCGCAGAATCATAAAGGTTTCGTTTTCATTCCTTACCGAGTCTTGCATGCAAAGCAACATAGCAACCACGATTGTCGCACTCTTGCTAAGCTATGAATAATACAATAACAGCTAGTCTATTTGACGGAGCGAGCGCTAAGTGCGAGCGTAGCGTCTCCGTTTCATCTTGGGCAAAAATGCTTTCGTATGTCCATCTGGCTGTCCGTCTGTTCTCCTCTACGACATTTCTCGATATTTACTTATATGGATTTGTTTTTCGATTCAGTTTTTCGAAATTTTTCAAAATAGCAAACAAATGGGGAACATCATATTTCAGCTATTTTGAAAAATGTCACAAACGCTAGGTCTACAGCTCAAAGAGCAAATAGTTCATAAAAATAAAAAATGTATAATGAAACGAATAAATAAATAATAATACTTTTGCGAAAGTGACATAAACCACCGATAGTCGCGCCGCAACAAAAGCGCAATCGGCAATCCGCTCTCGTAATCGTAAGCAAGCGCGCAAACATTTGCGCCAGTAATGGATTAGCCGTGTACGCGGCCGTCTCCGGTTACCTGCGGCGAGACTGCGGCGACAAACAGTATTGGTGCCTGAGATTTTTATATTTTGGTTTTAGATATACTTTTGGCAGATGATGAATGAATGAAGCTACGTTTTAAAAACATCAAGTAATTTTCAAGATTGGGAAATGTAAATTACATTCTTTATTTACATAGCTAGTTAATTTTTACGTTGGATATAGGTAAAATTTTGAAATTTTGAAAGTTTTATCGTAAATTATATTGGGTAAAATTGTATTATGTTTTAATTTAAAGACATTTTGTAACACGTTTGTGTTAATAAAACATTTTTAGTGGAATGGTTATGTTTGGCTCCCACCCTCACGCCTGTTTCGTTGGAGAGCACTATCCTCTGGAATAGGGATGTTGACTAATGAATAAAATAACGAAATACTAATATAAATCGTAAACATATTAAACTTTTAGAGTAGCTTGTATACCTCTTGGTTTTATATATTGCATATTATTTGTTTTATGACCCTTCAAAGTTGGGTGGACAAGTCCATTTAAAAAGTATAAAATTTATTAAAATAAATGATACCTTTAATTAGTCCGTAAAATGTATAGCAAATTTGTCGAAGAAACCATTTTGATAAACACAATATTTAATATAGCTGCTGAACAAATTTCCCATGCGTTGCATACAAACTTGCAAGGCGTGACGTCATAACGTGCAAGCCATTAGTATGGAGCGTTTTTGATCGAGTCCATTTGTGTGCATTTCACACTGTGATATCTCGGGCAGTTTTCATGCTAGCGAATTAATTCTTTTACCAATGTTTCTTTTTTTGAGAGGTAATTTATGTAACATAAAATAAAAAAAATAGTCAACATCCCTATTTATATGAAATTATTTCATAAGTAAGTCAACTGGAATTTAACTAGAATCAGGCCCAGGAAAAATAACTGGACAAGCCCCAACTCCTTGCGATTCGAAAACACCTGCTCGTTAGATGTCGCTTTCTTCAGGTTTTTATTACTTTGCGCCGATGATCGATCACAACCTTCTACGGTCAATGGACAAAAGCCTTAACACCCGCTCCTTATAACAGTTTTTTCAACACACTTGCTCGTAAAGTGAGCCTTATTACATCGCTTTTAGGGCCATAAACCGAGCTATAACAAACGCGTGCAATAATATATAAAACACTAGTTCGTAATAGAATTAACCCTACAAAGTTAAATTAGTACCTTACTGCAAGTTCTATGCGAGTAAACAGAGCATTCCTAATTTAGTCGGGTAATACAGTTATTTTTTTTGACAACAAAGAGGTTTTATGCTGCTGAAAATTCATATACATACATTTTTGGAATAAATAAATGTGTAAGTCCTTAATTAAGTCAAATAAATATATAATTATTATAAAATTATTCATAATTCACAATATTTTGTTATAAAATATTAAAATATTTGCATTTCGTCACTTAAAATTATAATTTTGAAGTATTAGTAGTAGGCTGTATGCTCCTCACCCCTTTGATCGCAAAATATTCTTGCGTTGGGCGTGTGAAAAAAAAAACAAAAAAAAACATGCGCGCCTTTTCCCATAATTGTCATATTTTGTTTTTGCCATATTTGCTGCTGTGTGATAAATTACTTTATTTTTTCCTCGCAAATGTGTTGAAAAACGTCGTATGAAACTCGTGAGCTCTTGCTTATTGCACACTCGGCTGAGTTACGCCCTCGCCTGCGGCTTGGGCTGCAACCCACAGCCTTGTGTGCAATGAGCAACCTAAGCTAACTTGTCTCATAATGTACTATTATCATTTTCTGTTAAAAGACACGATTATAAAATATTAACTTTTCGTATAAAAATAAGTAGGTACGTTCCAAATATTTTTTCGCCAACTACAAATTGATTCTGCCCTTGATGTCTTAAACCAAAGATTACCTATTGTTTTGCAAAAATATGTAGGTGATAAAGGCGTCATGCAAACCACGTCGTCATAATAATACGACAGTAATTGCTATAACACTTTCTAACCGTTCCACAATAGGTGCTTAATATTTCTCATGAAAAACACGAAGATCCTTCGTATAGGTAGGTATTACTTACAAATTCGAACTTTAAAAGTACACAAAAAATACCTACTCAAATATTTACAAAGCGTTTGATAACTAATATTCTCTCAAAAATTACGTGACTTTATACAGTAATTTGTTATCAGACAGCATGATTTATTTACAGCAATCAGATGTCTTGATTTTTCACAGATCGATATGTTTTGCTACCGAAACCAGTATTTTAGGCAATCAATCAGTGATTTTGATTTCCAACTGAAGATGTCTGTCTGTCTGTACCATGTCTTTCATCATCTACACGTGTCCTTTATCAATGACAGACAGATTGCAACATGGACCAATCTTTTCTGATATGCAATGTTAACAATGTTTTGTTTGCATTCTAGTGCAAGACATAGAATAAATAAATAAATAAATAAATATTTGACAAAATCACATACATTGCTCCGATCCCAAAGTAAGTAGCTAAAGCACTTGTGTTATGGAAATCAGAGACAACGGTGGTATCACAAACACCCAGACCTGAGACAATATAGAAAAGTTCATTTTCTACATTGACCCAGCCGGGGATCGAACCCGGGACCTCAAGAGATGGTGACGCCTTGAAAACCGGCGTGCAAACCACTCGACCACGGAGGTCGTCGGAGGATAGAATAATATATTTATTGAATTCTGTGGCAAGCAAAACAGAAACCTTATATAGAGTCTCTAATCTAAAGGCTTCTCGTAATCAAGCATTTCCCTTTTCCATAATAGCTATTTAATTCCTTTGTTCGCTAAATATTACATTCGCACCTTAACCCAACAAGACTGCATAAATAGATTTTCTTTGTGATAAACAAACAACCGATAATTTTGACACAAATCTCAAATCAGATATTGTAACGTTTTGAAAAAAAAACTTCTAATATTAAAACTTAATTTAATTAATGTTTAAAAATATGTTTTTCTATTAAATTAAATTTTCAATAACAATAATTTTTAACTTCTCTAGTAATCTGTGTGTGGAAAACCATTTATTGTATTTATAAATGAATATTTCAATAAAAAGTTGGGTGACGGTTGTTTACCAAATATGAGAATAAGTAATATATTAATAGTTCTTGGTTGTCAGTCTATTTACAAAATCCTATTAGTAACACACGCCAATATGGGCCAGCACCAGTGTGGGAATAATAGAATCATCGTCAACTTCGACCAGCGTCACAGTAAACATTATTGTAGGCGGGTGCGTGTGCGCATGCCGACCGCGCCGCTTTGAACATTACACGTTTCCACAACCATACAGCATTTAATAAATCAAATACATCCGTCAAAAAAAGACGTTCACATGGTGCTCCATTTCATCATCTTAAATTTGACTACGATTCTAGCATTTTGCAAGTGCTACGCCGTAGTTGCTACGACAAATATGAAAAGTTAAGTTTTATTTTTGCGCAGACAAATCAATTGATTTTAATTGCTGTACAGCTAATACTAATTGCTATACCTGCAACTATTTTTTTTAGTTAAGGTGCAATACTTCAATCACATCTATTTGCAATCCAATATATCAAAAGTTTGGTTTTTACCAAAATAACGCATTGCCCAAAGATATGAATTCCCTTTTTACCGACTTCCAAAAAAGGAGGAGGTTCTCTGTTCGTCTGTATTTTTTTTCTGTGTATGTCCACCGATTACTCAAAGACGGCTGGACCAATTGAATTGATTCAAACGTTATTACATTAGGTAAACTCCCAAATTGGTCCCATTTTTTAAAATTTGGAATTCGGTTCACTTCGGTTCGGTACTTTTCAAGTAATCTTGAAAAAAGCACGAAAATAGTATGATTTTGTGTGAACTACCTCGATGATCAGTCGTATAACTTCTTTGTTTATGAACTGAATAAGATAACTATTTTTTTGTTGGAAAAGGGATATCTTAAGTGTAGTTCTTTAACCGACTTAAAAAGGAGGTTCTCAGTTTGACCCGTATGTATGTATGTTTCTCCGCGATTAACTCACGTTTGGCTGAGCCGTTTTTTCTTCCTAATAGTACATTATGAGACAAGTTAGCTTAGGTTGCTCATTGCACACAAGGCTGTGGGTTGCAGCCCGAACCGCAGGCGAGGGCGTAACTCAGCCGAGTGTGCAATAAGCAAGAGCTAACGAGTTTCAAACGACGTTTTTCAACACATTTGCGAGGAAAAAACAAAGTAATTTATCACACAGCAACAAATACGACAAAAACAAAATATGATAATTATGGGAAAGGGCGCGCATGTTTTTTTTTGTTTTTTTTTCACAAGCCCAACGCAAGAATATTTTGCGAACAAAGGGGTGAGGAGCATATAGCATACTACTAATACTTCAAAATTATAATTTTAAGTGATAAAATGCAAATATTTTAATATTTTATAACAAAATATTGTGAAATATGAATAATTTGATAATAATTATTTATTTATTTGACTTAATTAAGGACTTACAATGTGTAAGTCCTTATTCTATTATTTATTCCAAAAATGTATATGAATTTTCAGCAGCATAAAACCTCTTTGTTGTCAAAAAAAAAATACTGTATAACCCGGCTAAATTGGGAATGCTCCGTTTACTCGCATAGAACTTGCAGTAAGGTACTAATTTAACTTTGTAGGGTTAATTCTATTACGAACTAGTGTTTTATATATTATTGCACGCGTTTGTTATAGCTCGGTTTATGGCCCTAAAATCGATGTATTAGGGCTCACTTTACGAGCAAGTGTGTTGAAAATAATATTATGTACCTACACCACAGAATACATACACTAACGCCTACACTACCTAATACAGAAGGTACCTACACTAAAAATTAAAAAAAAATAAAAAATATTTAAAAAAACAAAAACCGATTAAAAAAAACCTACCTCTAAAAAGCAAGAAATAATATTCGTAATAATAAAAACACGTCTATGGGGTCGTGTGGGGCTTTTAGAATAATAAAAAAAAGGAATTTGTACTCCAGCCCCATCCGACATCAATAGACGTGTTTTTATCTTAAGAATATTATTTCTTGCTTTTTTAGAGGTAGGTTTTTTGAAGTCGGTTTTTTTTAAACAATTTTTTCGTTTACTCATATTGATTGATTTCTTTTTAATACTGGATATATTAGTATTTCTTTGATGATTAATTATATTTTTATGGATCTACCTGTCGTAAAAATTATATACCAATGGAAACATACAGACATCTAACTTATCCCACCAAGTGGGCATTGCGCAAATAGTCTAGCGCAAACACCCGGCTTTGTTTGATATGCCGACGGGTTGTCCGGAGGCCAGTAATGGACCGGCTATTTGTTTTCAACTGGCTGGGGTTCAGTTTCATCTACGCCACACCACTAAGTGTTGTTAAGTTAAAATGACATTAAGCAACATAAAAGTTACTACCTATTTAGTAAGAAATTTTACGGCTTCAGAAGATAAATGCACAGACTGAACGTGACACACGTTTAACTATCTCGTTGTTTTTCGCGATCAAACTCAAAACACCCACGTAAGTTGTAGATAGCAAAGTAGGGATTCGGAAACAGTCTTGCAGCCTCCTTTGTGTTGTGTTTTACCTACACGTATACTTATTTATTCTGTGCCTACACTTTCGGCAGTTCCGTTCCTAATAATCCTCAAGATATAGGTCTCTGAGATCTGTAACTTGACAATTATTGTCATTTCCCGATACATAACAGAAATATCTAAGCAAATAAGTGGGAACCCGACCCTTGATTACGTAAGTCTGTTGCTAACAATTCTCGATTGAAATCGCAGTTGCATTGCTGCTTTAGTTAAGATAGTTGTCACATTGGTTCATAACTAAAGCAGCGATGTAACTGCGATTTCTGTCGCAGAGTTGATTGCAACAAAGTTACGTAATTACCCCCCCTGGTCGGGTAAATTATTAACAGAAAGAAATGAGGTTGATATCAGATGAAATACTTAACCAAAACAAATGTTTCGTTACGTACAAATATTTACCGACTTGTTGACTTGACAAAACCATGTAATTGACAAAATCTTTATGTAAAAGACTTCAACGAACTAACCTCAATAATTTTCATTTTCTTTGTGAAGCCGATGTATCGATTCTTACTTTAGTAAAAAAAATAGGTAGGTATTCTGTTTCTCTTTAGATTTGCATAGTTTTTACTACGATTTAATCGTTTATTTTTTAAAACAAAAATGCATAAACATTTAAAAAAACTACACGAAACAAATAATAATAATAAATGTTTTTAGCAGTTTTTATTTCAATAATTAAAAAACCAGCGCCTATGAATAAAACATGTTTTACGTATACTTACTTTATCTTTATAATAAGTATTTTTAAAATAAGTAGAATTAATTAATTTAAACCTACATCAACTACCAAATAATAAAAGTAATAAGAAAGTATAACAATTCGACATCTAACAACACGTGTAGCATGTGTGACAGATATATCGGACGTGTCCGGTCCTAATGACCCCCATCCCTCCAATTAGACTGTCGCGACGACGGAAGGGTTGGGTACATCTGTCCGACTGATCAGTTTATTGGATATCGATGACACGACGTTTTGACGGTTTTTTGGGGATTTGGTCAAGTCCTTGTAATTAGCCGAAAATCACGTTCAAAGTGTCTGTGGCATATCTGCTCTTCTCCAATGATTAAGGACTGATCACACTTGCTACCTTAAATTAATCGTTGTCACTGAATTCTATAAAAGATGGTTTATTAAAAGATAGATTTTTCTAGTTTATTATTAAATACACTTAGTTTTGACGCTGAAAGTCTTTTTAGATTGATCTTTTACATCTACTCAAGATAACACTGCAGCAATAATTTTATGCCTCCTCTTTTCTACAGCAAAGTTATAAGATGTCGCAAAGATATTTAGCCAACTTAACGAAAATGTTTGATTAAAAACTCGATTCTGAGAATGCCTCATTCAATATTAGCATTCAAGAACAAAAATCCATAGTTGAGCAAACAGACACACAATTAGATAATGCCCGTAAAGACGCGAGGTCCACAATAATAAACGTCAAAACTCCACGTGAAGTAGTTTGACTTGCAGCCTCGAAATAACACAGGAATTGGTGCGACAGACTATAAAATTTTAATTACAAGTCTTCGTGGTGTATGTTGACCACAGAACAAGTGCAAAGCAAAAGAAGCAATGAATTTAGAATAACGCGAGAGCGTCATTCCTGGTTTGTGTTTCGGAGTGACCTGGCGAGCCACTCGTCTCAGCGGGGTGCCGCCTTTAGGCCAATATTGAAATATCTCGTATCTTGCTTCTTTTGGTTAGAAAAAAATTGACACCTGTCATAAATGGACCGGTAAGGCTCCCACGGATTTATGTTTGACTTGAAAAGGTAATCCGCGGGCAATGAGACGTTTGTGTAAACAAACTTGTTTTTGCAAACTTTACGGATATTGTCTGCAAGTGGATAAAGTAGAGATACTAATAACTTTGCTTTGTGTTCTGTTTTTTTTAAGAAAGTTTTGCTAATAAAAAACAGTAATTTTTAAGAAAGTATGATTTACTTATAAAAAACAGTAAAAAATGATTCTTTACGAGTCAAAATTAATTAGGTACTGTTTTGATTGTAACTAGGTAAAAGTTTTTGTTTTTTCTTATTTTTAATTGCAATCAAATATTTTTGTTATTATCTTGAGCTGTTTGTGCATTCTTTCTTTTTTATGCTATGAATCGACGTAGGTACTTTTTATATTGAAATATGTTCTTTAACATATCAACTCTGGCTACTTTGACAGATAACATACTGTACAAGCCCTCAAATTACCCCGTGATTACCCAATCACTCTCTTTTGGTATTTTAATCGCATGAAAAATAACTCGAGCTTTTTCTCTTTCCAGCACCAAAACTGATGATACCACCAGCGGAATTCGTGAACCAAGGCATCCTCGGAAGTCCTCAAGAAGGGCTCCGCACCCCCAACGGCAGCCAAATGCTGTCCAACCCCCTCCTAAACCTCAACAACACTGGCCGCACCAACTTCACCAACAAACAACTAACAGAGCTAGAAAAAGAGTTCCACTTCAACAAATACCTCACGAGAGCGAGGAGGATAGAAATAGCCTCCGCCCTCCAACTGAACGAGACGCAAGTCAAAATTTGGTTCCAGAATAGGCGGATGAAACAAAAGAAGAGAATCAAAGAAGGCCTGATTGCCGCCCCTGACGTCACTTCCCCCACTCCACAGCCGAACTCCAATGAGAACAGTCGAGAGTCCAGTTAAAGAAAGAGACAATAATTAGTGCTGTTATTTTGTGCTTACAAAAAGTTAGTGGTCGATGTGAACAGTACAAACTGTTAAGTGTAACAGATTTCTGTAAAAATAGTGGGTGTTAAAGGTTATGCTTATGTATAAGATGCTTTTCTTAGCAATCTGAGATTTTGTGATAATTTACAGCAGGACTTGTGTAATTCATATGCCATTATTTTGGGCGAAATTTTTTTTTGCTTGTACCTGTTATATATTTTTTTTTTTTTGATAGAAAGGGGGGCGTCCCAAATAAGTTAGTTAGTCCCAAATAACCCCTGTTTATACCCCTTTAGCGTCAGAGATACCTACCACATAATTTCCTTTATTTATAAACCTTTAATTTAAACTTTCGGCGTCATGGAGCTTAAAAATCCATTTTTGTAATTCCTATCGCAATTATTTTCTTTTCTATAGTATCAATGTAAATTTTACCTCTAGTAATTCCTCTTTGTTAACAAATTTTGTTAAAGAAAAGCATTTTATGAATAAAGAACTTAGTTTAGGACAATAAGCTTTGTTACTATGTCAACTTAACTTATAGCGTTCTGTCCACTTAATTTTACTAGAAACTTACTTTATGTTTACGTTTTAGTAAGATATCAGTCATTTCCAATTTCTTACTGAATATAGAGCGATTTATTTAAACGTAAAAATCGTTTATGGGCTTATTACACTATTCAATTTGTTTGAATCCAATTTAGAACTTTCTTCCGATATTCGGCTAAAGTTCAATTTGAGATTTGCATGGTCTTACTTAAAACTTGGTCAACTTAGGTTTCTAGATTGGATCCTTTAATTCGTTAATTGAATCCTTGTATTGGATCGGATATTGAATAGTGTAATAACTGCTTAACACTGAAGGCTCGTCTAATGATACAAAAAGAGTGGTCTAGCGGAGTCAATCAAATTATTAAATAATGTAAGAAAAACACAAATTCTTATTTAATTTAGAAATACTTCTTTTCTTTTCAACTTGCTGCTATTATCGTGGCTAGAGCCTAAGTCAATCTATAATAGTCTTTAATGCCGTTGAAACGAGTGATATTGTTATTAATATCATGATATTACATATTTAATATGTACTTACCTTTCTTCAGTACGTCCGAAACTGCTTCAGCATTTCCTAAGGCCACGTAAGCCAGGGAGCTTGCTTATCGCCTAGAGCCTATCGAGTAGCTTAGCTTGTAGCGAAGTAAAAGAAACATTCGCGAATGTACGCAACCGGCCGTACTGCTCGCTTGGCGCCTCGCTGTTGCCTAGCGTGTGTCGTGGGCGCGAGGCATAGATGTAAGTCACTAGGCACTAGGCGCTAAGCAAGCCGCGTGTCTGTGTGTACGTGGCCTATAAAAGTCTTTATCTAAATTACATTTTGACAGATAAACACAAAATTTGTCTATAACATACAAAATTAAATGCTACAGTGACTGGTATGTACGAGTTTCATAAGATTCATAAGACCACATATGCTATACAAGTACCTACGGTCACTGCCTGACCAGCTAGCGAACATTTCTATGAATGCCACAAACTAGTTTTTATTTGCCACAATAGGTATGTACTGTTTGCCAAGGCAAACATTAGTTATAGAACTTTGATATATTTTTTTTATATTTATTTTATAAAAAATCCTTTTATTTTTTAGACCAAAGCTCATTTTTCTAATTTATTTTATAGGTACTGCTATGTAATTAACTGTGTACAGATAATTTTAACATAAATCACTCTATATGTATATAAACGCGTGCTAAGTTGGTTTGTGTGTACATTCCCTATCATTAAGCTAGTACCTACTATTTTATCAATAAATTAATTAACCTATTTTCAGCATGCACTTTTTATTTGTAAAACCCAAATCGCCATACTAATGAAACAGGTAAGTAAATGTACTTACGGCTGAAGAAAACTCAAAGAGGGCAACGCCCTAGAATATTCTACGTCTGCTTTTCTAAAATCCGAGTCGCTTCCACCGCGCGCCTTGCCTTCCAGTGAATTTTTCAGCAAATAAAAAATCGCACGTGGCGTTGGCTACGTGGCTACGGGGGCGCGCGACGTGAGCGCTTCGGGCGGGCAGCGAGGGTGCGTCCGCGGGGGCAGTAAAAGTTTTGCCGAACACGCGGTACGTACCGCGTACCCAATACTACCCATACGGTATGCGGTTCCGGTTTCGCGACAGTTGCGAAAATTCAATCATGTATGTAAATCGAATATAACATTGCCAGGAATTTTGACTGGCGGAAAAGTAGTGCCAAGCGAAATCAAAATGCGCGAAAAAGTGTTATATTCGATTTAGATACTTGACAAAAAAACTGGCGAAACAAAAATCTGGCGAAAAATAAATACAGGCATAACAAAATACTGGCTAAACAAAAATACTGGTGAAACTAAAATACTGGTAAAACAAAAATACTGGTGACATAAAGATACTTAGTGAAACAAAAATCTCGCAAAACAAATACAGGCGAAACTAAAATACTAGTAAGACAAAAATCTGGCGAAACAAAAATTTGGCGAAACAAAATTATGGCGAAACAAAATCTAGCGAAACAAAAATCGGGCATAACAAAAATACTGGGAATATAAACAAAAACACTGGCGAAACAAAATCCTGGCTAAACAAAAATACTGGCGAAACAAAAATTTTGGCGAAACAAAATACTGGCGAAACAAAAATCTGGCGAAACAAAAATACTGGGGAAATAAAAAATCTGGCGAAACAAAAATACAGGCGTAATAAAAAAACAAAGAAAAAAAAATTTTGGCAACACAAAAATCTGGTGAAACAAAAATACTGGTGAAACAAAAGTTCTGGCGAAACAAAAATACTGGCGAAACAAAAATCTGGCGAAATAAAATTACTAATTAGGTAGTAAGTCACTTCGTTTGGTTTAGTTGTGAACCCAAACAAATGTCAGGCCATGATTGTTGGCAGCAGCCGGCTTAGGATAAAACTAGACTGGGAATCTGTTCCCCCTCTTATCTACAATAACTTGATAATCCCACTTACTGAAAAAGTTAAAAATCTAGGACTTATTATGGACTGCACCTTATCTTGGTCTCCGCATATTAATGAAGTTAGCAAACGGATCCACTATTCTTCTCACTCCCTCAAGCGACTTCAATACTTCCTACCTTTTAAAACGAAAATTATGTTAGCGCAATCGCTTCTTCTTCCCCTTCTCGACTACGCCGATGTTTGTTGTCTGGATGTGACCGAGGAACAGCTGAACAAGTTGGAACGCTTACAAAAACCATTCGTTTCATTTTCGGTCTGCGCAAGTACGATCATATGTCAATCTTTCGCCAACAACTAAAATGGCTTCCCATTCGCTTTCACCGTGATATGCACATCCTCTCCACCTTATTCAAAATTCTCTAAGACCCTAACTATCCTAAGTACCTTTTTTCCCGCTTCCAGTTGCTTCCTCCTCCCTCTCGCTTCAGGCGTCCTTGCATCACTACAATGCTTGAGGTGCCTTGGAGCAACACCAAGTTCTTGCATAATTCCTTCTCTGCCAAAGCAGCACGGCTTTGGAATAAACTCCCGACTAATATTCAGGACTCCCCAAGCATCTTGCAATTCATGTTTATAACATTACCTACTATTTTATTAAAAGGTACCTACTACCTAATATATATAAAAAAATCTATTTTTTTTTTGACTAGGTACGTCAAACCAAACCTCCATAGCAACTCAGCGACGCCGACGCGACGCGCATCTAAGGGGCGAACTTCCCGTGAAACCCGTCGATTTCAATTTTCAGTAAGAACCAGTCATTTTTCGGTCGAAAATTTAAAAAAAAATTTCAAAACCAAAAATATAATTTTTTCAAATCCAACTTTTCCAAAATATTTTTACATCATCATCAACCTTCGAATTCCGCGTCTTTTGAGCTCTCATACGTTCTACACGAGCCACCCGTTGCGTGATATCGCACCTCGCGCCGCGTCAAACTCGCGGCTAAGGGCACCTCTACAGCCTCAACCGTCACCAATATTAAAGCCATACCTATGCAACCAAACATAGCATGTAAGAGAATCATTGTAAGCAAGAGAAGTTTGGAATATGTGTAACTTTATTTACCCTGGATGTAATAAATAAAAGTTTAAAATATGATTAGAATAGGCTGGCATCCCACCAGTTAAAGAAAGAATGAGGATGAAAGAATGAAAGACATAGAATGAGGAATACAAGTGCTAGAACTTAAATGCATGAGGTACAGATATACCTACAAATGCCTGGGGGCTTACCATCAGCAAATAAGAAACCGTTTAGTTCAAAAGCAGGCCTCAAACAGAAACTCAAACTGGACTGCTTAAGGCCTGCTTTCATACTAACCGTTGAGGTCATATAGTACGAAAAAGGAAGGCAGTTCAATATAAGCCCTGCTATAAGAGCTCATAGTAAGGCCCCTGGACCTAGCGTCTAGGAAGAAGAGGAAAAAAGAAATCGAAAAAAGTGTAATTACTAATTACCTAAAATGTTCCTTGGTTCAATGCCGAAGTCCTTTTTTATATTTTTGAAATTCGTCCCCGTTCTCGAGCTATTGAAAATTTTCTGTGAAAACACACAATTTTTGGTTAAAAAAGTCGGTTTTTTCGATTTCCAAAAAAGTTTTTGACCCTTCAAATTCCGCGTCTTTTGAGCCGTCATACGTCCTCGCGGCCCTAAACGTCAGGGGCGAATCTCACTTTCAGCGAAAATGGGGGCCTAAAAGATTTGTTGAAATCTGTAACTGTTATGCCGGGTCCATAGCGCGTGTTTTGCTCTACACAATCAACAAAAACATCTCAACATTCAACAAAAAAAACATATGCGGATTTTATTCCGCGAAACAATGTTTCGTTGATTGTGTAAAACACGCGCTATGGATCAGGGGCCTTACTATGAGCTCTTATAGCAGGACTCTTATAGCTATGAAAGCAGGCCTTAAGCAGTCTTTTTTACGGCTGAATGGTTTCTTATTTGCTGATGGTAAGCCCCCAGTAGGGTAGTTTTTGAGGGGGACTCAGCGATTAGTCTACTGGAATGCACTCAATATCAGTGCTGTCTGTGTGGCTGTGTTGTAAATTATTCATCTGTGGTGTCTTCTTTCTTCTCTAGTCTGTCTGTCACTGCCATTCATAGATATAGTATATTAAAAGGGGCTGCCATTTGATCATAAAGTGTTGCCAACTTGACGGATTTCTCTCCTCAGATTGAACGGATTAGGGTCAGGCAATGACGGGAGGAATATTTATTACGAGTTGTGGAAATAAAAGTAATATCTTGTCATGTTACTACCAAGGAAATCTCATTAAAAGGAGACCGTTTTGAAACTTTGAGCAACGCTTTTGAGCAGCTTATCAGATCTTCATTGCTGAATATCTACAAATGTGATTTAAAGAACATTAAAAAGACTGATAATATTGAGTTTACCGTACCTAACATAAAGTGTGAATTGGTTAGTGTTAAATACGACACAGAATTTTTTTTTCCATTATTACATACTTTGTAATTTTGCCAATATGGATATAATATAGATTAAATGATGTGGCCGAAACTTTATTTTATTTTATTTCATGGGAAAACATACAGTGACTTGATAGCTTTTTAAGTAATCTATAGTAATATAAATAAGTAATATGAATCTAAGGAGTCTATGCACCATTACAAGTTTTCATATGCAAATAAAACGAAAAATTATTGTCAGAGAATTTAATTATTTCAATTCCAACTATCAAACCAAATCCAGGTTAAATCAATATAAAAGCACAGTATAAAAGCATTTCTTGCTTTTTCAAGGCGAATTAGCAAAACCATTGCTTGTATAAAGTAATTATGAGAAAGATTAGTTAGTTATATGGTAATTATAAAACATGTACAAGAGTGTAGCCCTTATAATTTGTGCCCAATTACAGTCTTATTATCGGTAATATGGCTTTTAAAAGGATTATATTTTTGGGTCATCGTAACCTTTATAAAACATTTTTTTGCTTCTTGGGGGGTCAACATTACTGCCTTTCCGCTACTGTGAATATAAATAATAGACCTTAATGGTGAATAAATAAAGTTGTTTCTATAAAAAAACACCCCTCCAATAGTACATTACTGCAGCGGCACGCAAGACAGAGGCGTGTTTTCGTTCAGCGAGCGATTGCTAGCTGGCGCTACCGGTGCTGTTTTCGTTTATGCTAGTGACGTCACGCTGCTGCCGATCGGCAGGTCGCAGCTCGCAATCTGCAATCCTCCTCCAAAGGTGGTTTGCATCGCTGCTTGCTGTCATAGAGTAATTTATATGTCACTGTCAGCGGTATTGTTGTTGTTGATCCAGTATTCCAGTTCGGTAAATTATGTATATTATATAAAATCATTACAGAATTCTTCTGTCAGAAGACCTATTAAAGCACTTTTAGTATTTCGGTTCATTTTCACTTCGCGCCAAAAAAGTAACTTGGTTGGTTACCATCGCTTGATAAAAACCCGTTTTCGTTTCCCGCAGCACATGCGCAGCAGTTTGTGACGTCATGAGCTGCGCATTGCTGCGGCCGCTAGCTAAACGAAAACACGCCTCAGGCATTGAAGGACGAACGTGAAAATGTGGGCCGAGGCGAAGCCGAGGCACACATACGTGAGTCCATCAATGCCTAGTTGCGGCCAAGGCTTGTATAGTACTTTTCTCAAATAATGCGCGGAAATTCAAACCAAGTAGGTATTTTTAACTTTTAATTTTTATTTAAAATTAAAGCAAAAAATTGAAAAAAGAAGAAAGGAGCCAGTTTCTTTATTTTTTTGGAATGTGCACATCAAGGCCTTTCATTTGATACCCATATTGAAAAAAATAATATTTTTTTTCGTTTTTTTAATATTTTTGGAATGTGCTCATCATTTCATTTGATACCCATTACCTAGGTATTAAAAAAAAGGTTTTTTTCTTTTTTTCGGTTTTTTTCATATTTTTGGAATGTACTCATCAAGACCTTTCATTTGATACCCATATACTAGGTATTTAAAAAAAAAAAGGGTTTTTTTCTTTTTTTTCGTTTTTTTCATATTTTTGAAATGTGCTCATCAAGGCCTTTCATTTGATACCCATAATACCTAATATAAAAAAAAATTGGATTGTGCTCGCTCATCAAGGCCTTTCATTTGATACCCATTATTCGTGTTTCATTAAAAAGTTCACTCCATTTCTGAATTACACGTGCGTAATGAGTTTTAATAGAAACATTGCCGGTCAGACGCCGGCAATTTTTGTATGAAAATCCATTATTACACGTTAGTAATGGATTCTCATACTAAGATTGCCGACGCGGTTTAGGTCAGCCCGTAAACTCCGATTTAGCACGAAGAAGGTTGTCAAAATAATGTTCGAATTTCCAAGCATGTTTGAGAAAATTATAAATTAATACCACTTCTTGCATGTATTGTAAAAACTACAAAATTGAGAGAGCATTTACTTCATAAAGCAAAGCTAAACTCAAAACGTCATAATAATATTTAATGACTGCTATGCTATTGCTAATACCTACTTAAACTAATTGTTTACGCATTTTTTCATGTGGTTTGTGACTTGTGTCGGTGATTATTACAAGATAGATACTTAGTTTAATGAATGAGAAAAAATCTCCTGTTTTTTCCAGAGCTCTTTCCATATACATCTACTGCTTTTTTCTGTCACGCCTCCTGTTTTTTTTTAAATCGGGTCTGGCAACACTGTTCGTAAATAAAAAAAGATTTGTTAAGGCCGGCCACACACAGACGGAATCACGTTACAGAATTCCGTACGTACGTGATTCCGAACGCAGCTAATCCATACAAATCGATGGACTACCACACTCATGTATACGGGATTTTTCCGTACGGAATCTTCATACATTATCGAATTAGGCCGGCCACACACAGACGTAATCACGTAACGGAATTCCGAACGGAATTTCGATAATGTATGAAGATTCCGTACGGAAAAATCCCGCATGTGTGTGGTAGTCCATAGATTTGTATAGATTAGCTGCTTTCGGAATCACGTATGTACGGAATTCCGTAACGTGATTCCGTCCGGAGTCTTCATACTACGGAATACTACGGAATCTTCATACATTATCGAAATACGGGATTCCGTTTCCGTCTGTGTGTGGCCGGCCTGAGTCAAGTCATTGCTTGAGGGAGGTCAAGGGAGGTAGTTGCCGTGGTTGTTGTTTTTCATGTGACATTGAAATTGAATTTATTTAATTGCCGTGTTCAAGAAAGTCAAAGAAATCGACGGTGTCTTCAATTAATGCTGCTTGAATTATCGTGAAGCCGCTGACTTTCGAATTAGAGGTAAGATACAACTTTAAAATCAATTTCCATGATTCGACCGGCCGGTATTTTTTTATCACAATCAGCCGGTCAAAGTATACCTTCATTTAAATCAGATTGCACAAAGTTTTTTTAGAAGTATCTCAATATCATTGGAAGTATCTATGAATATTTAACGGAATCAGCTCGGATCAGGAACATGTCTTTATTAAAACTAACAAAGTATTTCACCAGTACCTACATGACGCATTGGTCTTGAAATCTTGTTTACAAACCTCACCGGGAGTATAGGATAGTATCATTTAAAAGGCCTTTTGAAACTACAAAATGCGATATATTTCAATTTCAAAATCATGCGCCCCATTTCTAAAGCCAGCCCTTTTATTTTTCTAAGATTATTAAAAATCAGTACCTACATGATTGTGTAGTTCGACAAAGAAAAAAGCAATCAGAAATAGAAAGAAAAAACATTTATTGGCCTCAACGCATTGTGCAAACAGATACAACTTAAACTAAAACAAGGAAATTAGAAAGTGGAAGAAGTGTGAGCCCAACGGGTAGCTGTCTCAGCTGTGCTGCTGCGGCATTACGCAGAATGCCACAGAAGCTCTGGTTTTCAGACAGCTTCCTAGGCAAAGGTGATGACATTTACATACAGTTGACATACAGTGATGTTTACTTGCATAAATAAATAAAACAAAGTGCACAATCTTTAGATTATGAAAATACTGAGAACCTTTTGAATAAAATAATTTAATTATTATCTTAACTAATATTTTCCCGTTTTTGAGGACTTAATTGTATTACTCTCTGGGGTGTGAGAAAACTGTCACCGTCTTATCAGTCCCACAACACCCACCCACTTCTAACAGATACCATTTATGGTATCATATATGGTACTTACCATCACTAACTTTTAAGTTCTTAAAATATTTCAATTTTTGCTCCATTTTCTTAATACAATATTTGATTCAGATGTCTAAATTGGACGTGGTCATATTCGGAGCCACGGGCTTCACTGGCAAGCATGCTGTGGAGCACCTGGCAAAAGGCATGAAGGAGTTTGTGGGCCTCAGCTGGGGTGTCGCCGGCCGCTCCAAGAAGAAGCTGGAAGAAGTCCTGCAGGATGTTTCTAAGAAAACTGGTAAGATAATGTTAAATGCTTTGAATATTATAACTGTGCTGCTTTGAGTATTTTAATACATAGATAGATATACTAAAGACGTGTCAAAGATATTAATGACAACCTCCATGATTCATGATGCTATCTCTGAAGTCTCGTGTTCGATCCCCGACTGGGTCAATCCAGAAAACAAACTTTTCTACATTGGCTCAGGTCTGGGTGTTTGTGATACCACCGTTGTCTCTGATTTCCATAATACAAATTCTTTAGCTACTTACTTTGGAATCATAGCCATGTAAGTGATGTTGTCAAATATTTAATTAATTATTATTTATTTATTTAATGAAGAAATAATGCAAAAAAGAAAAATAAATAGCAAATAAACTATTGACTATTGACTTGCTGAGATTTTTCTCTCATATTATAAGCCTTCATTGTGAACCAGTGGAGTGGCATTTCAAATAAAACAATAAATTATTTAGGTATAAATACAAAATAATTAAATTCTTTTGCATTACCTACATACTGGAAAACCCTTGTTAACTTTGACTTTAGGTAACCATTGCATAGTGTAATAGGTACCTAACCTATTGTAAAGATAAATTAGTACTTAATTAATAATATTGTATTATAGCAATTAGTAATATCATATTTTTTTAATACAAACCAGTAGGTAACATGGTTTTCATCAATACATTCTGGCATACTTAATTACTGACCTTGGGTTCGAGTTCTGGCATAGTGGATTTAAATAGAAAAACAAACTTTCCTTTCAAATTAACATCATCGTATGTATTACATCACCATCTTACTACCTACTTAGTTTTGTTTACAACTTTAACCAGGCAGGTGCAAAACTGATAACCTTTGAAGGTTATACTTAAAGTCTGTATGCATTTTGTTCAGCATTAAAAAAAAGATACCTAAGTACCTACGTAGTTAAAATGTGAAAGTATTAAAAAAAACCGGTCAAGAGCGAGTCGGACTCGCGTACCGAGGGTTTCCGTACCATCATAATAAATACACTACAGAGCTGTAGAATAATAAAATTATTATTGCAGTATTAGGTCAGCACCATCTCTTGGCCGATAGTAGAACTATTATTTTCTTAGGCCAGTGCCATCTCTTGACCGACAGTGGAATCTATCACATAGAATTACTTCAGATTTTTCTCTTTGCAAATTTCGGAGATAAGGGGGGGAGACGGTATTTTTTTTTTACATTTTTCATCATATAAGTCGAAAACTATGCGGCCTAAAAAAAGAAAAAAAATATTTACAATGTGCAAACAGCGCTCTTTCATATTATTATGATACCCCACATGCCCTAGTCGCCCCACTTAAATTTTTTAAGACCCCTTTTCAGTCCCTGTTGTAAAAAAAATTTTTTTTCTTATTTGCAAAATAGTTGGGCAAACGTCATCTTAAACTGTTCCAAATTTCAAGTTGATACTATTAGTAGTTCTCGAGATATCCCGCTGTGACAGACAGACAGACAGACTGAGTCACACCATAAGGGTTCCTTTTTACCATTTTGGGACGGAAACCTAAAAAAACAAACTCACTTTCTCAATTATAATATTAGTTAGGATGTTGATGCTGCTGCCTGCCGGTAGGTATAGTATTTATAGGCCTTTCTTAACAGTTACTTAAACAATCAATTTTTTAATAAGTACGAGTATTAATACGTATAACATTATAGACGAAGCATTCAAGCTCATGTTTGCTTACTAAAGCGTCGTCGGTGACGTCATTCAAAATACGAGGATAATAAATTGTTGTTACTTTGTTATTATGAACTTTGTAGCCATTTGGACCTTGCCCTTTCGGTTTCGTTGCGGGCGCATAAATAGGTAATTAATTTAGACAAAATGACAGTTATTTTAATTATCAGTTGACATCCTGGGTCACAGGCTTTCCTTATGGGAGGATAACGAAGATGGGCTATAACCCACCACGCAGGCCCAAACTGATTGGTGCTTACGATTACAAATGCAGCTGGGACCAGCGGCTTAACGTGCCTTCCAAAGCGCGGAGGAAACAAATTTTTGGTCACCTATACCATGACCAGGGATTGAAATACCGTTAAAAATAAATAACGATACAAAAAAAATAACGTTAAAATTACCGTTAAAACATTTTATCGGTAAGTTCACCGGTAAAAATAACGTTAAAATTATTGTACCGGTAAAATTACCGTTACATATAGCGTTAAACTTTACCGGTACAATAGTACCGATAAAATTATCGGTAAAAAAGTGACGTTATTAATTGGAATAACGTTAATTTTAAAGTAACGGTAACAAAAAGTAAGAAATAACGTTAAAATTAACGTTATTTACTGAAATAACGTTAATTTCAATGTAACGTTATCTAAAGTAACGCTATTTATTGACATGACGTTAGTGTTAAAAGAAACGGTAAAAAAGTAAGAAATGACGTTACATTTAAAAATAACGTTATCAATCCCTGCCCATGACTGACCCTTGCTTAACCTTCTCAATCGCAGGGCCAGCCGCTAAACCACTGCGCCACCGAACTCGTAGCTATTTATCGGTGGCTAGGTATTCTGAAATTGACTAGTTATCTTCTGTTATAAAAACCATAGACGATGCGTTGCGTGCGGTGCGTGTAACAAAACAATCTGCCGTGTTTGACACGCACGATTAGAAAATATTTCGCAAACTCAATACCTACCTATCATCGGAATGCCTCACGTTACCTAATTAATTAATATTCTGTCGGTTAGAAGCGTCGCGTCGTAAGGTGTCACACAAAAATTAACAACGAAAATATCAAAATGAAACAGCTGATTTATTTATCGCGATTTCAGAGTTGGTCCCATAGTAAAAGTTGTTCAGTTTGATGGTCCCTATCCACCATATTCGGCTTTTTAAGGCTTTTACCAATAAACTAAAAAAAAACATCGCCTTCATGTTCTGTAACTAGAGTTAAACGTATGGAATTGTTATTTAAAACTATAAACGACCGCGTCGTTCTGTTCAGCTCTTTTTTATAGTTATTACGTTCTTCTTTATTATATTTTTTTCTATATTTACAATTAGTTTTATTACTCGTACGTATACTTACGTACGTTTATGACATCGTACATATAGAGGGCCTAGCCAAAGTAACATTGGCAAATCTTCGTTATCGCTTCGCTTTCGAAACATGTGTGGGATTGACATAAGGTTTCGTTAACAATCGAATTTTAAAACGTCAAATCCATACATGTTTCGAAGCGAAGCGATAACGAAAATTTGCAAATGTTACTTTGGCTAGGGGGGCTGATCAACATTCTATCAGAGATAAGCAAAAAAACAGCGAAATCAGATCACAGCTAAGTCAATCCCTTACGGAGAACCAAGGCTTCATAGTTACCTTGTTTGTATGAAAATAGACTGGGAGCTTACCACCAGCAAATAAGAAACCGTTCAGTCCAAAAGCAGGCCTTAAACTGCTTAAGGCCTGCTTTCATACTAACCGTTGAGGTCATAGTACGAAAAAGTAAGGCAGTTCAAGCCCTGCTATAAGCCCTGCTATAAGAGCTCATAGTAGGGCCCCAGCCTGCCTAGCATGACCGATTTATATCGCGTGATATAGCATTTTATCGACACGAAACTGTCAAACTCCTTTGTCTTTTTGACAGATAAACGTGATAAAACGCTATATCACGCGATATAAATCGGTCATGCTAGGCAGGCAGGTGTCTTTAATTACGTGACCGCCACTGTATAACATTATTGTTATCATTTCAGACGCCAACTTATCGGGAGTAAGAGTGATAGTCGCAGAATGTAGCGACTACGACTCGCTCAAGGCGATGTGTGCACAGACCCGCGTGGTAGTGAACTGCTGCGGCCCGTACCGGCTGTACGGCGAGCCGGTGATCAGAGCGGCGGTGCGTAGCGGAACACACCACGTCGACGTCAGCGGGGAGCCGCAGGTATTTATGTGTCATTATTACACAGTGCTGCACCATACTCATTGCTGGGTATAGGCCTCCCCCAAAGATCTCCACACCGATCGGTCCTGCGCTGCCCGCATCCAGCGGCTTCTCGTGACCTTCAACAGATCGTCTATCCACCTTGCCAGCGAAGGCCTGCCCACGGGCCACATTTTTGTTCCAGCATAGTACGTAGGTAATAGATAGAGCATAGATTTTTTGGACAAAAAGTGGCTGAAAACTGTGAATTTAAAAGGAAATAATTCATAATTATCTCACCTATTTTTTTTTATTACTTCCTTGAACTTATATTTATTTTATAAAGAGGTCGCAAAATTACCCTGTATGTGGACGCACCATGAAATAAATGTTAATGTCCAGTTCATAGAATCGATGCAGCTGCAGTACGATAAGGAGGCGCGCGAGGCCGGCGTGTACATAGTGAGCGCGTGCGGCCTGGACAGCGTGCCCAATGACATGGGAGTCGTCTACCTCGAACAGAACTTCGGAGGTGGGTAGTTTAACTGTCTTCTTGCCAGCTAAGAATACATCTAGAACGGGTGCTAAGGATTCATATTAAATGCTTAATTTATGATTATGAAATCAAAATCAAAAAATAATTTATTCAGTCTAGGCTGTTATAAGCACTTGTGAATGTCAAAGAAGCTACGCCATCGGTTCGCAAACCCTGAGCGGGAGACCTTGTAACGAGAAGAACCGGCAAGAAACTCGTCAAGGGCTGCTTTTTTCTCCCTGTATATTTCATACAGAGTCGTCAACATTGAAAAATGAGCTCCACATTTAAAGTGAGGTCATTTTCCATCACAATAATTAACAAAAGTTTGCTCACAATGGGTAGGTAGGTTGAAATTAAATACCTACTACATATCGGATAGGTAATATGAGAATTCGAATAAAGGTCTCTGCCCACTACAATGTATGCCCATGGCCGTGCTAGGAATGTTTCAGGCAAAAAAATCTTTGTATTGATAAGTATGACCACTAGACCGTTCCGTCACCAGCTATGTATTTGTCATACTTTTCAATACAAAGAATGTTTTTCTGTCTGACACGGTCCTATCACAGCCATGGTGTGGTACGGTGTAGTGAGCAGAGGCCTTAAAGATTAATTTTACCCATGAAACCTGGTAATCAATCTTATTGGCGGCTCGAAACATCGCGCGAGACGATACGCAGAACACAATTAGTTCAGTAATCCATGCTATTCACAAACCAATCTCCCTATGATAATTTTTTTTTAGAATTACCTTACATTGTAATGTAATTTAGAAAGATAGTGTATTAGCGCTCCATAACAAAAATTTCGGAATTTTACCAAATTTTTTTAGCAAGATTATAAAATTCCAGTTTCTACAATAATCCAGCTACTTTAATACAATGTTTTGTACTTAAACAGGAACACTGAACTCTGTAGAGTCGTACCTGAGCTCTAAGATACCTGCTGAGTATATGCGAGACGCGTTTATACACGGCTGCATCAACTATGGCACCTGGGAGTCACTCGTACACAGGTACCGTTTGAATTACAACCTTATATCGATAGCATAAGGTTAAACAGGAACACTAAAGTCTGAGCTCCAAAACGCATTCATAAACGAGTGCATTAACTATGGAAAGAGTAATTTGTACACAAGTATAGTTTGAATTTCAACTCTATAGCTATAGCATAAGATTGAACAGGAACACTAAATTGACTCTGAGCTCCAAAATGCGTTTGTACATGGGTGCATCAACTATGGAACTCGGGGAGTATCTTGTACGTACACAAGTATAGTTTGAATTCCAACTCTATATCCATAGCATAAGATTGTAAAGGTGAAAGACAAGAGGATATTCAGTGATGGAACTTAGGCTGGTAAGCAGGTATCATTTTAATTTCAACTTTAAATCCATGTCATAAGGCTAGGAATAGGACCAACGGGGAAAGTCCTTGTAAAAAATATTGTTTTTCCATAATTTTCCACGGGAAAGACATTTATACAGCCTTAGGCTGTATACATTTTTTGAAGAAACATAATATAGCTCATGTTTAGGCGTCACTTGTACACAGGTATCATTGAAATATAAACTTTATGTCCACTGTATGTCTGCATGTCCACGCTTACCCATTATATTGCAGCCTGGCCAACTGGGAGGAACTCGCTCCGCTCAGGAAGAAACTGTATCCGGAACGGCTGCCAACATTCAAGCCCAAGTTGCAGAATAGGTAAGTGTGATAATCGGGTGCTGATGTATCTTCATGATCGTGAATTCGTGATGCAAATGCGATTATATACTGCTCAAAAGAAAATAGGGGACACCGTATGGTTTTCCATACAAACGACCTAATTTCGCGAGAGGTTTTAAGGTTGATCCCTAAGGATAACAGATTTGCATAGTTTTACTTCAGCAATTTTTTTCATGATAAATATTTGGTAGGTTAAACGGTCAAAATGTCGATCTCTTAGTCATAAAGTTTTGCTAGGTCTACCTCCTTAAGAAAAAGTATGGGCACCCCTGGTTAAGCATTTTTTCTTTAGGATGTGACCTTCCTTTAAATCGTTATTTAAAAATATGTTGTCTTATGAAATAAAATTAGTATTTTTTTTCGTAATCTATGTGTGGAAAATAATTTGTTGTAATTTATAATTGATATTTTCAATAAAGAGTTGCGTGAGGATTGTTTACCAAATATGACAAATAAGAATATTGGGCTTTAGGGGTTTTTGTAACATGTTTATTTGTCACCAGCAGGGATTGATAACGTTATTTTTAAATGTAATGTTATTTGTTACTTTTTTTACCGTTACTTTTAACATTAACGTTATGTCAATAAATAACGTTACATTGAAATTAACATTATTTCAGTAAATAACGTTATTTCTGTAAATAACGTTAATTTTAACGTTATTTCTTACTTTTTGTTACCGTTACTTAAAAAATTAACGTTATTCCAATTAATAAAGTTACTTTTTAGTTTTTACCGATAATTTTAACGTATATAATATCTAATAAGGTTAACGCTATATTTAACGGTAATTTTACCGGTATAATAATTTTAACGTTATTTTTACCGGTAAATTTACCGATAAAATGTTTTAACGGTATTTTTAACGTTATTTTATTTAACGGTATTTCAATCCCTGGTCACCAGATCCATCGTCCACAAGCACAACGACGGTTGGTGCGTCCCGTTCATGGGCGCGGACAACTCCATAGTGTACCGCACGCAGCGATCGCTGTACGAGGCGCACAACAAGCGCCCGGTGCAGTTCCGAGCCTACCTGCACTTCACCAGCTTACTCTACGTGATGCTGCTGGGTTTCTTCGGGGGCATCATTGCGTTGATGACTAAGACTAGCTTCACAAGGAAATTGTTATTGGACTATCCGAGGATATTCTCGTGTGGATTTATTTCGAAGCGAGGACCGAAGAAGGAGGTGAGCTTTTGAATTTAAGATTTTTGCTTTCACAGTGCAATTTTTTTTATTTGTTGCGAGTCGTATTATTTTGTATTGTAGAAGGTGGGCTTTTTATGATAAAAATATGATGATTGTAGTGTTAAACTAGTGGCTTTTTAGAGGTGTAAACCTCGCGTTTGTGACATTTAAGAACATTTTTCGAAATGGCTAAAATAATTTTCCCCATAACTCTGCCGTTTTGAAAAATTTCGAAAAATTGAATTGACACTAAAATTATAGGTTAATCTTTTTTATAAGTAGGAATAAGCTCCCTTAGTAACAGAAAATTGTTTCTGAATTATCGGTTGCGTGTAAAAGTTTTAAAAAAGTAGTAAAGTAAAAGTTTAAGAATGAAAGTCTCGACTTAACAAATGTACGAAACTGACAGCAGAATGGAGATTATACTTACTATTATGTATTCTGTGATTATACCTTTGCCGCTAACTGCCACAACCACAACACATACTTGCCCTTCTACCGACTCAAGTTGAGTTCCAAACAAATTTGTACTTTATTTCGGCTTAATTTTTATTTGACATTGAGTGAGGGAATATTTTTCTGTGTTTTGTCCAGGTGAGCCAGAACACTCGGTTCACTATGGAGCTGGTGGGGCGCGGGTGGGCGGCGGGCAAGGACGTTGACTCCACGCCCCCCGACACTACGCTCGTCGCTAAGGTACTATTCATATCTTTCTTTCATATCACTATTTTATTATTCTAAAGTTATGAACATAAACAACAACGTGTTACAAAAAACCCCTAATGCTGAATGTGATAAATAGAGACCATCAAACTGACAACTTTTATTTTGAGACCAAATCCGAAATCGCGAAAATAAAATCAGCTGTTTCATATAAAAATTAATAACAAAAATATCAAAATGTATGAAACAGCTGATTATTTTTTTCGCGATTTCAGAGTTGGTCCCATAGTAAAAGTTGTTCAGTTTGTTGGTCCCTATCTACCTTTTTCGGCATTAGGGGTATTTTTGTAACACATTGTATATGTCGTAGGATAATTGTACAAACAGTATTTTTAGAAAAATCCAGCGTAACTTAGGTAAATCGCGAATTACCATCTTTTTGCGCGCGCTGATTGGCTGACGTCAACTTTATGAACTGACGGATGTTCTGATTGGCTAACGGTAACATATCTGTGTCCATTGTTATTATTGTGATTATTGACAAATATTTCTCTAGTGTTTTGTGTTTTTTCGTTTTTTATTTTAAAAAAATTGAGTGCTGACATTAATTAAGTTTTTTTTTTTTTTTTTTTTTTTCTCCGTTGTATCTGCAATCAGTGCATTCACTTTTAGCAGATGTGTTACATGCTTCTCTCATTCAGAGTGTGTCCTCCAGCGAGAACATCTACTCATAATTCTCTACACTATAGGATGTCTTTCCTTTTAAGGCGTTTAACATAGCTGGATATTGTGAGCTGTCTTGCAAGGGTATTGGGGTGGGCTTCTAACCGTTTCCTGTATGTAGTCTTAATTTTACTGATTTCTTCTCTCACTGTGAGCATTTCCAGGTGTTCGTGGATTTCAGCATTAGTCACATACCAGGGGACATTACTGATTGTTCGGAGAATTATGTTTTGCATTCTTTGTATTCGTATGATGGAGGAGTTACAAGCACTACCCCATAGTTGAAGGCCGTACATCCATATAGGTTTCAGGATCGACTTGTACACTAGTAATTTGTTGTCTACCGACAGTTTGCTGTTTCGGCCTAACAACCACAGAAAGCTTTTGTATTTAATGTTCAGTTGTTCACGTTTCTTCTTGATGTGTTCATTCCATGTCATTCGTCTATCAAGATGCAGACCAAGGTATCTTACTGAGTTCTGTTGAGGAAGGGTGGAGTGTTCTAATTTCACCGAGGGGCAATTGCCTTTGCGTAGGGTATAAGTAACCTGCACTGATTTTGAGGTACTAGCTTTAATCCTCCAATTTCGAAGCCATTTAGTTGTCTCGTCCAGGCCTTCCTGTAAGATTTTTGAGGCTATTACTGGGTCTCTGTGACTCGCCAGGATTGCAGTATCATCGGCGAATGTAGCTATAGTTATGGTATTCGAGCAAGGGAGGTCAGCTGTGAAAATAGTGTAGAGCACAGGGCCCAGCACTGACCCCTGAGGAACACCAGCTTGTATTTCAAAAAAATTCGATGTCGTTTCACCTTCTTTGACCTGGAACAGTCTTCCTGAGAGATATGAATTAAATATTAGGAAATAGCTGTGTGGAAGGCAACTTTTAATTTTGCATAGCAGGCCCTTGTGCCAGACTCTGTCGAAGGCCTGTTGTATATCCAAGAAGACTGCAGAGCAGTATTCTTTTTCTTCCAGTGTCTTTCTTATCTTGTCGCAGACTCTATGAACTTGTTCCACAGTAGAGTGTTGCTGTCTAAAGCCAAATTGATGGCTGGGTATGATGCCATTTTCTCTTAGTATAGGAAGAATTCGCCGGAGAAGGAGTTTTTCGAAAATTTTAGATAATATCGGGAGCAGACTTATAGGTCTATAGGATGTGACGTCACTTGGTGGTTTCCCATCTTTATAGATCATAGTTATTTGGGATACTTTCCATATTGCAGGAAAATGTTGGACTCTTAATACCCCATTACATAATATAGTGATGTAAGTAATAGCTTTTCGGGGCAATTGTTTAATTATTTCTTTGGTTATAAGGTCAAAACCCGGCGCTTTTTTATCCTTTAGCTCCTTTATTACTCTCCACACTTCCCGTGGTGCCACAGGTTTTGGCGGTAGATCCATTTGGAAGTCTTGGTTTAGAGTAGCATCCACTTGTTCATCAAAAATTTCATCCATTGAATCATTTGGCCGGAACACTTTAGCTAGATGTTCAGCAAATAGGTCTGCTTTTTGCTGCGGTTTCCTAACCCATCCCTCAGCGCACTTCAGGGGTGGTTTAGCAGCTTGTGGTCTGTCATAACCCTTGGTTATTTTCCAGAGCGAATAGTTTGTAGACTCTGTGGCCGTTAGGTTTTCATTTTCATTAATTAAGTGACATTAATGTACGATGAGTGAATTGGATGTTATACAAGTGCCGGGCTCAATCAGTTCAGACAAGTTATAGGTTATATCTAAAAAAACTTTTCTATACAGAGCTAAGAAAGTTTTACAGAGCGCTTGTCAATATGGTTGTGCAAAACCCGAATGGACTTTCGAACGAATTAATGTTGTTAAAACTTCAATCGATGAATTTAATTCGAAATAACCCCAAAACACATCAATAATATGTTCTGACCAATCAGACTGAAGATGTTATTAATCGTCTCTTAGATAATCCAATCAGCATTCATGTTTACGATTGTCCGAAACATACTAGGATTTTTACAAAGATCCTAAAAATTGCTCGGACGATTGCGAAAATTTATCTTAGATTTCAATTATCCGGTTTTTTGCAATCAACCTTGGATTTGTAAAAATTTATTTATAGATACATTTTGGATTTACTTGGTAAAATTGGAGATGTTTTTCTATATTTAAATATAAGAATAGAATAGAATTTCATTTATTCAGGCAAATTACACCCATTTACGAAAATGCATATACAATTTTAATTTAATTATAAATTGCATTGATTCTAACATATTAAAATAATCCAATGAAAAATCATGAGAATTAAAAAGAATGTCACATTGAGAAAATTGAATAAAAAAAAAATCAAAAATTTGAAACAATATTATTAGACAATACTAAATAATATACTAGAAAAAATACGACTCGCACCAGATCAATACTCAGACGGGAATCGAACCCGCGACCTTTGGATATCCGGTCCAATGCTCTGACCGCTGAGCTACCGAGTCACTAGTGACATCGCCGAATTTCTTCTAGTATATCCTACTCTTACGCTGCAAGCCAGCGTTATTTCACCAATGTGAGGAATTACCTCGACATTTAATTGAAATATCTTTGCAGATATTTGGCAATCGATTAAGATGAAATAGCTTTAAAATGTTTTAAATTTGAGATTTTGGCATTCACAATGCTATTTTTACACAATACTAAATAATATACTAGAAAAAATACGACTCGCACCAGATCAATACTCAGACGGGAATCGAACCCGCGACCTTTGGATATCCGGTCCAATGCTCTGACCGCTGAGCTACCGAGTCACTAGTGACATCGCCGAATTTCTTCTAGTATATCCTACTCTTACGCTGCAAGCCAGCGTTATTTCACCAATGTGAGGAATTACCTCGACATTCAATTGAAATATCTTTGCAGATATTTGGCAATCGATTAAGATGAAATAGCTTTAAAATGTTTTAAATTTGAGATTTTGGCATTCACAATGCTATTTTTACACAATACTAAATAATATACTAGAAAAAATACGACTCGCACCAGATCAATACTCAGACGGGAATCGAACCCGCGACCTTTGGATATCCGGTCCAATGCTCTGACCGCTGAGCTACCGAGTCACTAGTGACATCGCCGAATTTCTTCTAGTATATCCTACTCTTACGCTGCAAGCCAGCGTTATTTCACCAATGTGAGGAATTACCTCGACATTCAATTGAAATATCTTTGCAGATATTTGGCAATCGATTAAGATGAAATAGCTTTAAAATGTTTTAAATTTGAGATTTTGGCATTCACAATGCTATTTTTACACAATACTAAATAATATACTAGAAAAAATACGACTCGCACCAGATCAATACTCAGACGGGAATCGAACCCGCGACCTTTGGATATCCGGTCCAATGCTCTGACCGCTGAGCTACCGAGTCACTAGTGACATCGCCGAATTTCTTCTAGTATATCCTACTCTTACGCTGCAAGCCAGCGTTATTTCACCAATGTGAGGAATTACCTCGACATTCAATTGAAATATCTTTGCAGATATTTGGCAATCGATTAAGATGAAATAGCTTTAAAATGTTTTAAATTTGAGATTTTGGCATTCACAATGCTATTTTTACACAATACTAAATAATATACTAGAAAAAATACGACTCGCACCAGATCAATACTCAGACGGGAATCGAACCCGCGACCTTTGGATATCCGGTCCAATGCTCTGACCGCTGAGCTACCGAGTCACTAGTGACATCGCCGAATTTCTTCTAGTATATCCTACTCTTACGCTGCAAGCCAGCGTTATTTCACCAATGTGAGGAATTACCTCGACATTCAATTGAAATATCTTTGCAGATATTTGGCAATCGATTAAGATGAAATAGCTTTAAAATGTTTTAAATTTGAGATTTTGGCATTCACAATGCTATTTTTACACAATACTAAATAATATACTAGAAAAAATACGACTCGCACCAGATCAATACTCAGACGGGAATCGAACCCGCGACCTTTGGATATCCGGTCCAATGCTCTGACCGCTGAGCTACCGAGTCACTAGTGACATCGCCGAATTTCTTCTAGTATATCCTACTCTTACGCTGCAAGCCAGCGTTATTTCACCAATGTGAGGAATTACCTCGACATTCAATTGAAATATCTTTGCAGATATTTGGCAATCGATTAAGATGAAATAGCTTTAAAATGTTTTAAATTTGAGATTTTGGCATTCACAATGCTATTTTTATACTATTTTTATGCTAGTATATACTAGAAGAAATTCGGCGATGTCACTAGTGACTCGGTAGCTCAGCGGTCAGAGCATTGGACCGGATATCCAAAGGTCGCGGGTTCGATTCCCGTCTGAGTATTGATCTGGTGCGAGTCGTATTTTTTCTAGTATATTATTTAGTATTGTGTAAAAATAGCATTGTGAATGCCAAAATCTCAAATTTAAAACATTTTAAAGCTATTTCATCTTAATCGATTGCCAAATATCTGCAAAGATATTTCAATTGAATGTCGAGGTAATTCCTCACATTGGTGAAATAACGCTGGCTTGCAGCGTAAGAGTAGGATATACTAGAAGAAATTCGGCGATGTCACTAGTGACTCGGTAGCTCGGCGGTCAGAGCATTGGACCGGATATCCAAAGGTCGCGGGTTCGATTCCCGTCTGAGTATTGATCTGGTGCGAGTCGTATTTTTTCTAGTATATTATTTAGTATTGTGTAAAAATAGCATTGTGAATGCCAAAATCTCAAATTTAAAACAATATTATTAGATCAGAAATCAGAATATTTATTTGCACAATATTGTGTACATTACATTGAGATTGGTGACAATGTTTTTAATAAAGTTTCAACAATATTCTGCCTTAAGTCTGTAGGCATGCAAATGTTAGTAAGTGTCAGCTATCTATAGTAAATATTATTACTACTAAGTACCTATTGCTATTTTAAGACGTCAATAAATTACAAAATTGTCAACAGAAATCTCATATTCAAAATTAAATGTCAATTATGCAAAATTATCATTAATAAGTCAGATTAAGTAGAGGTGTCATTTTTTTTCTCCAAATATTCCTTGGTCGAGTAGAAACTGTGCTGTAGGAGCCAATTAAATAATTTATTCCTGAAAATATTTTTCTCTATTGGTTGATTAATAATGTCTAGCGGTAGTTTATTAAATATTTGATACCCATATAATATGGATCTAAATATAAATAACAAAAAATGAATAAATTGAAATTGCGTAAAATTTAAAATGTCATAATTAAATTAAATAAAGATTTAAGTTGATTGAAGTCGAGTTGAAGTTAAAGATATAAGTTGTACTTACTTTTTTTTTAAACATTGATATGTTGTTTGGTGCAGGTATCGGCGCTGGACCCCGGCTACGGGTTCACCACCACGGCGCTGCTGCTGTGCGCACACACCGTACTCACGGAGAAGGACAAGATGCCGCAACCGTAAGTACACTAATACGGGGTTATTTATTTATTTTATTTTATTCTTGATGCACAATTTTGTACAATGGCGGTTAGTTAGGGGTTATTTGTAAAGTTAGGGGTTAATAAATAAATGCGTTAATAAATAAATAAATAATTTGTTTAGCTCGGTGGCGCAGTGGTTTAGCGCCTGGCCCAGCGATTGCGGAAGTTAAGCAACGTTCGCAAGGGTCGGTCATGGGGATGGGTGATCAAAAATTTATTATCTCGAGCTCCTCCGTGCTTCGGAAGGCACGTTAAGCCGTTGGTCCCGGCTGCATTTGCAGTCGTTAACACCCACCAATCCGCATTGGGCCCGCGTGGTGGGTTATGGCCCATCCTCCTTACCACCCATAAGGAAAGCCTGTGCCCCAGCAGTGGGGACATCAAAATGGCTGATGGACAAATAAATGCTTGGACAATTTCACACAGCGCCATCTAGCCCCAAACTAAGCTAAGCTTGTAGTATGGGTGCTAAACAACTGATATAATACTTATATACTTTTTAAATATATACTTATTATACATAGTAACACTCAGACCCGTCACAGAAATTAAAATTCATCATTTCAATTTCTGCGCGGCCGGGAATCGAACCCGGGACCTCTTGCGTGGTAGGCGGCATGTTGACCACTGCACCACATAGGTCGTCGAGTTATTTGTAAAATACCAACAACCTCGCAGTACGAGGCAAACATCTTGAAATTTTTTCGACGGATAAGTCCGCGCATGTGCACTTGCGAGAGTTGCGAGCGACCAATAGCGCGCGCCCCTCACCGCTACGCATATTATGTACACAAAATACGCGTTCTACGCAATCCCCACCCGATTTCAAGATGTTTGCCTCGTACTGTACTTTACTAACATCATAGATAACAACGTCATCTAGTGGTTTGTCCACCCGTGTAAGAGTGCGTAGGTAGGTACTCACTTAAGTTTGCGAACCTAGAAGAGTG
Organism: Agriphila straminella; assembly: GCA_950108535.1. Lineage (NCBI taxonomy): Eukaryota > Metazoa > Arthropoda > Insecta > Lepidoptera > Crambidae > Agriphila > Agriphila straminella. Next base: position 16,079,849 of record OX467317.1, read on the forward strand.
CGTCATAACAAACATTTTATTTTCACTTTGGCTATAGTGTGTACGTGTGCGAACCATGGTACTTATTGTCTAATTTCTAAATCTATCGCAATCGCTTTCAGGATATGACACATTGATACTTCTTTTTGGCACAAAAAAAAAAAAAAAAAAAATCAAAAAATCATTTATTCAGTCTAGGCTGTTACAAGCACTTGTGAATGTCAAAGAAGCTACGCCATCGGTTCGCAAACCCTGAGCGGGAGACCTTGTAACGAGAAGAACCGGCAAGAAACTCGTCAAGGGCTGCTTTTTTCTCCCTGTATATTTCATACAGAGTCGTCAACATTGAAAAATGAGCTCCACATTTAAAGTGAGGTCATTTTCCATCACAATAATTAACAAAAGTTTGTACACAATGGGTAGGTAGGTTGAAATTAAATTTCTTACAATTCAATATGCGTTAAGATAGGTACTCAGAAGCAGACCCATTCCCACTGGCAGCACCCGTTCACGAGCATGACGCGTGGACCAGCCATCGCTTCGCTCAACCATATTTGAGGGAACGTAACGACCCGCCCCACACGACACCACCGCAGAAATGATTAAAGAGAGCATGACATACTTAGGCTACCCATCCTAAGGCACTGAATTGAAAACTAATATCCAAAAGCTTTTCATAGGCCTTTACTTACAAAAACTACTGACTATAGAAAGCAAAATGATTGCAATAAAAAAAAAAGAGAAATCAAAACAAGGTTTACTTGCCTATTAGTTTTATGTTTTGAGTAAGAAGTGCCATACATATTGATAACATCAAACAGAGAAAAAAATATATATAAATATACGACGCCCTTAGTACAAGCAGACAGAAGCAGACCCATTCCCACTGGCAGCACCCGTTCACGAGCATGACGCATGGACCAGCCATCGCTTCGCTCAACCATATTTGAGGGAACGTAACGACCCGCCCCACACGACACCACCGCAGAAATGTTTAAAGTGAGCATGACATACTAAAGCTACTCGCATTAAGGCGTCGTCGAGTCAAAAAGCTTACAATAAGTTTTAAGTAGGTAGGACAATTCCCTCAATTTTCACATAGAATAGAAAAATCTACGACCAGGCTGTTTTATCAATCAAATAATCTTTAACGGTATAGTATCCTTTTTTGAGAAGACAATTTTTTACATGAGACTTAAAGTTTTCAAATGGTAAATCCAAAATATTACTTGGAATTTTATTATAAAACTTTATACCAAGACCTATGAAAGAACCACGGACTTTTTCTAATCTATACTGAGGCATTACAAGCTTGTCTTTATTTCTGGTATTCCGATTGTGCCAATCACTATGTTTTGTATATAAGTTAATATTGCGACGCACGAAAAGTATGCAATTTAATATAAATTGAGATGCTGCTGTCAATATACCAATCTCTTTGAATCTATCCCTAAGAGATGTTCTAGAACTTAGTTGATAAATAGCTCTTATTGCTCGTTTTTGTAAAACAAAAATAGTATTTATATCGGCTGCTATTCCCCATAAAAGAATACAGTATGACATAATGCTATGAAAATAACTGAAATACACTAATCTGGCAGTTTCTTCATCTGTTAACTGTCTAACTTTTCTAATGGCATAGGCAGCAGAGCTGAGCTTGCCAGCCAGAGCTGCGATATGCATATTCCATTGAAGTTTACTGTCAAGAGTAACACCCAAGAAAACTGTTGAATCGAGCAAATCTAATTTCTCATTATTGATAACAATTTCAGTGGGATTCGCCTGTACATTAGGTAAAGCGAATTTAACACATTTCGTTTTCTTAGCATTAAGCTGGAGATTATTAACATTAAACCAAGCAAGAACCTGCGAGAGTGCTTTGTTCACATCGTCAAAATCAGTTTTATTTCTGTCAACTTTGAATATTAAAGAAGTATCATCTGCGAACAAAACAATATCACAGAATTTTTCTGCAAAAAAGGGTAAATCATTTATATATATTAAAAATAAGAAAGGGCCCAAAATGGAGCCTTGCGGAACGCCCATTTTTACATGAGAACCTGACGAACTTATTCCATTGATATTAACTGTTTGAGTCCTGGAACTTAGATACGACAGTATTAATTTTTGAGCATTATTTTTTATACCGTAATGATTCAGCTTCAACAGCAGCGTGCAATGGTCCACGCAATCAAAAGCCTTGGACAGGTCGCAGAAAATGCCAAGGGCATTCTGAGACCCCTCCCAAGCCTCAAAGACATGCTTCAAAAGCGCAACCCCAGCATCAGTTGTGGAACGACCTTTCGTAAAACCAAATTGTTTGTTGTGCAAAAGTTTATTTACATTAAAATGACATAATAATTGCTCAAGTATTATTTTTTCAAAAATCTTGCTTAGGGCAGGTAATATCGATATTGGTCTGTAATTGCTAGGGTCTTCTTTATCTCCTGATTTAAACAATGGTATTACCTTGCTAAACTTCATAAGATCAGGAAATATTCCTTGATCAATACACTGATTAAAAACGTCAGCAAGATAAGGGGCAATAGTATACACAATATTTTTAATAACCTTAACTGATATGCCCCATAAATCAGTGGAGCTTTTCATTTTTAGAGAATTGAAAGCTTTAATAATATCTAAAGCATTAATACATTTAAAATTAAACAATGAATCACTTTCAGCCACATGTCCCTTTAGCACAGATACAGCAGCCGCTGGTGAGGAATCCAAATTTGATGTAGTTTCTACTGGTATGTTTACAAAGAACTTATCGAAAATATTAGCAATTTCTTTATCCGTGTTTATTAATTCATTATTAATTTTAAGCGTTAGGCTATTTTCCCGTGCTTTAGTTTTACCAGTTTCACGATTAATGACATCCCAGGTTGTTTTAGTTTGGTTACTCGAGTTTTTAATTTGCTTTTTAATGCAGTTAGACTTTGCAACTGCACATAGTATTTTGAAAGTCTTCGAGTATTTTTTAACATGTTCTAAGAAACCTGGGCTTTGGTTCGTTTCTCTAAGTTTGTATAGTTCATAAAGTCTGTTTCTACTTTTATAAATACCTGTCGTAGCCCAATCGCAGAACCGTAACTTCTGAGTACATTTAATTGTCTTTGTTTTAAATGTTTTATCAAACTCATAAGCAACTAAATGAAAGAGGTTCCCGTACAAAACATCAGGATTATCCGAATTCCATGGCATTAAAGAAATTTGTTCATCAATGTTGTTTTTAAAATTGTCCAATCCCTTTTTTGTGATAGGTCTGCATTCTACAGTCTTAGGCGTATCTATGACGTTCACAGCATATGAGACTTTCAAACCGTAATGGTCAGATGAAATATTACTAAAAACAAATTTGTTTTCCGGATCACATTCTGAAAAAACATTATCTATGCAAGTGGCGGAGTGTTCAGTCACCCGTGTGGGTTCTAAAAATTTATTAAGTAAATTAAAACTTTTAAATAATGCCAGAAAACGAGTGGTCGAAGAATTGTTCTCAAGAATATCAATATTAAAATCGCCACAAATTACTACTGGTTTATTTTTTAACTTTAATTTTTTTAGAACATCTTCCATGACAGATTCAAAGATTTCATAGGTACCCTTAGGGGGGCGGTATACAGACACAATTATCATGCTATCTAATTCTATACAAGACAACTCCACATGGCGCTCTGATGTAAGTTTCACAATATCCTTTCTTTCTTTATACTTTATATTATTATTCACAAAAATTACAGAACCGCCACGAATAGTTGTTTGCCTAACCAACCATCGCACTTGCTAGTTGAAAATTATTTAGATAAAATGACATATCACCAGGCTGTAGCCAGTGTTCTGTAATGCAAATGATTTGAATATTATTACATTCAACAAATAATTCTAATTCTAGATCTTTGCCAGATAAATAAAAACTTACCAAATAAATGCAGCAATGTGTCACATCCATCTGTCAAATTAAAGCGATTGCGATAGATTTCGGAAATTGATACCTAGCTGCACAGGATAAAATAAAAATTTGGTGCGGAGGTTCGCGAACCTAAGTGGGTACCCACCCTAAAACGCAGGGTTCCCGGGTTCGAGCCCCAGAATTGGGGTACATTAAAATTTGTACTCGATTGGTTGGTGGTAGGGCTTATTTCAAGTCCGCCTGGCTAGCTACCACCATCTTATGTACCTAAGTCTGACGCCATATTCCGGCAGTTAGAGGTAAGATAACCAGTTCCTCAGTGATGAGGATTCCGGCTATAGTGCGCCTCAATCTTCGGCCTTATCGTCACTTAACATCAGGTAAGGTGAAGGCCAAGCACTATCCCATTGTGCATGCATAAAAAAAGACGAAAAAATCAACTTTTCATACAAATGTCCGAACAGCTGTTCGACTTTTGTGTGAAAAATTGTTTTTTTGTCTAATTTGGGAAAAGTCGTGGATAGGTCAAAATAACAATCACATTTACTTAATAGATCACTATTGTTTTCTTATTAATTTTTGTTTGTTTTAGCGGCGGAGTACTCACCACCGGAACTGCATTTTACAACACTAATTTGATTAAGAAACTGCAAGATAACAATACTACGTTTGAGATCATAGACAAGAAACAGTAGTCATTAAATCAGATAATTTATTCAGTTATCTTATTAAGTAAATTGAAGATAATCGATTTTATATGAAAACAATCTTATTTTTTTTTTAATATAACGGGGAGGATAATGTGGATACTTACTTAAAATATTAACACGGGTAACTATTATTTAAGTTTGGCAACATTGCCTAGTGCTAGAGGTCTATTATGCTACAGATTTGTAACAATTACTATTATTTCTTTCAAGAGGCATTCACATTTTGTGTTTAATTAATCCGATTTAATCTTGTTTTGTTATCATACCAAAGTTGTTCACCAAACAAGCAATACACTTTATATTTTTCTCGAGCGATTTTTAGCATTGTCACACATTTTGAATTAACGTTTTTGGCATTATTAGGAGTTTTTTTTTATGATAAATGATAAAACTTATGTGAATTAATGAAAAATATGCAGTTGGTGAAAAATAATACAACTGTTAATTAAATGCAATTACGCTTGTTTAGTGCCTTTATAGACTTAATGGGAGGCTAATCTATAATTTGCATTCCAACCCACCAAATCAAACCAACCAAATATTGTACTTCGTGTATATTTTTATTATCTGGAGATAATTAATAGCAGCAAAACACGCACCATATACAACGTGTTAGAAAAAAACACCTTATGCCGAATATGATAGATAGAGACCATCAAACTGAACAACTTTTACTTGGGACCAACTCTGAAATCGAAAATGAAATGTTTCATACATTTTGATATTTTTACGAAACCAGGAGTTAATATGCAGATTGTTTTCGCTACCGTAAACTATCGTTTTCTCTCTTTCACTCGCATGTACTGTGAGCAGTATATCCGATAGATATTGCTCACAGTACATGCGAGTGAAGTAGATAAAACGATAGCTACAGTTTGCATCAACTCATGGTAGAGCTACAGTTTGCATCAACTCGTGGTAGAGCTACAGTTTGCATCAACTCATGGTTGAGCTACAGTTTGCATCAACTCATGGTAGAGCTACAGTTTGCATCAACTCATGGTAGAGATACAGTTTGCATCAACTCGTGGTAGAGCTACAGTTTGCATCAACTCATGGTTGAGCTACAGTTTGCATCAACTCATGGTAGAGCTACAGTTTGCATCAACTCATGGTAGAGCTACAGTTTGCATCAACTCATGGTAGAGCTACAGTTTGCATCAACTCATGGTCGAGCTACAGTTTGCATCAACTCATGGTTGAGCTACAGTTTGCATCAACTCATGGTAGAGCTACAGTTTGCATCAACTCGTGGTAGAGCTACAGTTTGCATCAACTCATGGTTGAGCTACAGTTTGCATCAACTCATGGTTGTACTCTATGGTAGAGCTACATTTTGATGGTCCCTATCTACCATATTCGGCATTACGGTTTTTTTGTAACACGTACCTATACAAAAGGTAAAGTATTTCAAAGTGCATTTAATAATGCTGTTTCTCTATTATACAGACCATTCCAAAGAAGATTTTATGTTTTGTAATGTTATTTTTATAATTTTGTTTAATGCTTTAATGTTGTGTAATGTAATTTTTATAATTTCGTTTGTTTATTTTAAGAAAAGTAACCGAAAACAACAAGATTTGTACCTACTTTCTTTAAACTATTACATTATTCTTAAGAATTTATTAAGTCAGTATTTTTGTATGTTGGCTATGATCATGTCATACTTCAATAAGTATAATACCTAGGTGCTATATGTAATAATGGGTTGTCATAAAAAAATGTTTTAAAGCTCGCACAACATAACTTTAACCCAACCATAGACAATGAGGCTTATGTTATGCACTAAACATTTTTATACCTACCTAAAATTGCAACTACGCAAGTCACGTGGTACTGAAATATGTGTCAAGATATTTTGCCTATACAAAAGGTAAAGTATTTCAAAGTGCATTTAATTTAATGCTGTTTCTCTATTATACAGACCATTCCAAAGAAGCTTTTATGTTTTGTAATGTTATTTTTATAATTTCGTTTGTTTAATTTTTGGAAAGGTAACCGAAAACCACAAGATTTGTACCTACTTTCTTTAAACTATTACATTATTCTTAAGAATTTATTAAGTCAGTATTTTTGTATAATGTTGGCTATGATCATGACATACTTCAATAAGTATAATAGGTGCTAAATGTAATAATGGGTTGTCATAAAAAATAGTTTTAAAGCTCGCACAATATAACTTTAACCCAACCATAGACAATGAGGCTAAAAAATTTTATAAGTACCTAAAATTGTAACTACGCAAGTCACGTGGTAGGTACTGAAATATGTGTCAAGATATTTTGCGCGAGGTGTACTACAAGTCATTTCGTTCAAGATATACGTACCTCTATGAAAACTATACCAAATCTGCTTCTAACATGTTTAAATCATATACAGTCAGCAGCACTTCAGGCTATACAAAACTGTCAGAAATCTCCAATGATTAAACCTTATCAAGTCAGACTTAAAGGTCAAAATCGATTGATTATTAAAAACTGTAATGTCCTAACGTATTTTCAACAGAACATCAGGGCCCTATTCAATAAAACATACAATTCTACAAATTTGTCAATAAGTGACATATTTGTCAAGTTGTATGACAAGTGCTGTTCAATCAACCTTACAATTATGTAAGAATTTTACAAGTAAAAATCTTACAAATATTTCTATTATAAATGCTGTTCAATAAACGTTTACATATGTAGAAAACGCCTGTCGATTTCGATGAAAATATTGTATCTACAAATTTGTAGTTGTAATTTACAAATTACATAAATTTGTAAATTTTTGTTGAAGATTCTTAATTAACGAAGATAGATTTCAAAAATCTTAGAATTTTAAAATAATCGATAGTTGCCTTGCTTACCCTAAACTTCTCATTAAAAGTGAAATCAGTCACATCAAAAGAAAAAATATTAGGTATGTTTTTAAATATAATTTTTTGTAGTTCGATTAGCACGACATCGTTATCACTACTCTCACTACCTACTTGATTTTGGTAAAAAAAGCAGCTAGAACAAAAACAATAATGCCGAGTTATAAAATTTTACCGAGGGTGAGGTCACCTGTCAGAAATGTATTACAATTCTACTAATAAGTAAACTTGTCAATACAATTATGCGTTCAATAAAGCAGTTTTCCTACAAATTTGTAAATTGTCACCTGTAACAGGAAAATGTTTATTGAACAGAAATATGTAAAATTGTAAGTACCTACAATTCGACAAATATGTAAATTTTCCACCATTACTTGTATTTGTAACTTGTATTTTTTATTGAACAGAACCCTAATGGTAAAACTTGAAACTTGTAAAATTGTCACCTGTAATTGTAAATTGCAAGTTTTATTGAATAGTATAAGTACGTACCAGAAAAAAATCCACTCCAGATTTGGCATATTGTGGTATAGTAACCCAGAGTGCTTATATTGTTTTCAAAATTCTTAAAATATGGTATTCGGGCTATCTTTAAGTCTATTGTAATTTTATGTTAACTAAAATTATTGTTTCTGTTAACACCAATAAAAGTAATCATGTAATGATTAAATAATGTGTATTTCATTTATTAAGTTCATAGTAGATAAAAAATAATTTCTAAGAATGGAAGGAATATACGTGTTACAAAAATAATCCCTAATGCCCAATAGGGTACATAGGGACCATCAAACTGAACAACTACGTCTTTTACTATGAGACCAACTCTGAAATCGCGAAAAAAAATCGGTTGTTTCATACACTTTTATATTTTTGTATGAAACACCCACTCTTCGATCAAGCACCCACTAACAAAATCGACACGGACGCGTCACTCTAGCAAAATATTATAGTCAATCATTGACCTCTATCACAGAATGTGATATGTCTATGGGCCGAACAAACTGGCACCTTTTTCTGAAATAAGTTTCAAAATAAAAGTTTAATTCTTTATACAAAAAATAATGTAAAACGTTGCTGAATGAATGAAAACTCCTTTGCCACACAACAAAAAAAAAAACTCAATTTGTCAAGGGGTGCATTCCAACAGACAAATCTCTGAGTCATCGATCGCCATAGAGTACATTTTAATTTACTTTCCATGGATAATAATAATAATAATAAAAAGCATTTATTTTCTCTTTTACATTAAGTAGCTACAGCTACGATAATGGCTACAGGGTTGCGTTCAGAGCCTTAGAGCGCGGTTGTTTAGTTGTTATTTCTCGCTCTAAGGTTCGGAACGACCAAGAACTTTAAATGTCAATGTCAACACAAAGTCTTCATTTTCCATTTAGAATACGAATAGTTTAAACTTTTCTTTATTTTAAATCAAATTATATCCGTTTTTTGAGGATCTACCATGATTATTTTTAGAATTAGACTCAAAAACATCAAAATACAAAATAATGTCAATTGACATTGACATTTTTTCTATAGACAAACGTCAGAGCGTTTTACAACTATCCATTTTGATGGTTAAAAAGTTACAACGCTCTGAGACGTTTGGAACGGGAAGGTTGTGACAACCGAACGTCACGCTCTAATGTTTGGAACGCCGCCGTTAGAGCGTTTGGTTGTGATTAGGTTGCACTCGGAGCGTAGGTTTGGAACGCAACCCAGATGACTCAGCGATTTGTCTTTTGGAATGCACCCAACGTCATCAACGTCATGCATGATCTGTCAAATCAAATAAAAAAAGTCACAACTTTTCTAACCTATAAGCTAAGCTAAAAAATACTTTAATTTGTAAAAAATGGAGTTAAATGAAAGAATTTTACATCTATTAGATAAAAATGATAAATTAGACACCTTAAAGTTGGCTAGTGAATTTAATGAAGACCATCAGAAAATAATTGGAGCTGTGAAAAGTTTAGAAGCTCTGGAGATGGTTACTTCAGAAGCGGTGAAGAATACTCGTTGGGAGCTGACTGAAGAAGGTCAGCTAGTCGCTGATAAAGGCAGTCACGAGGCAATCTTGTACAGAAGTGTCCCAGACAATGGGATAGCACAAACTGAACTTATGAAGGTAAGTAGCTGAAATTTAACCTCCTGAACTCTTTCTATGTGGGTGTAGACTTTGAGTTCCTCTGAACTGAAACACTTGAGTCGCCCCATATCCTCTCCCCCTTTAATTCGACTTTAAGTAATGGAAATTAGAACTTACCAAAAAGTTTAAAATGATCCTACATTGCTTGAACTGATATAAAACTGATAACTCAGAGACAATGTCATTTATTATCTACTCAAGGATTTATATTTTGCACCCCAATTATGATAAGCCTTTAGGTATAAAACTATTTGCATCTGTTATACATACTTATTTAAAATAAATGTGCTTTAGTTTGTAATAAAGATTTTGTATTCAGTAAGGACTAAAGACCTATGGCCTAACTTAATGAGGGCTAACGCATATGGATTCGCCCCTAGGAGCGCTGGTGTTGCGTGAGGTCTTCGAAGCGTCAAATTTCATACTTTGTGAGCTATGCGCGTTTATTTCTAAAATAAATAAAATTTTGTGATTATTTTGCAATACCAGATTCAAAAAGACAAATATGAATTACGGGTCAATGAGCATCAGTGCTTTAAAAGCGTAGCTAAGAAAAAGAGGTTTTCAGAACAAAACGGGACTGCACAACATTGCGGAATGCTGGATATTTTTAATAAATTGGTATTATCTAAGATTTGTTTACTTTCACACCCGTAGGGCCGTAGGGCCGTAGGGGCCGTAGTAAACAAACTTTTACAGGACCTCTCGCGATTGTGGCACCAACTGGTGAGCTAAAAAACGGTAGCCCTCATTGCTTTCAAATTGTTACAGTTTATGACGTCAATGCACTGTTCATCCTTGTCATTGTGTTATGATATGACAAGGACAAAAAGTGCATTGGTATCTGTTATGTATTAGAGTTTATAGTAGATTATAATGTGGGTAGATACCAGCAGGTTATCTTGTTGGTGAATAAGATTAATACATGAGGGTACTTGTGACTCACTTTCACTTGTGTGTCAATGTTTTGCTCCCAAGCTCAATAAACGTTTTCATGTGAATTATAGTGTTTTAATGGACATAACAGTATCGCTATCTCTATAATAGCTTTGAGTTAGCGGTAGGGCCCCAGTAAAGGATTGCATGCAATCTTAATTCCTTATCAGATATAGGTACATAGAATTGAATATAACACACATATTAATTAATTACAAACGCAATGCATTTAATTAAAGAGACAAAACATCACACAAGAACACAATACACTCATTTTTGGGCAGTTGTGTTACAATATGTGAGATTTTTCTACTCTTACTCTTCTTTAAACTATGACCAACTAGAAATAAATGTAGGTATAATAGAAAATTAGAAACTACAAATAAGTGTTTCAATAAAACTATCTTTTTGCTCACAGAGTGTACCAAATGCGAAAGTTGGGTTCAGCAAAGCCATGTCATCAGGATGGATATTAATAGACAAATCTGGAGGGGCACCTCTTGTCAAACGTAAAGTAGTCACCATAAAAGATACAGTACAGGATCATTTAATTGAAATTAAAAAAGGCATAGACAACCTACCAGACAATATTAGGAATGATTACAAAAAGCGGAAGCTACTGCAAGAGGTCACCATCAAAAGCTTCTTACTTTCAAAAGGACCACAGTTTGCTACAACTATCAAGAAACTAGAAACTGACTTGACAACAGAAATGCTGCTAACGGGGTCATGGAAGACATTGGAGTTCAAACCTTACAATTTTGATGCACTAGGTAATTTTTATTGATATTTTGACTAACCATGGAATTGCATCTTGTATGTTGTTGGAATCACATTTACATGTTCAACAACATAAAGCTGTATAAATAAATATTATTACAAAATCATTTGGAGGCCCAAGGCAGATTGATGATACATTATGCAGCCAAAACTTACAGCTTAATGTGCCTTCTCAAACACATACTCGTACATAGTTCCAGATTGTTAATTTTTGATCACCCATTTGATGACCAAACCAACCCTAGAATGTTTTTCTAGGGGTTTTCAGAAAGGGGGAGTGTCCCAAATATGTTAGGGAACCCCTGTCAAAGATAGAATGCACTATTATTGTAAAATAGGTAACTAAGAAAACTAAACTCCACCCATTTGCTTTTAATAGGACAGCCACCAGAATGCGGACACCTCCATCCGTTGTTGAAAGTCCGTTCAGAGTTCCGTGAAATCTTCTTAGAGATGGGATTCACCGAGATGCCAACCAACCAGTATATCGAGAGCTCTTTCTGGAACTTCGACGCGCTGTTCCAGCCGCAGCAACATCCAGCCAGGGACGCCCATGACACCTTCTTCATGTCCGACCCAGCTACCACCACGGACTTCCCTATGGAATACTTGGAGAGGGTTAAGAAAGTCCATAGTGAGGGTGGTTA